>JAOWBP010003659.1:18272808-18308711 GCA_028571105.1 Tragopan temminckii
CCCTCTGTGTTTAACCACGCCCCTTTCTCTTAGCCACGCCCATTTGCCTAAGCCACGCCCATCTCCCCGCCCCCGCCTTCACGGACGTGAGCCTGAACTCTCGCAACACGTACGAAGTGAGCCGCCGCCGCAGCGCCCCGGAGCACCTGCCTCCCGCCCGGGAGCCGCCGCAGGAGCCGGCCGAGAGGGCCCGGCGGGCGGGCATCGCCGGTGCCGGGAGCAGCTTGGCCGAGTTCTTCAGCAGGTACGGCCGGGAGGGCCGCCCCGGACCGCCTCCGGTCCTTGGGCCGCGGCTAAGGGCCGCGTGCGGGGCTCGGCGGTAAATAGAGGTGCCGTCACGGCTACGGAGCCGGTGCGCTTACGTTGGAGCCCGCTGCGTGCACCGGAGCGCTGTGCCGTCTGGGTGAACCCAGGGGTGCTGGTCATTAAACTGATGGGAAATAAGGCGAAACTCTCCCTGTCGCAGCTCTTGGTCGTGCCGTGCGGGAGGTGCGTCCTGGCTGTGATAATTTACAGCACGCTCTGTTTGGCTTGTCCTTAAAGATGGGAGTTAACATTTGCTGGTTTCTGTTCTTTTGCTCTCCGAACCCTGGGACTTCATCTGTTGTGTGAAAGTCACTCTGGTCGCACAGAGGGTTGTCAGAAGGGAGAATAAGGTTAAATTTACTAACTGAAAAGGGTTGATGTGGAAGGGCAGTGATTATCAAGGCATGATCCCAAGCAGAAATGGGCCTGTTTAGCCTGCTTTTGCAGAAGGGAGGAGTTGGGCTCAGGACTGAGCACAGCGGTGTGAGCACAGCTGTGATGCCTCTGCTTTGTGCCAAGCACGGACTGTGAGTTGGTTCCCTGTTCCCACTGTTTCCTGTGGGCGTTTTACCCCCGTCCCCTTTTTTCCCCACTTTCTGTGCTCTGCAGTACATTGCCTTCCCTTTGCCTCCTTGTTGCTTTTTGCTCCAGAGCAATGGCTTAAGGAGCTTCTGGAGAACTTTGGCTCCTAGAAGAGGCAGGACTTGGTGTGCCATGGAAGTCATTGTCAGCAGGCAGGGACACTTTCAGTTTTCAATATAATTTCTGGAAAAACTTAATTGCATCTGTTGTGGCAGAAGCCAGAGTAGTGACACTATGATGAAGGATGGGTTTTCAGGATGCTGTTTCATAGCCTCTTGCTGGCCCTGCTGGCTGTGCCGGGTGAGCAGTGCTGGCCTCGGGGACTGCCTCCAGCTCTGGGTGTGTATGTGTTGGTGAAAGTGCTGTGCAGCACTGGACAGCCACAGTGAGATTCATTAATGAAGTCCGGTTCTAGTTTTTTTTATTACTAGTTTTTTTTTTTTTTTTTAAAGTCCAAGCTTCTCATACTTGATGCTCTTGTGTGCACAATAACATGAGTTTGTGTTCTTGATTGCTTAGAAAAGTGGTAATAAAACTTATGGAGGCAATCAGTTCTTCTAACCTACTTCTGATGTTTTAAAAGCCTGGACTTCTCACTTTCTTAAAGTGCCATGGTTGCCATTGTGAGTGGGTTTTTCTCCAGATCTTCACAAAGAGAACTTTGCCTTGACTCTCAGCAATAGGGACTGCATTTATTGGAAATCACTCTATGATTGAATACTCACCTCTTGTGAACCTTCCCCACAGGTGATTGCTGAATGTTTAAATCAGCAGGAAGTCATAAATGGTGTTGTTCTCCTGAACTTTAGATTGTGCTGTGTGGCAGCGTCCTGTGAAGAGTCTTTGTTAAGAGGGCAGCTTCTGCTTTGTCAGGGCACAAACATTTTTCTCAGCATTGGAGGAAATGTATGGGCTGTGCTAAGTGCAGGTGTGTCTTGTATAGGATGCTTCACGCTTGTAGTGATCTTTGTCTAGTTTACAAGCTGTTTGAAATTCAATAGCTCTTATTTTTTCCCAATAACTGTAGTTATATGGCCCTTTTTTTTTTTAAAAAAAAGGGGCCTTTCTCGCTGCTGTTTGGTTAAGAACTGTGTGAAAGCGAGGAGCAAGTCTGTATGAAAGCTCTGTGTTGTAACTGCCTGACCAGATGAACTCCCTCGCCATGGCATATCTGGGTTAGGAGGCCGCTCTCTCCAGCTGCTTATTTCCATCTCCTTAGCTATCAGCCTGGCCTGCTCTGCAGCTCACTGAAGTGATCCACGTCCCGTCTTTGTGTTGCTGAACTGGAGGAGAAGCTGCTGAGGGGAGGCAGGGGGAAGAGAGCAGCTATGCAAAATGCTCCTTGTGTGGTTCTGCTGCAGGGAGAGTACCTGTGCCCTCCAGGTGGAGGGAAACTTTCCCATTATCTCAGAAAAATTGTTACTGACAGGGCTTGCGGATATTTTTCAGTAAGCGTGGAGTGTAGTATTTCACCCTGGGTTCTTATCTTGTATGCATGCCAAATTGCTAATCCTATCAAGTCGATGCTAACAGCTTTTTAATGGAAAATAGCAGTTTTTGCTGTCTTTTTATTCTACTTCTTTGTTTCTCTCAGTATATGAAGTGGGATGCCTCTTGTGGGGTGTGTGGAGCAGGGTGCGGTGGCAAAGCCCCTCATCTCCCCTGTGCTGCTGCCTCGGTTGGGTGCCTTCTGGAGAGTCAGCTCTTGCTCCTTTGTACTCCTGCATAGGGTTCGTAGCACGGCTGTGCGTAGGCACTGTTCTGAGCTCTATACTCTTGCATAGCAGCTTAGAAGTGCAGTGTTCTCTTCTTAGGTTATTCAGCTGATTTTAGATGGTCCCAGTGGCTTACTGTTGAACACAGGATAATTCAGTGAGCAAGGGTGTTAAATGGACAGTAGAATTAAGGCAGGGATGATTACCATGGCTGCAGGTCCTGCGTCTCTTTTAAAGGTGATTTTATTTCATTTTTCACATGTATCTGTCAGGCGTTTTTTCAACTCGTGCAGCTATTGTTCCTTCCTGAACTGCACGTTTACCTGATAAGTGTAGATACCGGGTAGCTGACAGAGTTCCTGATTGCTTTCTGATCCCTGAGTTCAAAGCTTAATGTTGACAACAGCAGTGGTACATCCTTTGTTGTTGTAAAGCACCATTTTCCCAAATGCTTGTTTTCCAGAATTAATCTAACAAGCTTTTCTTTTTGAGTTCGTGATCTTATCAGGAATTGTAATTACCACTGCTGGTAGGTCTCCAGAATTTGCTGTGAGCAGCAGTGCAGTAGGGTTGCAAAAACATGTATGATGTTGGCATACATACGCTTATAGGAACTGCCATTAGTCTCATCCTTTCTTCCTCACTCAGAACTGCTGCACTTACTGCCCAGCAGTCTTGAGAAATCTTCACTCTTAGAGATGGCAAGAAGCTGAATGGAGTTGGTGTTTGTAGGAACAAAGAACTGAGAAATTGCTCAAGCCCACATTTTGTAAATGCAGTTGTGTGATTCATTCAGTAGGTAGTTCTTCACAAGCTGCTAATCTTCTTGCTTGAGAAAATGTCCTTGACAGAGACTGTATAGTCTGCAAAACAGTTCTATGAGCAGTGCTGCTCGTGTACTGCAGACTGTAGCTTACTTTCCATTTGTTATGAAGTAGCACTTGCAGCTTTTTGAGCTGTCCGACACACCTTGCATCTTGTGAATACGGAATTGATAGTTCTATTTGTATGCAGAGCTTTTCTGGTTCATAAATGGCTACGAATTTCCAGGGAAAGGACTGCACATCTGTTTTGCAGGGTTTGGGTCCAAAAAACTGAGCGTGAACTGTCCTTGCTGCCACAGATCTTCCGACCCTTCTGTATGTGCCAAGGTCAGAGAACTGATTGATGGGGTTTTGCAGGGATTAATCTATGTTCATGTATTTCCTTTTCCTTCCTGTTGACATCCTGAAAGACTTGTGTTTTCTTTTTCTGTCCAGACCTGGGGGATAGAGGTGAGAGAGAAAGGGAATGGGGATTACAGAGCTTCTAATAGGTCAAGGAAATATGATGACATGGGTTCCAGAAAGAGGAATGACAGAGAAGGTTTCAGGGACTGAAACAAAGCTTGCCCTCAGAAATTGTACGGGCACTTTTCACTTTTCTGTTGCTGTCAGAACAAGTTTTTTGTTTGTTGTAGTTGTTACTGTTTTGTTACTGAAGTGATCAGCAGATGCTTACAACTGTTGAGAATTACGGCTGCCTGGAGTAAGCGGGAAAGAGCACTTGGGCCCAAATCTTAAAAGAATCACTGTCACTTCAGCCACTGTTATTTTTCCCTGAGTTAGAGACACATTCAGTTTCTTAGAAATAAGAAAAAGCATTCATATGATCAAAATGTAAACTTTTCCTTAGGTTCTTCCCACACAGTTCACTGAGAACAATTTGTTTGTGAAGTTGTGTTGACATGGTGGCCAGTTTCTGGCTTTCAGTCATATGAATGACATATATTGGCAACTTAAGGAAATGCAGTCTCCAGAGTAAGACAAACAGTAGTAAGTGTTTCAGCTTCGAACTCTGCTAATAACTGCACACATAGAAAACTTTACCAGAACTGTATGATTTTCTTACTGCCTATACAAGGCTCTCCACAAGTGTTCTGCTGTAGCAAAGTTACCAAAATGGCAGCAGCCTTGTTCTTATGAGTGAACTCATTCTGAGCAGCTTAAGAAAACCAGCAAACTCTCAAGGTCTGGGAGCTGAAAATAGCTGTTAGACAAAGTTTCACTCCTAGCCCTTATGTTGTATGGTTTTTAAAGGGTGTTTTGTCCCTTACTACTTGCTCTTCAGCTGGGATGACAGAGTTTTTTCTTTTTTGGGCATTAGGCAGTGCTTTAAGCTTTCTTGGGGTCTTGATGGCTCTGTGCTTCTCAGCCGCTTTATTATTGCTTCCTAAAGAAGTGTGACTGCTTCATGCTGCAGCCTGATAGCCAGGTTTGTCACATTTCTCTGAGACACAGTGGACTCCTATATAAAGATCCTGCAGGTTTTTGAGTGAAGGCTGGGTGGAACGAAAAAGCCTGCTGCTGGTTGGCACTGTGTTGGCAGCAGCTGTGCAGAGTGCAGTGCTTCTGGCCCCACGGTGGGATAGCAGGGTGAATGGTGGGTGCATGCTCTGTGGGTGGACTTCTGACTTCAGTGAGGGGAAAACTCATACCTTCAGACTGAAAATAACACCTGTAGCCTGTGGGAGGAAGCTCTTGGCAGTTTTTTCAGCCTCCACCAAGGTACTCTTATATTAAGAAGTCACGTTCAGTTTCTGTTTTGTATTGGAAATCTTTATTTAATGTGCTCTCAAGTTAGTGAAAGTGTCTCACCTGTAGAGGTTGCATTATTAAACTTGCCTTGGTAGCTCAGATATAAACAAATTTCCTAAAGGCCAGCTGTGGGAACAGGCAAGCAAAGTGATTGCTTTCTTTTCTCCTTTATTTGTGCTCCAGACAGAGATGCACAGAGAGTAATGAAACATCTGCATAGCCCTTCTGCTGAGCCACAGGAAAACCAGGCTTGCTGCTGCTGCCCCCCTGTCACCAGGGTCTGGTTTGTACTGAATAAGACATGGTAGGAGAAGGATGACCAGCACACTGAGCTGCTGATGCTATTCCTCTGCTTTCTGCAGCAGGGGAAGCTCAGTCCTGGCCAGGTCAACCCCAGCAATGCTCAGTTCTCTCTGCTACTTCAGTTCCTAATGCAGCCATCAGTGTAGGATCATCTGTGCTGCTGAGCATGTTTGTATGCTGGATACCAGAATTCCTTACCAGGTAAACAAGCCATTGGCTACCAGAGGTATTTGGGCGGTTTGTAGCTGTGAAAGGGAAGTGGAGCAGATTGCAGAGCTGCTGATCCTCCTGTTCTGTAGGTAGCTGAGGGGTGGCCTGAGAAGTGCCTTGCTCACTTTGTAAAGCAGTCATCAGATGACACTGAAAGAAATCACTTGTGCATATTTATTTAAGCAGTATAACATCAATAATGTACTCTTGCATTCTGTAACATTTATATAATTATCACTAAAACAGTGATGTTAAATATATCGTGAATTGCTAACCGTGCTAGAATATCTGGTATGTTTACTGGCAGCAAATCACAATAGTACGGTGCAGCAATAATTGCACAGTCCAGTAAGCGACAGGCACTCTCTGGGACCTGAGGAAGGCTGTTGGCTGAGGCTGAATCAGGCTGCCAGGAGCAGTAAGCACCACGAGCTCAGGGGCGGTCCTTGAATAATGCTGCCCTGTGCTGAACTTGGATCACAGATCTGTAGGCTGTGTCAGAGGCTGAAGACATCTCACCTTTGTCGTGAAAATGTATCTTGGATGGAATGCTTGGACTTTCAGTATAGTGCCTGTGTTGATGATAAAGCTGCTGACTTTGCCTTAATGAAAATGAGTCACGTGAGAACAGTTTTAGGTAGTTTTGCCTCATTAGGTTGGAAATACTTGGAGATGTCTTGGTGAATAGATGTAAGAATTTCTGTTGTCAGATAACAAAGGGAATGCCTCATCCCTGCTGCTGGTACCTGTCTTCACATCCTATGTGAGCTGCTGCAGCTCATCAAGCTAGGGACTGACAAATATGATTGGCTTTATGAGATGACTGGCATGGGATGTATTGACTTGTAAGGTGTGGAGTGTGGGAATGGACGCCGCGAAGGCATATGGGATGTTATTGATGCAAAGGAAAAAAGGGGCTTCCCCTTAGTGAAGCTGAAGCAGCTGGTGGGTGGGTGGGGAAAGAGCTCTTCTAATACTGTTTTGTTCAGGGCAGCTGGCTAACCAGCTGTGGCTTGGCAGGAGTATGTTTTCTTGGTTGTTCAAGAAATAACTATAGATGCTTGACTGGGTGGTAAAAGTTCTCCATGTGTCACATCTCTGTGATGTAGGATTTTGAGTTAGACTCCATGGGCAAGTGGCAATCACTGTTACAAAAGATTAACCATGACATTTCTTAGGTATAATGCCTGAAGAGCTGCTGAGCTGCCCAGTTAAATATGAAGGTGATAGAGGAGCTTGGCACACAGCTCGGTTTTGCTAGTTCACTCAGAAATTATCGTGAGGCTGCACTCATTGTCTTCCTTTACTCTTTTGGTACTTGGGCATCCTGAAATTCACCTTCTGCTACCTGTGTTTCTGACTACTTGAACCAGTTTGTAAAGCTAACCTGTGCAACACCTCTTTGTTAGAAGCATCATTCAGACTTTTAAAACACTGTTTGCCAGTGAGTGTTCTGGACAGGGTGTTCTGCAATATTGCTAAACACTACACTGCCTACTCGTAAAACTTCCAAAATGTTCTTGTGTCTGTAATAAAACCTTTTGCTACCAGAGTCTGTAAATCCACTTTGGGACTGGTATCAGCCAGGAGGAACCTGAATGGTACAGCTGATCAAATTCGGGTTCTTCAGTGCAACTCCATGGTGATTTGTTTGTCTGGGTGTTCTCAGCAAGTGGTCAAAAACCTCCTCCTTCCCTACTTGATTGTTCACAGCTACTCCTTAGCTTAGTTTATGAGATTTCAGGTATATCTAATTGTATCTGAGGCTTTAGATACTTTCTGATGGTGTTGCTGATTCGTGTTTCATTAAGAAGCCGGAAACCACAACAAACTGTGAGCTCGGTCCTACAAGGGATGCATATTCTCTTGGTTACCTTTTTTTTTTTTTTTCTAATATGTAATACATATAAGTCTGTCAGTTTTTACAGATGCAAATGTAGAAGTTCCTTTGTATAAGGTGGTTTGGGAAACTTTGAGTTGTCTTCGTGTGGAGAGCAAGGAGTACTGCTGAAAGCTGCTAAAACTAGCCATGTCCTGCAGTAGGTTTGTGTTTGGAGCTACTAACATCTACCTCCTTGTAGAGAGGTGGTGGAGGATGTGAGCTGTAAAATTAGTTGGGTTCCTCTCCTTCAGTATAGGACAGAGCTTATATACTTGTGTTTGGAACAATTATATGCATATATTGTACCAAAAGAGGCTGATGTTTTTAGAACTAAAACTGTAGAGCATATAATAACTGCTAAATTTATTAGTGTATTATTTTATTCTAAATCTTCACGTCAAGAATTGTAATGAAGTTGTAAAACACTTGTGTGTGAACTGATTGTTGAATCTAAAACTAAGTTAGGTGGAAATGCAAGAGTAAAGGATGAGGTGAAAAGCAGATGTGTAGAATAGGGAGAATTTGGTCTTTTTTTCTTTCTTTTCTTTTTTTTTTTTTTCCCCCCATGGCACTTTCCAGCCACAATCAGTAATGTGAGAAAACACCTCTGGCAATGGGAAAGTGAGCAAATAGCTGTAACTGAAGTCTAAAATAGAGGGTAAGCAGTGACGCGTGCTCTGTTGAGGTAAGACTTTGTGCACCCTGTTGAGCACATGACAGGATTTTTTTTGGACACTTCATGAATTCCTGCAAATTGTGTACTATGTATAAATAGTTCAAACTAGCAGTAGAATTCTGCCTTGGTGTACAGGCTTGTAAGCAGCTAACTAAAAGGTTTCAGTTCTTTTAATGATTCATTATTTATGCTGAGAGTTGAGTTACATTTGTTTCTGTGTGTAAATTATTGAAAAGTTGTCTTTAAAGCATAGCAAAGGTAATTGCTTATAGTCAAGCAATGCTTTTATGCTACTGTTTTCAAATTGTTGCACACAAAACCTTAACAGAGCAACCAGGGCTTGAGTGTGAAGAAAAGTTGTGAACTTAACCAGCTTTTGTGCTGTACGCGTGGTAAAAACCTGTCAACATGAATGTTGTAGTTCATGCTATTCTCTGTTAGAGCCATGAAGGAATTTGGGTCTTCAGAGCTTGTGCACTGTTATGAAAGCATGCTTTTAAAAGTGAATAGTTTTGTTTTAATGCCTATAACGATCCTGGGATATACCTCTTTTAACTCTTCAGTCACACAGCCATCTGGATAAGTCCTACCGAGTACACCGAAGTCACTTCCTAAACAACTTCTTTCCACCAGTTCAGATGTCATAGGCCTATTTTGTACACCTACAAAGCTCATTTAAAAATGAACTGCAAATGAAGTAAGAACAGACTGTGTGCACAAGCAGAACTGTGTTCTTTGTGGAGATGCAAAATCAATTTAATCATCCTATGTATTCAGTATTTCAGTGAGTTTGACTTATTACTTCAGATTCCTTTTATTCATCTGGGGATTTTATTGGAGTTGGTTGATTTTAACATGCTCATCTTATTGCAGTTTTAACTCCTTTTTTTTTTTTTTTTTGTCATTTTAGTTAAAATTAGGAAGAAAAAAAAAAACAACCAAACAACCCAAAAGAAGAACCAAAACCAAGCAAACAAAAAATGAAGCCAAAGCCAAAGTGAAAATCCAGAACACAACACAACACCACCCTCTGAGCTGTTTGTACTCTTGCAGGGTGCTCGTTTGCAGCATTATTTCCATGCTGGATTTCCCTCCTGAGCCTTCATGGTTCTGTGACAAAACGTTGTGTGGGAGGGAAAGAGGAAGCTCACGATACTGGATGTGGTGCTGTTTCTTTCCTGTTGGTGTCTTGCTTCATTGAATTTAATGTGAGAAAGTTGTCTTATGCGGCATCTAATATCAGGTATTAGGATGTTTATTAAAAAGGAAAATAGAACCAGCTCTCACTTGCTTTGTTGGTTCTAGTCACTTTCAAATCTTGTTTTCTCAGTGTTTCCCTGGGTGGAGTTGCAATGATTTGATTCTCTGATATGCAAAAAGAAGTAGAATGGTGCCTTGGCTCTGCTCTGATGGAGTAGACAAAGCCCTGCTGGGACCCCCACGTGCTTTAGCTGACTGATTGCTGTCAGATTGCTCTGCCTGGAGAACATCTGGTTGTAGTTGCATTGCTAGATTTGCTGGCTAAGCAGCTTGGCTGGTTTTCTGGGTAGTCACGTTAGAGGGACAATGTGGAGTAAGTCCCACTTGCTAGGACTGTATTTTAACTTCCTACCTTGCAGCTTAGCTGCATTTCACTGTTTTCTTTTTTGTTGTGGCTCCAGCACAGTTCCACCTCCTGCTTCTCTATACCCAAACTATCCAGCAGCCTTTCTATCCTTGTAGCCCTCAGACTAACCGCATGTAGCACATGGGTTGCAGGTTGCGGTTTTATGGTGGGAGTGGAAGCCTGAATCAGAAACCTCACCTTGGTTTAAAGCTAGAGGGCTGGAGGCAGTTAAAGGCCGTGAGTACTGTTTCTTAGTACTACTGTTAGGATTGCTGGATTCACATAGGAGGTGAAGAATAAGGTTGATTGCTATCAGTAATACAGCACTGTATCTCTACACCAGCAGAACTATTTTCATGATGAGTCTTCTGGCAGGCTCCTCTGAAAACCCGAGGGTGTGCACTGAGAGTGGACTGAAAAGCAGCTGCAGGTTTTGTTGGGTGCCCAAAGCTGTGAAACACTCGTAGCCTATTGTTACCTGCGTGCCACAGAGCTGTGGCAAGGGAAGGTAAACATGTCTGATTCCACTATAACAGTAGCAAAGTACCATTCAAGCAGCACTTAGACTTCACCAATTTATTTTAGCAACAAAAGTAATTTGGAAGGCAAAAGCAGGGTGGAAACAAGCAATTTGTGTGCTGCAGGTACTGGGAGGGCATGGGCCTCCTTGGGTAAGGAGAGAGCAATGCACCTGCGTGTGTCACTGCAGCTGTTGTAGCTGTGTGATTGTGGCAACCCTTAGTGTAACCCAAACCCTGTTAAGCATAGGTGTCTTGCTACGTGGTAGTGATGATATTTTATTCTGTGGCTTCAGGTGGTTTTGTTCTTCTGGTACTTCAGCAGGTGTATGGTTTGAGAGCACTTCTATGCACTACAGTATATACAACTAGAAGGGAGAAAACATTTCAACTGTCCCTGGGCTTCTGTGAAGTGCAACTTCATTCAGTGAGTCAATGTGATGCCTCTGTCCCTCTTCAACAAGCATCATTGCTCAGTTTTGCAGCGTAGGTTTGTCAAGAAGTTTTGAAATTCTCAAGTGGATTTTGAGATTCCTTATCAAAATGCTATTTTCTGGGACTTTTCTTGGGATTTGCAGAGCTCATGAATATTCTAAGCAGCAAATGCAGTGCACTTCCTGCAGCTCAGTGAATGCAATCTGTAAGCATTCACAGATGCTGTTCATTAAACAGCGTTTTTGTGAGGCTTCCCTGTTGTCACCAGCACATAAGAAGATGCGATACTGTTAGCTGCCAAAATAATGTATTAAGGGTGTGCTTCCATCCTGAGTTAAGCAAAACTTATTTGTAAACCTCCCATTAATTACTCTTGGATTAGAATTCCTGTGTGAGGTTGATTCTGACGAATGATGCAAAGCTTGATCAGCTTTTTCACCTTCAGAAGGCTCAGACTTTTACAGAATTCTAAATCAAGTAGTATATTTTTTCTTTTGTACATTCATGGAGAAGCAAAAACAGGCCTTTCCTTAGTTCAGTATACCACAGAACATGTGGAACTGTATTCTGGAAAGTTTGTTTTAGTGTTAGGGTTGTGTTTTTCTTTTTTAATGAAGTTTCTTAAGAACCACAAACATGCTTTTTTAAAATATGGAGATATTAAAGCTTTCTGTATGTTTACACACTGTGCTTTTAAATCTACCTGGTTCCTGGTTAATCATAAACCAGCTCTGATATGGTGACATTGCCATCAGGGTTAAATCTTCCAGTTTCCCCTGGGTGGGCAGCAGTGAGGTGGTGCAGGCAGCATCCCATAGCATGTGCAGCGCCTGCATGGTTACAGTGAGTGCAAGGAGACAGCAATGGGGAAAGAGGCAAGTGGTGTAACTTAGAGAAAGCATATCAGGAAGGATCTTGGACTTAGAACAGAGGACAGGAAAAAAATGGTTCCTACTGTGACCACGTGATGGGTGGCTTTCTGCAAAGTAGTTCAGCAGCATGGTCATCTGTCTGCTTGAGTGTAACTCAATCCACTGGCAAAGGATATCTGCTAAACTGGAGCTGTGTGTGTGTCTTCCCTGGTTTTCTGGTCCATGTTACAAAAGTTCAAAAAGTTTAACAAAGTTTGCGGAAAATGTTAGTGAATATAGTAGTTCCTCATTTCTTTTTTAAATCAGTGTGTTGCGCAGGGACTTCCAGATTTTTGCTCTTCAGCTTTCAAATAGCCCATTAAACCCCAAACAAAAGTGTAGAAGCTGCTGCATGCTCCGAACTTACATTTGAGGAAGTGTTTGGTATTGCTGAAACAGCTTTGGTATTGCATAGAGTAGCTTAGGATTCCAAGGTTAAATTGAATGTTAAGTAATTCTGTATTAGTATCCAAGTGACTGCAATGAAAGCTACTTCACTTCAAGTTAATTACTTTAAAGAGAAAGCGAAGATAGCACGTTGTGTTTGCTGAGCAGTAAATCTCTGTAGTGGTGAATTCAGTTTAAAATCGAAGTGGATAAAAATATTTGTGCTCACAATGAACAAAAATAAAACTTTCCTCTTTTTTTTTTTTTTTTTCCAGAAACTTTTTCACTAAAAGGACAAAGGAACTCAAACCTGCTGTCCAAAGTGCTCCTGGCTGGAAGTTGTTTGGAAAAGTCCCCCCCAGGGAAAACCTTCCAAAAGACTCCAAAATAATTCAGCAGGTGAGTAGACGTTGCATGACTCTAGGCAGAAAACTGGTAAGAATTAATGCGTAGGTATTGCAGCTCTGTTGCCATTATCTCCACATTGCTGCTACATGGCCATAGGGTGCTCTGGGAGGACTCTTTGGGGTCTGCATCTAAAGGATGCTAGCTACTGAGAAGGAGGAGTTGGAATTTTATGACTGTTACGTTCATCAGCACATCTCAGTGCTTATAAAACATTGATACATGTTCAAAAGTGTAAACACTGTAAGCACTAACACTGTTTTATGTCTGTTTAAATCAAAACATCAACACTCTTACTAATTATCCATAAAATGTTGCCTCATATAACATGTTACAATTTTATAATGGTTAAGCGATTGCAAGGTACTGTAGTCTTCCTTTAAGGTTCAATTGTGAGTTAATTTGCCTGTTTTTTGCAATAGGACTCTAATTAGGCTTCTATATTGTTTTCAAGCTAGATAATTTGTTGTTTCAAGCTAGATAAGAATTTAGCAGAATTTATCCTCTAAAAGCATTTTTGAATAGTGTTATGAAACCAATCTTTTTGGATCTAGCTCATCTTTCCATAGTCCTTGCTTCTTGCCTGTAAACTTGCTATGTCAGTAACTGGTGAAAAATTGTGTAGAATTCTGAAGCGTGTCATCTTTCACTTAATTTTTTTAAATCTCACTTGAGCTTCTTTTTTTAATTCAAAATAATTGCAGCAGTGCAAGTTGAACTTGTTTGGGATTTACTAGGGTACTAGAGAAAATTAATTCCAATTTCTGTCCCCTGATGCCAAATTTTGTTACTGTGTCGATTCTACATGTTCACTCCAGTGGCTGAAATAATAATAAAAACAGCTCAGTCTTTAAAGATGAGGAATTGGTAATGTATCAGTAAAGTTAACATACAGTGCCAAGACTGAAAGGTTTGTTCACTTAAGGAATATGAGTGTCCCTTGTGTTAATGAAAACAGTAACTGAATCTCTTGAGCTGCTTTTTTCTTTGTCTCCTCTCTTAAATTCCATATGAGCTGATGTGTTTGGCAGGTGCAAATAGCTGTGAATGAAGCAGTGTTCAGCCATCTTCTAGAAGGAGCTTCATGGTGAAAGTGGGCCTTTTGGGAGCAGCTAAAGTGAAAAATGAGAGGTTCTTTTTGAAGGACTTCAGTGTAACGAGAGTTGCCGCAATCTCATCATTTCCTTACTTTCCTACATTTCATCGTGTGACAAGTACTATTTACTTTGAATTAAACTTTTTCACTACTTTCAAATAAAACATTTCCATAAGAAAAGTATATTTTTCGGCAGGAGAGGGCAGGTGTGTTTAGTTTGTATGCAGATGAATGCTCCTGGCCTTGTGCTATGAAAATACTGTGCTGAAAATCCAGATGTTTTGTCCATCTTGTGAAATGAACATATGCACAATGCTTACCAATCATCTGCTTCCTATTTTCTAGCAATGAGGATGTTTGTTTGACAAATGAGTTAAAGTCTGCACAAATATTTTTCTTATCCTGTTGTCTCTTAGTGACTGTTTTTCTTTTAAACTGTAATTTTAAAATTTGTTTTTTAACTTCTCCAAAGTGTCAGAAAAGCAGAAATATTTAAACAATGTATTGTCTTTAGACGTGATTGAGTTTGTCTTGAAGACTTCATTTAGAGTGGTTGCCAAATTAAGATCAGTATTGGATTTATATAATCTATATACCCATTACTGTTGTGTCAGTAATGGGTAATATTATTAGGTTCTAACTCAGATAAAGCATATATGGTCTCTAGGTAAAGCATCGTGGTCTGAAATCCACACTTACAAAAGGAAGGATCCTGACTGGTGGCATATTAAGTACAGAGTTAGATCTACAGTATCTGAGAACTTGATTGTTAAATTGGGAGAGAACCCTAATGTATCCATGTTTAACATAAAGTGTCTTGTATATGTGTGTAAGAGTTACAGTATAGTTCCTTGTGCGTATGTCTTTGAAGAAAAGGCAAAATTTTTTATCAAAAGCATTCAAATTTGTTAATCTGGCCACAGCCTAGAATGAATATAGGCATGCCTTATTACTGACGATGAATGGAAAACAGCATGTGCGCTGCAAGTGGCTGACTGAGGTCCCCAAACTCAGTTCTTCACTATTGAGGATGCAACCAAAGAGGATGCAGGCAAGAATGCAGTTACAAGGCCTGTAAAAGCTGATACAAGCTTCATTTGTCCTATTCACCACTATTCTGCTACCTGATAAGTGATGAGCCTTGGTCTTAAATTTCCATGTTTCTGTGCTGGCTGATGAAAGCTTCCCTTGTTTTGGTGAGGATGACAGTAAATTCATAACTGCATCTAAATTAATAATTGTGGCTCACAGTCTCAATAGAAGTTGCTATATATGCCTTTGCAAAGAAGTCCAGTGGTGATTACAGTGTTTTGAATAACTTCTTCCAAAAGTCTGGAAATTTAATTTGGGATATACTTTCAAGCATTTTTCAGACAACAGTGTAGCCAGCTCTGCCTTCAGAGACTGTCTGATGAGCGCAACTGTAAATTTCTCTGTAGTTTCATACCATATGTAGAAGATAACTACTTTACGCAAAGCACACTGCTGAGCCTACATGTTTGTGGAGGTGGCAGAGCCCCTCGCAGCTGTGCTGCCATCAGCATGCTCAGGGCGCAGTGCTCAAACTCCAAGTGGGCCAGAGGCTGAAAGGTCTTGGCAGCCGCCCCTGCTGGCGCTCAGCTGCTGGCATGCACTGCTCCCCTTGGACTTGGAGCTGCCCAGGCAGGATGTGATTGAGGCCAACTCTTTTACTGGACATCTCCCTCCTCTGGGCTTCCTTCCTTTGCTGTTTTTTATAAAAAGGGAAAATAGCAACTCTTTAGGATTGCAAATGTCATGTGCATTTGATAGTTTTAGGAAGTGCGCCTTTTTCACGAACTGCAGCTAATAAAACTGGCCGTTATGAGATGTATGTGATCATTAATGATCAGTTGGGTACATTCTTTTCAGTCTGTAAAGAAATCTGCTTTCAATTAGACCTCCAAAGTATTTTAACACAGAAGCATTTGAAGCCAGAACTGATTTGCAGGATGATGTGTACTGACTGAAGGGCAAGTTCTGTTTAAAAAAGCAAACTGAATTTAATTTTCTGTCTTTATGGTTAAAGAAAAGAAGTCTGTATTAGTGATCAAAATGATTCTCAAGATCAAGCCATTTAGTTTAGCTCTTTTGTTAAAGCACTCTTGAATATTTTTTATTAATTTGTTTAAAGTTGTGAAACTTTAATGCCCAATATGCCCAAAGTACAGTAAACTCAAAATGTGTGAATATGCACTGCAAGGCACAGAAATGGATTTGGTATATGCTTCACTTCATCAAGACTTTTAACGGAGTACAGCCAGTAACAGCCTTATATGAAGGGGAGCTTCTGTTCAAATCTGACACATGAAAACTTGCAGTGATTTATTGATTGCTTCTTTGAAAGTAAAGTAAAATAATCTTTTCCAAAAGCTGTCACCTTGTACACAAAATGGCAGGTTATTCACTTTAGACCATCAATTAAATGCTAACTGTGGTTTAGACGTCTGTCTAATGTAGTCTCTACCCTACAGCTAACCTCTGAAAATACTGGGTTTGGCTTGCTCTGATATCTTAAAAACAAACAAAAACTCACAAACAGAAACACCACCTGTATATGAGGGCTGATAAACTTGTGCATATTTTTCTGATGTTGTTATATCCCATCTGAAATCTAACAGTGAAATCATTCACTGAATCAGCACAACTCCCATGGTCTCCTAGGGCCAAGAATTGTGTGAGGCTGCTCTTCAGAGGAACAGATGTGTTTTCAATCAGCCTTCAGACAGCTCGGGCCTTCTGACTTGCAATAGTAATGCTTTGAGCCAGTCACTGTGGTTTCAATTTAAACTGTGCATTAAAAAGTGCATGACATGTTTGTCAGCAAATCTAAAGATGGGGTGTCTGAAAGAAGTACATAAATACAAGGCTGAAAGTTTTTTCCATGAGTGATTCTTATCTAGATAGAGGTTGCGTTGGCTCATCTTGCACATGCTGCTAGAAGGACAGAAGGAGAAAGGCAAGAATTCTGCCTGTTCCTCAAATACAGTCGGAAATACATTGGTAACAAATTTCCCTGAGACAGGGATGGATAATAAATGTGTTGTTAAGTCCTGCAAGGATCACGTAGCACCTAAGTAGCATTTAGTTTGCTAGTAGGAGTGAAAAGAGCGTGACGTTCTTATTTGCAGATGTGGTAGTGGTTAGATTCTCAAGAAATGTCTGTCATCTTTCCAGAGTGTATGTGCAGTCAGAAATGCTGTACTACAGGTAAAACATCTGTGTTCAGAAGTGTTTCAAAGACCTTCTCTTGTAATTTAGGCTTCAGTAATGATTATCTTGTCAACAAAGTGGTAATGAAACTTATAGGATCTCAGACAAATGCTCTTCTGTTTGCAGAAAGTATATAAAATACAGTCCAGCTACAAAGACTTACCCATCTGCTTTGAAAAGGAAAATCTGTCAAGGAGAACTTCTGAATCTGCTTTTTGACAGGATGCTTCCTTTTCTACTGGGTCTTTGAATTCCTTCAGCAAAGGGTGACAAAAGAATTGTTTTCTTCTTTTAAGAATTAAGGTTTTGCAAGGTAGCAGACAGCTTGGTAAGCTTGATATGCTGTGGTAGCAAAGTCATAATTCAGGTTGGCTATATCAAATTCCAAGAGCATAGAAATTAGCAAAAAGATGCTTTTGACATGGTAAAGGTGTACACATTAAAAAAATAATTGTATTAGCTTTATCTTTCTGAGGCTGGCATAGTATTTCCGTACTGAAAAGGAGAAAGTGTGGCAGCATCGATGGAAGCCTTCAAATTTCTTTTCTCCTGTGGTATGCATGGTGCAGGAAGAGGTCAGAAATAACACTGAAATTGTGATTAAGAGCTTGATTCCTCTCAGTCTTTCTGGTACTGTAATAAAATGCTTGTGAGCAATGGCTTTGTCTGTTTAGGCACTCCTTTTAAGCTTGGACTTTTCCATTAGATAGCTGGGTTCAATCTAGAATGGAAGCCTTTGGAGCTTTGGTTGTGTAGGTACAGGGTCTCCTGTATCTGGACATGCTTTTGCCTGATGACCTTGTTCAAATACAGTATAAAGGGTTACACATTGTTATTTATAATCTTAAATCTGTCCCTTATATCCCAAGTGACTGTTTAGAGCCTTACAACCATGTCCAGGTTTAAGTTGAAGCGTGATGCACTTCTGAGCTCTCAATGTAGAAATACTGTCAGACCATGGTGGTGGAAGGTGAGGCTTAAAGGCATTCAGTTGGGTGCAAAATGGAGTGTAAGATGAATGGGATGAAAAATGAATCATGAAGATGCAGCTCCAGAGCTAACAGTTTCTGGAATGTCAGATTCTAGATCATGATTTGTTCTTTCCTTTCTCACAGTGTACTTGCTGAGGGTAGTGCTGAACTAAGTGTAATGATTACAGGTGGTGTGGTCTAGGGGGAGGGGTGTTGCATCAACACCTTTTGTTACTCACTTGAGAAAAGTGCTATGGAAAAAGATCTCCTTTTGAGAAAAGGTACTGTTGGAATAAACTACGTAACATCACTTGAAATAAAAAATAACCTAAAGGGAACTTACACATGTCTTGCTCGAGTGTGTAGTCTTTGTGTTTATGTGTGTTTTGAGGGCTGGAGGAGGAGGAACAGCTGCATCTATTTCTTTAAAGATAAGCACTTGATGTATGAATTTAAACTTCAGCTTGCATGTTGCTGTATTATTATGGTCTTTTCCTTCATTTATTCACTAAGGCTTTGCTTCTGTTTTTCTCATTAGGATGACAGTTCTGGCAGTCTTGCGTCAATATCTGCTCTCAGTCTGTTAAACACAGGGGTATGGAATTTAATATGTTTCTTTTCTAGTTGTATTCAATGCCATGCATGGGACTATGTAGCACTCATTAAAAATAGAACGAACATTGCATTTTCACAGTAGCATGAATACTTTATGGCACTAACCATCAACTCATTAGATACCATTAATAAAAAAAAATAACTTTCACACATAAATCTCACTAACAACTTCAAGTGATAGAGTATTATTGTTTATTAACATACTGCATGTTCTTGAATAGCAGAAGGTAGAGTAAATTACTGTCGAGTTCTAGCGTTACCTTTGCTTGTTGTGCATCCTACTTAATGGTAACAGTTGTTAAAATGGCTTAATTTTTATTTTTGAACACTCTGTATAAATTTGACAAATTGATATCCTCTAGGCTTTTTCCCATCTCTAAGTGACATGAGCAGTAGCACTTCAGAATTCCAGATGCTTTTAATCATACTTTTCAGTATAAAACTGGAACTGTAGAAAGCTGCAGCTGTTGAAACTTTTGTTATGTGGTGTTGTATCTTCCATTTGCTGTGACGGGTTTGCTTCTGAAATTGGTCCAATGCATCTGCCTCTTTGAAAACTCTTCAGTAATCCCACACTTGATGTTAAACAGGAATAGCACAACTTTGCTGCTTTTCATTCTGTCGATCTGTTACTGTGTGTGAAATAGAGCAGTAATGTGACTGCTCACTGATATATGATGCCTCTGGTTCATGTTACGTGGTTCAGGTTCTCTCATCTCTTCTTTATTGGGCCCAGAAGCCCATAGCTTTGTGTGTTTTTGTAAGCAACAAGAGATGAAACTTGATGCAACTTATGAAAAATCCATTTGAGGAAAAATAAAGTAAGTTAAAGATGAGAGATGGGTGATGTTATTTGGAAGGTTAATCTAGAAACTTTTCAGCATTCATTTGGTTGTTCTCTCCTATTATTGGAGACACGGTATTCTTCCCTGTCTGTAATCTGGAAGTAAGAAACAAATGTACTGTTCTGTTTGTCTGAAAGCATTTGCTTTCTTAGTTCTGAAAAAATACTTAGAGCATGATTTGATGATCTTTCAGTGATATCTGTTCTTGCTATAAATACCATCTTGTTTTTAAGCGACTTACAGCCAACTCAGGTTCAGTAATTCTAACATACAACTTGGAGATTGGTGTGCAAGAGGTGGTCCTTATGCATTAAGCAGAATTTCTGCTTAAATAACTTAGTTACCAGTTTTACCAAGATGTGTAGGGTGCCTTTCTAAGAGACTCAATTTTAAAAGGGGATAAAAAAACTGCAAATTGGAATATCTTTATCGTAAGCACAAAGGCAGCTCTATTAGCAAAAAACTTCCTGCCCCATTTACCTATTACCTGTCTTTAGGTTAATAGGCTTATCTGTATTTCTGTAGGAATAAATACTGGAAATTCTAGTCTGTCTGCTCTTACTAACTTGTCATAATGTTTTTCAGGAAAAACATGTTTTTAATTTGTTTGCAGCTTTATGAATGACAGTAGATGAGAAGATGCAGTTCTGGCATTAATAAGGAGACAATTAAAAGATGAGTGATATCTAGATTAGATATTAGGAGAGAATTTTTTACTTAGAGGATAGTTAGACGTTGGCACTGTGGCCCAGAGAACTGTGGGTGCCTCATCCCTGGAGGTGCTCAAGGCCATGTTGGATGGGGCCCTGGACCCTTACCTGGTGGAGGGCACCCAGCCCATGACAGTGGGGTAGGACTGCATGGACTTTGAGGTCCCTTCCAACCCAACCATCCTGTGATTCTGTGAGCTATTTTTTTCTTGCTATTAAAGCTGATATTTGTTTTTTATCTATTTTGAGATACGCTGCAATAAAGAATTTTTAGGAACAAAATTACTTGTTGTGGTACATGTAATGCTTCCAAAATGGTTATTTTTCCTCCTGTGAGCATGTCTTGCAGCTCTTGAATCTTAGCTGTCAGTTGTTCTATCCTCTGGGCTACGTCCTGCATCTTATGTTCTTGCCTTGTCAAGTGTTCTAAGTTGTACTTTTACCTTTAAAGTAAAATTCTGTGTCAGCTCTAGCTTTATATCCAGTGCTGAGAATTTCAGATCCTTTATCAAATGCTTATTCGAATCTCTTAAGTCTAGTAACACAAGGAGAAACCCATTCCAAAAAAAGGAATGAGTATTTTAGTTGCGCAAGGTAATGAATTTCATGCGTGTCTGAAGATTCTTGAATCTAATCTTTCATGGTGGATATGTTTCTTGAGCAAGAAGCACCTTCCATGTGCAGGTTCTGATATTTGGAGTATGTTTTGTCTAGGGAAATGCATAACCTTGACATTTTGAGCTTGAAGTTATTTTGGTGGCTGTTTTCTAGTAATGCTTAGAATTTCCACGCTGCAAAAAAACAAACGTTTGTAAAGCATCTTTAGTTCCAGGAGCACAGTTGCATAATGACTTCTGCCTTTTGTGGAAATCACTGTGAAGATTTTTATGCCTTTTCTTGCCTGTTTCTTACCTGTTACCTTTGATAAGTGTGTCAGTACTTAGCATTTATGACAGCCAGAGACACTAGTATCATTCGGATGTCTAGCTCGTAATAAGATGGTGAGAATGACTTCGTTTCTTACGGCTTTCTGGTGCTTTTAATTTAACTTATATTCCTCCATACCTAATTCTCATGCAAAAAAGAAAAACTTGCTTCCAGCTCAGCTTCTTCATCTCCGACTGCTCAGTGAACTTAATTTTGTTGCTCCTGTGACAAAGTAATGGAAAGTGTAAAATACAGTCAAGAATTTGAGAGATGGGAACACTACTGCCCTTCAGCGGTTTGGGTCTAGTTCTTCAGTACTGCAGGCTGGATGCTGACCATGGGCTGCTATCATTCCCAGTTAAGCATATGCTGGAGTAGGCTTAGGTATACAAGGTGGAAGGAGTTCCTGTAATGTCATATGGTTTGAGGTGGAATTAAATAATTTTAGGCTCTTAAAATATTCATGTTCATTCACACAATGAATTTTGAACTTATTAATTTTTCTCATGCTTGAGTATATTACAACAGAATTAATACCGGTTATTTAAATCCAATTGCTGAAGATATTTGTTTGAATGTGCCAAGTGATATCAGATGCATATTGTTTTCAATCAAAGTTGTCTTATAAATTACCCTTCAGGAGAGGATTTTGTTGTAGGAAATCTGTACTGTCTATTGCATATAGATGTACCACTGAGAGCACAGCTGGGCCTCCTCTGATCTCTGAAGCCTTTAGGGTGGGCCTATCTAGTACGTGGCTGGGAAGCTCGTTGAGAATACTGGGTGCTGTCCCTCTCCTGAGCATGTGTGGGGCCGCTCAGAACCTGGCTAGCCAACGCCTTGCATGGCCTTGCTTTGAGTGGGGAGCTGGACTGGGTCTCTTCCATCCTCACTGATTCTGTGGTGACTTTCTCTTGTGGGGAGCTTAGGCCCAATGTGGAAGAACAGAAATCTTATCTGAGATCATTAAAATAGATAGGGTAAGAAGCCTGATGAGCAGAAAACTTTAAGCCACCTTAAAGTGAATCAACTTTGTCTTCTCTGGAAATCTGAAGCTGTGTTATCACTTTTATAAGAGGTATTTTCCCATTTATCTTTATGGACTTCAACTGTGTAAAGAGCTTTAAGATATGTTTAAAATTGTCAGCTATGTTTGTTTAATGCTATCAATGAACACCGAACGTGTAAAGTCCTCTGCTTGTTCCTGGAAGAATAAATATGTATGAAAAACTAAGCAGTAGGTAAGAGAAACAGCTTTTATAGAAGAATGTTTGATTGGGAGGATATATGACCTAACTAGTAATCTATTTTTATTTTTGGTGACTTAACTTGAAAGTATTTTACCAAAATACTTTGAATTTGATTTCTTTAAAAGATATTATAATACTTTGTTTGAATTCCAGCACATAGAAGATGTGTAGTGAACCTATCTGTTTAACCTTCATACCTGAGAATATGAATCCACAAGCTACCTTTGCTTGGAAAGAAGTTGAAAGTCTTCTCACAGACAAACTTTTATATTCACTTAACTATAAGAATGGGTTCTTCAGTAATTTGGCAGTAATTTTTTTTTGTTTACAGGGGCTATTAAAGAGGGAATATGTAACTTTTGAGGTTTTCATTTGGCTCTGTTAAGCCTTTTTCCTAAGGACTGCCTCATTTGCATTTTCTTGAGATTCTCTGTGGAAAAAGGAATAGGTTTTTTACTTCCTTAATCTTCTGTGTATTAAAGACTCTTAAATTTTTCAAGTAGATTGCATGTTTTTACTTCTGAGGAAAAATGATGTGAAACAGACTGTAATTCTAAATATTGTTGTACTGTCACTGAGTACAGAATAGATGGTTCTAGGTAACTGATTCAGTGGTCTTGATAAAGGCTTCATAAACAAGAAGGGTACCACATCTTGAGGAAAGCTAGAAACAAGAGGAAATAAATGGTAACACAGATTGTTGGTTAGTGTGTTTTTACTCAGCTTTGCAGATTGTTTAAATGTACTTGCTCACTAGCTATTATGGGAAGATTATGCAGGTTTTCCAACTGTAACTCACCCCTAGATGTTCTGTAGTAACACTGAACTAGGATAGATTAAAGATTAAGTTGATAGAAGAAACTGACTTCTCAGTCACTTTCGCTTAGCAGTTCTGGAAAGCTGCATTGTCTTGCTATTCATAATTTCAATTTGTAATGTTAGCTCCTTGCTGTCTTAAGTGATTTGATGTTATATATGTAAATATTACTAGTAAGTGTTATTCTCACTAGTTTAGAAGGGACTCTGAAAAGTTGAAGTTACATTTTTATCAATGATATTGTTTAGGAATATGAAGCACGGACAGGAAGAATGTATAAGCCTCCACCTCCATCAGCAAGACGTAAAAACATTGAGTTTGAGCCACTTTCAACTACTGCTTTGATTCTGGAGGATCGACCAGCGTAAGTATAATTCTGCTGCGAATCTGATGATGACTGAGTTTGTTAGATGTGAAGCTTATCTATCAGAAGCATAATTCTTACACAAAAGCATGTGTGTTATTCCATCCCACATAATAAACTAACAAATATCTCCAGAAGAACCTGCAAGTATATGAGACTATATGAGAAATTTTCTTAACGTAATGGGGGTCACTGATAACTTATCTGCTGTGTACTGGGACAGTGTTGTAGGCACCCTTAATCTGGAAAATTACTGAAGACATACAGATTTCTTCCCTACCATCGTAGCGTGCACTCCCTTCTCCTTCGCTCTTTCTGGACAATTACTTTCCTAGATCAGTGGGGAAGACTTAATAGTGGCAGTTAGCACTTCAGCAGATTTGGAGGTGGCTTACCAGAAAAAGAAGTATTAGGTAAGTAATAACAGGGGTAGGAAGAATTGCTTTTGAAACACAAGAAATAAAAAATGAGTATTAAGATTTTCTAACATGAAGGTACTTGGCCAGTACAGTTAACTGCTTTGTTGGTACCAAGATAAGGAGTTCCTTAAAACTGTTCCTTGCTGTAGTTATGTTCTCTGGGCTACTTAAAACTACAGTTGAATGCAACAAAATGGGAACTGTTGATGCAACAAAAACTGCATTAAATACAAATGAGAACAGTAATGAAAAAAGAGTAATACATTGTTCAGTCTGTTCAGCTATATTGCCTTCAGCAATCTGAAAGAAAGAGGAGGACAAGGTGACTAGGAACACATGCTGTGAGGAAGGCAAATAAATCAAAGCTTTCAGATCACACCTTGGGAAAACTTGTGATGGCATTTGTTTGCTTCAGTTAAGGAATAGCAATTGAAAGTGTTTTGTGGAGATTCTTTCAAGTGGTGCATAAGCTCCTTCAATGCTAAGACAGAAATATCTTGACAAATATCTTGAACAGAGGTGCAGATTTGTATAAGATTTTGTAAATGCATTATTTCCTTTTATTCTGTGGTAGAGACAAAGACAGTAACTAAAGTATGCTTATAAGAACAATAGGAGTGATATTCCAAGTGTATAGCATGTTGTCATGTCATTCTTGAAAATAAATTCTGCTCTCAGTTAATTCTGAAATTTTAAGAAAATAATCAGTTCTAGTTGTAAAAAAAATAAAAATAAAAATGTAGAGAATCTTTTTTTCTGGCAATGAGGATCACTGTGCAACTGGGAAAAAAAAAAATTGAAGCAGTCTAATTGATAGTTCTGTAGCATACATCCTTAATTTTAGCTCTGGTGTGATTGGGCTCTGTCCTTTCTTTTGTAATTCCAACTTCCCTTTACCTGTTACTGAACAAACAAAATCATAGATCTGGTTATGTTTAATTATTAAAATTCACACAAACTGTAAATTGCAAAAATTGATCAGAATAAGAAACTGGATGAAGAACATCAGTATTTTTATATTGCTTCATAGAAACTTCATTTGGACATTATTTCAAATGTCTAACAAATGCAGGAACTTCAGAAGCTGGTGACAGACAAATAAGAACAAATTCTTCTAGCAGTAGATAATTTTTCTAATGTCAGTTGAAAGGAAAAGGAGCTGGAAATGTGGAGATCTTGGCTGTACCACAGTGTGGCTTAAGAGTGCTTTTGTGTCCTGGCCGTGCCCTGGAGGAAGCTGTAGGACAGCAAATCAACAGATGTAGTAAAAGCCTGGTAGTTCTGAATAAATAGCAATCTTATGCTGTGGTTACTGAAGCACTGATAGTGTGACAACTCCGAAGCTCACTTTAGAGAGAAGCCAAATTAAATAGATGTTTTGAAATGGTTCAGTATGTTCTTTGTGCATATTGAATTCAGGAATAACTTGTTTTCAGAAATCTTCCTGCCAAATCAGTGGAAGAGGCTTTACGTCACCGACAAGAATATGATGAAATGGTGGCAGAGGCAAAAAAACGAGGTATGTTAACTGCTAATCATCACTATAGTTCTATTTAACTGTATAGCAAAAATATCTTCTGGCTAGTAGATACAGTAAAGAACAACCTTGTTCAATATTCAGGATTATTTTCTGATGCACTTATGCATATAGCTTAAAAGCCCAGCACAATTCTCAATTTTTTTTCCTATTCCAGCACAGTGAACGTAACTAGGTTCAAAAATCAGTTTAACTTTTTTGTTTTTAAGTGGAAATTTGATTTTTTTTTAAATACTTGCATAATGTGATTGTTTAAAAACTTTCTGTATACTTGGACTCCTTTTTCAAGCAGTGTTGCTGCAGTTCTTGCTGAAAACTAAAGTAGAAAAAAGCTGACTGCTTAAAGATTATTTTTTTCACAGGTATTTGATATCAACTTCAATGTGAAGACAGATGAAAACCTTGTTTTTCAAATCAGCAGTATCTGTGAATCTTCCTACTTCCATTAGATCTGCTTTTTAAATTAAACACATTTGTTTCATTTGGGACTGTGGCAATCTATGAATAGTTTGTTGAAAGGACTTCTGTATTCTCATACCTAGTATTCAGGGAATAAGCTATTTTAAGAATTCATGCTGCACATTTTACTTGGGCTGTTGTCAGTCAGATATAAGCTCCTGAATTCATTGAGCCTCTATGGATCTGTAGCAGCTTGCTCTGAAAGATGTAATGAGAAATCCAAGGCATATGACAGCGTAAATACACTGCAAGAGGAGAGTGAAATCTGGTAAAGTATGAGCTTTGAAAGGCCAGTGATGTGTAATGTTTTAGTATGTGTGCCATAGTATTCATTAAATTAACAGCTGTTACATGCAAAGCTTCATTAAAAGCTTAATGAAGCCGTTCAGCCTCATAAGTTTACCAGGAATGGCAAACTTTCTTTTTTGATTTGTCTAATGCATGCAAAAATAGAAAATGTCTTGCCATTTCACAATGATTTTTTTTTTAGTGATGGCAAAGCTCAGTTCTTTCTAGCCATTTTAACGTGAAGGTATCTTCAAATGATCTAACAAAATACTCCTGTTTAATGCTTTTGAAGAATGGTTAAACTCAGCACTTTCTTATTTGACAGTTAAAGAAAAATGTAAACTGGGTAAATCTGGCATAGAAATAGCTTCAGCAGATATGAAACTTTGCATTGCTTTTTTATTGCTGTTTTTCAGAGTAGAACATGTAATAACTATTTTGTTTGCATCTTGCATTGTTTTTATAATGTCTGTTTTTATAGAATTATTTTGATACTTGCCTACAATCATCAGGAAAAATATTGGTTAGCTCATGTGCAACTGCAGTTTACCCTTGATCTTTCATCCACAATCCACATAATTAGACAGCAGCTGAATTACTTACCTAATCACTTATAACAGAATTTTTAATATGTTTTCTTTAACAGAAATTAAAGAAGCACATAAAAGGAAGAAAATAATGAGAGAGCGTTTCAAGCAAGAAGACAATATTGCTAGTGCTATGGTGATTTGGGTCAATGAAATACTACCTAACTGGGAAGGCATGTAAGTGCAGTTTTGCTTTGTAAATCCAGCAAGCGTAGTTTCTCTCTCCTCTGGAAACAGAGGACCCACATACCTTGTTTTTCTTTCCATTTGTTTTGCGAAGTCAGTTTTTGTTGCCATTGTTATAGTACAAGGTCATTACAGAGCAACATGAAATGTGCTTTTGGAAGCTCAGCGTTGTGAGGTTTTTTTAGTCGGACTTTAACATGAGCAGTGATAATTGAATTTTGATTTGGGAAATAGCATGCTATTTTTCTTTGAAGTTGCTCAGTAATTTCAGAAAACAAGATGTGTAATACGCCTGCTTTTCTTCCCTGCCTCCCTGTTCTAGGCGTGCTACCCGGAGAGTTCGAGAGCTGTGGTGGCAGGGATTACCACCAAGTGTTCGTGGGAAGGTGTGGAGTCTAGCAGTGGGAAACGAGTTAAATATCACTCCTGGTATGCCTTAATGTATTATATTTTAGTGCAAAATACTGTTGGTTATTTTCAGTTGAAAATTAGGACTTCTTTGCATAGAACTAGGTGTATATTTGACAATTAGACAATCATAGCCTGGTAAGTTATGGAAATGGAGTTCAAAACTTTTAAAAATGTTTTAGTTGTATAAAAGAATTGAGGGAGAATTGTTTAGTTCATAACTAATATTTTTGATGAACTGGAGGTGTTCCAAGCCATTCACGAAGTAAGGATCTGGATGGTTTGAAACATGATTTTCTTCCTGTAATTTGAATATTCATCACAGAAAGAGACATAAACTTTGTGTGGTGGTATTCCAGTGGCTAGCTGTAACCATTCAGTCGGAATCTAATTCTCACTCTCCCCACCCCTCAATGGTAAAAAACAAGCAAGAAAAACAAAGCCAAATATATAGATAGCATGGAGACTTTTCTTCTCATTGTTTTGTTTTTACTTGCAGAGCTCTATGAAATCTTCTTATCTAGAGCTAAGGAACGATGGAAAAGCTTCAGTGAAACAAATTCTGAGAATGATGTAGAAGGTAAGACCTTCAGAATGCTAAACAGATTCCTATTTATTTTTACAAACACACAGTTTCGCTAGTTTGTGTGCAATTGCAGCATTAGGAATATTTGCTAAAATACTCTGAGTCATTTCCTACTTGTTTTTGTGTCACGTTGCATTCATAAGAAATTTAGATGAAATACAAAAAGAAGAGAACTCAAGGCCCATTCGAACTTCTTTTGGAAGTTCTGGAGTAAATGCTGCCACCTTTGCTGTGATTTAAAGAATGCTAGCCCTGGGATACAGAAAATTTGAGTTGTATGAAGGCTAATGAGAGCTCAGAAGGGATGTAACTTCTGCAGCTCCTAACCAGTCAATTTTTGAAAACTTTAGTGAAATCTCCATGCATTTTGTTACCCTTAGTTTTATATATAAAACAATGTTTTTCCGTACATCCTGAAAGACCTTATGTGCATATGGCAGTTTTAGTCTGAAGCCTGAAGAAATATTTTATCACTTTCAATGACTTCTGGTTTTGCTTGCAGATGTTAGTGCATCTGTTGCTGATCGTGAGGCCAGCCTGGAGCTAATTAAGTTGGATATATCACGCACATTTCCATCCCTGTATATTTTCCAGAAGGTGAGAGTTCTGTAACTTCAGCTGTAACTTTAAACATCTGAGTAGTTAAACAAGAAGGGTAACCTAGCTAGCAAGTATGGAAAAGTTTTCAGAAGCTCTTAATGTAAAACAACAAAAGTAAAATTACTTGGTCCTTTTCTACGTACAACAGCAAAGAGTCATGCCTTCTCTGATTAGATTAAATTAGGATGCTTACTGTGTTAAAGTGGTTTGTAAGTGCTTGTAAGTGAAGGACTAATATGGCTTTTTCTCCTGGAAAAATTGCATGCAGTACCTATTACTGTTGAATGAAATTACTTCATTCGATGAATATTCTCATGGCTTCTACAGAAATCTAGATGCATTTTAGTGCGCATTTTCAGGTTTTATAATTTTTATACAGAGATGCGCATGCAAAAATGTATAAAATAATTTGCATTATTGTATTATGGTAACTTGTGTTACCAAGAATTAAAATGTCCAGTGTCTCAAAAGGAAAAGCCAACCCTGTTTGTGTACCAGATGTCATCATTTTCTGTTACGTACATATTGAATTATCAGTTTGCTACTTTTCCCTTAGCATCTCAAAACCATACAGGGAAATGTGTAGGGTAAAAACTAGTGTTGTTCTACATGTGAACAAAGCAATAAGTCACAGACTTGCTTGTACATTTCTTTACCGGCTGGATACCTACGTATATTTTTAAACTGGTTTTGAAAAGCTCTTTTTCCCTTCTCTCTTCTTGAATTAGGGTGGTCCTTATCATGATCTCCTGCACAGTGTTTTAGGAGCATATACATGTTACAGACCAGATGTGGGATATGTAAGTATTCTGAAATGTTTATAGCTCAGCAGATGCGCTTAAAATATTTGCCTGTTAGATAAGTAGATCCTCTAAACTTTATGCTACTAGAACCTCAAAACACTTTAAACCTGGGCACTTACTCATTTGATAGTAGTTATAGTTATGGTAATTCTTAGGGTTAATAAAATAGCTAAAAATGTATTGATATTACAGATGAGAATACTGTTTAGTTCACACAAGGAACTGTTTTTAAACTGATATGTTCACAAGGCATTCTAACTCTGTCAGAGTATCTACAAAAAAAACCTGCCAGCAGCCTTTCAGGAAGCGCTCAGCCTGTTCTATCCGAGTGTTGTTCCCACTGCTGCCATTTTCATAGTAATGCCCTATGATTTAGTAGGTCACATCTTTAAAATCCAGCAACTCCATATTGGTTTTTCTATCAAAGGATAATTGCTCCATCTCAGTTCAGTGAGGATAAGATTGTTTGCAGGAAGAACTTAAATATTTAAAAAAATAATGATAATAAAATAATAAATCGTATCAGCCTACGAAGGTAGCTAAATAACAAATGCTATTTTTGTTTTTTGCCTTGGAGGGATCCTAGGAATGCTTTTCACAAGTTGTGATTGCTTTTGAGCTAAAGAACTTGAGACTGATCTATGCAACAGCACGTTGTTTAGCCCAGGGTGTGTTTTCCTCTCTGTCAGATATGCTTACTACTCTGCATCAGTATCTAGCTGGCTTTTCATGTTTAAATCTTTTTAATTCTGTCATCTATGAAATCATTTTTTGGAGACCATAATCTCTAATTGAGCTTACAGACTGCAGATTCTGAGAATGCTTGTTCGAGGGTGGAGTTTTAAAGGGCAAAGAAGCAATTTTTCGTGGATGGGTCTTCGCTTTCTCTCTAGGAAAAGATAATACAATTGCAGCTAGTTTGATCACACCTTTTTAATGCTAATATGGCAGTAAGTTTAGTCTTATTTCTGCACCCATCCATATCACAGAAAATGGAAAGTTGCTGGACTGTTTCTGATGCATATCAGTACTTCCCTAGATGGTTAAAATATTAAGTGCATTTTTAAAATGAGGAGCAGGCAGCATAAATGCCTAGAAACAGCAGAATTATCGTAATTGCAGCTGAAATTGGTAAAATTATTTTTAGTATAATGAATATTCAAATTATCAGTTAACTATATGAATGATAGTCCCCACTTACTGCAGACTGAAGTTTTTGTGTTTTTTTTTTTTTAAACAAAGTAATCACAAAAATGTAGAAACTTATAGCTAACCACTTGAAAGTAATTTTATGTATGTGAACAAATACTGTTTGGCAACTGGGAAGATACATATTGACTGTTCTAAAACAGAATTTTGTCTCAATTCCAACATATCTGCCTGGATCTAAACTGTCCCATATGTGAGATTTTTCCTCATGTCTGCTTTTCTCACAGCTTAACAATGAACTTAAAGCCAAGTTGTGTCTTGTTTCCAGCCTGTGTGTTTTTCATTTTCTTGCATTCCAGGTTCTGGGAGATTTCATGATTACAAGTCAAGGAACTTCTATCATGCATCCAAAGAAACATTCATGTTGAACTCTAATTAGCTGCATGTATAGAAATTATTTATCCTTGTTGCTTTTGTTCATCTGGAAATTATGTGTAATGGTGTTAGATGTACTGCAGGCTGTAAAATATTTGCATTTCCAAAGATGTACTGAGCTAACTCGCCTATGTTTGCCTGATGCTTTTCCCACTTGAAGGTACAAGGGATGTCCTTCATTGCTGCTGTACTCATTCTCAATCTGGAAGAGGCAGATGCTTTCATTGCCTTTGCTAACCTTCTAAACAAGCCATGCCAGCTGGCCTTTTTCCGTGTGGATCACAGCATGGTATGCACATAGTTTTCTGGTTTTGAGCCTTAGCATTCTTTTGACTTGAAGCATATTTGACTTGTTGGTGACTTCTTGTTGTCCTCTTGAATAACGGAGAACTCTAACCTGTGGTTACAAAATTGAGAATACCAGATACTAATCCATAGAACACGTTCTCCTGTTTTGACTTTTCTTCTAGAAACACTTGTTTTCCCTATTCTAGGAGGTCATATTGTGCTATATTGAGATCCTCAAGTCTTGGTGGGATTTATTTTATGACCCAGCTTTCTTTTAATGACTGCTTATGAAGTGCTTTACTGTTTCTGCAGATGCTGAAATACTTTGCAGCCTTTGAAGTGTTCTTTGAAGAAAATCTTCCCAAATTGTTTCTTCATTTCAAATCATACAGTCTCACTCCAGACATATATTTGATAGACTGGTGAGTTCAGAGAACAGAGCAAACCTAATGTTAAAGTGCTGGAACACTTTATATTTTGCTAGTTTGGGCTTTTACTCACCTGTCAGATGTGAGTCAGTTATGCATAACGTAAGTAGGGGAGAGGAGGCTACTACATCGTATTTGTTTATGACTGATTGTAAATGACTTGACAAAATGAACAAAATCAGCTGCTGAAGAAAGTAAGAGAATAGAAATATATTCTTGAAAGTAAAGGGTGGATGAAATATAGCATGTAGTACAGGAAAGAGTAAACTTGGAAATACAAAAAGCGTTTTGAAGTAATGAATATTCAAAAGTACCAAACTATTTTGTCTGTAATGAAAGCCAGTAGTGCAGGCTTCTTTCAAGTGTGTGTAGTGCTGCCAAATATTGAATGTCTCTTCCAAAGAGCCTGTAAAGTGTCTGTTCGTATATCTGTATTATATGGGTTATAATTTTCTAATAGCGTTAATTGAATTAGATAGACTTAAATAATACAAAAATGGCATGTCATCTGAGTACTTGGGAATGAAGAACTCCTGTCATCTGTTGTAGGATGCGGCTTTGCAGGAAGTGGGAAGTCTTAGCAGGAGCTCAGATTATACAGTAACAGCACTGAGACAGGAGTGTGGTGCAGCCCAGAATTTATACAGATGTGTTATGCAAGTAGTGCTGTACTAAGTCCTAGAATACTCTGCTTCAGATTCATTGTAAGAAATGAAGACTTATTCCTGCTGTGTTTCAAAGATGGCCTTGAGACAATAAGAGCCCCTCTCATGAAGGGAAAGTAGAAGTGATAACTATTGGTAGGGAGTGTTCCATGGTTCCTGAACCACTTTCCACTATAAATAATGGCAAAACAGAATACTGTGCTTTATATCAAAGGGACCACTACAAATTCGAATGAGGTTTTACTGCAGACTGAATTCTCTGCCTGCGTATTATGAATGCTTTCTTGAAATAGATTTCTTAATATCAGACAATTGGACTTTGTCTTTTAATAGCAAAACACTGACGAGATTTTTGTGATTTTTAACGTGATTATAAATTCTAAATATATTGCACTGAAAATTCATTAACTATATTTGTAGCAGTGGGATGTAGCATTCTATGGAGGTATTTACAGCTTTAGATTTAGTTCAAAATCAAATGATGAACAGAGCTGTTAGACTGCATTGTTTAAATAATGGGAAGGGTTACGTTCTACACTTTTGAGCTTTGTGGCTTAAGTTCATATTTGTATACAACACCCTTTTGAGTGTAAAGATGTTTGTAACTTCTCCTTCCTAAAGGAGGTGGCTTTCAAATAGAGGATTTCTTGTAGCATGGAAAGAGATCAGTTTCGGAATAGCAATTCTGAATTGAAAACATGATAACTTTTGTGTTTGTGAAATACAGACAAGTAGGAATGCTTGAAGTAAGTATCTGCTTTCTTAGCTAATTTAACTGAGATTTAAAGGAGGTTGTACTTTAGTGTTTCTGAAATAACTTAAGTTATAACTGTGCCTTTTTTCTCAATTGCAGGATCTTTACGCTCTACAGCAAGTCATTGCCACTTGATCTGGCCTGTCGTGTCTGGGATGTTTTCTGTAGAGATGGGGAAGAATTTTTGTTTAGGACAGGGTTAGGAATCCTTCGGTTATATGAAGATATTCTCCTACAGATGGACTTTATTCATATAGCACAGTTTCTAACAAAACTTCCAGAAGATATTACATCAGAAAAACTTTTTAGTTGTATTGCAGCTATTCAGATGCAGAATAGTAACAAAAAATGGGCACAGGTGAGTTTGATGTATATACATATAAAAACACGCTCATGCCCACACATACATACATGAGGCACTTCTTTTAGAGACTGTGCTACATGTCTGACTTCTAAGCAGTAGGTAATGCTACTCATGTGACATTTTGTTTTTAGACTTGTTTCTGATGGGAGATGCATCTTGGTTGTGTATTCAAAGAGAATCTCAATTTTTGTCATTGAGATGGCTACTTTTGGAAAACAAATTCAGCACTGAATATTAATTTGGGGAGCAATAAAATAGTTGTTAAAGAATCCCTAGCTTTTAGTACAAAATGCTGTGCCGTACAAAGATGAACGTGTAAACTAAATTCAATTTGAAACTGACTCAATACAGTTAGTCTAAAGTGAATTGTAATAAGACCCAATTGAATAAAAGGGAAAGAAAAAAATCTCTTCAAACAGCTTTGTAGTGGGGCCTTTAAAATAATTCTCAACCTTCCATTCCCTGTATGGGAATTCCTCCTAGTTCTGATGGAAAATACCTGTATGACAAATAATTGGAATTGCTGCTGCTGAAACCTACAGCTTAAGTACAAGGGTGAAGTAGTCGGGTTTGGCAGAAAAGCTGGCTTGTGTTCTTAGCTCAACTCCTAATGCTTACTGAGATGCGAGGAATAGCTGGAAAGTAAAAGAGGACTTGGGAATTGTTTACCTCATTATATCTTCCCATATCAATGAGATTGGTTTTTCCTGATCATTTTTTGAGTTTTTCCTAAGATGGTGGAAAAAACCTTTTAGACTTTAAGTATTTAGAGGTAATTAACTCTTCCCTTTCTAGTGTCTCATTTTAGAAAGTTCTTTCCATGCTAATATTGTTGTGGTTAATTTTTTTGTAGGACTAACTTTTCTGTATTTATTAAATCTGTGTTTCCAGGTGTTTGCCTCACTTATGAAGGACAACAAAGAAGGGGACAAGAACCATAGCCCAGCACTGAAAAGCTAATCATTATAATGTTGAGGTCAATTGAAAATGTGGAAAACCACTTGATGACGAAGGACTTCTCACATCACTTCTATGTGGAAAATCACTATAGAAAAGTGTGAAAAGTGAGAGAAAAATGATACAGCTCTTGGTGGAGTAATGAACTGATGAAATCTTCGCCCTTTTGCCAGTATTAGCTCTTTTGATGGGAAGATTTGTTTTCACACAATACTAAAACCTATGAAACTGAGAAGTAGGGGAGTTCATATTTAATACTTTAAAAGAATCAGCTCAATGCAATAAACATTTCTAGTAACTTCTGTTGGTACTTTAAAAAAATTTTTTTGAGGCATAACTTTTTTTTACAAATACCACAAAGGCACTTTTTTGGGGGGGGATGAGGGAAATGCTGAATCTGAAAGGCTCCAAAACTGCTATCCAAACCAAATGCTTTGGGACAAGTATTACCTCCAAAACGAACCATTTAAAAGTATTAAGGACCAAATAAGGTTGTTTGGTATGTTTATGTGCAAGATGGTTACGATTTTGAGAAGGGGTATTGTCTTATTTACTTGTTTTTTTTTTAAGTTGCAGCTTCATTCTTCAGTCTGGGCAAATGTAATTAACTCAGGAACTGTAGAAGTATTGTGCCCAAACCTGTTAGAGCAAAAATCACGCAAACTTTAAACAGTGGTAAGACCAGGGCTATTATTTTCAGATGTACGGCTTTCAAAATGAGTGGTGTTAAGCATTTGTTTTGGTGTACTGGTTGTGCAGCTTCTTAAAAATGGGGTGGGTATTCTGTGAAAGGGTTTTGCCACCGGAAGTTTTATGTTGTTGAGCCATTGTTAGCTAAGATACACTAGTATGTAAAGGTAAACACTACAAGCTGATGAACAATCTGCAGAATTTGTGTTGGTTTTTAACACTTGAGAGTCGTGGAGACGCTTCAGAATAATGCAGACAGAGTATTTCTTGAAACTCTCTTATTAGTGTGCAATACTGAAAGCTGAAAGGTATATGGTTTAGAGATTCTTAATTCTTTAACATCGCTTAGCTGTGAGAAATGAGGTCATGCTGTATGTGTCACAGTGGCTGTTTTCAGTGCTTTCTATTCTCAAAGATACTGTACAACAACTTCATGTTTGTGGGGGTTAGAAATATAAAATGGATAGCACTGCAGGTGAGGAGCACTTGCACTCTTTGGTCCATTTTTTTGCTAATATTTACTGTAAATAAATTCCTTACATGTGGGTTTTTGTAACTGGTCCCTCTGTGGAAATCAAGTCCAAACTACCATTATTAGGTATTTTTAAGTGCGGGAGGCTCTCGGTTGTCTGGTGTTTAAAGCGGAGTCTACATAATTGGGGTGAAGATTTAGTGTGGTGTAATTACATTGCTATCTGGTTTAAAACTACATATATACTATTCATAACATTACAATTTGAAATCTAAATGTCAGATTTTTTCTTAACTTATGTATTCACTACTTTAATTGGATCCAATTTGTCTTATATTTTTGCGTTACCTTGTACAGTTTTCTTACTTTTCAAGTATAAATCTGTATATAACTGTAAATAGAAGGACGAAGCCTTCCTTTAAGACCACTAGTAACAATTCCTGTGTAAATAAAACTTACTCCGGAAAGACTAGGCTGCATTTCTGCTGTG
>JAOWBP010003659.1:18308802-18347918 GCA_028571105.1 Tragopan temminckii
CGCCGCTAGGGGGCGCTGTGGGCGCGAGCGGGAGGAGCCGGCCCCGCCCCGGGACGGCGCTTCCGCCGCCGGAGCAGCGCGCGTGGGGGCCGCCGCCATGAAGCCGGTAGGGCGCTGCGGGGTGAAGGCGCGGGGTTGAGGCTGTCTTCTCGCGCGGGCCCGGTCCGCCGTTGAGCCGTGGGGGTTTGTCGCGTGCTGTAGGAAGCGGCGGAGCGCTGTAGGGCTGCGGTACGGCGGCGCTACTAAAGCAGGCGGCGCGGCCGCTCGCTCGGCTGTGGCTGTCCTGCGGGAGCCACGCGCGGCTCTGAGGTGATTTTCTGCCTTCCTTCCCATCCCGACCCCCGCGGCGCTGTGGCCTTTTTGGCAGAGCGGCCCGCACTGATGGGCGCGCGTGATTTCCCGCGGCACCTGTCGGCCTGCCCGGCTGCCGTGCGCGGCTTCGTGCTGCCTCAAGCACGCGCGCCCGGGCCGCAGCCTTGGAGCAGAACCTCCGTCTGCAGCTGTGTGGGGCAGAGCGTGGAAATGGAGGCGGGCCGAGGGAGTGTGCCCGGGCGGGCTGTGTGCCGTGCCGGGGGTATGGGGGTGCTTTCTGTGGCTAAAAGCGGGTGGGTGTAGGGTGTGGTGATTGCCGGTTTCTGTAAAACGTTCTTCACGTCTCTCTTCTTACGGGTTTAATGCGTTTGGGCGAGATGGGAGCACACTGATGCTGTGTTTGGCTTGGAGAAGAAGGGCTCTGGGGAGACCTCGTTGTGGTCTTCCTGTACTTGAAGGGAACGTATGAACAGGAGGGGGTGCGACTTTTTATGTGGCCTGTAGTCCGCAGGGGGGTGGCCTTGGACTAAAAGAGGGGAGATTTAGGTTAGGTGTTAGGAGGAAATTCTGCACTTAAAAGGAGGCGAGGCCCTGGCACTGCTGCCCAGAGCTGTGGCTGCCCCATCCCTGGAGGCACTCAGGGCCGGGTTAGATGGGGCTCTGGACCCTCATCTGGGGGGGCACCAGCCCATGGCAGAGGGTTGGTGCTCTGTTATTCTTTTGAGCTCTCTTCCATCCCAAACCATTTTATGATTCTTCTGGTACGTTCAGATAAACAAGATAAACCCAAGTGTCGGGTCCTGTACTTTAGTCACAACAACCCCTGGCAACCCTACAGGCTTGGGGAGGAGTTGCTAGAAAGCTGCCTGACGGAAAGGGACCTTGGTGTACTGATGGACAGCCAGCTGCATATGAGCCAGCAGTGTCCCAGGTGGCCAAGAAGGCCAATGGCATCCTGGCTTGTATCAAGAATGGTGTGGTGAGCAGGACTAGGGAAGTAATCCTGCCCCTGTATTCAGCACTGGTGAGGCCTCATCTCAAGTACTGTGTTCAGTTTTGGGCACCTCAATACAGAAAGGATGTGGAGGTGCTGGAGCAGGTCTGAAGAAGGGCAACAAGGCTTGTGAAGGGCTTGGAGAATATGCCCTATGAGGAGAGACTGAAGGAACTGGGGTTATTCAATCTGGAGAAAAGGAGGCTGAGGGGAGACCTTCAAATACCTGGAAGGTCATTGCAGCAACAGCAGGGTTGGTCTCTTCTCACTGGTGACAGGTGTCAGGACAAGGGAAAATGGCCTCAAGTTGCACTAGGTTAAGCTTAGGTTGGATATCAGGAAACGCTTCTTTACAGAAAGGGTTGTTAAGCACTGGAATGGATTCCCCAATGAGGTGGTTGAGTCATCATCCCTGGATGTGTTTAAAAACCGTTTGGATGTGGTGCTCAGGGACATGATTTAGGGGAGGGTTGTTAGGGTAGTATGGTTAGGTTGTGGTTGGACTTGGTGATCTTTAAGGTCTTTTCCAACCTGAGCAATTCTATGATTCTGCGATTCTAAGTTGTTCAGAGCTGATAGAAGTACAAACTGAATGAGATGGCAGCCAACAAAAATAAATTTAATGAAGGGTTTGAACATGTCAGTTACGTGGAATTTTCTATTTGTTCCCCAGAGAAAAAACACAAAGCGCGTCCCAAGCTTTCGCAAGTTACTGAGAACTAGTAAAATAAAACTTGACAACAAATTAAAGAATAAACAGTACAAACAGCAGAGTGCTGCTAAGAAGTATCGGAAAGAACAAAAGAAGCTAAGGCAGGCTGTCAGAGATGCTGTCTGTAAAAAACCTTTTCCACTGGAGGATTACAAGAAGAAACATGTTGGTAAGTGCTTGCTCAGTGCTGTTTTTTCATGGAAAAGATACGACGTTAATAATATTCTGCTGTTTTACATTATAAAATTTTGTTTCAAGAAAACAACATTTCATTTACTGTGCACAAATAGGCGCTGTTTTTTTGTAAAAGAAAGAAAGAGAAGTTATGAAAAAATGGAAAATGCAACCATTCTGGCTACAGTATCTGACAGGTGGAGGTGGTAGAGATATGCTTGCTCTAATTGTTATTGACTGTCACAATAAAGGGGCCATTTTCTGGGTTAATGTAAACATGTGCTTGAAGGTTGATGAGAACAGAGTTGAAGTAAGGTGTCTCAGGTGTAGGCAGCATTAGGGTTTAAGTGTGAGTGTATGTACAGCATCTTAATTTGTGCACGTTATCTCTGAAATAGCTGAAAAACAGGAGGAAGAAGAGGAAGATGAAGCGCTTCCATTGGACATGATGGATGAAGATGACTTGAAGTTAATGGAAGATTTGGCTCGAAAAGCATCATTTCTAACCAGGGATATTTCTTCTAAGTGAGTATTGTGATGTCTACTTTTTGTAGTATTTCAGCTTTGTTCGGCTTACGTGTGATGTGATACATTTATCAGATCACTCTCAGTCTGGTGTTTCTTTGGAGTTCCAGTTTAGTGTTTCCTTAGTCTGTTGGTACATTCAGTATTAATGTAGTGATGTATATCAGATCATTCATGGGCTCTGCTGCCCTTCATGATACTGTTTCTGCATTGTTCACTCCTGTGAGGTCTATGGCTGTGAGATGAGTAGCATTCCTCAAACTGAATAAAATGACAACCTGTATACGAGGCTCCCAGTGATGCTTGCATGCTGGTATAGTCTTTCATGGCATATCTGTTCAGGGTGAAGTTTTCAGTGTGCCAGGACAGCTGCACATATAGTGGTAAAAGGAGAGAACAGTCTGGTCTAGGTGAGAGAGAGGCTTTGCTGAGATCCTAGTAGTTTCTGTTTTTTGTCTCTCAATATTTTATGTATCTTTTCCAAATTTGTTAAGATTTTAGGACAGAAATTATGCTTCCAAAGGATGTTTACCTTACAAACTTCATGTGATTTGTTCATTGTTGTCTTACTTTGAAGGGCCCCTGAGGATGTTACTGCTTCATGAATGGAAGCAGCTAGCACTGTGGTTTCCAGATGTCCCAAATGACTCAGACTTGTGAATAACAGCTGTATTTTCTTCATGCTCAGCAGACAGTTACAGCTGTTGAGGTCCTGTGCATGTTGAGTAGGATTTGAGCACATAGGAAAGGTTTGATCTACACAGGGACATTGAGGCAGTCTGGTGCTGATCTTGCAGTGTTTTTAGGGTGACTGTGTGATATATGATATGATTCTACCAGTGGTCTTCCTTGCTGAAGCCTACTAGTCTCTGAACAAATGGCTTTCGGAGTCCATTACAGATCTGTAGTTGAAGTTCTGTCACTTACAAAACCAAAAGCAGTGTTTCTAGTAAAAATAGACTGTGCTGCTCCCTTCAAAACGTGATTCATCATCCCTGGCTTTTAGTTTATGAATAAGATGGACAGATAACGTACCTTGTAGTTATGCCTGCACTACAGGAGAGTACAACTTTTGCCTTTTTTTTTGTAAATGTTGCATGCATATGTTTAGACTCATATAAATGTTTCAGTATTCACCAAGCAAAGTGGCTGACCTGCTAGGCTAAGTAAGTCTTATTTTGTCTTTGCTCATATCACATTTTAATTTCCTCTAAAAAAGAGATGGGAAGCGCTGCATCATCATGAATTCAGAAATCCTATATAGATCTGCATTAACATTGTCTCAGTGAGTGGTGACTGGTGTTATCACAGTGAATACACTTCAGCATTCCACTGCATATGATCACCTGTCATTTGTTTTTCTAAGTGTGAACACCTAATCCAGCTAGTATACTGTCATACATGGTTCATGTCTAATTAGATGGTTAATTGATTTTGTTTGCCTTGTGTTTTATCAGTGAACCTGTTCACATCAAGAAACGAAAACGTGAGAGCGTGATTGAAAAATATGAGAAGATACCAAGACGTGTAAACACTGAACCAGAGAAAGAGCTCATCCATCTGCTCCCTATCAAAGACAAAGGTGGCATTATTCCCCAAACCATGGAAAAGCCAGGTAAGGCACAGATTTTGCAATCAGAATAGTATCCAAGATGTATATAACTTGTTCTTTCAGAATTTCTCAGTGTTTATTACAAGCTTGACTCTGGACTGTTTTTGCAGTTCCTGATGTTGCTGAGGATGAAGAAGAAAATACAGAAGAAATGGAGGCAGCAGAAGGTAATAAAGCATCGTGTTTATTTATTTCTCTTTTTCCAAATCGCTGATGGATCTGAGGAGTCCATTGCTGTTCTGTAAGGATGTTTGTAATTTATTTTTTTTAGGGTGTGTGTTACCATGTTACCCAAAAAGCATAACTGTGAGTTAGAGTTTACTTTCTTATGTATTAGGATTCTAGGACCTTTGAGAACAGATTTCCACAGCTGGCTTCAGAATCGTTCCTTCTTTAAGACATAGAAAATGCAAATATATCAACTGTATTTTTGAAAGAAAAAGTGATTGGTGAAAAACTTGCTGCAAATTGTAGCGCTCCTCAATTTCTTGGGGTCATATGTTGAATTTATGTTATCACTGTGCTTGGGGAAAAATATTTGAAGATTCGAAAAGATTTTAGTTCATTTACTTTTGCAAACATAAGATTCTAAAGCGGAGGAGGAGTCAAACTCTGAGTTAATACAAGCTCTAGCAGGTTTGTTCATAAAGCTGCTTTTACTGTGGAACTGTACGTTGTACTGTTGAGTGGAGTTATCAGTCATTTGAAATGCAGTATCGAGAACTGTGGTTTTGCAGTATGGTATTTGTTAGTGGCTTCCCCAGTGACTCTTCTCTTTACCTCTTACATGCTGTGCTAGATTTTAATGAAGAACCCCCACCTGTTCTCACTCCTGAGGAAATGGCTGCTCAAAGGAAAATAAAACTGCAAGAAAGGAAGATGCACATTGCTGCCTTAGCATCTGCCATTCTCTCTGACCCAGAAAACAACGTAGGTAGCATTTATTTAACATGCATGTGTGTGTGCCTGTGTTGTGCAGCAAGTCAGTAAATAAAGATCTGAAGTGACCAAGTAATAGCAAAAGCAGAAGAATACATCAGTAAAACAAGGGCAAGTACAGTATTGCATCACTCCCCGAGGATTGCAAGCAGTGAAATTGCTGCTATAGGTTGATTAAAGGATTTGAATCACATAATGGTCCAGGTGACTGTTGGCTCTGTTCAGGAGTAACTTGGCCCTCTGAATAACTGCAGTAATAATATTGCATCTGGTGTTTCCTATCCAAACTACCTTGTTCCTTAATCACAACCCCTATTTCAGCTCTGCTTTCAGGGTCGTGTATAGAAGGTCTCAGTGCTTCAGTATATGCTGGTAATTTGCTATAATTCTAGGTAATTTTAGGATGGCATCGTAGTTTTAACATTCCCAAGATAAAATTTTGATGGGTTATCCAGCATTTCTTGGTTCCTTGTACAATGCTACGTAAAGCAAGTTAATCGTTTTTTTTTCCCCCCTCAGTTTAGAAATGGGGAGCATGTCTTGTGACAGACTTGCAGAATTGTATATTGTGCTTGGAAATTGGTTTGGAGGGTGATCTTCAGCTGACTTCATCAGTCTCTTTTCTTAATCAGATTAAAAAGTTGAAGGAGTTGCGTGCCATGCTGATGGAACAGGACCCTAATGTTGCTGTGATTGTTCGAAAGTTGGTCATGGTTTCTCTGATGGAAGTATTCAAAGATATTGTTCCTTCTTACAAAATTCGGCCTCTGACTGAAGCAGAAAAGGCAACCAAGGTGAAATATCACATTTCTCTATAGTTTTCTGAGTCAGTCAGATTTTTTAGATCATGCCAGATACTGTTGCTTTAACATGAATTTCTGGTTTAGAACAAAGAGCAGCAAATACACAAGCACTTAGGGATGTCATGAAACTGTGACAATTTTGGAGCAGAGGTGTTTGATTTGAACCTTAATTCTTGCATAATTCCTTAGGTAAGCAGGTGACATGCTGATGGTTATGGTGGAAAGTAATAGTATACTAAATATTATACCAAACCTGAGTGGGTGACTTTCATCATAAACCTTGGAATAAGAGAGTGAGTTTTGTCACACTGAGGGAAGTGGAAAGAAAGCAAATTAAACACCATTGTCACCTCACTGGCACAAATTACTGTGAAGTGCTGAATTTTCAGAATAGTTTTTTTGTTTTACTGTATCCCTGGAGGTGTTCAGGGGCAACCTGATCTGATGCTGACTTAGTGGTTGGCAACCAGCCCATGTCAGGGGGGTTGGAACTTGGGTTGGAACTTCCAACCCAAGCTGTTCCATGATTCTGGAGGTTGGTTGTAAGCAGTTTTGTAGGTGCTTTTAATAAGCCATGGCTCTAAAATAACAGCTGGATCCAAATTTCACTTTAGTCCCTAGAAATGAAATAGGCCTAGTTGGGAGGGGTGCTTAGAGCACAAGAGCATGTCTAGTAATAAGCAGAAATATTTTATTGTTAATACATTTCTAGTAATGCCTGTATAAAAGGAAAAGCCTTTTTAGGTATCTCATACATGTTTTAATTTTGGTTTTTTTTTGCACCACTGCCTAATTTTGGTCTCCAAATAATGTTTTACTTGTGTGATGTACACAGGTTAAAAAAGAAACTCAGAAACTGAGAGAATTTGAAGAAGGCCTTGTGAGCCAGTATAAATTTTACTTGGAAAATCTGGAACAAACAATTAAAGGTACCATGAATGATTTTTTATAGTAAATGCAAAATTGTTTTCAGGATCACAGTTTACCTCTGCTTATTGAGTGCTAACCATACCTGTCTTTTATGTAATTAGTATTTCATATAATTGTAGAACGTATGCAACAACTAAAATTGTAACTGTGTAGAAGCTCCTGTGCATTTTGGAAGTAATTACTAATAATATTATTTTGTGCAGATTGGAAACAGAGGAAGTTGAAGAAAAGCAATGTTGTCTCATTAAAGGCATATAAAGGCCTAGCAGAAATTGCAGTGAAGTGTTTGTGTGAGCTCCTTGTGGCCCTACCCCACTTCAACTTCCACAATAACATCATTGTTCTTATTGTTCCTCTCATGAATGATACATCAAAAAAGGTAAGTGATTTTCTTATTCAGAAGAGTTCTCGTTTTGCATGAAAAATAATTTATTTCTGAGCTTTATTCCAGTATCCACATCTTGTGGCCTTATCTTTTCCCTATTTTACAAGCTGTGACTGCTTTCTGATTAGTAAATACTGTCAGTAATGTCAATTAGCTGTTGTCATGGAAAAACTTGTTTGAATTCACCTTTCAGATCTCTGAACTGTGCTGTGAAGCAGTTAAGAAACTCTTTAAGCAAGACAAGTTGGGCTTTGCTTCACTTGGTGTAGTTAAGGTCGTTTCTGGCCTTGTAAAGGGTAGAAATTACAGTGTCCGAACTGAGGTAAGAGTCTGTCTGTTATACTTCACAATTTTCATTTTTTGATTGTTTAAAAAAAATCTGAAAGCTGAAGTTAGTGCAGCTGCTGGCTGTAGATAAGCGGAATTGTCTACAGACAGCAGACAGATCTGACAGTGTCGGATCACATGGGAAGATTAGAGGTGGGCTGGGCCAGAAAGTTAGAGAGAGGGATAAAGGCAGGGGAGGGAAACTGGGAGCAGAAGAGCAGATCTCAACAGAGACGTGGGTTATGTCAGGCAGGAAGACTTGAAGTGAGAGAGGCAAATGGAGAGATGGATAAAAATTAACATTGCTGAGGAAGGAACTGTGAGCAGAGATGAATGATACAGATGAGAAGGAACATGAGGAGAGTAAACATAAGAATCTGAGCAGCAAAGCTCACCAACTAGTATGGAATTCAGGATTTCTTAGCCCCTCCTTTCCTCTTCTGTCGATCACCTTTCATTTTGTTTATTTATTTTCCCATAGGTGTTAAAAGTTTTTCTTCACTTAAGAATTAAGGAAGTGGAATTAAAAAAAGATTCCGAAGACATTGCACCAAAGAAAAAGTTCATGACTTTCAAAGAGAAAAGAAAACATCTTTCAAGAATGCAAAGAAAGGTAACGACTTGTGCCTTTTGGGTGTTGATAACTTATTCAATTGTTTCTATTAAGGAATATACCTATGCTGGTTGCCCTGTAGCATCACAGGATGACTTAAGCAACTCACCAAGCATGAATTGTTCATTTGGAAGGTTTGTTCACTGGGTATCTTTGGGATCTGGGTATCCAGGCTGGTTGGAAATGTTTACTCTGCTGGAATGTTTGTTTACTTAAAATCAACTGTATATTTTCAGTGGAAGAAAGCAGAAGAGAAGCTAGAGAGAGAACTCTTGGAAGCAGAAGCTTCAGAAAGTAAAGAAAAAAAACTGAAGCTGGTAAGTAATTTAGAAACGATTTTCCCATTTTTGCAAAGTAGCAACTCTTAATCATTTTGTAACCAAGAGTCTCCCTGCTAACTCAAACTGTCAGCATTTCATACCTCTAGATACTGTCAGCAGCAAACAAACATCTTGCCTGTGCCAGAGGTCTTAGTTTTATAAAGAAGAGCCCTCTCAAGCTAAGCCAGCTTAGCTATTGTTATTTCCTTCTGTTGTGTGCGCAGAAAGGTATTTGAATGCATTGATGAATGTCCTCCTGGTGCCCTGTTCCTATTGCAGGCAGGACCAGGTAATGACTTTTCCCAGTTTCAGTGTGGCTAGCTTGAACTGAGGGGAAGAGAGGCTCCTCAGCTAGGACAGTGTAAAGGGACAGAATAGGGGGCAGGAGAGCGGGACTTGAGCTTTTTCAGCATAAGAAGAGCAGAAATGGCAGTGCCAGGACTGATTTGGACAACAAGCTTGGACAGAGAGGTGTCACGCTGCTGGGCTAGCAGTGAGGCTTTTTCTTCTGCCTTGATCTCTTTGGAGGGAGGCATGAAAATGTTGTGCTCTACTCTTTCCTGAAGATCCTGTCATGTCTTTTATGTCACCAGTGGGTTTTGCTGCCCAGTTCCAGTGTACTGTCACTGATGTTGGCACTTAAAAATGTATTAATATAATTTAATGCTGTGGTACAACATAGTAATATTACTGTACTAGTACTAGGCACATTTTTTAATGGAGTTCTAAGTGAACAAGAAATGTCTGCTTTCCATGCTTACATATTTTACTTTGTTTTCTTCCCGTCAGCACACAGAGACCTTGAATATTGTATTCTTAACATACTTCAGAATCTTGAAGAGAGCTCAGAAGTCTCCACTTTTGCCAGCTGTGCTGGAAGGTCTTGCAAAGTAAGAACATGATTGACCTTCTTTTGTGTGTATCAGAACAGGCATAAACTACTGAAAGGCTGTGTGACTCCTGTAGGCAAGAAGAGAAGACTGACAAATATGTTTAAATTCTTTTATTTCTATGCTGAGGTACTTGGCTACTTCTACAAAGGTTTTAATGTAATGTGAAATTGCCACAACAGCATCAGTATGATCCATACCCATCAGGTGTGATGTGATTGTGTTATTTTGTCTGATTGCTTCCTGAAGGACCTGAGCACGTCTCTAGTCTGTAGGGAAGCTGAGAACTATCAGCTGGGGGCTGAATTCTCCATGTGTGGGAAGATAAAGAGATGCTGAACATTTGATTTAGCATGGCTTTAAGGTCTGGGTTTCGCTAAGTCAGAATGCTTTGAGCTGAATTTGCAGGGGATGTTTATAGCTTCTCTCTTTGATTCAAGGTTTGCCCACCTCATAAATGTGGAATTCTTTGATGACCTGTTGATTGTTCTCCATTCTCTCATCGCTTCTGATGTAAGTAGAGCTTAGTTGTGGAATTTTCTTAAAATTAATTTCTGGGTACTCAATCAGTTTTGTATTTACAGGACTTAAGCTATCGGGAGAGTCTTCACTGCATTCTCAGTGCTTTTCAAATACTCTCTGGACAAGGTGAGAAATCTTTAAAAAAAAACCAAACAACAATCACCTGAAGTGTAGTATCATTTTATTAACATAATCTCAAATAAATATATTTACTCCTTTATAGGTGATGTTCTTAATATTGATCCAATGAAATTTTACACACATCTTTACAAGACACTGTTCAGCCTACATGCAGGTAAGTCTAGGTTCTTATTTTCAGTGTCTCGTTAGACAATGTTTATTCTGCTTGTTTGGTATCAGAGCTTTAATACAATGTTAGCAAACTAGTTATTTTTAACAGTTTTTAAAGATGAGTCCATGTGGAGTTAAAACACATACTTGTAATTTTTAGAATTTTTGATGGAATATTTTCTTAGAGAAGAAACAGAAGCAACAGTATGTTTTTCCTGTTTGAAGTTGGACTGTCTTTAACAAAAAGGGGTGAATGGATACACCTGGGTCACATTAGGGCTATGTTTGAACCTTTTGGACTTTCATGTTATTTCTCGAGTTCCAGTGCACAGTCAGTAGCAGAATATTTAGTTTTATGCTTCTGGTCATGATTACTTACTCTTTGTATGAAACTTTGCTTTTGAGGCGGTACCAATGATGACATAGGAATTGTGCTCCAGTGCCTGGATGTCATGCTTGCCAAGCGGAGAAAGCAAGTTTCCCAGCAGCGAGCTCTTGCTTTCATGAAGAGGCTTTCCACTCTTGCTCTTCATGTTCTTCCACACTCCAGCATTGGGATCTTGGCAACAAGCAGGATATTAATGCAAGTAGGTTTTACTTGTTGGATTTTTTTAGCTTACTGGTTAAAGGTTGTTGAGTTTTTTGACAGATTGATTTTATGCAAAATATTTTGAAGCATTTTAAGCAAAAATGATTAATACAGAGTAAATATCCTTAAATGCATTTGACATAGAATATCATGAATTGATTCCTGGACTTAAGTTAACTGTGCTATAATTGGACGTATGGTATAAGCAGCTCAGCCTTTTTCTTTGTGTTGTAGACATTCCCAAAGATGGATCTCTTATTAGACAACGAATCTCAAGGCAGTGGAGTTTATCTCCCAGAACTAGATGAACCAGAGCACTGCAATGCCCAGAACACAGCTCTATGGGAGCTGCATTTGCTGCAGGTTAGTGAGTAGCTGAATAATTTAGGAAGGTGAGCAGTAAATAACTACTACCAAATACAGAGTGGAGTTCTTCAGGCTTATCAGTCAAATGTGGCCCACGTGAGCTGAGCCTATTCCCTATGCAGAGGAACAACAGCACAGTGGTGTAGGGAGGAACAAGCTCTAAAGAGGGTGATACACACCACTTATGATAGTTCCACGATGCGTCTTACTGCAGACTGCCTAATAAGACTCCTTTTGAAGCTCTTTTAATCTGTTAAGATCCTGGATGGTCTAGCCCTTCTTCAGGGAGCAACTTATACCTCAGTCTGTCATTCCAGGCAGTGTTTATGGTTTGGGGCTTGCAGAGGATTTCCTCTGCCCTTTTTCTTCTGGGAGAAGGAGTTAGGTTAACTGCAACGAATTTTGCTCTCAGCATAACAGCTCCAAGTGAATAAATGTATGACTAGGTGCTCTCATTCACTTAACCTTAGAAACTGATTTTGGCAATGCTCGTTTTTTCTGTCTAAATCAGAAGCAGATCCTTACATCTTATTGGAGCCAAAATAAATGGGAGAATCCATGGGTAAATACATTACCATTATCCCTCACTCACTTGCTGTTTTCCTTTCTTTCAGAGACACTACCATCCGACAGTGCAGAAATTTGCAGCTCACCTTGCTGTTGGAGCTCCAGCTGAAGGATCAGGAGCTCTTTCACTTGATTTGAGCAGAAGGTGAGCTATACAAGGGATCTATTTTTAACAATAGCATACTAGCAAAATAGCTGTATTAAAGGAAAAATAATTACCCATAACATTAAAAGGTTCTTTTGTTCAGAACTCACTTTCTTTGTTCTTCTGCTGGTACAGAAAGTTTGCTGCTTTTTTCTGACTGTGGATTATGATCACTGAACTGTAGCTCTCCACTGGAAACTGGAAACCAAGCTGCAGTGTAAGGTGCAGAATATATCAAAATACAAGAACAGCCATCCTGGTTTACACTAAGGATGTGTCTAATTCATTATCCTGTCTTCAGCAGTGGCTGGAAACAAGTGCACCAGGAAGAGCAAAAAAAGGGGCAAGCTTATAAGGCCTGAGCCACCTCCTCTGACTTGTTTTTTTATTCTGACTTTTCTAAAGTGTTCCAGTGTTCTAAAGTCTCTTGAACCAAAGTATAAATTTTGAAAACACTGTATTGCTTGATACAGGTTCTGCAAGCCTACAGCTTATTAGTTAGGAGCCACCTTTTGTTTTGAACCTGCTACCAGCATGCATCATTTAATGGTCCTTGATTCTTGCTCTGGGAGATGAAGTGAACAGTCTGTTCCAGTAGGCACTTTCTGTGTTTCTATGTGACTTTGTAGATGTCCTTAATTTTGTCTCTCTGCCTGCTATCTCTTCGCTTGGCTGATGGACCTGTCCCAGACAGGAGCTATTGCATGTGTTTCGTCATCTTTGTTTCCTGCTCCTGAACTTAGTTAAAGTATTTCAAGATGAGGAGACTGCAGAAGATGCAGTATTTGAGATGTGGATGATCAATGAATTACACACTGATATAAGTGCTTTCTATTCTTTTTCTATCTCTTTTCAACTCTATAGAGCATTGAGATCACAGTCCCATGACAGTACCCCTAGTAAGGAGATCTTGTTATTTAGGGAAAGTGCTCAGAACATGTTTATTTTTTGTGTGAAGCTTAGATTGTTTTTCTCTAGTTCTTTTTTTCCATGCTGAATTTCATTTGCCATTTTACTGGCTATGTCCTACAGTCTGCCTGCAGTTCTCAGCAAACAGTTCACTTGTAGCACAGATTACTTGGTATTCACCATCTTCTCCACATTGAGTGGATTGAAATCCATGGAGCCTGGTGCACACCTTTTGGAAACTCATAGTTTCTTTCAGTCATTGCAAAAACTGATCACACACACCTGTCTACTGTTTGCTGTGTTTTAACCATTCTTTTTCATGTGGTGATCTTACCCATTCTCCAGTGGCTTCTTAGTTTTTTTCAGTAACACCCTGCAGTAAGGAACTTTGGAATCCTGCTGGAATTTAGCTAGATTGCTTTGGCTAGATAACTTTATCCAGTTACTTTAGATCTTTTTTTTTAATGCTGGAGTTACAATGCAGGTCAGGCAGTGCTTGGAACTCTGGCAGGCCAACAGAACAGTATTTTTGTCTCTCATTTCTTCTTTTCCAGCTGAGTATTTAGACACGTATCACTGGCTTTTACTAGCCCTATTTCACAGGTACAGTCTTTTCTAGTTGATGTTCATTACTCTGAAGAGTTCACTTAAGACATGTTGGGTGGGTATGAATGGTGTTAGGAGATAAGCTGCTCTTGCTTTGGCAGTATATTATTTTGAAGGGTATCTAATGACTTTTTTATTCACTGCAAAAACTGTGGTTTTGCTATAGGCCTGCTACAGAACTTTTTGAGGCATACAATATGAAAGGAATGACCTTCAATCCTCCCGTTCCATCAGTAACACCCAGACGAAAGGTAACTCCTTTTTTGACCACGAGATGTACCAATTTAAGCTTTATTTGCTATGTGCAGATATTAGCACACTCAGTTTGGCTTTCTGCTTTGTGTAATTTCTCAGGTAAATATTTTTAACTGGCGTAAGGTAGCACTGACTTATAACAGAAGGAAGAAACGCTGTATGAATATTTCCTCTCCCATAGCATCAGTTAGCATAGCAAGATGGATGTGGTATTTGTTTTACTTAACTTTTGCTCTTTGCAGTTGTTCAGTGCAGATTTCTTACCCATTTCTGTAATTATAAACTAACATTTGTTTAAAAAGCAGTAATAAAAGGCCAGTGTTGGTAGTTGGCAGGACAGCCCGATTCCCAGAGCCTTTGGTTCAGTATGTAGGACACTGATCCCCGTAAGTGACAGTTTATGGCTTTGAAGTGTAAATTTGAACAAAGAGTTTTTTGTATGAAGAGAAGAAAGGAGCGAACACTTTCTAGCTCTTGAGCACTAGATGTGTTCCAGATGCCAACCTCCATTAATTGTTCAGTGAGTGCTGCATCCTTTAAATAGTGGTAACTAATTCTCTTTCTTCCTAATGAAAACTTTACTAACCTTGGCAGCACCTCCACTTTTTAACTCAGTAATGTCTGTTAAAGCCCCAAGCAGTTTTTTCTTCTGTTTTTGAGAAGCAATTTCTGAAAAGCTTAGCTAGTACTTAGCTAGTAAGCTTCTGCTTAGCTAGTCTGTCCTTAGATAATAACTGCCTGATGTTTCTGTCCTGCTGGGATGTTAGCAGACAGATCGAGGCTGGGAACAGCAGATCGGAGAGATTGGATAGTGCTTGAATAAGGGAACGCATAAAGGAGGCAGAAACAAAGGAGGAAGGAAATAGGAGAAAAGAGCTGTCTTCGGTGGTTATAATGGCAGTACTTGGAAAATTAGCTTCAGTGTTGCTTACTCTATGGCTGTTTGACTCATTTAACAATCTTTGGCAGCACCTACATTTTACTCTGTGCGTTCTGCAAGTTTGTGTGTTATGCTGCCATGGTCTGTCAGCACCTCGCCCTGCTGACAGAAGCTCTGAATTGGAATTTTCTTTTTCCTGTGCTCCACTAAGAGAGGATCTTATTTGTCTTTGAGTGCATGAAGTACTTGGCTACGTGAGTGTTAAAACTTTAACAGAGCTGCAGATCATGCAGATGACCTTCCTCATCTGACCTTCCTTCATCAGTAGGGAGGAGTGGAGATCACAAGTGGCTTTAACCAGAAGGAATCTCTCAAGACAGGGTCAGGGCATTCCTTCCTCAGATTCACAATCTCCACTGCTTGCGTTATTGCCTTCACTAGCCCTTGGATCTGAGATGCTTAGTTTATTTTTTTAAGGTGTGTTGAACAGGAATCAGTGTGTACATTCCTTCAGAACTGGAAGCTGTGGCTAGGCATAATTGGTATTCTTCTAAAGAACAGTTAAAAGCAAAAAAAATCATTGCCAAAAGTATGATCATCTATGGTGTGCTAGACATGTGACTTCCAAGTGAAACTTACTGGCAGTTGGATCTCAGTGAGCTGACAGTTCTTTACGTCAGGTCGAGGAGATGGCCAGGGGCATGGGAGAGAAACAGGACTGCTTATTAAAGATACTGGACTTGTTTATTAATACAACTAATATTCTGTTATTTTCAGGACACGTTCTCACACATGGATTCATTTCTAAATCAGGAGCTAACTGAACAGCTTCAAGAACACATGAGCAAGACTGTTAGTCACAAAAGCTTGGATTTTGCTAAACACTTAAAAGAATCATCCTTTTCCTAAATGGATTTATCAAGTGTCTTCTTAATTATGGACAAAGATTGGTTGGAAGAAGTTTCCACTCATCATTAAAGGAATGCAAGTGGGCTTTTGCTTGAATATAGAAGCACTCAATAAACAGAACAGAAGCTTTTCATACAGGTACAAGGCCATCTAGCCAGTGTCCTCAGGGCTTGGGGTCTGCAATGTACAGTCAGATCAGTAATGTAAAAAGATACAAACCAAGGTCATTTTAAAATTGCCTGAAACAGTGCATTATAGTATTTTTGTTTATATAACTTCTAATTTTTTGTAATAGAATATACGTATATGTGTTTCTGAGGAAACACTGGGTTATGTTGATATATGAATAAATATTTTGGAAATACTAATACAGTATTGAGGTCTTTGATGTTCAGGATACCTCCAGCTTTGGAATATGTATTACTTTCCATGTTTTGAAATTTTTCTTCTGATATCTCCAAACTGTTTATCATGTTTTGAGATGATTTTTGCTTTTGCTGTGCATTTGTTCTCTTAGAATAAGACCATGGTATTTATTAGCAAATTAAGATTACTGAGTTCAGTTTCTGAACTATCCTCATAGTTGACAGCTCTACGTCTTCAATAAACCATCACTGTGAAGAATACAGGACAAATTAAAGGTAAGAATTTTAAATCTTGATTTTTCTCCCCATTCCCCAAATATCAGCTATTGCCTGGTTGTTACAGAATCCATTTTCAGTTGCATGTCGGCTTTACAAACAGTAGGTAAAATATATTGGAGAACTTAAGAATGATAATTGTTTTATTTAGAATTCTGTTCCATAGGGCAGGGTGGTGGGCTGACGAGGCTGGCAGCCAATATATTTTGTAGTATTTAGTATGTGATATGATAAGTTTTGCAAAGCTTTTGGTCAAGTCACCAACCTCCTTACAATAATTATAAAAAGTTTCTTTTCCTGTGCGGCATTTTGTTCTTTATGTTATGGTTCTTAGATCCTTCTATAATAATTTTTTTTATTTTAATATGTGCTTTTAGTGTTGATTAGACTGTTGGATCAAATTCTGTGTGGTTAAATGTAAATTCACAGTTTTGCAATGGGTATCTATCTACTAATGGATTAGAAAATATATATTCCTGTATTGGGAATACAAAACTGTCTACATAATACTGCTGGTAATATGTGTGTTTCTGGCTGCTCAGATTGCCATTCCTGTAGCTTTTCAGGACTTGTTAAGTGATTACAAATGTGCATGTGACTTAAATTCCAAAGAATTCCAAGGCTGCCATCAGCCTTTGTCAACTCAGGAAGGCAAAAGGAAAGAGTCAACATCTTAAACCATTTATTTTTTACAACATATACAAATACAAGTTTATTCTTCAAGTCAGCAAAGAGGAAATAGCCTAGGTGGAAAGTTGCTTTTAGAATTGTTCATTTTACATAGTTTCCAAACAATCTAATGACTGGCACGTAGTGACTCCGCACTGTCAGAATGCCATGGCATGCGTTAGGAGGCAAAGAAAGGTGAGTGTGCAGCTAACAAGTAAGTAAGTCTTTCTGAAATGCTCTATGCAAGTATTGGAGCAAAATCACTGTTATTTATTTTTGTGTTTAATTTGCTAACCCTGCCAAATGTCTATCACTATTGCAGTTACAAAATATTTATGACATAGTGAAAAAACTCCACCATTGTTACATTTAGTGGGATACCCCAGAAGTGAACTTTTTGTAGTGGTCTACTAAGAGCCAGCAATTAAAAAACAAACGTTAGCTGAAGCTTAGCAGCATTCAGAGAGCAAGAGCAGAAGGGAGAGAGTTCTGTTTCAGAAGCTGTAGACTCAGCCTTTCACTGAACTGGAAAGCTACCAGCAAGTTCTTTTTTTAGAGACAAATATTTCCTTAATATTTCAGGAACACATTCCCATAGATTACTAGTTGAAGTCTTTAATTAATTCCTAGAAGCATATGATTTCTGGAAGCAGACCACTTTGAAAAGATGGCTATTGAGATCCTTCGTCTACTAAAACTCTTTAGTATCAATAAAAATAGGTGGTTAGGATTTAAAAATTGTAACTATACTATATAAAAATTGTACAGTATTTTGCTTCTTCGTTTAAGTTGGATGAGTAAGATATAAACAGGAAACCCTTCAGCCCATAGGAATTCCCCCCCAGTATGCCCCAGTTCCTGAAAACTGAGCAGTACTGCAGCAAGCCCAGGATCCCTGGCAGCCCGAGTGTTGTCCCATCTAGTCACAGCACTGCAAACAGCACATGCTTTGTGAGGAAAATCATAAAAAAAGATTCACAAAAAGATACTGGTATAAAAGTACAGTGGTTTTTAAAAAAAATTGAATAAAATACTCCCATATGGCCAAGAGGCAACTGAGCGTGAGGGTTTTACCTGTAAACTCATCAGAACAGGGCCTGCTACCTCTCAGAGTGCTTTTTTCTGGAAGGTGTTGCTTATTTACATTCCTTTCTTTCAGACTTTATCCTGGAAGCTGCTTCCTGTAAATAGCTTGTAACGTCAGAATGAATGTATTTTCCTAATTGAAGTCCATACCCAGCCAAAAGCACAGAAAGGGACAAAGCTGTTTTATCAGAGGAATGTGTGGGCAAGTATTCCTGCAGAAAGAAAATGATCTGTGGATAAGTAAAATAAATTTTCCTGGTAGAATTAGAACTTTTGTTTCACATGAAATGTATTTAACTGAGATTTCTTAAAACTTAACAAAACCCCAAACCTCTTTATTGCTTTAAGTGGTGGCAGATTTTCATTAGTGGGATATTTGGAATGAACACAAGTGGAAGGGAAGTGTCTTGCTTTCCATCTGCACCAAACAGAAACTGCATTTCACTGGCAAAAAAACCCTCACTCTGACACTTGGCACCAGCCTGAACCTTTCTGTAACTTGAGGTTGTGATATTTGTGCAGTAATGAAAGTACTGGAACATTATAATTAGCCTGACAAAATTCTAGATAAATATTTTTCTGTTCTGTTTCACTGTGACAAACAACAGAAAAAGAAGTTTTAGACCTTGACTGATGAGGAAGATACTTAAATTAATCAACTTTTCCAACAACTGGAGAGTTATTGTATCAGCAGAAAAAGTACTTAACTGCTATTCCTAAGTTTCACTAGACTTCGGGCCAGTGGCGGAGCTGCATTACACCTTGTGACGCTGCTGCTATTGCCCCTGAATTTCACAAGATTTATTTATTTTTTTCAATTTAAATCTATGTGAAAGAAAACCATTACTGGCTAATGAAATGGGTGTAAGGATTTTGTATGTTGGAGCAAGCATGGTGCTAAGAGTGATGTTAAGAATTCTACTTTCAGTACTGCTGAATATTTTTTTTTAAAGAAGTCAAATAGTTAAAGATAAACTCTACAGGAAAATAATTCATATGTCTAAAAATACCCCAAAGCACTGGAAGAAAAAAAATCAGTGATATGAAACTGCCACTGTGTGAAAATAACACAGAATAAGACTAGGATTTAAAAACCTGTTGCATCAGTTGAATTGTGCAGTAGGTTGATGCATTTCCCAGTATTTCTGAAGTATTCCACATCAAATTAATTATGCTTAGAAAACTGTTTTTCTGTCTCAGTACTAAAGATAAGCACTGGGAGGTGCACAGCCTCAGGGAGAGGATATGCGACCAGGTCTGGGGTTACTTTTCCTGACAGTTGGAAATGACCTCAAGGGGGCACGTTTTGTCTTGTTAGAGGCTGACAGACAGGAATTCTCAGTAGTGCATGGTAAAAGAAACTGGTGGGGGAATGTAGCTTCTGCCTGCTTACTTATACATCAGAGCATGAGTTGGCTTTCTTTTGGTTTATTCTGTAATTACTGGGGGAGGAAGGAGGTCTACCATCTGCAGATAGTGGACCTTCCTTTCCTTTCATCCTTGCGCTACCAAAAGTGCACATCCTTGTTGTAGCTGCAGTGCTGTTCTATTCTTTGCCTGATGCAGACTCTCTTAGGAGCAGCAGCAGTTTGTGCTTAAGTGCTAAAGTCGGCATGTAGTCTGCGACTGCAAGAATCAATCCCTGCGGTATGGGTTCTAACTTCAGTCAGACAGCTAACTCTGCGTGGTTCAGGGAGTGCTCCAGGGAGCCCAAATGTGGGCCGGGCCAGTTACTTACTCACCACAGGTACACTTTGTATGGGAAATAGAAGGGATGGGTGGTTTCAGCAATTGTTTTATTTGTTCCCTTGTAAGTTGGTATATATAGATTAATTAACTAACTAAAAACATTAATAACCCCCATGGAGTAAAAAAAGAGGCAACCATAATATCTTAAATATCAAAAGATGAATTCAGCAAACATCAGACTTTAAACAGTGTTTCTATGTAAACAAAGTGTCAAGTGTTGTAGTGTAAGAGTGTTTATGCTCTCTGGGTTTAAAAAGCAAGTAAAAAAAAAACAACTAGGCATTTTCATACAATTCTGAAGTGTTAATTATGTTTTTCAGTACTCTGAGTTTGGTCAGTTTGGGGTATCAGACTTCTTGTGCTGAAAAGAAACAAGCAGGAAAGTTCAAACATTTTTTTCCTCTAAAGGGAGGTGAAAATTCTGCAGTTTCTAAAAAGTAGTGTATGATAAATATATTACACAATGACACATACTTTGGGACATGATAATAAATATCCTTTCTTTAAACGCAAGCCTGGAAAACTAGACTTTATAAGATGATAATGTTGTTCTTTGTCAAAGTATCACTACCAGTTAGGTGTATTTAACTACTGTACAATATTTTGTTAAAGCAGATAAACCATAAATAACTTGAGCAATTTGTGTATATTCACCAAAGTTAAACTGATAAGCCAAGGAAGTTACAGTATATTTAAATCTCTTTACAGTCACTAAACACAGTGTTCAACAGGAATCTTTATGTAAAAGTGCATTATTTTAATATAATACACATAAAAGAACACTCTGGTTCTCTGCCTTTGGTTTCCCTTAAGGCAATTAGCTAAAATCTTTTGTTTAAAAAGAAGATGGGGTGGTAACATGTTTGTTTACAACATACAGTCCAAGAAAAATTCTTCATCTGCCTATCAAGACTTTGCAGAAGTGAAGATAGAGGGGAGCTGACAGGCAGCTCTCCAATCTGCCATCCCATCTAGCGTTCCCAGATTCTGGATGTTAATCCAGCAGCACTGCCTGGTTAAGCATTAAAAGCACAGACCAAACAATTGCTGACCAGTTCAGACCTCAGCAGATTCCTTCAAGGGCACTGGAGAAGGATTCAGTGTTGTAAATTCCAGTTTGCAGAATAAATGAAAGAACAAATGCTGGAGAGGAGGGAATGTGACTGGGATTTTTCCACAATCTACGTTGTTGCGCTTGAATTCTGTTGGTGATTTAGTGTTGCCTTTGTTGCCTAGAAAGAAGACATCCCATATGTTTGTTCAGATCTGAAATATTTTGCAGATGATGATATTGTTTGAATTCTGCTTGTTAGTACAGTACTTTAGCAATGATGTGACACTACGTGTCAAATAATGCTTTAATAGTGTAGTAAGTGAAAAGGAATTGCAATCTCCTTAAATTTACTGTATGTGAAATGGGATTACCAACGCTGAAAAGATTTATTCTTCGTTTACAGTGAGCCATAGCTTCTCAGATGACAGCTCAGTGTTGTAGTAGCACTATGCAAATGTCTGCGTAGTGTAAATGAGTGGGCAGTTAGATGGACTGTCCTTTATATAAACGGTACGCTGATGTGTTTCAGTTGTTATTTTAAATCAAGCAAGGAGAAATTGAAGAGCTACAGAAAGGACAGTAAAAATGTTTAAACATTTCTGGCAAAAATTCTACAGAGAGTGACAGTGCCTCTATAAACTTGTTTTTGCTAAAAAGGAGATCATCAATCCCAGTGATTTTATTGCATGCATGCATTGTAACATCTAGTAACAAAAGCTCTACTGGGTGCCTTGTTTACTCAGGCCCACAGCAGAAGGCTATAACAGGACAGTGACAATGGAGCAATTACCCAATTAGCATGCACACTATAAAATCTGCCAGTATGCAGCATTCCGCTTTTGTTTCATAAATGGGTAAAAAAAGGTGAGTGAAACTCCACACCGTTCTGATTCATTGCAGTAACGCCCTAATAAATAACTGGAGATCTTACTGATCTTTCTGTGGCTATGCATAACTACCTTTAAGACCCCTTTATGGATCTGTCAGTCCCTTACTATGGTTTAACCAACACTAGCGGTGAAAAGATACTCTTTAACTTACATATTACATTGATTCTAATGCTGAGCCATGGTACCTCATACCTGTACCTCATACCTGCACAGACTGTACTGGAAGCACTGGCTGTGACTATTCCATAACGTCGCTAAAAGTCAAGCTGCACGTGGGCCTGTCATCCTTATTTTGTGGGCTGTCAGGCAGGACTTGCAGGGGCGGTGAAATGAAGCCCCGGCACTGCTTACTTGACTTGGTCAGCTTCTTGAGCTCACTGGTAAAGGAAATGCCTTTTCTTTTGTCATCTCGTGCTGCCTGTAGAACAGAACAGATCACAGAAATGGTTTAAGAGATTGTTTAGCTGTAGAATACAGAATTTAATATGAAAACATCCAACATTTTTCTAAGCACGTGTCCCCTTTAAAACTCAGTGAAGCTTTACTTTCAAAATAACTGCATTCTTATGATTGTTCAGACTAGACTGGCTGAAAATTACATATTTTCAAAGATTATGTATAGCATATTTGGGATAAACTTTTATAAAATTGATGCTTTTGACACAGTTACTTTAAAGTGGCAACAACCATGGATTGGTGGTATCTGCTGGAAAGGAGAATGCTGCTCCTTCTCCCAGCAGAACAGTACTTCAGTCCTTCCATTTTCCCAACCGTGCGGCAAAGCAACAGAAATATTTTTTAACTGGACAGGAATAAAGGAGACTTTATTCCAGTAGTGTTCAAGTACTGTTTCTTGGAACAGCCCTGTCTGTCTTAGCGCAGGGGAGCATGGGCATGTGCAGCCAGATTTCAGAAATGAGAAGGCTGTAGCAAAATGTAAAGGCTGTCAGGGGACTTGCAAGCTGTGAGAATCATGTTGCAGAATGTAACTGATGTCATTTTGCAAAGGATGGGGGAGTTGAGAACAGGAGTCGCTTTTTGCTGTAGCCTCTTCTCTCCACCCGGACCTACAGGAGCTGGCAGCTTGGCCCTGAAAGCATAGCTCTGCTTTATAAAGAAAACTTCATACTATATTCAGGCTAAAAAAAAGTTTGCATTTTTAAATGCAGCATCTCTTACCTTGGCTTTTTTGCAGCCAGATGTCTTGTAGCAGTGCAGTTATTTTGAAAGAACAAGCAACACAAAAACCCCATCAAACCTACAAACTACAGAGCTGACAGGGTCTGGAAACAAGCGTCAAGAAACAGTCATTCAAAGTCTCACTTGACCATTCAGTATGTTTCCAATCGGCTCATCATGCACCATCTACAAAACCAACAGCAAAGCCTTTACCTGAACCTGTTCTTTGAGTTTAAGAATAAATTTTCCTGCTCCCTTCCACTTGCTTTGGGCCTGAAATACACACTCTTGATCAGAGAGAATCCTCTGAGATGGTTTAGATGTTGAGGACTTCTTGTTTGTTGGCTCTTTTGTCACCTCTTCCAGGAGGACATAGTCACTCGGATTTGGATTGCTCAGAATGCTGTAGGAGTACTTGGCTTTGCAAAGAGTCTGTTTAAGAACAGGAGAAGAAGGCCAAAAAGAAGGCATTACTTCAAATTCAGGTTACCAGGCAGATCCCTCAGCTGAGCACACAGCTCACCTACCTTGTGTAAAAGCAGCCTCCACCCCCACCTTACAGACCCACATGTGGAAGCAGTGCATGGCTCACCTGCTGTATGACATCCTGCGCGGTGCTGAAGCGCGGTGCCTTGATGACAGTGCGTGGCTGCTCGGGGGAAACATCGTGTACCTGAACGAAGAAACTGTCATCCTCCGAGGTGATGACTGCATCTTCCTTTGCTTCTTGGAAGACATTTCTCTCATTTAAATTCTGAAAAAAAGAGAGCCAAATTCAGCTACTGCAGAGTGTAACTCAAAGCAGTGGTCATAGAAAGTTTTCATCACTTGAAAATCAGACACTGTTGTGGCCCTATTTCATTAAATGCAATTGCTCCGTATAAAATAATTTTGACAAGCCAATATTGCTTACAACGTATACACCCGTGTTTCTAAAATCAGTGTATCTTTAATACCTTTCCATTTACAGCTCATGCTGTGCTCCACAGAGCATCACAGGGCAAACCCACAGCATTGCTTCCATCCACACTAAGTCAGATTTTCACCTATGTTTTCTGAAGGAATGCAGCTCAGCAGTGACACGTTTGTAGTTGCACATGCTCACAAAGTGCTGCAGTCAGCTGAATGAAGTATGCTGCTAATTGCACAAACTTCTACTTATTATCTTGGCTCCAAGTATTAGAAACAAAGAAAAACAAAATACTGACTTGTGTAATATAAAACACTACCATCCATGCCCATTGTTTAAACTAAGGAATTCACTGCACCTTCCTACTTTAAATTAAAAGACATGAAATATCTCATTATTTTAGGCTACCTTTGAAAATTTCATCATCCTTCAAGGTTTTTAAAGTTCTTTAGAAGTAAAATCCTTTCTAGTTTTCAGAACAACAAAAAAAGCTGCTGATACATAAACCGATCGGTAATTGTAGTCTGGAGTTCTGTTACCTACCATCCTTTGGTATTAACTGTCTTTCTTTATGTTCATTTCCTATCATCTCAAAATCTCAACGTACATTAAACTAGAACTATAATCAGTCAAAACAGTAAGCGAGTAGTGGAGTTCTGAGTCACAGAGCTGCTATTAACGCTGCACAGGTGTACATACTGACAGGTGCATGAGGTCTCACTGTGCTTGTGCAGAGCTATGCTTCATTTTCAGTGATGCTGCTTGCCAAGTAGTGAAGCAAATACTGCATCCTTTTGTTTCCTGCTCCTAGGCCATTTTTAGCTACCTTTGTAAATAACAGTTTATCTAAAACAGACTTACTTCCTCTCGGGTTTTAAAGATGATTCTTCCAACATATCCTTCTTCTGGGAACCAACTGTTCAAGAGCTGCACAAGCCCTTCTTCAGGACCAATTACTCTCTGGAATGGTGGTTTTCTGCATTCACTCTTTTCTTTAGATAAAAAACTTTTCTCTTCCATCAGAAAATAGTCTGCAGCACATGACTCAGTGCCTTTTGTGGTCTCCAAGAGCTGAGACAGACGGCAATAAACACACAGCAATTAGAATGCTAAATATATCCACTGCATAATTAGTAGCTATAAATGAATATGAATGAAGAAACTTTAAGAATCAGTAACTATTCGGATAGTGTGGGCATGATTTCCGATGTGTTCTTCCTTATGCAGTTATTTCATGCCAGGGTAATGCACTGCTCTCTTCAGACCTGCCAGGCAGCTCAGCTATTCCAGGCAAGGCCATCCTGTTTCATCTCATTTTTGTCCTGTTGGGCAGGCCAGACAACAAATGCAGCATCCCAGGACAGCACGGTCCTTTCCCACTGCTGGGATAACAGCCCTGCTAACTGCTTTTTCTCCTCACAAATATAGCCCTTTTACTCTCTATTCCTGTGCTGCTCAGGCTCAAGGAGTTGTGCAGCAAAGTTTGCCTTGTTCTAAGGACAGCCCTCTGGCTGTCAGTCACACAGATTGTTCTTCTCAGATGCCCAAATATTACAATACTAATAGGGAGTATGTTCTAAGTTTAAAAACCCTTTCCACGAAGAGAAGAAGCCAAGATTTTGAAAAAAAAATCACAGGTATTTCTGTATTTCCAATGCAATTAATCCCACAACAATATATTTCTAAAGCAACTCCTTGCTGTATTGCTTCTGCATGCAAAAAATTCATGGAGACAAATGCCTGGATTGAGGTCAGCGTGGGTTGGTGCAGCAGAGCCTACAGAGCAGCGGGCACTCACCTGATGGAGAAGCTGTGCAGCCGTGGTCCCTCCACTGATGTTAAAAACAGTGAAGGGCTCCGGGCCTGGAATTCCATGGATCGTCACTTTGTAAGGCACAGGGGCTTTCCTTTCGCCTGAACTAAACAACTATTAAGAGAATAGGTTACTGAGTGCTTTAGGTTGCATTAAAACATGGACAAGTTGTAAAGAACTCAACCAAGCAAAGCTATCCAGCTAAGACATGACTTTTACACTACAGAACAAGTAATTTAAAATAAATAAATAAAGCTTTATTCTCCCACAGTTCCAGTGGGATAGCCGTACTTACTTCCACTGTCACCCAGAAGAATTAGCCATTGGAGTACTTCTAAAAAAATGTGCAGGTTTAGGTTAAATATCTTTGAACATCCGTTCGTAGAAGTCTCAAGACCATAGCAGACATTAAGATAAAAATACATAGCATTCACAAAAAATAATTAACTTACTATAGATGCAGGCACAGTGTTTCCAGAGGGACTTTCTTCCATCCTCCGACTGTTTATGAACAAACTAGAGATTTCCAGTGCCTCATTGTGCAGGTTATGGAGCTGGACATGTCTATAGCCTAAAGAGAAAACAGTTTTTCATAAGTACTTTACCACACTGTGGGACAAAAGTCTCACAAACTGAAAAGTCTGATTTGCTGCATTTTTAGCTGGTACTTGCTTTATCTACATAATTTAAACCACTGGAAAAATAATGCATTGATACTCTTGTCTGTAAAACAGCGCAATTCAAATGCTATAAAGTTTGAATGACAAATATAGCTGTCTACCCTTACATTGCTGTAATATTCAATATATTCATACATGAAAAAGCTAATAAATATTAGCATATGAATGAAACAAAGACACAGTCTCACAGGGAAATGTGTATCTATTTGTGGCCAAATCTCCTCCTATGCTAAGACTGTCCTGTTGTATTACAGTGGCATGAAGTACACTCAGAACTATGTCTACCATTCTGCTGAAGAGCTGCTGGCATCATGGAAACTCCCTCCCCAGGTGTCACATAATTACTAGTGCTGCTTAGATTTTCACTCGCCTTTGTTCACCTTTCTTTCACATCTCCTGCGGACAATGCTGAAGATTCACCTCTGCCCCAGTGATCACTAGTTAGAGCAGTTTCTTTGGCAGAGGGCAAGCAATGGAGAGAAACCATTCTGGTCTTCCTAAGGGAGCAGCAAGTCCTGAGCTGAGTCAAGCCCTGGGGCAGCTGCCAGCTCCATGGGAGCGTCAGACCAGCATCACACTGCTGGGGTAAAGCATGCTGCCTGGTATTTGTTCCCTGTCTCCTCCCGAAGAACGCAACCAGCTGATTAAAAATATCCCTCCGGCAGGATTCAGTCCAGGAATCCGATGAACCATTTTGGCATAGGATATTACTACAGACCATTTTACCTCTTTTCAGAGCTTTCAGTGGAATGATTCTCTGAGCCGTTATAGCTGAACTGTTATTTTCAACAACTGCAAACCGAAGAAAGACCAAATCTTCAAAATGAACCCGGAAAAGAAACTGCTCGTTCCACATTGGGTTGAGCGTGTTGCGATGAATGGGTTTGGTCCGGAAATGGCAGCTGTCCAGGGGCATCCCGAGCACATCGATTTCGATGCAGGGACTTCCTGTACTGTTGCTGGGGCACACGTTCTGCCCAGACACGATCTGAAGCCGAGGAGTACAGATGTGTGAATTAGCAGTCATTCTTTTCTGCCACAATTTTGAGCTAAACATTGTTTTCAGTCACAGCCCTAACTGTGGTTTGCTAACCGGTGGATTTAATTTCAGTGCCCCCCTACTTTTGTCATTTCCAGGGCTCTAACTTCAGCACTGCTTAAACCCCACATGCCATTGCTACAGTATCTTTCCTCTGAAAAAAATACACTGCATATCATGAGTGCAACCTCTCGAGGCATTTGAAAGTTAATCCAGAAGGAATGTCCCAGTAACACAGTCAAAAGGGATCAAATTTTCTTCTCAGTTACTCTGGGGTGATGGCACTGACCTCTGCCTCGCTTTGATGTGCACAACAGAAGCATGAGGTTTGCAGTCACCCTGGCTGAGAGACCTTTGGTTCTTATGAACCTCAATTTTATGCAACATTTCCTGAAGGGAATACCAATTTTTGCCACCAATCCAAGAATAATACATCTGATTATATGACTTATTTGAAAATATCTTTTTTAATATTCAGTATGGTTTTTCATAATGACTTTTTGTGTAGCTTCTCACGTGTTCACAGACCTGAAACATCCAGGCCCATATGTAAGTACACACAATTGAGCAGTGGCAGAAAAGATGTTTTCAAGATTGGATTTTGACAAAGGTTGTGAAGAAAACAGAAAAAGTAACTATGGATACAAAGTAGTCAATAAAATGAAATGAAGATCACAGTTTGCTTCTTCCCTCTCCAATTTCTTTTAGTTAAATTATCCTTCAGAAGTAGATACAATAATTAAATGTTCGCACAAAAGCCTGACTGTAATGCTGGCTTAAGAGTGCAGTCAAACATTGTCTATTTCAGTCTATCCAGCTGCATGAAATTCCCTTTTAATGTACTTACTGTTAAAGAATATATAGCTGGCTCCTTATTATCAAGATCTCTCTCTAATGGACAAAACTGCTGGTACATTGAACAATTCTTATCCCATAGAACAGGAGGTTTCAGAACATATCCACAGCCACCATTAGCCTCAAACATCGCTGCATTGAGTTGCAGGGGAAGATCTGTGAAAGTAAGGCAGCCAGCACTGAGACAAAGTTATGGTACAGTGAAAAAAAGAACTGCAGGACAATGACACGCTTTAAGTATCTGGTTTTGAATTGTAGTTGTGTACAATCAATTCAGGATTGGTTTTCAGAGAAAGCTGTAGTTTATGTACCCAATTTATCCAATACTTAATTATACAAAACTATAAGAATAGTTCATTCTCTTCTTTCTTTTTCTAATGTCTTCATCCAACTGTAGGACCTGCATAAGCCTATTCTGTGAGAAGTATCTAGGTATCTGCCATGAACTGTAGAATGAAAAAGCATCAGCTGTTTAGCTGATGATCCCTCCTTTGAAAAGGTGAGGGAATACAATGTAGGAGAGAAAAAAAAAAGTTCTGAGCAACAATTAACTAGCAACCAGCACTTCTAGTAGAAACAGTTCAGTACATTTTTATACTTGAAATTACAGAAGAAGATAACAGCCGCCTGAAGTTGTTGCTGGGCCAGGCACTTCTGTGGCATTGGAAGACAGATCTGCCTGCATCGGCATAGAAATTCCTAAACCCAAGGATTGCTGCTCTTTAAAATTAGATTGCCACTGTCAATCAGGTCAAATGCTATTTCACAGTTTAAGGACTTAATTCACATGTAAAATGCATAAAAATTAGAATCACAGAATCATAGAATTGTGTGTTCCTGACTCATACCGTCTGTCTGGTAGTTAAGAGCCACGAGTTGCACGCCATGAAGCCAGAAGATGAGTGGATGGGGATTGGAGGAGTCGATGCGCGTGGCCGCGGGGTACGTCCGCAGGAGCTGGCAGGTGGTGTGCTGGATCAGCTTCTGGGAGTACCGCCGGCACAGCCGCTTGGCAGCGTTCTCGTTCAGGGAGGAGATGTGGTAGCACTTGGGCGTCCTTATGATAGCACTCAGAGAAGCTGGAGAGTTATAAGGAGAGGAAGGGTCTTCCCACGTCTGCCGCATCACATCAAAAGGACCTGGAAAGTAAACAATACCCTCAAGTCACGGCTGCAGATCCAGAGACTCCAAGAATCCAGTGTTTTCTAGTGAATCATGTGCGTGTACCGCAGTTATGTTAGAAAAAAGATGATCCTGGAAAATGATACCATTCAGTATAAACATCAAATTCCTTATAGAGTAAGAGCACTCCATGAGAAGAAACATAATGTTTAAGTGCTGGAATGATACTGTGATTTAGTACTTAGGGATTTAGTACTTAGGGTACTAAAGTCCAAACTCATGGCTGTAGTGTTGGTATCTATAAATTTGCATTCCAAACTCTCACAGCTGTAGGGCCTTCTGGGATACACTATGCCATTCTTCTCATTCACACATTTTACATTAGGAAGAGAAGCAAGATTGAAAGCCATCTGCTTAGCCTCTGAACAGGCAGTCTACAGAGTGCCATAACAGTTAGGGGACAAATGCAGCAAAATACTTAAGAATTAGACACTAGAGTTCTTCATTTTTAGATATTTAGCCTCTGGGATGAAACTGTGTTTGCTGCAGCCAGGCCCTTGGGCTAGAAGAAAAGCAACATTCAGAAAATGAGTGCAAGAAAGATTACAACTTTCTGTTGACAGCACTGTACTGAAAGGCAGGGATCTGGGCTCATCCCTGCTCCAGGGCCTTTTCCTTACTTTCCTTTGTATTTCTTTACGTGCAAGAGTACAATTCCCAACTTCACAAATTGAAGCTCCGGTGGAGTCGAAGTATTTTAGGTGTAACTCAGAAGTTCGCACCATCACATTACACATCACATTAGGATTTGGCTGTATTTTGACAATGAAGTCCTACTACAGACACTAAAACTCCTTTTCAGGATCCAGCACAATAGTTCTGCCTTCTATTTGAACTTAAAAAAATATTAATTTGTATCTTCTAGAATATAAACTTCAAGACATTTCACTTAAAAAGTGTGTTGGTTTTGAATTGCTTATAAATTAGGGTCTCTATTTTTCTGTTCTCACATTCCACTACTATGCACTCAACACTTTTTGTAACAGTGTTACTGTCATAGCTGCTTCAGTAACAAAAAAACACTCTGAAGTTCAATATCTCACACACTGTTAAGTATTTGATCTTTAACAACTTTGTCTGGTACAGCCGTTTCACGTGACTGCTGAAAGATGCTAACTTTACCTTTTCCAGATGCTTTGGCAAGAGTAGCTGACTCCCCAGGGCTCAGTCTACCAGGATTGTTGCCAAAAATGGACTTCCTGCTTTTTCTTTCTTTTCCTCTGCTAGAGCCAGATGGGTTTAGAGTTGACAAGCCTGTTCCCATAAATGTAACATAAATGAGCCAAAAAACATGACCAAGAGGGCATGACATTTTCCATCATATTTCACATAATTTTTGAGCCACGAATACTCCTGTAATACAGTACACAGGGCAAGCTGTGTGTTTTTCTCCATCATTTAATTTTAACATCCTTAGATATATACGTGCCTTTACATACTATATAAGCATATAGTATATGTGTTTATATACATACTGTTTATAGAACATATATGAAGCAATACAGATGTACAGATATATCTCAGGGATACAACTTTTCTTCATTTCACTTTTTGACTTGAGGAAAGTACTGACTCTGTCCCAAATTACTGAGTGATCCTAATTAATACTAAAAAAATTCTGCAATGATGATTTCAATATATTCATCCTAAGAGAAATTTCAAAAAAAAAATATCCTTTCTACAGAAGCAAAAAAGCCATACAGTATTGAATATTATAGGATTTGTCTAGGATATGGTACCTATACAATTAAATAAATACACGATATTATTTAAAGACACAATGTGATGGAAAAGCTCTAAGTGCTATTGTTTAAACAGTTTAACTTCAAGGTGTTTTTGGAGTTATCTTCTGTTTAGAATTTGTATTTCAGTGATGAGAAATGTGGTAGGTGTGTGAAATCCATTAGGCATTTAATGGCCAATACGTACTAAAAGTGGAGCTGGAAAGCTCTATTATAGCTATTATTCAAGTATATGCATTCCAGCAAAATAATCATTAAAATCATAATTGAAATCACAGTGAAGTAAACAGACTGTACTCCCCTTAAGGTCATTTTCTTTCTGTTGACTTTGAGAGAGTTCATGGCAGACCAAAATTAAAATCTAAATCTAAATGTATGATGCTCATTCTGACACACACACACAAACACACAATAAGGAGGTGAGGGATGCTCTTAGAGCACAAGTACCATGCTGTACTTGTGATATAAAATATAACAAAGCAAGTACACTATTATTTGCCTAATGGTGACTCAGAAAACAACCCTCAAGTTCTCCCATCAATTCACACCTGCCTAAAGACTGGCTATATACCAATGTTTCATCTACAAATATAAATCACAAAGAGAATGCATTGGTTTCTGTTCTGCTGAAGTCAAGTCCACAGCTGTAAATTTTCAGGTCTCAATCTTTACAGCATGTCTACATGTAGTTCGTAAAATTATGCTGATAGTTTCAATGTAACTGCCTTGGGTTAGTAAAATTTAGTACGTGCACAAATGTTTTCAGTGCTGGAGACTTACTGTCTCTTTGGGCCAAAGCATACACATAAACAATAGAAGATGGTAGAAGCTGAGATCAAGGAATATGAAGTGACTAAAAGAACAAGGAGTTATGCACTATGTGCTTCCAGAATGATTTAATCCCAGTTTTCAATGGATCAAATGGATTTGGCAAGCAAGGTCCAGGTTTCAAAATTCTGTTGTGGAGACAGTCACTGAGGAAACAGACTAACCTCATAAATCACCAGAGGCTGCAGTGCAAAACACCAAGGTTAGCTGAACCATATGTGATGGCCACAGGATAGACTGCAGCCGGGAGTTTTCTTTTTAGTCTTTCCCATGGGCATGCTTTGCAAGTGACAGACCTTCTCCCAGAGGCAAGCTCCATATTTCACTCCAATTTAAACTGTGCTCCAAAATATAGCATCATAAATTCACAGCGTAATGGAGGTTGGAAAGGACCAGGAAGTCATCTGGTCCAACTCTGTGGTCTAAGCAAGACCAGCTTACAGCCCACCATTCTACCAGAAGGACAGCACAGGTCTTTCATATCTCCCCTCAACTACTACACCATATCCTTTAGGTTAGATAACTTAGTGTCAGGCTCTCATTAGACATTAGCTTATTGCTTTACCACTTTGAGAGTTCGAATCCTGAAGGCAGCAAATTCCCCTCTTTCTTATCCTGCAATTGTCACTGCCTCACCATGTACTTCTTTCTGATCAGCAGCAGGTTTGCAGACCCTGAAAATAATTAATGGTACTTCTTTTGCGTGCTATTTTTTTTTTTTTTTTTTTTACATTAACCTTAATTTCTATTAAACTTACTTATACTATACTGTCAGATAGCCTGGTACAGTGGAGCTGGTAACTGAATTTTATGATGGTTTGCTTAAGTGCCTTCCTGCTCAATGCACTTGGTTGTGCTGATCCTGTTTTTACATACTTAACTTTCCCTACTCAATGTATGAGGATCCTCAGCATCAAGCCAACAGGCTAAGTGCGAGTCAGTTATAGTAGTATTGTGCTCAGTATGCTTCACTGCCTTCATCTTTGGTGACCTAAAAGAACAAATATTCATTCTCATAGATGATGCTACAGTGATATCCAACAGACTGAGACTGAAGTTAAATAAGGACCATAAGGGCCAAATACCACTGACACAACAAGAACAGTGGTGGGTACCTCATTACCAGAGGCTTTATGAAAAATAAATGTATTTTTCCTCTACATGATGAATTCTGTTTCAACCAAGAAGCTGGTTGAAAGACTGTGTTACTCAGTAGGCAAGGCTAAATGAAGAGAATGGTCCTTGTCCTGTTGTCTTGTTTTATAGTCACAAATCAATGAGCAACCTTCAGAGACACGGACAATTGTGAACACAGAACAGAAGTACATGGTGATGGGAGAAATGAAGTATTCACATTATTATCAGCCACTGACTGTTCCTTCACTATCGCCAAAAGTCTTACATTTTCTGAGTTGGGGAAGAAAACTAGTCAACAGAAATACATAATCATGGATCTACCAGCCTTGCTGTCACTAACGGACAATATGGAGATAGAACAGCAGAACAGTGGTATGTACCATATCTGTGACCTCCAGATAAGCAATCAGCAGCACAATGGTCATGATGTCTACATGCGTTGCAGAGAAGGCAGTATTTGTCTCAAAGGAGGAAAAAATACATGAGTTTGTTGGAAAACTAATTTATATAGCTTCATATGTTCATCTGTGAATGGAACTTATTTTTCCCGATTATTCCATTCACGTGCCCTTTAAAGCAAGAAGAGGAAATCTCATATGGAAAGCATTTCTTTTCTAACTGAAAAAACCTAAAACGTTATAAAGATATCACAGATCACCATAACTTCTTTGAGTGTCAAAATGTTTGGAACAACTTAAATTACCTCTGCTTAATCTTAAATATCATTCTTTAAAAGAAAATATTTTATTTGAAAGGTTGGAGATTTCTGTAATGAGTATCAAATTTGAATTTTTAGGAGTTATTGTTACAAGTAACACTACAATTCTTACAGTTATAGAAGATAATAAAGGAATGCCTCTCCATTTTTCAGAATGTTTATCTTGCCTATTTGACACTATTTTATGTTTGGCTTGCTTCTCTAATCTGATTATAGTTCTATTTGTATAAGGTCATGATTTGGCAGAACTGCTAACTTTTCCACACAGAACCATTCCATTAAAAAGTAGATTTTTCATTCAAAACATTAAACGTATCAATAAACAATAAAATCTCAATTTAAAAGAATTTATGTACAAAAAAAGTACAAGCCAAAATATACCAAACCTCACGTTTTATAGAATCTGTGATTCAACGAACAAGTAACTATCAGTGATCTACTCTTCAGTTCCTCTCTTTCCTCTTGCTATACAAATAAAACCTTATTTTCTTAACCCTTTCCATAAGGAATGTGTGAGTGAATGTGCATTCAGCTATCCTCACCCACCCCATGAAAGGGCCATTTTGTTTTTCTTCTTTCTGAATTACCAGCCCAAATGCTGAAAAAAGTAAGTGATTTCAGAAGATTTGAGCTTTCAGCATTACCCCCACAAACGGCTCCCCTCCCCTGCACTTAGGAAAGAAAAGAAAATGCAAGCTGCAGGTAAAAATGAAACTCAGTGAAAAGGGATCACTTTAAGAAACGTGACAAGGTCTTCCTGGAAAGTTTCAGAAGTATTTTCCTTCTGAATTTTGTGCTTCATTACATGGAAATTCAGAGCTTTTATGACAAAGTTTTGTTTCATCCCTCCTGAAATAGAAAAGCAGTTGCCTAAGTTGTGAAGACTGGGAAATTTCAATTTTGTAAGCGTTTTATTATGGCAAGCAGTATGTTTTCCCATGATGGATTTATGTATAAAACTTTGATTAAATAGACTAACAAATCACCAAAAAAAAAGTCCTCAGCTTCTTAAACGTGAAGATGCTTGTACTGACCAGTTCAAAACATCGACACAGTATCTCAAAGAAACAGAAAGTTTAAGGTAATAAAACAAAAGTCTACTTACCTGGGAACTTCACAGCTTGACAGTAAATTACAAGATCTGATAGCTCTGGGGCTATCTGTCGGCTTTCCTTCTTGTTTTGTGGAAGATAGAATTCTTCCCCCAGTTCCATGTCGTAAACCTAAGTGACAATTCCAATAACATAAATAACAAAATTACTGAATATGAGAGTACTCTAGCATATCTTACTTACGTCCTTAGCATAATTAATCTCATTCTTTCAATGTGTTTTGCTGTCTTTGCCTAACAGATCTCTGGCTTATGTGCCAATATCTGTCACTGAAACAGGGAGAGTGTGCAAAGACATCCGTTAGAGGTGGCTCTACAAATTTTTACAAAAACATCTGTGTTCAGGAGAAACTACACAGCAGTGCAGTGCTTTTGGTGTCTGATGACTTAATGAAAACAAATGTGGTTATTTGATATCATAAAACAATAAATTATTTTGATAAACAAAGATGTTGAAGACTGAGATGAAATTCTCAGTTCCATTCATGTCAATCGGTATTGGGCACACCAGTAACCCTCAGGATTTAGCTACGATTACACCTTTCACAGACAGCACCAACAGTTATAATTTTCAGCCAACCTGCACATCCAATAACCTCTAAAGACTTTACTTGACCAGCATACAGAATGTTCTATTAAATTCACATATCTTCTCTGGTGTGTTTCCATGCTTTCTACTATCTGTTTTCATTAAAGTACATTTGCCACCTGATGTCTCAGTTACCTAAGCAGTGCAAATCCTTTTGAAGCTGGTTATGTATCAAAGTGTGGCTGAGAAGAAAGGGGGAAAAAGCAGAACTACCTTTCCTTTATTACTGTAAGTAGCACAATCAGCCTTCTTTATTCTTTTGGCAGTCTCTTCGTTATATTCAAACTGCAGCTTATCACTTGATAATTTATTCTCAGGTCGGTCGTCAAGAATGTTATCTAAAAATCAATGGGATTTTAATAAACATGGAGCCAAAAAAATTTCAACTGGAAATTTAATGTGAATTAACAGTGGTTGTGGATAATGTCGTGAATTTTATCTGAATAACCAGATGCCAGAATGATGCATTTACTGGTCAAAGCATTCTCTTTTATTTTAGTAGTAACTTTCTACTTGAAAATTTTAATGCTGAGCTTTGGTTAATATATTGCACTTCTTTAAAGCCCATCCTTTTGTGCTCAGAAAATGCTCAAAACAAAATTGTTTCATGGATTTATATTAATTCTTCAAGTTTGCCATCTGACAACAAGGAATACCCCTGACAAGAAAGAATTGCTCATGTCCAAAAACAATTAACCACACCAAACACGTATGTATCTTTATACAGAGAGTTTTGCCTTTTCTCTCCTTGCATTCACTGTACACAAATATTTTTTGCATCGATAGAATTCCTCTTGAAATCTGTGCGTTTCTCAGAGAATATTACATCTTCTAATTGCTCTTTCTGGTTGAAACTGTCACAAAAGGAATGGTTTTATTTATTCCTGATATCCCTGATGCTTTGACCATACTCTTTCTTTGCATAACCAGTGTCGAACATGCAGTCCTCTAACATTTCCTGACCAGTTAACAATGCCATATAAAAGTATCTGATTGTAGCTTTACTACAAGGTAGAAATCATATATTCACATGGTTGTTTTTAACAGGCTGGTGATGCAGTGCTGATTTCATGCAGTTAAAATGCTCAACCAAACGGCCTTTACCTTCCTGGCTGTTAGGAGCAGGAGAAGCATTAAGGACATCTGCTACAGGGAAACGGAGTCAGAAAGGGAATAAGAGTAAAGGAAATTAAGATTTACAGCCAGAGAAATGAAAATTAAGTGTCAGTTGTAAAACTATTAGCCTGACGCAAACCTAATGTATCAGTGAGGAAAATCAAAACAAAAATCTTCTAGAAGGTTTATGGACTGTTACCTAGATTAGTTTTGCCAAAATAACAGCATAAGTAAAATCCCAGAGAATAATAGTTGTAATAAGGCAATAAACGTGCCTCAGATTCCTTCATGTATTGTGAGCTGTGACTAACTCTTGTTACCTTCAGATTTCTCAAATCTTCTCTTAACTAACACTGCTAACCCATCACTTACTTCAGTCAGCTAGCAATATTTTCCTGGCAAACATGCTAACAGCAATCTCAGTTTTTCACAGCAATTTTATCTATGCTTTCCCCACCCTGCTCCATACAGGGAGAATACTGATGATAGCCAGCTAGACCAACTTTCTAGCAAAACGCAACTGAAGGCAGCACAGAACTAGCCTCATAAATGTTCTATTAGCATGAACTGCTGCCCTGCAAGCAGTAACAGTCAGATCCAGCATTAATTTTTTTACCTTTTTAAAAAATTCAGCACAGAAGGAAGTAATGCAAATAAGAGACCAACCAGAAGAAGGTCCTGCGCTGCAGAGTGTGTGTGCTTAAGCCTCACACCTTCCCTGAACATGACAGCTAGAACTTAAACAGGTACCCATTAGACTTAAGGGTTCAGTAAGTGAATGATTTTACAATTCAGCCAGGAGAATGTGCTCAGCTGTATCAGACCAGTAGCCCATCTAGCACAGTATTCTGTTTCTGACAGTGGCAGCAGAAGATGCTGTATAAAGAGAGCATTAGGCATGGTCCATTTCCCTTGAATCATCCTACCATCCACAACTGCTAAATATTTGGAATGTTGGGCCACACATTTCTAGCTACAAATTTTGATTAAAATCCTGTCCATGGTTTGTTCAATCCTTTTTTGGATCTGCTGATATTGTTTGTCTCCACAATTTCCTGTGGCAGCAAATTCCCACTGTTTACTACGAGCTGCATAAGAGTACTTTCTTTTACCTGTTCTAAACTGATTTACTTGTTCTTTTGAGAGCCTCCTAGACCTCATAACAGTCCTACTCCCTTTTATCCATCAATTAATCATTTAGTAAACATTCTTCAAATCAGCCCTAAGTCCTCTTCTTCACTAACTGACAAAGTGCACTCTTGCAGAGCTACTGCCCATTCCACTTAGTTTCTTGGCTGCCCTTCTCTCTAACTTATTCCTTGAGATCTGGAGGCAAGAATTAGGTGCAGAACTCAAGCTGTGGAACAAAGAGGTTTTATAAAACAGCGAAAAGATGCTTTGTCTTCAGTTCTGTTCCTGATAATCATCTTTTTGAATCTACATTATTTTATAGGCCTTTTTGGCTGTCACCATACACCTAGCTGAGGATTTTAGAATACCTACAACAACTCTTAACACCTCCCAAATGGTTACAGAGAGTGTAGAGCTTTGAATCACATAAGCAAGTTTTACTTTTTTTCCCATACATTTATTACCTTGCATTTATCTACACTGAAGTACATCTGCAAATTTTTGTCCCTTAATCAGCTTTGTGACCCATTTCTGGAGATATCTAACAAAGTTGGAACACTTAACTAGCCAAAGAGCTTGATGTGACTTCCAGCTATTGCTATTGTCTCATCTTTCAAATGCACTGTGATCTACATTAATATATTCTTGGCAAATTATCAAAATAACAAAAAATAATGAGTATGAAAAATAACAAAATTGAACTGAAATAGATATTTCAGGGTTATCTGGAATTAGAAAGAAACAATATGGGGTTTTGGAGAATCTGCATCTTAGATGAAGATTCCTTAAGATGCCATCTTAGATTAAGATCAGGCAGATGCAAGGACTAAGCCTGTTATGAACCTAGAGATTTCAGGTGTCTCAGCTCCTTAGAAAAGACAATATTGTTGAATGTAGATAGAGTAAACTGTGAAGGTAATCATTTTTTTTCATAATATAATGATAAATATAAAAATAATCCATAAAGACTAAAATTTAGCATATGTTGCATAGTTAAAACATCAAATGGTTGGATTTAACACCTGTGTCCTCTACACCACACTAAAGTGCTGATGAGGACATTTAGTGTATCTTCCTCCAACAAGGTGAGATCAACTTATCTTTATCATTCCTGAACTAGAATAATATTTACATGTCTTATTGCTATAGTTCCCTAACAACAGCACTGTAAGAAAGAAATATATATTCTTACCATCAGAGAGAGATTCATAGTCATAGTCATACTCATCCTCTTCATCTTCTTCCTCTTCATTGGCAGGTGTGGGGTTGCTAGCACCATTGCTAGCCTGTGCTTGCATATGCGCCAGCTGGTGAGCCTATCACAATAGAACCACTTATTAAATTACTAGAAGGTACTTTTAATAAGAGTTTTCTTCACTGATTGCATCTTATATGAAAGTACACAACGTAAATGAATTACTT
>JAOWBP010003659.1:18353760-18370212 GCA_028571105.1 Tragopan temminckii
TGAGTGCAAAGGGGGAAAATAATCACAGAAACAAACTAGCTGTTTGGTGTTAGTTATTTTAGTTGAATTCAGTGATACTAAGCCAATTTCCTTATACCTAAGTTGTGCAAGTGAACAAGAAGTTTTTGAACCAGAACAACAAATTCCCAAAAGCTGTATCCTAAAGTCTTTGGGCTATTACAGGGTTCACACTAGTAACTGTAGCTTTTCCCCAGCTTGAACTACTCCTTCAGCAGTATGGTCAAGTCCTTAGTGAATTTCAAGTACTAATTTGTAAGGGTATCAGCCAGATGGCTGAGTTTCGGAGCTGCCTCCTGTGTCTAAACCTCAGTGACCACATCTGCATGATTGGGATCTACCAGCATCCTGCAAAGGGAGGCACTGACACAGTCAGAACTGTCTAGTTTGCAGCAGAACTCCAGAAATTGCAGTATTTGTTTAAAAATATGAGACTAGGTGACCACATGTCAGCTTTTATTGCTCCATCATGTACAAATCTACAAATCCATTAATCTAGGAATCCTGACATCAGATTCAGTACAAACAGTTCCAACATCTGTGATGGAAAAACAGGACCAGCTTGTTGTCCAGTGTCCCTAAAGACATTTTGAAGTCCCTGGAAATTAGTGCTACAAGCAGACTTCACATAAATACACTACATCAGATTCCTCAGTTCACTCCTGGCCTGGGATGGATGCATGCAATTGAAAACACCATGTGATTTTAAGTATTAAAAAATACCATCTACTTTGGTTGATAATGTTCAATTTGTTTGACATCACTATGGCAAGTACTGACATACTGCATATAACTTTGGGGCTAAAATAATTCCTAACATTTTTATCAGACAAGAAAAATAAACCACGATGAGGAAAGTCTCTTGACTCCTGCAGACTGGAATGGCAGAATACTGAAGGGGAAATCAGCAGCACATAAGAAAGCTCACCATTTCTCCAGAACGTATCTCTAGAGATTATCTTCCACAGTAATTCCACACAAGGTGATTAAAAAAAAAAAAAAAAAAAAGCCAACCAAACAAGACAAGCCCACTATCACCAATTATCAAAACTGTGTAAATAGGAGTAGTCTAGTTTATACCTGTATACAGCTAAGGAGAGCAAACTTTACCTTCCCTTCACAAATAAGCCTTCATTTCTTGTTTTTCGTATTCTGCTATATGATTCCCAGTGTTTTTAGCTCCCTTTCCCTTGTTTCCACTGTAGGGGCAGCACTACACTTTCAAAGAGCTTTAGAATTTGCTGCATGTACATCCACTTCAAATGAGAGAAGACAGCTGCAGGCTCCCTGTGTGTGCAAAGTATTTGCACATCTGGATTCTGTGAGGATTTATTTTCAGTGTAAGCTGTTAGTAAGGAGGTAAGAAATATCAAGACTGTGAACTATATCTCTAAAAATACAGTTCTTCATTCTCTACCTGCAGGTACAATTATTTTAAATGTACAAAAATAGCCAGCTCCTTCTCATATTAATTTGCTATCAATATTCTTTTTTTTCTATTTGATTTTATTCAGAGCTTCACATGTAGCAGAGGCATGGACCTAAGTGATGGTTAGAGAAGGTTATTTTTAATATACATACCATACAGGCAGAAAAAGAGAGAAAGAATAGGAAATCTTCCACGCTCTTCCCTTTGTAGCTCTGTACTCTACATTTCATCATCTGTTAGCAGCTAAGACTTCTGTACTACAAAGGCTTCTGTGGAGCCTGGCAGAACCCTCTTCAGAATCACCTCCTGCAAGTTCTAGTGTGGAAGGTCCTATCACGTTAGTGAGAGCTCTACCAGGAGACACTGTGAAGTCTATAAACAACTGCCAGGGAAAACTTGTCATAGCTCAGGGAGGCCCAGAGTGCTAAGTTATGCAGAAACCCAGAACTGAGAGGATTTAAAGCAACATTAGCTGTCCTTCCCCTGGGAATGTGAGCTTTCAGCTGAGCCTTTTAATCGCATTTACAGAACAACAACTCTTTCGGCACAAAGAGCATAAAGCAGATTTGCAAAACAGAGGAGCATTCATCAGAGGTAGTAATGCAGTATTTTTTCCATTTAATATAAAAAGGAATTGCTCCAATCCTTAAAAAACAAACAAACAGAACAACAACGACCAAAAGCCCTATAAATGTCCCACAGAAATAAATCCAAGCCTGGAATGTTCATCTCATAGTTGTGTTTGACAGTGAAGAACAAGAAGTGAAGAACACAGGGAAGCCTCAGAAAGTAATATTACATGGAGGAGCAACCAGACACAGAGACTCACAGGAGGCTCTACTACTCACTTCCATCGCTAAACCTAACCACTGAAATGTAAAAAAATCCTAAGAAATAAACAAAACAAACCATTACACCAGACATATCTCCACAAAATAATGTTCTGCCAGCAGCAGTAATCTCTTCCAGTGTTTACCACTGCTTCCCTGGAAATCCCAATATTCATACCTGCATCCATACTACATCATTATGTTAAAAGATACTGGAAGGTCTCTGTTGTCACTGTATTCTTGTATATCACCAAGTACCATCCACAACTCTAGTACATTATCCTTGTTATATTATTATTACTACTACCATTATTAGTATTTATAGAATTAATACGCTACGGAACTATGTCATTGCACATCCACAGAATGACCTTTTGCGCTGTGTAAGCGATAGAAAAATGATGCATGTTAAAGAAGATAGAGGGCTGTAAGGAACGAAGATTTCAAAACTGTTCCTCCGATGGTCTGAGAAACTACTGCAGTCCTCACCCAGAATATCAGCAAAAGTAACACTCCCTCAGGTAGAAATGACTTGCTGGGTTTCTTTATACAGAAGATATTGTAACTATGTTTTGGAGGCAATCTGGAGAAAGAATTAAACTTGCTGAGTTTTGGGACGCATTCCAATTTTCTTCTGTAACTGACTTACTAACTGAAGCGTCCTGGCTCGCAGACTGTCTACATTGCTGCCCATAGATTCATGGTATTTCAGCTTAAATGCCCTAGGTTGTGCTACAATTATGTCTATCATTCAGATGTCTATCAAAAGACTAATAGACTTTCTGGCACTGATTTTGTCAGATTTCATCAGCTTGGCAAGAAAAATGATCATAACTAAACAACAGTAACTTTTTTCTTTTTAAATCAAAGCACTGATTTCATCCTTACCTCGACTGACTCTTGCTTGAAGACATTACGGGAGAGGACACTGGTCTGGCTGGGGAGGACGTGGCAGCTCCTAAATGAGGAGGTCCAGATGCTGTCAGAGAGTGAGTTCTTCTTGATGACAGGGTGTTAGATGGAGAAGCATTAATAATAATATTTTGATCTACAAAGGAAACAAAAGTTTGCAGTACTATTACAGTCCCAATAAAAATGCTTTCATCCAAGAGCCCTATACCATAATTCATTAACGCTCAGTAAAACGCTACAGGGATTGTAGGTTTGTTCCAAGACAGTCAAAAAGATACATTCTGAACAAGGTTCTTACATGCTTTAGTCTGACTAGAAAGGCAGTGCTATCGAACATAAGGAAAGAAGAATCAGGAACCGAAAAAGAAACTAGTTTTAACACTTCACAGCATTTGGAGTTTCAACTGTAAAAGTAATTTCCTACCATGAACATATACGTATTCAACACTGTAAAGCACATCTGTATTCAGATTTTTTTGCAAAACCCTGAGAGACTCTTAAATACTGAAGCAATGAATCTACCTGATTCTTCTTGCTCATCAATATCTTGAGGATCTGAACCACTTCTGTTTCGATATTCCTTGCAGCTTTTTTCCTTCCGAGTTGCCATTTCATCATCAGTGGCCTCTCCACTTTCACCCTACAAATGAAGTGAGCATCAATAATAAATATTCCAAAACCACTGCTTTTTCATTCTTTATCAGTGCAATCTGTAACAAAATCATGAGATAAATTAGCTATTCCTTATGAAATAACTTTTGTATGGCCAGTAATTGTGCTGTTAGTGAAACTTCCAAGTAGAAAAGGGACAGCTTAAACATGATGGATACATAATGACTGGGGGAACATCAGAGGTCACTTCAGCTTGACATAACACAGAGGATGACAAAGATTGCACCTCTCTATATTGGTGAAGCTGGTTTTACACTTCCACTGGGACACAGGAGATTTAGAGAGGATGGATCTTGTCATCTAGATCTCCCCCACCTGCCCAGTAACCACGTAGACAGCATTGTGCTCCTAGTCCCTGATTTTTCCCTTTCCTAGCTATTGCTGAAAGTCTTGAGTGAAGAAAAAGAAAGGGCATTGTTCCTGTCAGCCATGTAAGATTATCTTACCCCATGTTAATGTGAAGCAGAAGATTTGTGGTGATATTTTTAGCAACATGAAAACAAAAAGGAGCAAAGAAACTGACTACAGCCTCCAGACACCACCCTGATGGTTACTACTTTTGTTCTTAAGAATATTTTACCTCTATATTGAACTAGCACCTAAAGTTCTTAATGAGATTATGTCCTTGTCTGCTAGCACTCATGTGTGTCCTTAGAAATGAAATTTAAACATGAGGAAAAAAAAACGCCAAATTAATGAAAAACAACAAGCCAAAACATACCAAACCTGCAATAAGCTGCTTTAAAGTTCTCAACTAACTTTCTCCTGGTTCAGAGTATGGCTAGTACACAGCAAATGTAGGAAGGAAACAAGTCAGCAAGATAAGTAACAAAATACGTGAATACCCTCATGAGTACTTTCTTCTTTTTCTTAGCTGCACTTATTCCCAGAGTGTTGTTTCTCTGCACACAAGGTTTCTCAGTGCTTTTGGTCAGAGTTCCTGTGCTTGTGCTCCTTGTGCTCCATCGTCTGCCTCCAAACAGTTCAACAGCCTGAGCCAAGGTTGGGCCTTCAAACCTTCCATCCTCCTACAAAAATTCTCAACATTAACAAAATCAGGAGAATAACTGCGAAAGAACAGACACACTTTCTTAAGGTATAATAAAGATATCTCTAAGGAACAAATGGAATAATATGAAATAATATGAGCAAAATATCAAAAGCACGCAATTTTTAATTACCGCATGAATGCAATAGTGCTATTTTCTTCACCATCTCATATTTTTGGCCCTAAATCTCAGCACTCATTTTTGGGGAACCATTTTCATGTACAGTCATTGCTTTCTCTTTAAGAAAATATTTATTCCCAAACTCCAAATATATGAAGAACTTAACAATAAAAAAGGTTAAACTTAAACATATCTAAAATATGCACCACTTGATGAGACATTATGTGGAGAACCAAATCATTTTCACTCAAACCATGTTACTAAGTTGGAGGTCTGGTGTTCACATTTAACTTCAGTTTACTAATTGCATCTTTTACCTGGTAGAGGCTAACATACTGTTTCCGTAGCCACTGTAATCTTTGATCAGGGAATCTCCTCATTTTTCTTACAGCTTTAGTCAATTCCAGCAGTCCATCGTAGAGCATTCTGGCAGTATATTTTGGAGCAACAAAGTGCAGCAACTTATTATCAGTAGTCTGAAGTCCATAAAGTAGTGTTATACCATTTTCTTCAAGGGACATATTACAAAGTTTATTTTGAACACACACAGTGTGCATATCAATGCCAGAATGTCCCATATACACAGCCTTGGCTGAAAACAAATCCAAAAAACCTTCCACCAGTCCATTTAGTCCGGTATTGCCAAGGAACTGGTATTTACCAAGCTCAGCAGCATTACCCAGGACACTCAGCTTTGCTTTTGCATTTGCTGGGCAAACTGTTGTAGGTTTTGTCCAAGTCAAAGTACTATTGTCAGGCTGAAGCTGAAGAAAACAACGTGCTGAAAGATGTGTCTCCTGGTCATAGTGAATGACAGTTGCACCTTGCAGCATGAACTGGTGGACATCAGCTCTGATGGACAAGACATACCAGGGAATGAGTTCTATGCCATGGCAGAAAGCCTTTTGTTGCTCTTCTGTTGAACTTGTGTCCCAGTCTTTCAACTGCTCAAATATATCACTTTCAGAATCTGAAAGATCTCCAATTATAAATCTGTACGTGAACAAAGATGAAGGATTTAGTTTAGTTACGTTTAATACACCCATTTTCTACCTAGTGAAACACATGATTTATGTGTTGACTTATGCTACTACTATTCTTTTTTTCTGCTGCAGTTTAAATTAAAAATACAGGGACTTACAGCAGATTTTGCAGTATTACAATTTAAGTTATGGCAATTTGGAATTTACAGATGTTACTACAATTAATTATAACTCTGATAGCAATATAATTATGTTTTCTTTGAATTTTCCAAGAATTATATTCATTATCATAGAATAATTGGTAAAGTGGCTTGGGCTGGAAGGGACCTTATAAACAACTTCATTTTGGATCTTGAAGTTAAGCGATTCCAGTTTCTAAGCCCATAGCACAATATCACTCCAATGGAAATACCAAGTATGGTATGAGGAAGCTGGTAACAATATCTAGGGGACTGAAAACTGGACTTTCAATCCCTCTTCTACTATTCTTTTTGTGTACAGACCTGTTTCTGATTAACACTTGTAAAATAGGGCTTAAAATACATGCATTTCTCATAAGAATGCAGCAAGAATGTTATCAGCTACTTCCTGCCAGCTCAGCAGAGTACAATTCACACTAGGACTTCTTACAAGTCAGGCACCCATCTCACTAAGTTAAACCCCACACGGAACCTTCAGGCCTTCCTCAAAATTTCGTCTCCCTGGAGTAGTAATTCATTTAATTTTTCCCTTATTCCAGACATCAATTCTAATGATGATGGTGAAGAGATAGACAAACCATGGCAGAATAATTATATCAGCCTTAATTGCAACTGAAGTTTCTTAAGAAATCTGCTGTAAAATAAAGGTCATGCCATATACCTGAGCTGCTATAAACTGATGTTAAAATCGCTGAGTCTTGTCACACTGCATACATTATTTATCTGAATTATTCATGGTTCAGCTTTTCAAATTAAAACAACCACTAAAACGTTGATCTTCCTCATGCCTTCAAAATAACCAAACAAGTCTCTAGAAAGACCCTAGAAAGTATATTCTGAGACTAGATATGCAAGGCAGGAGGAGTCTAGTACAGAGGAGATGGAAATGGCAGAACTTTGTTTCATGTGTGACAGCACAGCCATGCTGTAGATTAAAATGTACAAGCAGCAACAAGGTAAGCCAAGCACATGCATAAGGTGTATCCAGAAACAGCCTCTGGCATTAGTTGGCAAAAGCAATATAGCCATCAACTATCGGGAACAAACTTACAGAACTTGGTTTGAACCAGAAGCTTTCTTTACACGTATTGCACTAAGATGCAAGAAAATGACAAGAAAGGATACAGGAAATGTTAAAACAGATTGCAGTTTTAAAGGAGGAAATTGTAAGGGATATGAAAGGGAAAAAATAGTGAGGTTTTTCACTTTTATTCATTCTGAAGGTATTTGCTCCAATTAAGAAAGCTTAAAGGGTAGGTCAACAATGTTAAGACAAAGTTTAGAGAATGGTTCATTTGATTAACATTTCTATAAAGATTGGATTTCAACATTTATATTTTTCCTACCAGCTGCTATTTCTTTGAGAACTGTCAAAGACAATGAACAGAATTATAATTGTGATATTTACTTGGCACAGTCAGCACCTTAGGGTGATCAGACACATTGCTGACTGTAGAGCGACACTCAGTTTATTTGGGAAAATAACAGCTGTGCTCAGTGCCCACTGATTTTATAAGATGCCTTTCATTTTTTGCAAATCAAACAACATATCCAGCTCTACTGGGCTTGTGTTTCACAATATTAATTCAAATCAACAAAATGCAAACTAATTACAAAATTTTAATTACATAATACTGCATAACAGATATGGCTTGGGTCTCAAAAGAAAGGCTTTTGGCTGTTTACAGCATTAAAAATGAATCAAATATTGCAGCCTCCATAAACAGGGACAACAGCACAGAGCCCTTCTGTCACTCTGCAGCAGTTCTTTCCTGTGTCTCAGCCAGCTCTCAATGGCCAGCAAAGACATAGCAGGATAATGAGGAACTGAGGTAAATTAACACTTCCACGGCTACTTTTCTACTAGTCATTAGAATGTTAAAATTAGCATTTTACTGCACCAGAAGTACAGACAGCAATGGTCAGACACCTGAAACAGGAAACACAATTTTATTTACTTCCCTGCTGATTTGTTCATTTCAGTGTTGCACACAACTTTTTTGCATTTCATTTCTACTTTAATTAGAATGGAACTTAGCAGTTCCATTTAAACTTAAATAACTAATTTAAAAAACTGATTTCATAAAGACATAACAAAAAGAACTCAATTTTTCCCATATTGTTCTTCTACATTTAAATTCTGCTTTGTGTATTCAAGTGAAAGGTTGATTTCACTAGCTCATTATTTCTTCAAATGGAGAGTTGCAAGTTGAATTCAAACTGTATTAATTAAGAAAAATAATTCCTGGAAGAAAATGTTTAAACTGAAATAAGAGATAACAAATGTACAGAGAAGTGGGACTGCCTTTCCTGGCATAATCTACTGTGCCACTGCCCAGAAGGAAGTAAAGCCAGATGTGAATAATTCTATTAGAAACCATTCTTGCAGGAAATAATTATTATTTATTTGAAATGAGATTTACAATTGCATGTTAATGAAATAAATGCATTTAAACAGGAAGAGGGTAGCTCCTTCTCAGGCAGACACTTATTAGATTCTGTGTGTAATAGCTGAAATAAGTTGGAGACTTCTGAACATACCGATATTTCTGATAGACATTATCAATATAATAACTCAAGTAGGGACATAAGCATATTTTTTATGTAATCCGGGTTGTGACATTTATATGATGGGATAAGGGATAACAGTTTCAACAAAAAGAGAGGAGATTCATATTGGATATAAGAAAGAAGTTTTCTATAGTAAGCACGGTAAGGCACTGGCACAGACTGTCCCGGAGAGGCAGTGGAGACACCCAAGGTCAGGTTGGATGGGGCTCTGAGCACCTGGTGGAACTGTAGATGTCCCTGTTCATTGCAGGGGAGTTGGACCAGATGACATTTTATGGTCCATTCCAACTGAAATGATTCTATGATTTTAAATCATTTCACCTCTGAACATCACAGTTCTGCTTGTTGCTTCTCTAACAGTTACCTCTTTTGAAGCTGACACATCAACATCTAAGTGGGCCGCAATTTCACTAAAACAACACTCAAGATCAACTCATGTCTTAAACTTCCCATTTAGTACATTTTTTGCTGCTGAAAAGTAAAGACTGTACTGGGTATTCAGTCAAAACTGGAAAGTTTTTGAACAGTGTGCTCTTGGGGCACAATCAAGAAAACATCTAGGCAAAATAGCAGGACTAAATCAAACTGAAAATTCGCAATGTGGAATGACTTACAAATGTCTTATGGACATAATTTAAAAGCCTTAGGTGAACATGTCCTTAAAATAAGTGGTCTTATGAACAATAATAAATAACCTTTATTTTGGAAAGGGCACAACACTGCCCTGGTGTGCAGAATATAATGTTCTGAGCTCTGATAACAGATATGTCCTGGTGCTATTCCGGGCACCACAGATCAAAATTGTAATCATAACTGTGGATTTTTAAAGCTCTGTGTGTAAGATGAAAAGGATTTACCCTTATCATGAGAGGAAGTAATCACATCATGAGTGAAAATATAACTATACAGAGAGATCTCAAGCATTTGAGTATCAAATACTTAGCATAATTCCAGGAGGAATAAGTTTTGAACTGGAAGACAGTAAATGAAAGAGAAGAGGTTAAAAGTTGCCTCTGATTCTGTAAGTGAGCTTTGGTAAAAGGAAACAAAAAAGTAAAGCTAAAACTGCAAAATATACAGATGAAGATAGAAAACAAAACATGAGACCTACTGGTAACGGTTTCTGTCCTTCAAGGAGTTTTTTCTCGAATTGCTTTCTTCACTGAGATTATCTTCCCCCTCTTCAGATTCCAAACTGCGATTACAGCTCCGAATAGTTTGAAATATACTGTTTGCTGTGGATTCTTTTTCTGGATTATTTAAACCATCTTGGCCTACCCGTTGCAAGAAGTTATCTTGTCCACTGTAATCTGAAACAAACTAAAGACATCTAATAGATTAATATTATAACAGGAGCGGTGGAACACTGTGTCATTTACATCGTGTTGGAGAAATTCTTAGAAGAATTAAGAATACTTAGTACGTATGTTTCCCATTAGCTTCTAACGGGATTTTGTACCTAAATGGACTAAATCACTGCATAAACCAAGTAACACAAATTACAGTAGTCTTGTAGACTTTTTAAAAGTCCCAGTTTTCACGGAACAGGGACATATTTTCAAAACAAAGTGAAAAAAAAGGAACTGTTTTATTTCATAAAGGAAAAGGTTGATCCATTGATCTTCTGAGTTCTTCTTTTAAGGAACTGAAAACCTTCCAGTTCCCAACAAGCTATGCAGAAGATCAGAAAATTTAGGAGAAGACAGCTGCATGTTTATGTATTTACATACTTCCTTTACCAAAGTAAAAGCTTTTTGCTTTGATATAGACAGTAACTGCTCAGTACTCCTATATTGAACTACTTATTAACAACAAAATCTACGTTACTACAGTAACTGCAGGAATTAAATTGAGGTTCATGTAACTGAACTATGGATAATAGTCTGGTTTATAGAACTCTAATTAGATGAAACTTTCATATAAAACAACAGATGACAAAATAATGCACTGGATGGCTAAGAACACAGCCTCTTAGAACAGCAATCCTATTTACCTCTAATGTCTCATCCTGGGAGTTATACTGTGGGCAGAGTCTGATGAGGCTTGATGCTCCATCCAAAATTTCACAAAGCTCTTTTAAAAATACACCACAGAAAGGAACTACTTTACAGCCTGGAATATTAAGTGCCCGGTTGACCACTTTCCTGTACTCGGATGAGGACTCATGTTGTGCCATAGCATCTTTCAGACTTCGCATGGTTTCAATGTCAGACTGGTCCATAAATTGCCACATTTTTAAAACTTTTCTTGACCTAGTGAAAAAAAAGACCACAACAATTATTAAAAATAAATAAATAAACCAATTTACAGAGAAGTCCAACTCCGCCAGCATGTACATAGTAGAAATTATGGAAACGTGGAAATTATTATCATTGCTCAGAAATGAATGAATCACATCCAGCTCATTATTCTTATGAAAACTCTGACTTGCAGACTGTTTCTCCTCTTTGAATTACCAAATAACAAAAGTAACAAGGACAAACAAGCAGGGAGGGTCGGAGCTAAGTGATGGGAAATCTGATCTTAACTCTTCCTTGTCCAGTCTAATTTGCTGCTCTCTGAAATGCAAATCTGTGTCAAGGTAGCCCCTAATCACCACACCTGTCATTCTGCAGAAAAGACTGCGACCCCACACTCTGTTTTCCTTCTAGATACATCGCAGGACTGGCTACATGGGATAATTACAGCACAAGATTCCAGCATTAGCCAGTATAAATAAATTTGAGGGGTTTAACAAGACAGTTTTAGCTGTTCGTTGTGTGTGTGTTTTGTTGGTTTTCTTTTACAGTTTCAGTCTGACTCTATTAGAATGCTACCGTGATTATATTTCACTTGTCTTCTGGACACTGCAAACCCCAAGTTACATTTTAGACTTTAGACAAAGCATAGCTGATTTGCCATCTTTCTTTACATTTTAAAAATTTTGTTTAAAAATGTATGCTTTCTAATGTAGAAAATGAAGAAAAATGAAAATGACAATGAAGAAAATGGTTTTTAGCATGTTCAATTTTTTCAAAAAAGGATTCTTAGCAAGTAAGAGGGCAAGACGACGTGATTTAGCACATAAATAAAACAGATAAAATAATAAAACAGATTTCTGTTTATGCCCTTGTCCAAAGACATCTGCTTGACGGAAGCTGCAGTGTAATCTATCACTGAGAAGTCATTTACAAAGGGTTGCCCATACCTTAGTCCTGCCAAAAATTCCATTACAGCATTGTAGTTGCCCATATTCCAGCAGCATTTTGCCACATGTACTAAATATGAGAAGACTTCTCGTTTCTCCTCCATAGAACCTGCAGTCAGGATCAGCCAGGTAACCCATGAGCTCACCTTGTGAAATAAGACATACAGTACAGTCAGTCAAAGCAATGTCACTTGGAGCATCTGTGCACATTTCATTTTCTTGTTTTCCTTCTGCAAGGAGGGTATCAGTGAAGATGCTATGCATGCAGCTGTGGCCCAATCCCATGTGTTACATGCATTGCAAACACACACACAGATATGCTCACATTCCAGCAGTTAAATCTTAACTACTCCCATAATACTTAAATAAAAAACTGTTGTATGGCAGTATAAGATATTACGGATACGCATTCAGGCCACAGAAGAAAACGGGCAGCTTAAGTTAGTGACAATTTCTTACGCTGCCAGAGAGATCTGCAGTGCAAATTCTCATTAGCACAGCTTACAAATCTCAGTCTCACACTGAGATAGGTATAGGAGATATATAGGTATAGGATAGGTATAGGAGATAGGCAAGGTATCCCCTTGTTCTTACAACACGGAGAGTGAATTTTGATAAATTGTCATTATTGTTTTCATGCATCGGCAAGATTATAAATGCAGTAAAAAATTAAAAAAACCACCCTTTCCAAGTGTGATCACAATACCGGTCTCTGCTCAGTGATTATTTCATGCCAGAATCAGCAATTAACTTGGTACAAAAATTCTATTTGTATTAAAAAAAAAGTCAAGCCTTCTTTTTACCAGTGAGCATTTTCCATCTAGCTTATGTTCCCATAATATCTATAAAGGGTAGCTATATTTCAGATGGAAACCTAATTCAAATCAACTGCCCCTTTTCACAGCATCATTCCCCAGGGCTTCATTTTTGTCATTATGTAAACACTTACAAAGCAATAAACATGATTTGTTCACCAACACTGAGTCCCGTTCTTTAGCCTTAAAGGATTCAGAGTGTTTACAGGCAACGCTGGTATGAGGAGCAGCTTATAACAAACAGAAAATTCTAGTCTTCATGTGGCATAGATCATTTCATTTCAAAAATCAAGCATAAGAAATAAAAATAAAACTCTTTAGTACAAATTTAAAAAAAACTAAAAATATAAAGCTCCTCCAGTTATACAATGGTCTCAACCTCTCACTCCTGAGGGAGAACAGCCAAAGAGTATGAGAAATGTAAGTTGCTCGTTCATCTTCCTGACGCCCAAACCAACTGAGAACAACAAATGAGAACTGTGCAAATAAGAAAACAAGCCACAGCTCCAATACATGCAAAGCACAGAGGCAGAAAAAGGAATCAAAATTTTAAGACTGAATTCCTGAAGAAATGAGGTTATAAAATCATCTCTCTCTCCTTCCTTGAAGACATCCTCAGGAGTGTGCAGCACAGGGTAATGGGATGCGAGGATCAGGGAACAACAGAGTCGTCCTGCAACAGTGTTCTATGTGCCCTAACCCTCACCAAACAACGTGGTTATGGAAGGTAAGAGCTGGAAGAAATTTGCTCCTTGCTTAGCAATAATCAAAAGAAAAATGGTTAGCTTCTGTTCCCATATGTTTTTAGAACTCACATACAATAGCAAAGGCTTAGGAGCAGATACCCAGTAGAGAGCTTTCAGAACAGGCAGAACAAGCAGGAGAGATCCATGTTGTATATGCAGACATGCAGACGGCCCTTTCCCAATCGCAGCCTTTATACAGGCTGTCGCTGCAGAGGCCACATCACAAAGAAATAACACAGCTGCGCACTCGAATTTCACTGATATTATATCTGAAGTGCTCAGCTGGTGATTTCTAAATTGTTAAACCAAATCAGCCAAGAAGTGTATACCTGAAGAGCATATAGGTATGGAAGAATACAAAAAATTGTATGAACTGTATGACATGGGGCTCAGATGAGGGCATGCACAGAATGAAATGCAATTAAGTAAATGCAAAAAAATACATAAATCAGAAATTATGAAACAAAACAGTTAAATGTGTGATTCAAGGTTGGCATAGATTTGTTTGTGTATGCTGGAATAAAATTACATATTGGTTTTGGATATTATTCTCATTTTCCAGAAATGGCTCTGTTAGTGAATACAAATGCTAAACATGCAATAACACACACAAAAAGATTAATAACATTTGTTTGGTATGAAATACCAAATGTGGTAATGACAGATTGATTAATACGTGTTTAAATATTTTAAGGAATAATATAATTTTAAGCAGATCTGTTTTAATCTAAGGTAGTCAACACGTGCAATAGTCAGGAGAGAACAGTATGAAGGCCGATAAAGAATGTCTAAAAATGCATTTGAACGCAGACTCCATAACAAGAAACCTTGAAACTAGGACAGTTACTTGCTGAAAATTTATTTAATACAGAGTTTAGGACTGCTATAAACAGTTATGATGAACTTTTACAAACACTGTAAAAGCAAACACAAATGATGAAAGTTAGCACAAACAAGCCTTTGTGGCAAAATAAGGGTGCAAAAGGCAGTAAGTAGTCTCCCTTGAAGTTTATGCTCACTGTTTCTGCAGGACAAGAATAGACTCACAGGAAGAGCAGAAAACAGTTAGAAAGTATTTCACTAAAGAAGAAGGAAAAAGTGTCTGAATGTCTACACAACAAAACAGGATGGGCAAAGGAAGATACAAAGACCTGGGCAGTAACAAGTTGCAGAACAAAGCACCTAAAGATAGAAACCACTGCTGCCAAACAGAGAACACGCCTGCTTCAGAAACTTCAGTAAGTGCATATTTGCTGGAGATTAGAAAAAGAGTGACGAGCAGACTGTGAGGCTTCAGTCAGACACAGATATTTCATTCATGCTCTTTTACATATCGACAACCTTAGGAGTATAACAGAGTTGTCCCTCTCCATACACTTCTCTTCTTCTTTTTCCTACGGCTCTTATATTTAGTAAACAGTCAGGTGCACACAGTGATTTTTCTGCTGGTTCCGAATAGCTGCAACTCTTCATAAAGTTCTCCTATGAACAACTCAGACTGTTACTTGATTAATCTGAATACACCATATAGCTCCCAGAAACAGGAATTATGGGAATAGTATACTAAAATTAATTTCTTGGAAGGATTCATCACTTTGAGATTAGAACAGAGACCGTTAAAAGGCAACAGCACTGTCACAGAGGAGACAGCAGAAGGAAGGAGCTGTGAACAAAGGCCATCTCATTTCATTCACTGAGGTTTTTGCTGAGCACCGTGCACTCCCTTTTTTTTTCAGTGAGGATTGCTGGAAAACAGAGAGAAATCATTGAGGGGCTTTTGGGGGCATTTTCCCCAAATTAAATCTGGTCCAGGAGTCCAGTTAGGAAGCAGACTTGTAATTAATTTGCAGAACAGTCATTCATCCTTTCAAAAAGTCAGAGGGGACTTTTGTCATAAAAATATTGCAGTTGCAAGATGTGGCTGAATCAGCAGCTTTGAAGGAGCACAGAACTGAAGCTGACCTACAGCTGCCTGAGGTCCCTTCCTAGCTCTGAACTCCCTGAAGATTTCATTCTGCCCAGGCAGATTGAACTGATGGATCAAAAAACGTTATCCTGAACGTCAATATTTATTTTAAATAAATGCATACTGAAATAATTTGGGTGCAGCATTAATTTTTGACTACTATTCATAATGGGCATAGCTAAAATGCACCATGTACAACCAACACTGAAATGGAGGTGAGTTGGAAGGACTGCAATCTTTAGGAAATATCACGTACAACAGCTTACAGGAAACCTAAGTATATTAAAGTATACATACATTGAAGAACACTAAAATATACAGAGATTTAACAATTCTCAGTAAACATACTTTTGAATGTGTTGATTTGCTGATAATTACATGAGCAGTCCAGAGTCCATGCTCACAGGTACACCTCCATAGGAAACACTGATAATCTCCAACAACTGTACAGCTGCCCACAGCATCCAACAATGCATATAATACATTTCTGCTGCCTGGGATGCATAATGCTTCCTCTGCACAGACGGTATTCAAGAACAAATGAGTTCTTAAAAATCTTCATTCACATGAGAGTTCAAAAGCATAATTGCTCATATACTGTTCAGCACACGTGAGCCAGAGGTACCTCACGCAACAGGAGAGCTGAGAACAGCTCCATACACGGAAACCACGCTGAAGCTGCCATGAAAATCTTCCTTTTCCACTAAATGTATGTGTAGCACACTCTGTATTTGGGGAGCAGCTACTCAAGGAGGAAAGCACCAGCAGCCCACAGCCTAGTTAGCAGGCTGTGCCTGCTGCATGAGGGCTCTGCAGCTCAGCAAAGCCCAAACATAGCAGTTCTGGGACCTGAGGCAGTACGCACTGTCCGGAAGGGTGTTCAGTAGCAGCTTCGCCACAAGGATCAAAGATCAAAACACACTGCAAGTACTTCTCAGAATTAGCAGTAACAGC
>JAOWBP010003659.1:18373848-18388563 GCA_028571105.1 Tragopan temminckii
AATGCTTCATTCTAATTTTTTAATGCTTTCTATTACATGAAGCTGAGGCCAAAAAAGTTCAAGTTACAAAATATGTTAATATAAAGCAATGCTTGAAATTCTTTAGAATGTTTGCAAGCATACATGCTTACAGCATGTAAATTGAAATTGTGTTTCTCTGGTTGCTTTGCTGGAGGGAGGCTGAAGAGTGGCTGGGAGTAAAAACCATGAATGTGCAACAGACCAGGAGGGCAAGGATATAAAATAAAACAACAAACCGTTGCCCAGGAGGAGTGTGGGATATGTTCAAGGTAAATCCTGAGTAAGGATCTAAGGACCTCTTGGCACATGGGATGAAAAATACACAGCCGTGCACAGGAATCGGAAGAACTGAATGCAGAAGGGAACAAGACAGAAAATAAAGTATCTTGCTACAATTATCAGGTCTTAAAACCCACTTAGCTGCCATTCTCCTCATCTCTCTCTAGCTACCAGCACTCTGCTTAACTGCAGAATGTCCTTAATAGTTTCATCCCACAGCTTTTATATATCCATGGAAATTAAACTTCTGGTAGTCATTTAAAAAAATCTGAAAATTGATAAGCAGTACTTAACACTAAAGAGGTGTCTCCTTTGAGCTCATGTTATAACATCTTTAAAAACCATTAATCCTTGAAAGCTCTCTTACAGATCTGGAGATGAGCAACTGATGCACTTAGATCCACATTCTTCTCTCCCACATAACTTTTCAGTCATTTCCATGCTCTTTAGGGCACCCTCCCCTCCTCTCCTTTCCTTGCAGTCCTTGCATATCCTCTTCAGTTGTCTCTAATTCTTTTAAAAGTATGCCTCGGTCTACTGAAATGCCACACTTTGTAACACAATAGACGGATAAGACAGAGCATGGTTCTCTACTGGACTAAAAAAGTATATTACTACTATTGTTATGTGTATAGTACTGGAGAATCCAACAGCCTCAACATACAGCAGCTTTGTAAAGCTACCCATTACTGCTAATTTTACTGCCCAATTTTCTTACCAAACATTAAATAAAAAACAAAGTCACTTTCCATATTTCCAGTTTCTCTTTTAAGCGCATTTTGAAATACTACAAGGATTTTTTGTTATGTTTGCTACACTGTACAGAAAGACTACAATAGCTGAGATTACAATGATTAAAATCTCGCATCCCAGAAAACCAAAATGACCACTGGAAGCACAACAAAAGCTGAAGAACATATCTCAAGTGCAAAAGAGTATCAGTTAAACATTTTCCTAATAGTTTTTTAACTTGTCATTGGGCTTTGTGTGTTTGTTAAGTCTAATCTGAACTTCATAATTAAGGAATGACTGAAGAAAGGCATCTTTTTAATCCTAGTGTTACAACAAAATACTTCCAGTAAGCAAATGTTCTGTTTTGTCCACATTTAGATATCCATGAATGTACTGCCTTAGAATAGCTGTAGATGCAGGCCAACACAACATAATTTTCTCTTTTTTTTTTTCTTCTTTTTTTTTTTTTTTCCTAAATCCAACAAAATTCCTTGCCTGGTTTTCAGTGTTTGATGCCACATTATTGCATTACCCCACCAAAGCAACTGATTGGATCTGTACTGCACATGTGAATTAGCACCTTGTTAATTGCAGAACACATGGGTGCTTTTTTTTCCTAAGCAGAGAAACCTATTTATTTGCTCTTCATTAACTGAAATATGTGCATGGCAAATGTATTATGAACATGCCCTCATTTCCTTTGGTTCTTCTCTCATCCTCATTAAACAGATCATATTATTAGTAGTCATCTAGATTCATTTTGCAGCGCAGCATGAAACGATAGTGATTCTCTAATACTTTTCATCTGCATCTCTTTTCCTTCTGTGGTTATCCTTTGTTTTTAACTTTTCCCTTTCCAAATATCGCGTAGTTCACCACATGTTGAAAAGTCCTCTAATTCTTTCATTCTTTTTAATTTAACTTTTCCAACAGTGTCTTAAACAGTAGTTTAGATCAGTCTTTCTATAGCAGCATCACAGAAGTCATTTAAACTTCAGTGGGAATCTCTGACATGACTTATCATCTACCACTTCTAGGGAAGTTTATACATACTATACATATATGTATATAAACAATGGAAATTTTTAGCATCAGCAATAGATGTCATATTAACTTCAACACTTCTGAAGCTGCATCAGAGACAGTAAATCCTGAAAACAAACTGCAACTTTAGCAGATTATAAGATTAGTTTCTTCCTGTGGATATTTTATTATCCCGTGAAATAACAAACTTGAGAGCTGGAATTAGCTCAATTTTAAGAATATAGATGAAATGTAATCAGAAAATATATCTGTCTTTGAAAGTGATTGTATTTTGTGTTGATTTCACAGAGCATCCGCAAGTGACCTTTCTCCCAACGTATTTTTGAAACATGTCATTGAGAGTTCAAGCTCCTTGTCATGGCAGCCACCTCAATTAACACATGTGAAAAAAACTGTTACTTGGAAACCCAGGACAAGATAAAACAAGAGGAAATACATAATGTCTGAATGTCTTCCAGTAACTATGTCAAATGTAAGCCACTATGCTCTCTTAAGGGCAGTTTCTGTTTTCCAGCCTCAAACAGTACAGTATTTGCCAGCCACAGTGTTTGTGCTACTATTCATGGAGTGTTTGACAGCAGCTTTAATCTGTGCTATCCATCTTCAGTGTCTCTACGCTACTTACTACTACAAGCTTTTTTCCTATCAGTCTTGATAGTGAAACACTGCAGTGGACAAGAGCTCTAACAACTGTCTTCCCTTTCTAAAGAAAAAAAGACCCATACCTTTGGAAATTGTTTCTGATGGATCATCAGTACTACTATGATAGGTGAACCACTTCCAATACTTTAAGTCAAAACACCTTATCCAGCAAATAAAGCAAAAGAAAAGGTTTATTACAGTCTTCCTCTAGTGTTAGACAGTGTGTCCACTCCTACACTACTACACTATTCCATAAATGAGAGTGGAATTGGAAAAATAACAGCAGTTCTTAGTGTGCATTTGTCTTCAAGTGCCAATTTTACCTACTTGCAGAGGGCAACTGACTTCTGATTTTTTTCTGCAATTCTCATAGACCATTTCCATGCCAAACATTTAAGGCTGACCACCCACCATAAACACCTTCTCCTGTGTAAGTCTTTTTTTCATTCCTTTTAGACACTATTGAGATCTAAATACTGTCATTTGTGTTCAAAAAACTCCAAGAAGTTTATTGAAATACCATCCAGATAAGAGCCAGGAAGAATGAACAGCATACAGTAGTTGACTGCCTGACATCTTCAGGGCTAACCAAAAGTTAAAGGATATTATTGAGGGCATTATCCAAATGCCTCTGAACACTGGCAGCCAGGCGACACCAAGCAGCTCTCTAGAAAGCTTGTACCAGTATTTGACCACTCTCATGGTAAAGAGATTTTTCCTAGTGTTGCATCTGAGCCTCCCCTGGCACAGCTTTGTGCCACATCTTCACATTCTGTCACTGACTACTGGAATTTAAGCAATAAACAATGCTGGTAAAATTGACCTTAGTAAGATACCAACCAAAACTCATTTTTTAAATGGTATTTCAATTATTTAGAATATTCATTACTTATTGATTTGTTATATAATAGTGCTCCAGTGCTCAGTGAAAGCTTCCATAGAAATGTCAGTGTTTGTTCTATTAAACAATAACAAAATTCATCCTTATCACAAAACAGCAACTACTGAGTGTCATTCTAAAAGTGTTACAAGCACATTCTCATTACTGTATATCAGGAAAATGACTAAAAAGCATATTGCTACATGAAAAATTCCCTATAAGCTATAATTGCTCATCAAAAAGAACAATGGCATTAAATGATTTTTTCCCATTATGTGTCAGAAGCCTGTCATCTCAAAATTCATTCTGGCTCCCACATCATAAATACACTTCAGTATTTCTATAGGCAATGCCAAAATAATCACCAGGCACTCACTGCCTTTTGCCAACAAAAGCATGACTCTTTGCACAAGAATTTTCTTGCCATTTATAAACAAAGACATTTTGGAAGTCCATGCCTGTGATTGGCTGTGGCAACTGATACACTCCACCATAAGATAAAACAGATAAAAAATACTGATATATTAGAAACAGTAAATATTTTACAATAACTCTATTTAAACATATAACATCTATGTTGAAAGGGGTTATTCCAGTCTATTCTTAAAATAATTTAATGCACTAAATATTATGTGATTTATGCATCATATACTCAGGAATTCAATCAAATGCTGTGAAAAACCGTCCTGCAAAATCAACAGATGAGTAATGCTAAGCCACAAAAATTGCAAACTCACAACCCTCTTACATTAAAAGATACTGAACATCTTACTAAGAAACAACTTTGAAGTTAAACTTCATTTTGATATGGAATAATCTCAGTCATTCCTGACAAAACTTCTTAACCACGTATTTGATCTCCAATCTTGTTGACTGTTTCAGCGTTGGAATGCACAAAGGTCAATCTCCCATGTGCAACAAGCTGTAAAATGCTCCAACCAACTCTTCTGGCACCGTGCCTCACCAAGCACACTTCACCGTCCTCCTGCCGCCCTTACTATGGTGATCATGGTAAGAGAAATATCACAGCGAGGAGGGCTGAGCAGAAGCTGGATTTCTTCTCCAGCTATGCACCAGATACAGTATTTTCTAAAATACAGCAATCATAATGTAAATAATTTTTAGGCTTTGTCTGAAGACCAAATAGTTGCAATTTTTATTTATGTTCCTATAATGGAATTAGGTGACAGAAGACAACGTATTTACTATATTTTAGTTCCTGTATCTAGGGAACATGCAAGAAGCAGGAACACTTAAAAATGCTAAATGTTCAGTCCCTGATTCTTTGGTGTTCACCAAACATGAAATTCATGGGGGGTTAATACATCTTCTGCTCTATCTACTTAATTTTGTGCTCTCTTCTTGATACTGCACAATTTTTATCTCTTATTTAAGAGGAAGAATGCCCTGGATAAGAAACTAAAAAAGTAGAAGTCAAAGCCATCTTCATTTTACTCCACTTCTATGAATTTAAAAAGTTAATACTGTATTGGTTCACACAACAAAAAGAAGGACATTACTCCATTTTTCTGCAGCTGAAACCTCTGAGACCTGAGGTTTTATTCAAATTGTTCTCTGGGTTAGGTCAGGTTTGGGGTTTGGGTTTTTTTTTGTGTGTGTGTGGTTTGTTTTTGTTTTCTTAGGGTGTTTGGGTTGCTTTTATTTCCTTATTTCAGATTTCTATTGAGCTTATCAAGAGATCACCTTACTAAAAATAAGGAAAAAGAAAGAAAAGTTCTAGTAAACAGTTCAGGATTTGATTCATGCAACTGTGTCATGTCCTTCAAAACACACACAGCAATACCATAAATAAGCAAACATTGCAGGTTAGCGTAGTTACATTATACAGAACACAAAAATTTGTAGTTTATAATACTTCTGTCCTGGCTCCTAAGATCGTGCTTAGTCTACAAAAACCCAAAACAAATAAATAAAACTGCTCCTGAGCAAAATAATAAACTGACTGAAAATTAACCCCACACTGTCAGAACAAAGAAATATGTCTGCAATTGTTTTCTTCCCGTTTCCTTTGCCACATGCAACGCAAGCTTAGGTTGCAGTTTTCCAGACTCATTGAGCAAACTGGTCACATAACTCCTATTAAATTCATTGGAAATTAGTTGGTTAAACTCACTGTTAATTTACGTGTTAAAAATCTGTCCTTACAGCTGAACTCTTCTCTGAGGAATAAAAAAAACAAAACAAAACAAAACAACACACAAAAACTCACATACCAGGTAACAAAACTTACAAAAAAGTAATTTAAAGGTTTTGTCTTACCTCATTAAATCTTGCCACAAGATCTTCTACAGCATTACGTTCACCATTTGGGGAAGAAAGAATAGTAGCAGATATGGAAGCTTTAATACAAGGAAGCTTGCTTTGACACTCAGCATTACCCAAATCCCTGGTTAAGAAGCAGAGGTAGTCAATGGGTAAGACCTTCCGGTAGAGCTCCTGCTCCTGTTCAGTGAGAATGCTGGCAACCTCCTCTGGGAACTGAATGAGATGCTGCAGGTCGATGAGCTCCTTGCTGATACCAGCCACGTTGGAGGGAAGGACACTGGAGCCAGCCATAGATGTACACGCTTGACGTTCTGAAACAAAACAAATAAAAAATTTATTAGGTTTCTCCTTTAACTCTTGGATCGGGCTGTGCCAAAGTAAGACAACTTGTTCCCGTTGCTCTTTTAAACTGTTCATTCATTTACTCAGCATTATAGTACTTTGAAATTACCTTATATTTAAACAACCTAATACATTCCTTCCTTATATATCTATAAAACTACAGCAGGTAACGGGATCTTCGAAGATTGTCAAGCTACCTGCCAAAATGTGCTCGCTTCTTGACTTATCCAAACACCTGCTGCAACCACCTGCAAGTCATGCCAAAAGGATCATTTTGACTCTACTTCACCTCCATGTCAAAGTCTGCAGTACAGACTGAGACAGTGGAAGTCTCTTGGCTCAAGAAATAATGTACAATGATATAGCAAAACCCATGCAATCAGTGCTTTTCTTCATGTTCCTCTTGCTGTAAGATACAGCTCATCTGAACTCACTGTACTGGAAAAGAAAAAATGTCCAAAGTTACAAAATATTTTTCATTCTTCTGAGAAAATGCATATATTTGGGAGTATGCATGTTTTATCCATTATTACAAAAGATTCATGGTAGTTTTATAACATCCTAACAGCAACATCCCCAGAAAAATAAAACTTTTCCTAAGATGGAAGAAGCCAAGCTTTGTAAGACCATGTGGGAAGCCTGAAATATCAACACAATGATTCCAAAATAGTGAGTATGAGTCTTCTGACTTGATAAGTTTAGAATGGGTACTCTGAACAATAATTTTTCAAAAATTACTTAAATATATAAACAGTCGTATTAGTATATTTCTTCACAGGAAGAAAGAGTTTATTTTTCAGTGTTGCTTATACCTTTAGAGGTTTTTTGCTCACATAATGAATTATACACTCCAGATCTATTTTGTAACTTGACTTTTTTCATATCAACGCATTCTCATTTCACACATGGTGCACATCTCCCTTCTGTTCTCTAAATCAAAATGTTCATACTGACTGATTACAATTCATTCCCCTGTAGCAAACAAAATATGCTACATGATTTTTCCCTGGCTATATTCTTTTTACAGAAAATCCATTATCAAAAAAGACAGAAAAATGCCTTTTCTTCATATAGTTCACAAAAGGTTGGAAGATAAATTACACCAGACCTAAATAAAGTCGTTGGGCTAACAGAACCTGTTGAGAAATTTTCAAGTACTTAAACACTCCAGAAAGAGCCAAGGAGTAATCATTTCTGTGCATAGACTGGCAAGAAAAAAAGTAATGGACTTAATTTGCTGTAAGAAATATTCCAGTTAGACAGTACAGAATAGACGCAGCTCCAAGGACAGTACAGATATCAAGAAATCTGTCACTGAAATTTCTGCAAGAAAGATCAGAGAAAAAGATAGTTAAGAATGCCATGTTGACATGTTGATCCTGTTCTGGGCAGCGGTTGAATCACTGTGAGTTTCTAGGCTTTCTTTCAGCATTGGCTTTGGTTCCACGTGGGGCTCCAGTTCTGCTCCAGTTTTGTTTTCCACTTCATTTTATGCAGAACAGTTCTGCTTTCTTTAGTAAGAAAAAAGCTCTTGAAAGCTCATTTGGCCTGTTTTTAACTTTATAACAGAATTTAAGCATGTGTCAAAATAAAAACAATGCTCATTTGATATCATAGAAGTTGCACGTTTGCATATATGAACTGAACTGTCACCGTCATAAGCAGAAAAAAAGAAAGAAGAGGATAAGGAACTCACAACAGAAAATCTCTTCCCATCCACTTGCCCCCAGCAGACTCCTTCCCAACTCCACACACCTCCCAGGCAGGATGAGCAGCCAGGAAGAGAAGCAGAGAAGTGCTGTTGTGTCAGCCTCTCCTCTGCCTCACGCTATAGCCAGGGTGTACAGGCTAAGCCTGTGTTGGCATTCTACTTCATATTAGCTACATACTTTTGAAGGGAATCTTGCAAACAGCCCCACTTATAGTGCTGCATCTTACAGTCTTAAGAGCACAGAAGCTGGATCTTGTCAGATGAAACAATAGCTTCATGGCTGAACAATCTGCTCCCAGGGGGCAGTTAAAGCATCCCCACTGCCAACAAGCCCTCACCATCAGTGGCACCAGGTTCTGGACAGGACTGAGCTCAGCATGGGTAGCTCTGTAGAACTAGGCTTGACAGCAGGAGATCACAAAGCACATGAGACAAGACTGGGATGGCTAATCTAACATCACAGAAATACTGATGCTTTGCAGATTCAACATTATTTAGCAACTACAGTTACAGACGCTTCATTATTATCTATCAATATTATAGCAAAGGAAAGCATAACACCGTAAGGACTACCAGTCAAGTAGCATCTGAGGGAGGAGGAAGAACATATGGTTGAAGACGAGCTATTCCCCAGTGCACTGCTTGCTGATGAGATTTTGGATGCTTGTAAGGAATCCTCGAGAATTTACCTTCTCCATTACAATACCAACAACAAAAACTTTCCATATTCACACTTCTAACAGGGCTAAACTGCATATTGTCCCAGAACTGCCATGCCTAGGCATAGCCCTCCTCAGTGCTGCCTCTTACTGCTTCCCACATCTAAGAACAAGGCCCTAAACAGTGAAGGGATGAGATGCAAGAAGACTTATCCACAGTACACTTCTAGACTCCCTGAAACTGCTGGAAATATATCATCCAAATTTCATTTTACTCACTGCCCATTGATCAAGACCAGCAGAAAGCTAATGCATTTTCAATGCATTTTCAATGAAACTGAGGGACAGCACCACGCCCTATTGCAGCATCTTTGAAAGACAGCTTCATTTTAATAGGAAAACCAAGCTCTCAGAAGGAAAATCTTATCATGGAAGCTAAGATGACTGAAGTCACAGGCTAAATATGATCAACCACCATTATTGCTGCACTTGGAGGGAAATACAAACTAAATAAACTCTTCCTGTTTCAAAAACTGAATTGCAGACTAGTATTTTTAAGTCTTTGTTAAAATGAAAGAACTAAAAAAGCGTTCTATCTTTAAGAGCCCAAGAAAGAAGCCACTGTAGCAGAGCGCTGCTGATATCCAAGGAGAGGAGCACAGCCAAGCAGAACTGTAAAGGCTCATGCCTCATGGCTCAAGTGTGGATATAAATACTGAACAAGTGGAAATGTAACTTATTCCTGTGGAATATTTTTACACCTATAAATATATCCATAATTCGCATCCTTGCACGCATTGACTGTTGATATACGTCACCCCTCCAGAATCTGATCTTTCATCTTTCCCTCTTCTAGCCTCCTGTGTTCTATCACAGAAAATCCAGGGTCCCCACTCAGCTGCACCACTCTCCCACCCATGATTTACATCCCGCACAAAAGTCTCCTCCTACATTCTCTCTCTCTCCATACTAATCTACCCCTTTTTATTTCTGGACTATTTGTTTCTTTTTCCTGTCTATAACTTTCACAATTTTTCATGCCAGGAACTGATCTGCACTGCTCTGTTTGCTGGTTTCTGCTGTGAAACTCCCTATCACTCCCATCTACAAGTCCTCCAGCTTTCTGTTGTCTCTCTCAGGAAACAGATGCTATCTTTCTGCACTTCAAAGAAAGACCAGGTCTTGGGATTAATTTGCAGAATGGAACTGCTTTCAGGCCAAAATCACAGATTTCCTTCTTAGAGTTAAGGCAGGAGATAATTCTCAATAAAATTAGCGAATCAGCTGCCTCTGCAGCAAGTTGCAATATTTTTTGTGTGCTGCCATGTCAGGTTATAGCTTGCAGAAGAAAATGGGAAAGACCTTCACTATTCATTTGCAAGTTGTCTAATGCTGGAGTTGACAGATTCGTTTATCCTTTTGATAAACAATCTAAGCAGATAATCTTTTAAAGAGCAAGCATTGCTTCTATTAATCAAAATAAGAAAACCTCTGGCAAGCATTTAAAGAGAACTCACAGGTTGACTTCATTTTTGATACACATGGGAACAAAACACCTCATCTTCTCTAACAGAACAATGGGAGAAAAATACAGAATGACTGCTTTAGGAAATTATTCAGCTCCAGCACATCAAAAGCTCTTGAAAAAATGCGATCTGAAGAAATTATTAATTTTGCTTTTTTTCAAAAAAGAACTTTTACAAGGTTTTACTAAGGAGCTCTTGCATCAACAAATAAGCTGCACTCAACATTTATTAGTATAAAACTTAGAATTTTCACATATCTTTAATTTGTCTATGCTGAATAAACAAAGTCCGAGTATTTAAGTAGGTAAAACCCCTGTGAATGTGTGTTTGTGTGTACATGAAAGTTCCAAGATAGTCTTGAAAACCTGGATTTTTGCTGATCTTTTCTTTATTAAACTGTATTATGTTTGCATTTGATATATGAGCACGAGACTGATTCGTGATTTTTTGAAAATGAAAAACAAGGAGCTCACTTTAAAGAAAAATGAAAAGATACTTTCATCAATAAAAACATTAAAAATTCTGCTGGAAGGCCAGTGTTAATAACGATAATCTTTAAATTTTTTCCACATTTCTATGTTCTACTAAACACAGTCCTTGTGCGACATGCAATACTTCCTAGCAACAAAAGCACAACGATCTGCTTATTTACCATATTACTCGTAAAGCTAAAATTAAAAGGTGCTTATTTCTTAGATTTTATTCCATCATTCATACAGATGATTTGCTGATACACAATGTGTTACAAATGTTGAGCTGCTGCCATCAGTTTTCTCCAAGCAGAAATTCAGTACTGGCTTTCAGCAAATAAACGGAATTCATAGAAAGACAGAAGGAAAACAAATACTGCCCTGAATGTAACCACACAAATGTCAGAAGTGCTAATCTTGCCCAAAATTACAGTTGCCAACCATTCAATTTGTACTTTGATAAAATCACGTCACTTTCCATGTGAATTCTGACCAAGTAAGGACAGTGGCACAGAATTACTTTCATCCAAACTCAAGCACATTAACTCTTAAACTGATATGTGTAGGAATGTGCTATGCATCATTACAGAGACAATTCACCCAGCAAAAAGCCACTTTCTTCTTGAGACAAGTACAATTTGAAAAGAGTAAACTTGTCAATAAAATGAAAGCTGACTTTCAGAGGAGTCTGGTGATTTGACAAATGAGGTAATAGGATTTGTCTTAGTTTTATTTCTAGGCTGCTTTTCCTTCTGCACTTATCTTGAGAAGGAAAACAAAAAGTATTCTCTATTATTCCAAATCAGTGGTTTAAAAATGATAAAAGCGAAAATTAGAATCATTAAACAAGTGTTCTCTCTCTAGAAGGCTCCTGGGAGAAGTTCCTGTGAAAACCAAGTGTTCTAAAGCAGAAAACAGGTTTCAATAATCACAACAATAAAAGCAATTATCAAGGATGTTATGACATCTTATTATTCAGTTGATAATAGACTGATAATAAACATTGTGTCCATACTGCTGTGACTGAAATTATACAAAATTCTTAGGGGATTGTTTTTTTCAGACATATTAAAAGGTAATGTGTACTTTAAGTATCTACATCAGTAAAAAAAAATATTCCCACTGTATCACTATCATGCAATAACTGGATCTTAATAGAAGTGTTTTTAGCAAACAATGCTACAGACATCATCCCAACTGTTCCTCTCCAATGTGCATTACATTTACAATGAAAACATGTAAAAGAGACAAAGGTGAAAAACTGTCAACATAGATAATACAGAAAAATTCTGTTCAAAAAAGAGCAAAAATACAATAAAAGCTTTTCCAGAACAGAAAACACTTAGATATGGAGTGTATGGCAGTTTAATTGAACACAAGCTTCAGATACAGATCATTATAACTGCGTCCTATAAGCTGCATCCTATCCCAGTACTGCAACAACCGAAATAGCGAGTTTATTCATTTCCTGTTCCTCTGCTGTATAATTAAAAACATATCTCTATCTTTTAATGAACATGAATTCACTGCCATCAATTTGGAATGCAAATAACTCACTTCAGTATTGAAGGGCTGATATTAAATTCAGTAGGAAGGTTGCCATAGAACATTATCAAGGGCAAATTCAATTTCACTGCAGAAATAACTGCAATCAGTGGATCCTATTTATTCTGCAAATTTGCTTATGAGTCAAGTAATCAAAAAATCGAAGACCTGCACTTTCTTTCTCAGTATCCCTAAACCAAGCAATGTGAGTTACCTCTTAAAACTGTATGCACTGAAATTAATAGCAGGGAAGCTGTGGAACCATAAGGCATTCATGCTAAATAAAATTGGAGCTTAGTATGACCAGAGCATCAGTGAGCAGAAGATAATACTCTGAGAAAAGGGAGATTCCCAGACGGTGATTTGAAGAAGAGGAGATTAATATACCCAGGGTCTGTAAGGAAAATAATCTGTTTTCAAAGCAAGTAACAACACAGACGCACTCTGCATGCACTTTTTCAGGTTTGAAACAGAAACAGCAAACTTCACAGCTCGTTTGTAAATACCTGCTCTGAGTTTAATTTGACTGTGGTAATAACAAGACAATTGGAGAAAGGGCTCTCCAGTGCTGCAGCCATGAGTTATCACAGCAGGCCATATTAAAAGAACATTGGTTTCTACAGAACAGTGGTGAAAAGGTGGACACCACCCGGAGAAGTCAGAATTTTGCTGGAAATAGATCTCCAAGAAACTGTAATGCCTAAATAAATATGTAGGTCACTCCAAAAGTAATGCCTCCTATTTATTTCGATGGAAACTACAACAGATACAAAGAGCACAAAAACACCATATAGCAAATTCTCAGCTATTTTTCACTAGCAAACTCTCACACTATTTTTCAACACAGTCACCACCACTAGCTATGCATCTTCACCAGCAATGAACCAGAGCCTACATGCCGGCAGAGGTGACCCACTGTTGCCACAGCTGAAATGCACTACTCACCGTCACTCTGTGCTCACATCTACTGTTTGGTCTCCATAAACATGTGACAAGCACTGACGTGAATGTCAGTGGGTGCCATTTTTCCACATGGAGGAATTCAACAACACATCTTTGCTTCACATACACTTCCATGACAGACACCATTGTGTCAGACTGCCCCTCTGCTGCCATCTGTCACAGAGCAACAACATGTGATGGAATACCGGTGGATGGTTGAACCTCTACTGTCATACCACCAACATCCACATCTGTTATTGAGGACAAACATAATAAACTAGGAGGCATTACTTTCAGAGCAGCCTTTGTATTTCTATTCAGGCTGAGATTTTATCATTGAACAGAGTCATGAAATGCCTGGAGAGGACTTGACAAAAGGCAGCATCACAATGAGGTATAAGTGAATTAAACTACAATTGCATACCACTAAATCCTGATCTCATGAGCTGTGCAGCACAGTGGCTTTTGCCAGAGACAAATACATGCAGTGCCTGTAACCCTGGCAGCAAATTACAAATGACTGCTTATTCCTAAAATCACTTCTTGCTTTAGGAAACAGCAAAGGATTCTGTTTTGAAAAGCAGGCTCATCTGTGTTCTCTTACAGCATCAGTCAAACAAAATGCCAGAAAAAAAGAGGAGTTGTGAATAGTTGGAGATACAATCTTCCTTCACCCATTCCGACTGAAAATGAATTTCACTAAACAAATGGCATATGCAACAGGACTGCTGAGACATATTTAGACCCGGGAAATAATAACTGTTTTTGTTTTGTTTTTACCACAAAGGGTATGCATACACTGTCACAGGGCAAAACTTATGCACAGAGAAACATTAATTCAAATTCTGAAATTGTTTAAAGAAAACCAATATGAAGATTTAATTTATATATTAATGTTGAATTAACAGGTACATAACAGTCCTTAGGTTTTTCAGATGTTCCTTCTGACAAGTATGAACTGAAAAGTCATTTAAACACTGTTTGTGAATCAGTTTAGATGACTCTGTGTGTAATCTAAACTTACACACACTGACATACTATACAGAAGGAATTTAAAGTAAATTATCACCATGACTTCACCTGAGACTGCCATGCCTGTCTCCAGCATCCATGGTGTACAGCTATGAAGTGCCTTGTGCAATTACATCTACACTGCTGCTTGTATAATGGCAGTGCAGCCCAGAGATTTACTACTGTGTTAGCCTGAGTCATTCACAGAAATATTGTGCAGCATAGTAAAGATGAATTTGGCTGTTTATCTCTGAGTTACCACATACTGTCAACATGATTAACCAAGCATTTCCAGCTCCACACGCTCTTTGGCTAGTACTGGTTACAGCTGACAGAAACAATCACAGACCTGTCCATAAGAAATGCATGAGTTGGTTTTGCTTCTGACTGTATTCTCACTGGAAGAAAAAAAAAAGATGCAGATAGTGGCTTTTTAACAGTAATTTTGACTATGTCAAAGCAGCAGCAGATCTCAGAAAAAGTCATGTTTTATGTTGATTTCCTAATTGCTTTCCAGTTCAGGACAGCTAGCAAAGTGCTGGGGACTGCGTCCTCCTGCAGGTACACGGGGACAGCTAGCAGTCCATCCAGAATATCTGCAGAAGAATCAGTGTGATACTATGGG
>JAOWBP010003659.1:18390242-18422612 GCA_028571105.1 Tragopan temminckii
TGCATGTGGCAGGGGGTTGGAGCTTCATGATCCTTGAGGTCCCTTCCAACCCTGGCCATTCTGTGATTCTGTGATTCATCTACCCTAACAACAGTTAAGGATGAACACCTCCCAGATTATATTGAGGCAATGTTTTGTTTGTCACTTTCTATCCAACCTACTCAGGAGGATAATCTCTCCTTTCAAGTATTCTAACCTCAATTCCTCTGTCTTCCATTTTAAAATCTCACTGTGGCTTAGATTATTACTATACAAAATGGTGGTTGGATTGAAGCAATGGTAACCATTCAGTTGAACTCTTCCTATGGAGAGATACAGAAATGCTAATCTGGTAACCTGTGACAAGACTGCATTGTCAATGATTACCTGTCACACCGTTCAATCTTGCTGCCTTAAATTATGCTGTAATAGCAGCTACTTTGAAGAATTTCTTCAGCAAATTCAGATGCTCCATGCGCAGATTATGGCTGCTGTGAGTGGAAAGAAATCCTGCCAGCATGCTGCCAGGCTTGGTGTTGAACTGTTTCAGATTTTTCCTTATTTTCCTGCAGTGAAATCTCATCGAATGAATCCTCTCCTCTGCCAGTCTCCTGGAGATGTTTTCAGCAATATTCTGCTTTCACATACACTTCATTAATCTTTCTTCTAAAGGCTGGCACATTAGTAGCCCATCAGAATCTTGAGCTTCTGGCAATATGGCAATACATTAACTAGCAGGACAACTCTGTATGCAGCGTATGTATTCAAAAGCTTTTAAAATGCTGGATAGAAAAACAGTGTACTGCATAGAACGTTAAGTTCAAATGCTAAATAAACATATATATAAATTACTAGATAAATTACAGCACCTAAAAAGAACAGTTGAAAGGGAAGACTTATGAGTTGACTTTGGAGGAAAATAAGTGTTTTAGAAAAAGAAGTGCATGATTCCCATTGCAAAAAGAACATGTTTCTGCCTGAGTTAAAGCAGAACCCAAGCTATAACATCATCCACAAAAACTGATACAAAATACTTCCAAAATCATAGCACAGTTTCTGTGCACTGACAGAACAAAATAAAACACATATATTTCTGCATTAACTTTCCAAAAGAGAAATATCTAATGGTTACACAGAGCACAAGAACTTCAGATCAGGTTCCAATATTTGAATATTTGAATATTTTGGACAAGATGGATGAAAAAAAATTTTTTTTTTTTGTACATAGATACAGTGGGGAAAAAAAAATTCTTAGGTACCCATTTCAGCTGAAGCTTATGATCTTAATTTTCATATTTACCTCTTTCAAATTATGAAGCCAAATGAAGAATAGCTGTAGTAAGTCACAGCACTCACAATGCAAATAACTGTAAAACCACAACAACAGACATCTTGAGTGTTTCAAAACCTCATCTTAGAAACCTTCCTTTCTAGCCTGGAGGAGCTGGATTTCTATGCTGTCAACCTCTGCATTTAGTTAACAGTCTGCTGCAACTTGCTCCTCAGCTGCAGAACTTCTAACAGCCATCACAAACACAACCCCAAAATGCGTTCTTGGCTTTAAGATCCTCAGAAATACATTTCACAACAAACATCATCCTTCCTACTTTGGTCTTACCTTGAAGGCCAGGCTACGTGCAACTACAGACTCTTCAAAGACATTGGGGAAAGACAAGTATATTTTCCTATCTTGTCCAGCTACTCAAATAGCACAGAGAATAGGAAAGCTTAAGTTCAAGGAACTATTTCAATGAAAATTGTTTCACTCTGGAGAACAATCATTACACATAGTCCTTTAAGGTAAAAATGATACAAAAGGTCTCTACAGCTTCAGCATCATGCACAGTGAAGCAAATAGCAAAGCTGCCCATGACATCAGCAGTAAAAGATGAAGACAAATGCCAATCTGAGAAATTGATTTTAATGACAATGTTGTCAAGGAATTAGGTAAGAATTAAGTGTGATTTGATAAACGAACGGTCTTAATGATTAATGTATTTTTCCTTTTGAATCTTCGTATAAATATTATGTGATGAGTGACAGATCCTACCACAGTTTCCACACAAACCAAAAGAGGCAAATCAGCTGCATAAGGTATTTCTGCTGTTATTCTTAGTGATTATTGGAATAAAATGAATTCAAGTCATGTCCAGTAAAAACAAGACTTGATTAAATGTTCCAATTTAAGCCCTGGAGTTTAGCAGTGAAAGAATTTTAAAGGAACGTAATACACTCGAAAAATGTTTGATCAATTCAGAGGTTTCATCACTCTGGCCTGCTCTCAGCATTTACTCAAACAGATTCCGATAATAACATTAGTTTGAGATCTGTCCTCTATGTAATTATTTCACAGAGAAAGGAGAGAATAGAACTCCTAACAGAAAACTCTGTTGATACTCAGCTGTCCTCTAAGTATCTTTGTGTGATTTGCTAAGAAACTGCACCCATCCTTTATATATTGCATTTTATGACACAAATTCAACTTAGGATCCCTGTATCTGTAGAAGAAATGCTCCCTCACACATCTTTGCCAATTAATTTTGGGAAAAACTCTGTATCTCATTTTTCTGTGGGCTCTGAAAACTCCATGATATGAATATTTTGTAAATGGAAGAATCATTACACCCAACACCTTCACATTTTGAATGAAAGTAAAATTCAGGAATTTTTCTGAGTTTAAAATAACAGTAATAATTAGTTACATATAATAACCCCTAAGACATTAGACATGCCTAATACAGAAGGTAGCAGGATGTATCAAGGTATCAGTCAATAAAATGAAACAGAACATTACTGCAGTAATAATTTTCTATTACTTAAGCCGGCAGTGAATAGCAGGAAAAATCCACTGAAACAGAATGGTCTTTCAAAGTGCTGTTATAACAAAGTGTTTTTATAACAGAACTTAGAAAGATTCTTTAAAAAAAAAAAAGGGTTGATAAGAATAGTGAATTCTGTACTGCTATAAAGAAATATTTATTACAGTGCAGTAATTCCACCTCTGGGTTCAAAACTCACTATATAAAGGAAAATCTGAAAGGAATCTCATACACGACTAAATGCATGAACAAAGGACATATTTAAACAAAATACCAAAACATAGAGAAAAATGATGAACTAGAAATAAATGAATTGATTTCACAACAAAATGAAGGGCCATTTAGCACATAACACTTCATTATTAAAGAAATGGCACACGGTATTTCAAGAAATTCTAAGAGTATTCACTGGGATTGGTCAAAAAGAGAGGAGGTTGTTTTAGAAGTGAAATAAATACACAATTAGCAAACAGGGAAACCCTGAGAAACTTTCCACTTCTGTAGTGACCCAATCAATACATAGCTGCATCTCTTTTACTTGGGAGTTAGGCGTGATCTCTCTTCAAAGCTAGTATTAAAACAGGCACATCCATTAACTAATGCAAAAGCAATTTTGGATTATACAGGCACAGTCTCATTGAGTTAAGCATGTGTGCTTTAAAGGAATATACTTAGAGACAGAATAAAAGGTATTTTGGCTTAAAAATTATTTTAACAACTAATAAATGTCTTTGATGTTTAGAGGCATAATGAAAATAATAGAAGAGGATATAAAAAGAAGACAAACAACCAGAAACAGGTTTTACTGCTTCTCTGAGATATATGATATAATGGGCTAAGTTCTACAAGTACTTTTCTGATCAAAATTGGGTTACTTTAGAAATGCTTTAAAAGCAATTTTTAAAAATATAATGGTAATGTAACATGTTTCTTTCATATATATTCTGTACTACTGAAGATCCAAGCAGTTGGAAACACATGCTAGTTGAAAGTTTTGGAACCCGAGAAATGTCTGCCAACCCAGGTAGTCTTCCTTCCCCCAAGCTCACTGGAGAATGTCATACTTCTTAAAATTATATTCCTGTAAATTTACAAAGCATGTTAAATTAAGTGGTTGGTTTGGTGTTTTTTTCTGTTGTTGTTGTTACTGCTTTTTTTTTGTTTTGTTTTCTTAAACATGTAGAGTTAAAATATAACCCAGGATCCCAGTCAGAGAAAATCAAAGCCTGTAACTACAGAGGAATTAAATATGATTTTTGTCCTACCATTGTTTCAAAAGGGAACTAATTCAGTTCTTTTGCTTCCTTGTCTAATTTAGGAAAAAGAAACCAATGTCTCTGTTTAGAGCAGCACAATCCTCCTGGTTATCCCTCTCTCACATTCCTTCCTAAGATGCAATTTGAACATACGTCTCCAGTGTAGAATAATAATTGCTACAGCTCTAGTAGCTAATTCTGAGTATAGAACAAAATTGCATAATGGTTTATGTGTTTACACAAATGAAAGAATCTATTAGATATTTTCTTCCTTTCAGAATGCAGTTTTCAAATTTTGAAAGGTAACTGTAGGAAGCACGTTTCAATGCAAACATTTAATTAACTCAATTACCAGAAAACTTTCAAATGAGTTTTAACAGCAGGCATTCTTAGCAAGTTTGGTTTCCTGTATAAGCAAGACGATGGGAAGCTAACGATAATAATTGCATTCATTTATGAAGGATTAGCATCATTTCACAACTTCCCATCTCAGTAAGTCATGTATGTGGTGTTGTATCATGTCTGTCTGTGTTCTAAGAAAGTACTGCTGCCAGCAAGCTATTCTCAGCAAGCTTTCTAGAATCACCGAGACTTGTTCAGGGAGACACTTTAAAATGGGAGACATTTTAAAACGAAAGAGAGAAATTAAAATCAGCAAAACCTGTGTTCAGGACCCTCCCACCAAACAGAGAGCCCATGAAAAGCAGGGACACTGTTTCTGTGGCCATATCTGTGACCTCATCACTCCAGTATGAACCACAACAGCAGTGCAGTCCAGGCACGGACGGGTAACCTACCAACTACTCACAAATTTTACTACAGGCAACAGAGAATTTAGTGTTAACTGTAAAATTATGTATAAGAAGCAGCAGAGCTGGGTTGACAGTAACTTCTGACATGAACTAAGAAAGTAGACATTACACAGACATCACCAACCATAAGTCTGACAGATATTTGCCATTAAACAAATGACAAGGAGAAGTTGTAACAATCAAATCATGATTTAAAGTAATTTAATCTAGCCTAGACTGACTTTTGTCAAGGATGGTTAGATGCAATGAAATCAATCCTGATATGACACAGGGAGGAATAATTCTTAAAATTTTATTAACTCTAACATAAAAATGTACTGCATGAAATCCTGACTCCGCTGATGTCACTGGCAATTTTGCTACCAACTGAGAGGGCCAAGATGGTACCTTATCAATGTTTTCCTCATGCTGTAAACCCCTACTGCTAATACTCTAATTCTAGTCACTTAAATGTGTGCTAGTAACAGATTCTGATGTTCAACATACACACCTATGACAAAAAAACTGTTCATCACACCAAAAACTCTTCTTGACTGTACAGCCAATAAGTGTAGAAATGAGAACATAATATACATTAAGAAAATGTATCATTATTTGTGAATATATAACTAGGCATGATGATTTCTCTATTTGTGAAATTGCTTGCATTCTGTATAAAATTAAAGCCCTCCGTATATATTTAAAATACTTCTTCAGGAAAATTAATTAGTATTCCAAACAAGTAAATAAAAAATATTTTCCTAAATAAAAAAATAGAAAATAAAAGAAATTCTAGTTATTTTATTTCAGAATAGCATTTGGTCTGAATGTGCTCATGTCGTATTTAATGTCGTATCTTAACCTCTTTAAAAAAATTTTCTGTGCTTCTTGATAAGCTAGTAAAATGTCTTCCTTGTCAATACTCTCAGAAAAAAAAGAAAAAGGTCAAAAAAAGCACTGCTCATGTGCAGGTAGTGTACATAAATACACACCTAAATTACTACTGTCAAAAGCAAAATTCACCTACAACACATATGTCAGCAAATAGAAGAGCAACTTTGAACTTCCATGGAATACAGTGGTGTGACCTAAAATTAAACTTGTCAGAAAATACTGAAGCTTTTGCAACTCCTCTATGAAAAAATAAATTTCAGTAACTGAAAAGTATGGCAGTATTAACAAACTACAGCATTTACAAATTATCCATAAAGGTACTGGAAAGTAAATACATTAGCAACACAGTAAACATACCTAAACTGTCAATGAACTTAGAACATTTCCATTGAATGAAATACTCAAATTCATGTAGATTAGAGCAATCAACAAAATTTGCACAAGATTCTCAGCTGCTCCAAATATACTTCAGTAGATGCATTCATTCATATAATGCACTCATAACAGAGGCCGGCACATGAACCAAGAGTTAAGTCTTTTGGATGTTGCCTCTCTACATTTGGATCCAGGAAATTTAATTAAATTGTTCAGCTGAATTACTCATAGAGCTATATAACAGTACATAAATTTGATCTGCATATTTATTAGGAGAATCAGTAACAACACATCTGAATCGTTAGTTGACTCCTAGAGTCATAGAGTATCTGGCGTGGGCCCAGATCTGAGCAAATGTGACAGATTTCCTCAAAAGCTGACTACTACTTTTAAAGTATGCATCTATCCCAATGGAAATGCCAGTGTGCTTAACAAACTGTGAAGCCCAGGAAAGAATCTATAGTCCTGAGACAGCAAAAATACAGTCTAGCTCAACGAAAAGTACACAGTACAATCGCATGAACTGCTGAGATGTCAGAGCTGAGATTTTGTTTCTTTCCTCAATTACAGTGAATGAGCTTGCCTGATTTGGCCAAATGTGTTTGATGACTCAGAAGTTTAAGACACGGAAAGATTAGTGAAATACAGCAAACTGTAGAGAACAGAGCCGGCACACTTTCGGAAGCTGAGAGTGAAAACAATAGACTACACACAGCATTAAGCAAACCTTGACTTCATAAGACAGATTTCAACATGTATGGCTTTCCTCAGTATCACCTATTTCTTCCTACCTTATATATGAAAGATTCAAACACTACTCATCCAAGAAATCTTTTTTATGGATTTAGTAGTGAGCTCTAATTCAGCTAGGCTACAAGCAAGGATTCTGTATTTTTGTTTGTTTAGCTCGTGTTACTTGGGAATTAGTATAAGCTGAATTAGAAGGGATATGGTTATACAAAATTAACTTCAAGCAAATGGAGCATAATTATATAGATTATACTGTTGTCACCAGTAAAAATGAAATTATTTATTCCTTTTTTTTTTTTTCTCCCATGGGATTTTCCATCTACTACACCAAATCTCTGCTAAACAGTCACAAGATTTACTTAAGTTGTACTTCATGAATTGTGTCTTTGTCACTAGCTTTTAGCAGATTGTACTGGAAAATGTGTTTGCCAGCCTTGCCTAACATGGAAACTTTGTCAACTAAATTGTTCACAAAATGCCTCAGTCTTGCTTTGAGCAGAGGGTTAGACTAACTACAACACTAAGAAACAAAAACCAAAATCCCTCATTTTCTTTCCTTTTTTCAGATGGCAAAAAAGGAGATGGCAAAGAGAGCTCCTTCTCTGCAAACCACTGATGACACCAATAACACAGTATCTCTTCTGTTTTCTAAAGATGTGAACAAGCCACAGAGCATGCACAAAAGAACTATAAAATTATTCTAGGGCTGAGCAGTATGAGTAGAAGGGAAAGATTTAGATCAGAAGTGCAAAGCTTTAGTGCACTAAATGAGAACTGAGAGGTGCTTTGACTGTTCTATAAATATAAGCATTTCCAGAAGGGAAAACGTACCAGTTTTTAAAGACTTTAATTCAACAGCAAAAAGCATAACAAGAATAAACAGTTTGTACTTGATGACAGACAAGCTCAAATGAGAAACAAGTCACATCCCTATGACTGTGAGCATCAATGACCACTGGAAAAAGCTATGCATGTGGATGGTTTGTTCTAAGTGTTCCTCCAAAGGCTTGGCATGAACACTACTGTCTACCAACTGCTGAGATTAAAACAAATGTTACTGAGTTAAAACATACGACATTTTGTAAAGGTTGTTTGACCATAGCTAGAGGTATCTCTGTAGGTATCTCTATAGGCTTTACAGTTTATGAATTGCCTTATTTTCCCTATCATGCTCCTATAGCCCTCCTATCTTACAGTCTGCTGTGCCATCATCCACTCAACAACCAACTTATTTATTTTTTTCTCTCCACAAGCCTTTTCTTTCATGTAAGATCTTTCTGAAATGAGTCCCTCTGTATTCAGTCCATGCACCTCTGTTTTCACAACCTTTGCCATATCTGTCTTGGGGTTTTGCCAGCCAACACTACCCAAACCCATTTTCTTCAAGTGCCATCTATGTGGAGAAGTCTTTAAATTTGATGGGACTGCCTTCTCCACCAAATCTCCTTTCTATCATGATACTTGTTATTTGCAGTTGAGATTCTTTTTTTTTTTCTTCTTTTTTTGTTTCATTCCAAGTAGACAAAAAGAACAGTCTGCTTACTTTCTCCTTACAGTAGCAGGAGATTATCATGCAACTCCAGTACTTTCTCAATAGAGCAAACCCATTTTGTTTTCAGTCTTTCTCCATTGACAACATTTTCTGTAACTTTGCTCTTTTTTCAGCTCTGAGTTCCTTTCAGTTGATCCATATCCTAGGGAATCATGGAATCATAGAAAGGTTTGGTTTTGAAGGGATCTTAAAGACAGTTCCATTCTCTGCCATGGATAGTGACACCTCTCACTAGCTCAGGCTGCCCAGAGCCCCATCTTGCCTGGCCTTGAGTGACTCCGGGGATGGGGCATCCACACCTTCTTAGGGCCATGTTCTTTGAAGAAAGTGCTCAAAGCTGGTCATCAACTGTGAGAACACCACTGCGTGGTTTTTCTTCTACTTCTTATTTTATGCCCTCCAGTAAAAAAAGCAAACACATTACCAAAATACACCATAATTAACCAACAGAGAGTCTGTGAGGCACTGTAATCAGCAAGCGGTTTTTTGCCATTTTTCACTAGTCCTTCCACTCTGACAAAGACTAAGGTTATTTTTTGAACAGTAGAAGCAGAAGCTTCTTACACTCATGACTCCAATACTTATTTTGTCATTGAGAAACAATATAATACTGATCATATTTTACCATCAATTAAGTGGCTGCAATTTCCATTTCTTCATTCAGAAGTAATAGAACAAGAGCAATTTTGTTCTCATTAAAATAAACGTGAATTTCCAAACTACACAAATATTGATTTTTTTTTTTTTTAGAAATTGAATTTAAAGGCATAATTTTGTATTAATGAGTATGTGACAGTTTTTAGTAAGTCTTACATTTACAACTCATTTACCTATGAAGTAAGAGTACTATGTGTTTTAAAATGATCTTTTCTACATCATGGAACTAACAGAACAGGATATTACAACAATTTGAAACCTAGATGAAAATGTTATTTTTAGTGTTCATTTTCTCTCTTAAAGTATTATTAAATTTAAATAGTAACAAAATTGTTCCACAGTGCTTTAATGTATGACACCATAAGTAAATTCATAAAACATTAATTGCATTGTCCTCAATTAAGTATGTGCCTACACTGACACAAAACCACAGATAATTATTATGAAATAATAAGTTAAATAACCAGAAACTGAAGCAAAATCATTATTTTCTGACCATTCTAAACATTTCTTGATCACTTAGACTTCACATCAGTTACTGTGCTGGTTTCTTACTTGGAACCGTTCATGCCATAATGGCCTATAGACCACCAGATGATGAAGTATGTGAAAATAAAGTTGTGTGTTTGCCATATGATGCCCTCTTGAGATTAGTAAAATTTTCAATGCAGTTCCTGTGGCTGCAGTTCCATAGCTAGAGATATAATGAAATCATATTAATACCTACAAATACAGAACCAAATTGCAGTTATATAAAACCCACACAGAAGATGGTTTTGGACAGTTATTTTCAGGATCAGAGTCCAAAGACAATGTCACCAGTTTGAATTCTTCAACATTTGAAAACACAGTAAAAGAGTATTTATTTTTAAAAATCTCACAAGAATTTACAGAGAAGACTGTACATATTTATAACAGTTCAATAACTACTCCACTTTGCAAATAAATCTTCACGTTACAGAAATTTTTTTTCAATTTCTTTGCAGAGCTTTGCAACTTAATTCTGAAGAAGAAAATACAAGTGCACAACTTCAGCTGAAATCTTTCCTAAATTGAACAGTAACACAGTAAAAGGCATTCAAAACTTCAATTTTTTTTTCAGACTAAGGCTTCTTTTTTTCCCCAGTGAATAACAGTTTCAGAAAAGATCCCTTCTCCATGAAGTCAAAAGGCACGTACCTCTGCTTTATTCCAATACAGCAGAGAAAAGGGAGATTGAAAAGATGATTGGGGTTGGCAGGGGGAACCTAATGTAACAGCATCAGATCTATTCCTCTTCTAGAAGATCTGAACACTCAATTTCATAAAGAAACCTGCAAGAGTGCATAAAACCTGTTGTACCCACTCCATGGCAATTTAAAATAAAAATATTTAATTGCTGTACAACTGTGTGGAGCCCTTAAAAGAATTCACAATAAATATTAAAGATTCTTTGAGTTTCATATTATATTTCCAATTCTTTTATTACTGTTTTGCTATTTTGTAAGTAAAATATTTTCAATTCATTATTAATAAATATCACTGGTAATTTACTTCTTTCAGAATTATTAAAATGTGTATTAATACATTTTTATACACAACAACTATTTCTAAAGAGCATATTCAAACGTCAGAAAATGTTGTCAATATGAAGTCCCTTAAACAAAACCCAAACAATCTATGCACTTGCAAAAAACTCTCATCTTGGCTTATTTTCTAGAAAATGCATGCATTTTTCTACCTCAAATCAAAACCAAAACATTACAAATCAGCCAAAAAAGGCTCTGAGAGTTTTTTTTTCCCTTGTGCTTTCTAAATCACTGAAGTTAAAATGAAGGTGTTGACAACCAATACAATCTTTCTATTGCAACGAGATACCACCTCTTTGGATGGTGAATGTTTGTCATAGCCGTTATCTCACAGTCAGTTTAGGGAAACAGGAGGGTTAGCACGTAAGACATTCCTTATACAAAGTAAAATGTTATTGTCATTCATTCAAGTTATACGCGACAGCTTCATATATGTGAATATAGGTGTTCCTTTATGGCCAGCCAGTAGCAAAAGGCTTTTTTATATGCTGCTACGCCTTCATGTCATTCAGAAAGGAGATAATCTGCCTCAAGAATCCACAAAACACAGACTGGTTACTGGTATGTATACACTCAGTATACGTACACACTTGCATATTGAAGAAAAAAGAGCAAGAGTTGCAAAAGGAAAAGAAAAATCAAGAGTGGATTTACATGCAAAAATATGTTACTAACCTGTAAAACTTGAGTCATTCATGAAATGTAAAAAAAACATTTCCTGTTTCTAGTGCTCTTAAAAATCTGATTATATCTGACATTCACATTTACTCCAGCACTTTTTGCAAGTCACTCACTTTTATAGAACACGAAACAAAGGAATGTCACACAACATAACTTGATATTGAAATAGTTGCAATGTGAACCAAATAAATGCGAAGTATACCTAAACTACTTACAAACACTGATATTACATTCCATTTCAAACAAGCTGAAATATAAAATACACACTCAAAACTGAGAGGCATTTTTATTTCATATTGTTTATATTAAATCCCTACTTCGTTTTCCATGTAGCAATAGTTCTAAGTGTCCTTAAAGCACTGTTATTAAACGTAGACATTACAGATCCAACATGAGATTAGAAAATGTCCACCTAGTTCACTTCTGACTCTGGAAATAAAACTATCATTTTTTTTTAACTACCTAAATATAATCAGAGCCTTGTATTACAGGCCAGAGAAATGTAAATCTTACCAGCAAAAGTGTCCTCCATTGAATCTCAGATTCTTCCTAAAATGCCAGCAGAGCAGGTACTTCCAACACCGTCCAAAGCCTGCGCGCTGCACTTGTCCAAACTAACAGTCAGGCAACAGCTGCTCAGTTTAAAGCTACAAACTGTGGCAAAATGCATAACTGACGTGCCTTGTGTAAGCCATGAAGAAGACATGCATTTGGCTCGCTCGCTGAAAGGTCAGGTTACCCACCTCCCCAGATAAAAGCTGTAACACTGGGACTCGAATGGAAGGAAGTTTACAAATTAAGGAGTAGCGTGCATCCTGCTAAGACTAAAAGCATTTGATTTTGACAGTGGAGTTATAAACAAAAGCCGTTTTAATTCTGCTGGATTTTTGTCCTTAAATATATTAAGAAATAAGAGCCTACACCCAAACTTTTGCACAAGTTATATTTATATCAGTGTTGTTTAAACAGGCCAAAAGTAATAAACTGAGTTAGTTTTGTTTTAGGAAACTTCAGCTGAAGCATTACAAGAACAGCGGCATGGATTTCTTTATTAGCAAATGCCCTGCCTTCACAGCTCTGCTGTGCTCCGAGCTGCAGTCTCCAATAAAACCAGCAGCGCTGGCTGCAGCAGGACAAAGGGCTATGACTTAGGCAAGGATCCAGAGAAGTTTCTTTGAGAGGCAAAGAAGAAGAAAACCTTCCTGAGGTTTCCAGAAGAGCAATTAACTGTAAAGAAATTACAGACTGTGGGACTTAGACAACAGACTTGGAGGTTGTCCTTATGTTGGCAAGCTACATGGGCACCCAAACTATGCCTTGATCCAAGCAGCCATCCATGTCTCATTTCCAGATTTTTATGACTTTTCTTCATTCTGACCTTAGCCTTGTCTACACACAGTTTACATCACTTTCACAAGCAGCAGGACTACATCAGTGAAAAATTAGTTATGAAATTTGCTAGAGTACACAAGGCTGAAAAACAATACACTGCCACTAGAAACCTTTCTCCATTTCCCCAGGAAGTTGGAGGGAGTGATCTCTGCAGACCTGGAATGCAAGTATTACACTTAGAGTCACTTTGTTTATACAATTAATATACGTCTTGACTGAAAAACCTTTACTGGAGGAACTATCAGGGAACACAGCCAGTGTACCACTGTTTTCTCACTGACAACACCAGCATACTCTTTCTTAATTAGAAGAACAGCAATTTAGGATTATTTCCAACTTCTGGTTGAAAACAAGTGCACTTACATTTCTGAAGAATTCATATTAAATATGATAGTATAAGGACTATTATGAGCATACAGTTGTAAATATCAATTTTATTAATGCTATTTCCCTATAAAAGTAACCATCCAATTAAATATTTCTCATTGCAATAGGGTCAATATTACAGAATCTTCCACTAACTATAACAGTGACTATCCAAAAATCTAAAGAAAAGAATCAGAATAATTTTGGTTCTAAGAAGAAAACTATACAATGTACCTTAGAATTATTATTAAAAACAAAACAAAACAAAAAACTGGTTATAAATAAAAAAAGCATTATCCTACAATTGTTGATTCTCCTCTGATTTGTTTCCTAGAAACAAAACTTCAATGGAATCTTTACAGATGACTCTTAAGTCATCTTGAAGCTTGAGGTCCTTGGGGTTTTCTTTGCTTCTGATTGACACGCTAACATAAACAAACCAAAAAGTTCCAGTCTACACTTCAAAAGTTCCCATGGAAATTACTTTTACAAGACCCATTCAAACAAATGTTCAGACTTTTAAAATAATAAACAATAATAAGTAGTTTAGGGATTAACTATCTGCTCTTAGAATCCCATTTCATTATTTTTTTTCCTGAATAATACTTAATCTTCATTTAAAAAATGTGATTTTAAAATTATAATTGCTGCCCTACCTATCAATCTTCTCTCATCACTTGTCCATCATCACAGACTCATTAGTACATACTGCATCTCCTTCCTCACAGCACAGCTCTCACAACAGGGGCAGACCCAAGCTATACATTTAAATCCTCTTCCGGTGGGAACAGCAGCTATAGCCTATCAACAGAAGTACTGCTGGACGCAGAAATTCACCTGCAGAATTTAAAGGACTGTGCATCAAACTGCCAAATAATATGAATGGAACAAAAATCTATACAAAAAATATCCTAAATTCAGTTGTTTGCAAACTGTTTAGCTCTATGCATTAGTTAGGATATCTAGATTTATACAAAGTTGCACTTGCAGCACAATGTGTACATTATCTGTTCTGTCCAAAGGAACCACTGTACACATGAAAATAGTTTTGGTTTTTGTTTTTTTTTTTACTCAGGCTACTGACATTAGTTAACTTCTTCAATGTACATACTGCCTGGCTCAATTATGTGTCTTTCCATCTTGCAGCAATATATATTACAACGCCCAGAAAGACAGACATAAGTGTGAGAAGAGCAATGCTGGCAGAGTTTAATTCTTTGTGCCTATAGTGTCCCCTCCACTACCTAAACCTTGCCATGTAAACGCAATAGAGTCGCTTTTCTTAAGATCAATATAGCCTGCCTGCATAAAAACAACAAATCAGTTTTCTACTGCTCTTGGTCAAAAATTGTTGTCTATTCAAGTTCTGGGTGACCTTGCTCTGGAATCTCAAAAAGAGCAGTAAGGGATATATACAAAGTTTTCCTTTAATGGAGGGAAAGGGGTAAGAAGGGTACTAGTTTCGTTTCTACAGTGGCTGCATACAGGTATGGATATAAAGCAAGAACATTTTCACATATGCTAGTTCCTTCTTTATGATTAAAAAAGAAGGAAAAAACCCCACAATACCTTTTCCATTTTATCTTTAAAAAAAAGTCAACAACATGTGAACTGCAACAATAACTATATCCTTTAATCCCATTCCAGTGAAAATTCTGGCTCAAACTACCATGAATAAACTTTTTTAACAATTAATTTGCATGAAACAGAACAGGCTGAGAAGCAGGATTTCCTTTCTAGGGAAAGAAATCTGGTTTCAATCCAAATTGTATTGAAAGACATTCCCAAAATTTCTTACTAAACAGAAATTTTGAATTACATACAGACACTAAAACAGTGCAGCTGGAATGTCTTCAGTAGTTGCAAGTGAAAATTATGCTCTCTATTGTAACAAAGACACTGACAAGGATGTGAACTTCACTGACCAGCTGTGGGAACTGCAGGCCTTGGTGGTTCCCGACAGCCCACACTCAGAATGCCCCTGGGCCAGCAGGAGCTGAGCTGCAGCCCCTCAGCAGGGAGCCAGCTGAGAGCAGCGCTTCCAGCCCTGCTGCTCTGCTGCAGAGCAGGCCCTACACCCCTTCTTAAAGACTCTCATTCCCAGATTCACGTGACTTGGAGTTCTGGTTTGGAGGTCTGGCACATTTGGAAGTCTGCGTGTGGAACTCAAGAGTCCAACCACTCTTCATCCCATGGGCATTAGCGTTCTACTACTTTCAGATTGAACTAATGTTACAGATCTGTGAGGTAATCTCTAAATGGTTTATGTCTTTCTTACCAGAAAAAATTACTTTTCCCCTGTATTGGTGTACTGGTGATCAGAACAAGCTAGAATTGTTCTTATTGTACAGAGAAAGGGGAGAATTTAAAGTACCTTCAACGAGAGTTTCCATTCATCTTTATTATATTTAATTTTAAAAGCAAAAAAAATTTTAGAAAATAAAAATTTAGAAATTATTTAGAAAATAATCTGAAGCCTGCATTATTTTTTTTTTACTTGAAAGATAAACAACTTAAACCAAATCTTGTCTCAAATATATTACTAAAACACATTTTTCTTCAAAATCATTTGTCACTAGTAATTTTTGGATAAGACATACACAACTCTTCTAGTCCTAAGTACCTTAAAAAGTAAGATTAGAATTACCTAGGAATAATATGTTTAAGTGAAATGCAAGAGAATATATACAGGCATTAAAAACTAAAATATTAATCACGACATATTTTTAACACAAAAGAATTTTGCTTATGTTACAAGTAGACATTTTGCTGAAGTCCTATAAATCCATTGAACTTTAGTACTTTATAAACATACAAATACCTAAGGCAATTCAGAGATTTCAAATCCAGGAAATAATTTGACAAGATGAAGTATTTGACAATAATAGCGCAAGATGAGTTTGCCTCTGTCCTTTTTTTCCAGGATTTTTTTGAAATGAAATCAGTTTCTAGGAATAATAGCCCAGGAGAAAAGGGGTGATGAAGTCTGACCCTGGAACTGCCACTTTCTATCAGTTCAGAGTGTCTGATATGTAGGTTTTTACTCCAATATGTAAGAGTATTTGTCAAGTCTTCAGTAGCACCTTTATGTAACTAGTTTTTCCCAAGGTAAAATAGCTATCAAACTGGATTCACCACTAAAACATCTTAATTACTTCATAATAATTAATCACTTCATCCAGCACTTAATTGCAACAACTTTAAATATTGCAGTGCTTATAGAACAAAGCAAGAGAAACGTGGACCTGTTAGAGCACATCCAAAGAAGGGCCACAAAAATGATCCAAGAGATGAAACACCTCCCCTGCAAGGACAGGCTGAGAGAGCTTGGACTATTCAGCCTGGAGAAGTGAGGGCTCAAGAAGAGACACTCAAGGTCAGGCTGGATAGGGCTCTGAGCAACGTGATTGAGCTGTGGGTGTTCCTGTTCATTGCAAGGGAGTTAGACTAGATGACCTTCAAGTGTCTGTTCCAGCTCAAATAATTCTAGTAGTCTATGATTCTAAGTTTGAGTTCAAATTTCTGAGTGGCAGAAAAGTAACTAGATAGTCCAACAAGTTGTATTTATGCCAGTGTAACATCACAAATTACTTCTGGAGATACTAAAATGATGCGTAGAATCCTTTGCTTTTGTAACACATTATATTTCCACCTAGGACAGTGCTATTGGTGTTTAAATTTTCACTTGCTAATGGTCTCTTTTACTTAGTTCAAATCATTAATATGGTTGCCTACCTCTCAACAGTGAGGCATAGTGCCATGATGCTCAAGCTACCACTATCTCATCTGCTGCCAACACCAGAAAAGTTAATGTTTTGGAAGACTATTAGCTGCAGCTGCTTATAGTGTTCTCAGATAAATTACTGTAGGGTATTTCCCTGCATCATGAGAGCACTTCGGTTTGGGTCACAATGAGTCAGCAAGAGGTCAAGTGTCTCTATGCTGCTCTATGCTGCACAAACCAGACATGTCTGTAATTTGTCTTTCTGAAAGAAACAAATCAGTGATCTGCTGCACTTCTATCTGGGACCTCATACTTGGAGTTTCAAGTATACCAAGGCATCTTCCTAAATTTTAAATTCTTTCTCAAGTACAAGTTTAAAGGAAGAACTGTAAGGCCTACGCTCTCACACAGCACTTGAAAATCTGTCCTTTCTTGTCATAGCTTGTGAAACACAGTTACAAGAAATGTCTGCTATTTCTGATCAAAACAGTAAAAACAAGATGAGAGCAGTCTTCCCTCCTTCCTTCAACAGGCTAGCTGACATGAAGAAGTACAAGCTAGAAAGATACAAAGCTTATTTTCTGCTGCTGTTAGTAATACAGGGCACTGCACTACACTGAAACAACTTCCTGGGCGCTCATAACCTCTGACTGCCAAAGCAGATACTTATTTTCACCTCCCTGGCCTCTCTGCAACATGTGACAAATAACTTAGATGTACTGCCAGCTTGTCTAAGAAAGCAAGGTGACAAATGCGCAAGTTTGAACCATTTCTGGAGAGCAGTGAACCACCACCAGCTGAGGGATATTTCTTCACTACTAAACAACACCAGAGCCAACACAATTATTTGCTTTTCAACCACAAAGTGAATTGGTTAGACGACATGCTGCATCTTACAGTAAATCCCATAATGCATTTGGCAGCAGATCTGTTATCAACTGAAACTTTTTACCCAGAAGCTAATCTCATCTAAACCTGAGGTTAAATCCAGGAGTAAGAGAGGGTGTTGAACAGATTAAAATAATGCTTTTAAGAATCTGCATGAACATCAACACAAGCATACACCAATAATACGCTGCAGAGATCCCCAAACCAGTGCAAAGTCTCTTGGTTCACAATGCACATGTGCAGGTACTACCTCAGGTTCTAAAAACTGTTGCCTCAGGCCTAGGGTGACAGTCACCAGCTGGGCTTACCAGGCACAAGGAAAATGAAAAACCCTGCCAAATTAGGACATTGCACGATACATACCTATGTCTCTCAGATGATATGTAAAGCCTAGTCATGTGGCTTGACATATTGCTGAAATTCACTCAGGTGTCATCTGTACCTGTCTTTCTACCACTATAGGTACTCCCTTTCATTTGATTTACCTGAAGAGAAACTATTTAAAACTAGAAAGGGTCACACACTGGGATGCAAGTTTGATAACCTGATCTGAATACAAATTATATCACTATCTACCTATGAAAATGATGTCAGTATCTGTATTAAGGAACTATACTTAGAATCCTCTAGTGAATTTGTCATTTTCTTGTAAAACTCTGGGGCATACATCCACATGCTTCAATTCTACATTTATACAATTGAGATATTACTTCCTTTTGTTACAAGATAGCACTACGATAAATCTCAAAATGCATACAGTAGTCTCGGAAATATTCTAGGCATTAATTACAAATTAATTTAAAAGCCATTTACTGTTCTGTACAAAAATCCTGTTGCAATGCAATGAATTCACACCAAGCATGCATTTTTTCTAGTTTAACTTCATAAACTGACCGCACTAAATGACAGAATGGTAACCTCACTTGATACTAAGACCATCAGCATGCAACGTCAATATGCAGAATCCATCATCAATAGGTATTATCCACATAGAAAACACCCCCATTATTCAGAACGATCAGATCCTAAAAAGATGAGGAATCCAGGAGAAGATCAACAGTAAATTAGTAATCAAATGTATATACTTATCAGACAGTTCTCTGCTGGCAACTGGCTACATAATGACAATAAAATGAACTGAGTGTAGTATTTCTGAAGTCCTAAACCAAACCATATCATGATCAGGAGCTCCACTTAAATAAGAAATATCATAGAAAGGACAACCCTAACAACAGTGGCTTCAGCATTATCTTTGGATCATACAAAAATGTTACAAAAAGAAAAATGTTGAAAACATGTCTGTTCTGTAATACTCTTTTCCATTTTGGAGGCATTTTTACTTTATTAAACCAATAATGCTAGTTATTATGACAGAATGAATTGCAAATAAAGATCTTTAAGAACATGGAAATTTTTTTATGGTATATAAAGCACAGAATATTATACAATACTTTGCAATACTCCTTGCACTTAAAATGGTCAAGGTTCAAATGTTAAATCTTTATTACCTTTAAGCATTGTTCTTCCACCTGATCCTCCGAAGATATTTGGAAGACCACTTCTTGCTCCTAAAGATGTAGTTGCTTCTAGTAAAGCACCAGTTATGTAGTTAGAGAGCGCAGTCCTCTGTAAAGTGGCACGATACTGAGAGCAAGCACCTGTTGCACATGGTTTTACACATAAACCATCACCTTTGCATATACAGGCTGTATGTAAGGCCGGGAGTTTTCTCAAAAGATGAGGAAAATATTCAAAGATGTCTTCTGCTCCTTCTTCCTTCACGGTATTGAGGATCTGTGAGAAATGAAAAAGGATGAAGTTAGTCCGTTTGCTCATCTTAAAAAAAAATCCAAACTAGCATGAGTTGATGTAAAGATCAACAGCCTCTACAAGAGGGTGCTATGTTAAACACTACATTTATGCATTAAAAATAAAGTATCTAAGAATTTCAAACTGATTTACAGAGATTTTGAATTGGTTTTCTACACAGGCTATTTAAATAAGGCGGCATTGTGGCTTTAAATCTACAGTTAACAGCATTCTACTGAAAACTGTTTTTAAGGATCATGAATAGACAAAAAGTGCAGTACATCTGGTCAATATTTAAAATAAAGAGTATACACAAAAGTATTTATAAGGCTATTAAATATCCTCTATTTTCAGTAAAGCCTTACAGATATCAGTAGCAGAAAAACAGATCCACTCAGGGGTTGCACTTTTTCTTGCCGAGTAGGGCGGGTTTTTGTAAACAGAAATGGTTTTAATCACTGTGAGCAATCATTCAAAATGTTCTGGTGTCATGTTCATTGCATTACTTCCAGCCTACGCACAGGTCCTCTATCTAATATTGGTTTAGTACTCTTTTTCCAATATTTGTGCTAACACACTAATGAACTTCAGTCTGTGGCTTAGCAACTAAGTAATGTTTGCTTATTTAAGAGTCTAATGATCAAAGCAAGAATCTGGAAAAATCTTCTCATTTAGTATACAAGGAGAGACTTGATTCTTTGCATTCTTGTACGTTGACTTCTTAACATTAATAAATTTGTTTCAACTTCTGTGATTTGTAATTGCATAGTGAAAACTACTAAACTAAAAAATTAACATAGGAAAGAGTCATTGTATCTCTTACTTTGACAGATGCCAAGACAATTTTCAGTTTTTTTCCCCAGACACTCAGCGTATATGCGTATATAACTGACATCCTACATTATGTCAGTGTTATTAGATAAGTTGGTTTTGTATAAGATAGTTACTTTCATAACCAATTTGTTATTACTGTAGGAAATCAAAATATATGCTTTTCGTGTCTTTACTCCTCTAGATGTGCAAAGGAAGTAAGCTGATGGTACAGTGACTGCTTCTTGTGGCTCATGGCCTCTTTTTGCTACTCTTCCCGTCATATAAAGAAAATCCAGATAACCACTGGCATGGCAGGAAGCACATCCAGTTCTACACTGCAAGCATACACATGCTTGGTTAAATGCTGAGACACTGTTTGCACAGCCTGGCCATGCTCTATGTCAGCAGCACCCGTGATCCCAGGGAGACAGACCCAAGCCCAGCCCAGAAAAAAGAGAGGTGAGCAGTCCCCAGCACACAGATCTGTACGAATGCATTTCCATCACATACTTGGTGTGTCACTGCCATTAGGTGGGGGGTCAACTGCCCACCTTCCACAAGGACCCTCTACAAAACACTATTAAATTCAAAAGTTGGGAAATTTTTGTTTTTTTTATGTCATAAACAAGAAATCAAATACAATGTCATGAAGTACTCATCTCATCTTGGCTTTAATTTTTTTTATTAGCAACTTCTCAGGGACATGGTAACTTCTGTTCAAAATGTAGTAATTTATTAACTACTGATGTAAATCAATGATTTCAAAAAGAGAACTGATATTTATTAACAAAAATTAAAAAATATGTATTTTGCATGGTGCCTATGACTTATATAAATCAATTCCACTGGAAATATAGCATGTTTTGGGAACTTTTTGACTTTCAGAAAGGACTTAACACGCCTCCACTTCTATTCAGAAAGAAAACCCACTCTTATTGCCCTGATAAATGGTGAGCAAGAAGGGAGCTGTGGCATGAACTTCTGTTATGGCCGTTGACACCACCAGACACAGCTTTCCACAAGGTGCGCTGCTGGACTTGCCTTATACACAGATCATGAGCATGTCACGCATAGTAGATGAAATCAGTCTTTTTAGCTTGTTTTAAAAAAATATTTAGTTAATGAAAATAATTTAACTTTTCAAAACCACAGTTACCTTCCAAAATATTTTTTAAATTGGGTTCTGCAACTTATAAAGGCATGTTTTGTTGCCTACACAACTGAAATTTCTTTCAGCTGCCAAAGCAAAGAAACCATTTGTTGACAGAAATAGGCGACAGTGTTTTGCTGGAGAGATTACACATAGAATAATGGTGTTAATCTCTATTGTATAAAAGTAGACTTCAGGGCACTAGCTGTCTCCAAAGACTCTGCGCTTCATGTAACATTTTCAAATAGTGTCTGTTTTGACAGGTCAAAGCTCTGCATGCAAAACTTCTGCTCAAACGGACGAGGTTACAAAACTTATCTGCCATCAAATGAACAAAAATCATCAGAATAGGAACATATCTGGTGGCATTTGGAAAAAAGCCCTCGCTAATATGCTGCAACTTTTGGCTAGCCCAGAAGTGGTCAGGCAGTTGGACTGGATGATCCCTGCAGGTCCCTGCTGACAGAACTATTCTACACTATCCTATATGTATTTATCCTCAGGTAGCTAATAGAGAAAATCATCTTTCACTGAGATTGCACCAGACAATGGGGAAGCGTAATTTTGCCTGGGAGACAAAGTTGATTTTAAACCAGGGCTTAGGGCTCATTCTGCCAGATACAGTTATATTGACGTGTATCACTTATTTTCTCTACTGAAGAATGATTACTTTAATTAACAATGAACACGAATCAAAAAGAGGAAAATGCAGCATTAAACTGACAGCCACTCTTCAAAAACAACCTCCTGCAATGGGTGCATCGCTCTTGGTTCACTTGTGCCTTCTGTATCGAATTAAAGATTTCAAAGCCATCTGCAGTCTGATGCCACCGTACCACACATACCTTATGTCAAGCTGTAATTCACAAGCAACTGAAGATAGAGTCTAGTATTAAACTGTATTATTAAACATACTTCAAGTTTCTTTTATTTAAAAAACATACCTTTAGATAGTGCAGAGTAGAGAACTGACTTAATTACAGGAAAGAGTTTAAGGATGAACTTTCTTCTCTGTACCTCTTTAATGACCACATATGTAAATGACAACATTAATATGTAACCATAGCACCTCAAGATCTACTTCAAAAAATAAAAGCAATACATGCTAACACTTTTTCTTTTCTCTTGATACTACACAGTACTTTCTAAATGAATGTGCTACAACAGACTACTATAGCAGTATTTCAATGAAAGTATATTGTGGCTTTGATAAATGTTTACTTTCTTCTGTCTGTAAAGCTTAAAAAGAGATTTCAGTGATAAGTAAAAAGCACACAAAAATTACTTGTCACATGAAATTTTCCACAAGAATACAGAAGAAAAACAAGCCCTCCAACTCAAAAAGGAAAACTAGCTTTAAAATAAGAATTAAATTCAGGCCGAGCTCCATCTCTTTGGCTTACAAACAAGTCCATATTTGGAAAATAAATGGAAACATAGGATCTGAACTTTCAGATGTTAATAATGTAGCTAATAAATCATCAAAACGTTACTTTAAGAAAACTCAGTTTTGCTTCTAGTAATTTAAAATGGTATCTGCAAGTTAACTTATTGATAACCTTGAGGCAATAACATTTCTTTACAGTGAGAGCAGACATATTTTGTTAAGATATTTTTTAAAAATAACTATAAGAACAAGGAACTTAATGCTGGCCTTGACATTTTTTTTTTTTTTAAATATTCTTTTCTTCTGAACAATCATCACTGCAATTGCAAATTGTTACCTCCTTTTCTCCACATATTGCTGTAGGTTTACTACATAAAGTAGCAGAAACCTAAATACCACAAACATTCTTAGCCTTACAGTTTAATACAGATACTCCACCATTCATACTGCTGTACTGGAAATATTGAATATAGAAGCTCACAAAAATAATTGTTGTGATTTCTTACTTAAAGTTATATGTATCTTTCCCTGTTTATTTTAATGTTTTTGCTGTTTTTCTTTTTGTATTTGTTTCTGCCTCAGGTTCTTAGCCTAGAACCTCAGGTGCATGTAATCAGTTTGACAAACATCTAGCAGCTGCTCATATGAACTCCAGAAACTGGAATTAACATTTCCATGTATTAGAAAACAGGCTCAATTTATGTAACTTTATCATTGCAATAAAGAATATGTTTGTCCAAAAAGCTCAGCATAAAGAACAGCCATGGAAAATTACGCTTACTGCTATGATGCTACAAAAAAATAATAGAAAATGGTCCTCTAAGGAGGGGCTTAACAGCTCATTGCATTGTTTCTGATACGTACCTGTGCAAAGTGTTTCTAAAAAGCATTCTCCAATATATCTGGAATGACCAAAATGGAGCACTGAAATGGAAGAAGTATGTATATGCTTGGATAGAACTATGCTCCCAAGACCTGATTTCTTGGCCATGTACTGAAGACTTACACCTAAAGTACTTTACCTAAAGAATGGATGAAAGGGCTGCCTACAGCCCTTGTGCAGCATTCCCGCAACGCAATTCCTTCTTTTACTATATGCTTGTAAAGACATTTTAAACACCTGCAAACCAGAATGGTACACTACCATTCTCAGGACAGCACAGCTGAAAGATCATTTAAATGTCTCCTCCAAAAATATGAAAGTATATGAAAGCCTTACAGAGCAGGAGAACCTAAACAGAATTAGTAACATAGGAATAACTGCTCTTTTAAAATTCCTTCTGTTCCTAGAAAAAAAAAAAAAAAAAGAAAGAAAAAAAAATCATCAAAATGAATGAATTCTGACAGGGATTTTTCATTTTGGAATGGCAGGGTTTTCAGAAGAAAACTATCCCACGTCCAAGGACAATCCTATAAGCTTTTATATGCATTTATTCTACAACAGCAGGACTCTATAGCAGATAGCAATCTGCTGTGAAAAAAACCATTTGGGTCAGAAAGAAAAGAACACAAAGTGAAACTGGTTGGAGGGAAGAGTGGCTGAAAGAAATAAATATGATTACTAGAATGAGAATTTGCTCAGGATATCATAAAGAAAGAGGCATTAATGTATTTGGTCGATACTTCAGTTTTATGTCTTCCAAAATTGCATGTCAACATCACACTCTGCAGCATTTATTTATTGAAGTTCAGAAAGGGCGATACTGATGGTCTGATCATTTTCTGAAGAATCTTAGGCTTTCCAACACTTACCTCATTCAGGTTATGACTATACCCACAGTGTCTCAAGATCACTGCTCTTTCTCACTATCATTACCTTTTGAAATATGCTTTATTTTAATTGGGAAATTTCCTAATGAAATTTCCATTAATAAATTACTTTTCCTGACATTCTTACCTGCAAAAGCACTCACCCCATTAACCTCAATATACCATTCAACATTATTCTGTCTAAAAAAGAGTGAGGCCATAGCCTAAGGAACATTTCTTTCAGCTACAAAAGCCATTTTGAACAAAATTATTTTAATATGCATCCCATGATCTACCTCACTTTCAGATCATTACTCACTTGATTACTCTCCATACAGTACAATGCTAAGTCGTTAATGACTTGATTTTCACAGGTGATCGAACTGACAGCTGTCAGAGCTGAAGAAACACTGATGAAAGAAAGGTCTGCCACTGATTTGGGATTTAAATTCAGGTCGTGCATACAGACTTCTAAGCCGATACAGAATCATTACTGACATTGTTTTTCCTCAAAGTCATGCTTTCAAAAATGTTCTCTGCTACGCATAACTAGAAATTAATCACACCATTTTATGCAATCAATTCTCTACATTTCATTTACAATTATCTTGTTTGTGTAAAATCCAGGTACAAAGACACAAGGCTGGCACTCTGTAGGCCAGCTCTGAAAAAGCGCTGCAGCTCTCTGACCTAAGCTAACTCAACACTAACTACTCCTTTCTCAGCACTGTGTTCACAAGAGATCCTGTTTCTGGGCAGGCCTATCTATTTGCTAATGCTTATTGTTTCCAGTAAGAAAGAATCTAGTTATTACGCTTCCTTCATCAATTTCCTCTCTGTGCTCTCCTAATGCTCAGGCATTTCTGCAGATAAATTTTTACCATAAGATTTGGTTAAGAAGACAGCAAAGAATCAGATTAGGTGTGGACAGATATTTGCAATGCCAAGGGCAAAAAAATAAAAAATAAAAATAAAAAAATTTGAAAGTTACAGGACAAAATGTTTTATCATATTTTCCATTCTTACTGTTAAAGTCACCAAATAAAATTGCAAAATGTGTTTTATGTAATTTATAAGAAAACGTAGATCAAAGACATCTAAAAGCAAACATTCCACATGCAAATGCAAATTAATGAACATCTATGAACATCTATAAATAACTTCATTATAAATTTCCTCTGCAAAAGGTCCAATCTTTGGCAAAATTGCATAGAGAGGCAAATATTTTTTTCAGTGAAAAAAACGGTGAGTTTATACTTTGGACAATTTTACACCATGTGCCTGTTTAGGCACAGTTTGTGCTACTACCTATAACAGAGAGATGGTCAAAGGATTCCAGCTACAAAGTTATTTAAATGTAAAGAAAGTAACAGCAGGAGACACTGAGTTAAAATGTGTATCACTGCCAATATTCTATATTGTGAAATACCAAAAGACTAAGCATCCTCACCTGACTTTCACAAGAGAAAAACAATGAGGGTGCTACAGCTTTACTAAGTGTGCTTTTCTGACTTACAGGAAGAAGGAAATCTGTTATTAGTAGATTGTCTAAAACATGAAGCTGCTGCAACAATTTTTGATTAAATTATCAAAGATGAAAAAATATCTTTAATACTCAGCACATTTTCTATTACAATTCATTTTGTCCAGAATAGTATATGTATCTGTATTTCTCTCTATCATGTACTTACATTCTCAAAAAGATGTAAGGGCCCCATACCCCAGATACACAGCCATTTCAGAGCTAAAGAGTGTTACTGCATTTGGCAAAGATGCTAATGTTTCATTGCTGTGAACAATGAAAAGACAGTACTACTCATTGATCTCCTACATATCAGCCACCATAGGATGCTTTCAGAAACACTTTTGAGAAATTGAACTAATTTGAGCTGCTTTTTTAATTATTTTTCAGCGTTCAGAGTGAAAGTTAAACATTCAGACTGCTTACGCAGTACCTTCTTGCTGGCACTCAGCTACTATGGCTTGTGACCAAATAAGCACTCATCAGAAGAGCTGATCAAATTTTTGGGTACACATCTCGCATAGCTCTGGCATTGTACAAGACAGATAATGCAAAAGATAAAAACTATAATCAACTAAATTCCACTTTCAACTCACTATTCAAGACGATGTGGATGATGACATATAAGCCATCCAGGAGCTTCAGTAAATTATACAGCCTATCGCTGTTGTATGAGATTCACTAACTATCCCACGCTGCTTTGATTTCCCGTTTGTTATGACACACTGTTGCAGGGTTTCTTCCTAGGTGTACTGTGGCAAATGCAGAAAAGCCCTGTGGAAGCAATTACAGTTGTGCGAGTTGGGATCATGCTAAATAATTCCCACAAATCTTATCCCAGAATTTCACAGTCCATCCTTTTCTGCCTAGCAGGCAACATTCTTAAACTATTAACAACCATCCCAGATTTGTTTTTTAAATGATTTTTAAGAGCGTTACATATCATGACACTTCTTCATACTCAACAGTTTTCGAAATGCATTTGAATTTCACCCTTCAGGGAAATACATGTGCTGTGCATTGACTGTTCAGAACATCAGGAGTTAACAGTATTCTCTACATCTTAATTTTCTCATATCTTGCTATCTCTATGCTTTTTCACATAGTGCCTAAACAGAGTATCTTGACTGCTGAGATGCTAATTTTCGTAATGGAAAAATTCCTTAAAATATCTTTGGACTGCTGAAATGCTGTTTTGTATTTGAAAAAATGCCCACAATACAGTGCAATGGTACAATCTGAAAAGTACCTCATAACATACTGGGAATACTGTTGTCTTTTCCAGAAGGGAGGAAAAAAAAGACAAAAAAGACAACCTCACTCAAAATGTCTTATACACACAGCAGTCAGTAACACAACCATATTGCCCAGCATTTGATAAATTCATTGCTTTACATAGGGTGGCTCAGGCATGTTCAGAGTGGTGTAGCTCATACGTGTTGTTCATATTTATCTGGGAGACTAAAAAGAAGAAAACCAGGAATGGCTCTGAGAACAGTAGAAAGACTGGGATAGATCTACTGAACCAAATGGGAAATGCTCTCTCCAGGCAGAGCATGTATGGCTGACAGAGCAGGTGAGGGCAGCAGTGTCTGTAGCAGTCTCTTTATTCCTCTGAAGGAAAGAAAATGTCACAGGAGAGGAATAATGGCTTTCAGACAGACATCCATCACAGGAATCAGTGCTCACTCCAGCATACTCACAGCAAGTTCTAATTCACTCATGGTAAAGGACAGAATCCTTTTTTTCTAACAGTGACAAGTGGAAGAGATGCCTTCCTTTGCTTTTCCATATGAGCTTCCAGTTCTCACAATTTAGATGAAACACTGCAGTGGCCCATTCCCTTCATTCACCAGCCCAGCAACTGTCATGTGCACAGTCTTGTTGCAGTGTCTGTCCTCTAAGGCTGTTCAAACTATTTCTCTTTTCAGTGACTAAGAAGTTGTGGACCTTCAGGTGAGAGCACAGGACACAGTACCATGCCACTGGGCAATAACGCTCACTTACTCAGCAGCAATTTTGCTGTGTATTAAATTTTACACAGTAAGCTGCAACCAGGCAGTGCAGCACAGAAGAGCAGATGACACACATGGAAAGAGATGAGTTCATCCTGGTAATGCAGGGAGCAGTGCTGATGGCAGCTGGAAGGTTTCCAACAGTGAACAAGCACAGATGTGCTCAAATATTAAATATTCATTAACTGATGTTCTGTGAACTTTCTGCAGCTTCAATTGCCATTACTGAATGTGCATTGCCTCACCAGCCAATATTTCTTATGAATTGCGTCTTGTCAAGAATGAGATCATTTCAAGGAGCAGAAATGACTTTAACAAAAGTGTCTTCTAGGGGCAAATCTTGAACACAGCATTTATTAGAAACTGTATCAGCCATCCCCCTTTCAGTTCTGGTATGTCATCAATGCCATAGCAGTGAAATATTTTCATTTTTGATCACAAGAAAATGGTACAGTTTTAACCCAAGTGTATTTGAGAATGGTTTTACTTAAATCAATACATCCAGGACCAAATTTCTAACAAGTTGTCGTTTTCACTTTAGATAAACCTTGGCTGCTGTTAACAATACTGGAATTCATTAAGACGACACTACTAATTGTTTAAAAAGTCATTACCAAAGGAAGGATGGTCTTAGGATGATCTCCTTAAGAATAAAGGCATAAACAGTAAAGATAAATTTATCTTCTTATGGGCAGCTGTTATCTTGCAGAGTGATTAAACTCTGATGATCTTCAAGAAATAATAATGACTTTAATAGTTTTCAGTATTTTTCCCTGAAGTATATTAATATGGAACAAGTACAGACAAAGATCCTAAAAATTAACCTCTCAGATCTGGATGAAAACAGAAACAGTGTGATATAGGAGGGAAATCTACCCCCGCATTTCCACTCCCAGTCCCACTCCTGAATCCTCAGACCTACACAGAAGGAGCAGTAAAACGCTGTTTGTTACTTCGCATGGCAGGTACTACTTAAAAGAACAGTCAGATTCAGATGTAAAGCAGAGGCTAACAAAACACACATCAATTAACTGACATTCAAAAGATTGCTCATAAGCACTTCAAAGCTCAATATGATCAAGGAGGAACTGAAAGGATGACACCAAACAAACCACAGCCTCGCAGTTCAGCAACATGGAACAACATGTTTATCAGTAAGAGAGATTTCTCTAACTTTAACCAGAAAAGGCTAGAAGTATAAGTTTCTGATCATCCATCTCTATTTATATTTTTGTTGACACAAGTATACACAAAAATATATCTTTCTTGATAGCTATTATTTAATTGCTAAATTCTTTCATTGGCTTCTTCAGCCTGAATCATAATTTTTCTGCTCTTCTACTTCTCAAATTAGTTTTCTGAGTTAAACTTATTAGCTTTTCCATCCTTTAATTCTTCTTGCAGCCAGTGTTCTCTTTTTCTTCTTTAAATGAGTGCTTATTTACTTCCTCCAAGTTTATATCAACAAAGTACAAAGAATACAAACAACCTGCTGCCTTAGTAGCTGAATAAACTAAATATACTGTGCTTAAACACCATTGGTATTTCAACTTTATTTTAAAAGTAACTACGAAGTTTTTTTTACTGGAACGTTTTACCAGTCTGATGTGGCTCACATCTTTGAACACCTGACCATGTAAACTAGAATTTCTTTCCAAACTGTCTACTGAGATTTTAACACAAAAGCATGAGTGCTGCACATACTTTTGGCTCCAAAATAATACTACCTTTCTTATATCATAATAATGACTTTTGATATCGTTACTGATTAAAACCGAATGTATTCTGCCCAATTAGAATTACTTACGTTTTCTGTAAAGAGCATTTAAAAGAAGAAAAGGACTCAAAGGTTAACTTTTCAGTAGAGAATTTTACAGTAGCGAAGTACATTATCTAAAATAGACAGTAACTAGGATTAAAACTTGTCAGAAAGACAGCTGGCATCACTCATAGTAAAATCACTTAGATGTTTGAATATTCAATGTGCCATGATTTAATAATGTCAGCTCAAGAAAGGCACTTCCATTGTTAATTCCACCTCTCATTGTACATCTTTGGAACACCAAACTATAATGGGATGTGTCTGTTAAAATGAGATCTCTAACCTTCTCAAATGCAGAAGAAAAACAAGAAGAAACACTAACAGAAACCACTGAAGATGTATTTAGTAAATCCTCAACAGCTTACTTTTTTAAAAGCAGGCATAAATTACTGAACTAATTAAATTATTTAAACCAAAAAAGGATGCGTCATTTGCATCCTTTTCATTCCCCACACACTGACAGTGTGATAGGCACATTGAAGACAGATGAATGTTGAACATTCGGCACAAAGGAACCCACCCTTTGGCTCACCAAGGGAGCTGAGCAGCCCATTTCCCACAGTTTTTCAGTAACTGTTCTGTATGTGTGACAGTGAGTCTAAATTCCCTTTCAAATAAAATAAAATAAACAACAAAACCACACATCAGACACAGGAAGAAATCCACAAGTGTTTGCACCTTACTAAAAGTAATCTTTCCATTTCAGTATGGGCTTCCACAGAACTCATACACTTAAAAATAACTGCTCTCACACATGTGAACTGCTTAAACTACTTCAGAAAATGAGCTTGGTTGCATGTTTCCAAATCACAAAGCAGCAGTAAGTTTGAGGGCTAACCCACAGTAAAGAGAAAACTTACAGATCTATCAGAAATACCATCTTAAAGCAAAGAAAGAAATAGAAACCCTAAAAATGATGGCTGTTGAAGATAGCTTTCCTCTCTGAAGGCTTACCTGTTTGCCAAAGGTAGCTAGATCTATTTCTGTAAAAATCTGGCTTTAACGCGATTTTTAAATAATATGTATACTTACATAATTGACTCAGAAAGTAGTGCATGACATTTTTGTGTCTCTGATATGAAAAGTAAAAACATATTCAATGGTGGAAGTTAAAGATCACACATCAGTTTATTCCGTTTTTGTATATTGTATAATGCTGCATTCAAAAGACAAAAAAGAATTGCTTACCATTTCTTAAAAAGGTCTCAAACTCAAAGTAAATGCGAGCAACGTCTAATATCAATTTTATTAGATGCATATGGCTATGCAAGCTAGTAGAAAGCAACTGCACTCAAAATCCTTGAGGAGTTCCTTAGTTCCTCAACGTACTGAGACATAGCATTTAAAAACTCTGTTACTTCAGAAATTAATTATGCAGTTATTAGAAAGATATAGACACATATATAAATTTCTTTCCCTTACAGATTAATAAATAATAATTAACTAAAATATTAAGGTAAATTACATGTGTTGAAACCATGTTCAAGTTCATATGATCATCACTGCTATTTGTATCAAAGAAACACTGATGATGGGATTTTATTGTAACGTACAATGTGCATTTATATTGGAAGGCAGATCTTTCCAAATCTAGCAGCAATAGTATACAATTTAGATCCATAATCCACCAGAAATGTAAGCCTTACGTAAATGAGGAGAATGACAGAACTTTACTGTATCTTTAAATATTTTCATTTAAACCCAGTTATAATTGATACTGATGTAAAAAGTCCACAGGTATATTGCTACAGCTGTAAAATGTACGTATCTGTAACCATGGCATACAGATCACAGAAGAGCAACTCAAAGCATTTTCCTTAGCACAGGAAATCCAGTTCTCATTTTCTAATTTTGTAGACACTGAATCCATGCCTATTTGTTTGCTTGTACTTCAGCTGTTGGGTTCATAGGGTCACATGAATAATTATAAGATTATTTTGGATAGTACTTAGGGGCCAGGAAATTCTCAGAGTTTTCATGACTGAATTGTTTAATAGACTTTTAGGTCAGGCTGCGGAACATGATTTCATGAAACAAAATAACTTTGTTCTATAAAGAGGCATTTTCCACTTTAAGTTTGTTTTAAAAAAAAAAATAAAAAAAATACCTAGAAATAGAAGAGGCATCATTCCTTGCCTGAAGTTAGAACAGAATATTGATAATCAGAACTTAATTTTTAAATAATTTATCTTAATTTGCTGATTAAAAGTGAGTGTTCATTCATTACAGCTCACAATGAATATTTAATAACAGTCCTACAAGAAAGGGGTGAAGATGGTTTGGTTTTTTTGTTTTTTGTTTTTTGTTTTGGTTTTGGGTTGTTTTTTGTTGTTGTTGTTGTTGTTGTTGTTTTTTCCTGAAAATAAGCAATTGCAGCAATCCTGTGCGGTACAATGAAGCAATTGTACTGA
>JAOWBP010003659.1:18422712-18440132 GCA_028571105.1 Tragopan temminckii
TTGTTGTTGTTGTTGTTTTTTCCTGAAAATAAGCAATTGCAGCAATCCTGTGCGGTACAATGAAGCAATTGTACTGATTTTGATATGTTGAAGACAGCACCTTCTATACTATCCACCTAATCGTTAGCTGCTTAGGAAAACTGTGAGGTACAGATATAAAACATCCCCATTATTAGTGAGCTTAAGTTGTGAAGACAACAGCTGTAAACAGATAATATGTAACACTGTGACCAACATAATTTCCTCTTTTCCTCATGCTCAGCAGGCCAGTTGCATCTAGATGATCCGTGAAGTCTCTTCCAACCCAAGCCATTCTAGGATTCTATGAATAAACTATGTAAGCACCTTGCAGAACACAGTATGTTCAATCTTCATGTCATGTTTCCAACTTTACATATGACCCATATTTTATCATGAATACCTAATACACTAATTGCCATACTCATTACATTAAGACATGTATACGAGAATAAAACTATATTAAATAATTGTTGCCAGAAGAGATTTGAGCTTCATTCAAATCAGCTAAAAAGATGAAATGATGGTAACATTTCAATTAGGTTAAAATTCATGAGTTTCTTTCTCTGTCTCCCAATAGAGTTTTGAAAGCCAATTTCAAGATCTAAACAAGGAATGATCATTCATTAATTGTATTTCCAATTCAATTCTATTTCCACAACATCCACAAAATAGAGAATCTAATGTTCTGCCATTTTCAGAAGTTCTAATTCCTTCATCAGAGTTAAAGATGTTTTTAAAGTAAACATGTTTGCTTCATCAGAGAGACGATGAGAGCGACTGAGTGCAACCAAATGAGAGCAGAAACAAGGGTGTGAGAATGGGAATGACAGAGCATTAATTCAGCATTTAAATTATAGTTCCTAGTTATTAATAAGTAAATGTGAGTGCAAGACTAGAGCATATATTCTCCTTTCTTTTCCCACTGGAATGGAATGTCACTTGAGGCTTGATTTTCAGAATTTAAGGCATCTGGCTTACAACCAGAAGAACAAAAATATTTTAAATTAACTTTCCTTATTCTCTGGGGATTGTTACAGACCCGGGGACTATGGTTTAGTCATCCATGAGATTTATTTTGCTTTAGCTTCAACCAAACTTTGTATATACAACAGCTTCCTTACCAGAATTCATAGTCATCCTGCTCCGTGCAATTATTTTTATAAATTGCAGTTGTATTACACTCAATTACATTGCATAAGCTCATCCTCTCAAAATGAAGAATAAAACTTAGATTCCTATTATAACGATTTCTCCCATACCACCACAGCAGTTTTGAAATTACTTTGACATTTACCTGTAATTACACATGCCCAATTTATGACTTTTAAAACTTTCTTAAATGTTCATCTTAGTAAGAACTAGTGCTTCTTGAATAGCTGCAGGAAAGCTGAGTACAAATTTGTTTTTAATTAACAGCACCAAGGTTTCACATGCATAATGAAGTATGAGTGTACTTGAGGGAGGAGAATTTGTAGTGCTGTTTCAGTGAACGTCAACCAAAAATTCTTGTTTGCTCTGCAGTTTTAAAAAATTATCACTGAAGGACAGAAAAGCCTTGAGAGCACTGAATGTTTCCATGAAACTCCAGTGGTAGGCATACCATTTTTCTGAAGTCTCAAATACTCTAAACTTCACAGATACACTGTTAAGGTCTTCAGATGGCATTTTTGTCACAGGAGCGTTATTCTGAGAATAAGCAGGAACCCTTTCTTGTTCAAACAGTGCTACGGTAAGAACCTGAATTGGCATCAAAACTGAAAAAAACCCAAACTGATTTATAGAGAGGCTGTGAACCTAATTGATCATTACTGCAGTACAAAATAAGCAGAAATCATTTCTAGACCCTTATTTTCTCAGTAGCAAATCACAATCTATTCTCATGGAAGGTAAAGTTTTTACATGCTTTTACAGAGATCTCGTCAACCCCAAAATATTTTATCTATGTAAACTATCTAAACCTATTGTAACACTAGTACAAAAAAAAAGCAATACTGTACCTAACATGCTGTACTTTTTTTTTCACTGAACATAGAAGTAATGTCAGAGAAATATTTCTAAAATGCATTATAAAAACGTATCTTTATATCCCAAGTTACTTTACGAACTGTACTAACACATTCTTCTCCAACAAAACCTGTTAGTGAAGATTTAACTGTCAAGGATCATCTAAAAACAGAAAGCGAAGCAATGATGGAAGTTCAGTTCCTTTTCAGTGTTTAAGACAAGACACTGGCTTAGTAGTACTGAAATAGCAGAAACAAAACTGGCAACTTTTAAGAATCACAATCCCTCTCAAAACAAATACAGAAGCAAGGAGCAGTAAAGACGGAAGCAAATACTATTCCATTAATGAAGTTAAGATGGTTTTCATAACTCTACACCCTCAGTTTGTACTTGCCAAACTCATGCAAGTGCAATTTAACTTTTTAATGTGTTTGTTGCTGTTGTTGTTAATCTCCTGACTGCCTACCTCTGCATTTACTTTCTTCGAGGGGCATTACTCCTGTGCAGCTGCTAATATATCAGAAAAGCCCATACTCACACAAATGCTACTTAGCGTTATGTTCACTAACAGCACTCTGTATCTTTTTATCCCACTGCTCACTTACATACACACTTCATTATTTTTTGTTAATCTTCCTATGCATTCACACAGCTTTTTGTAAAACAAGTCCCACAGCCCAATGCAGCCAGATATTAACACAGCATACATGACTTTTTATAATAATCATAACATTCAACTTTCAGTTACCTACTTTACATCACTTCACAGAAGTAAAGAAAAACATAAATATTTGGACCCTTTACTGAAGCCCTCCAAGCTCTGCAATAATATTCCCATCTACTTTATTTAAACATAGCAAAGGGACAATATTGAACTACAAAAGTATTAGAGAGGCAAAACTCCTCCTGCTTTATGAGTGAAAGCAAGGTGTCACAAAGATACAGTTTGTGTTCATTGAGCATCAAGAATAACCATCACAACTTACTCCTACTAATCATCACACATACAAAAAAGAACAGCATTGTATTATTTCAGGAGTAGATACTTGTGTTCCTCACTGTGTAACCCACACAGCAAATGGCTTGGGTCAAGTCAGAAGCACTGTTCATAGTTTAAATTCCTGAAATACAGTACTTCACTAGAAGACTAGGCTGGTACACTTAGCACTACACAATTTCCAAGCTTTTTCAACTATTTAAAGTACAACATGGGAAAGGGAATGATTTTCTCATCATCATCACCACCATGTAGTGAGCTGCCTGTAACTCTGGTTTCACATGTATATGATGGGAGAGTAAGATAGTATTCATAAAAGCATGCATAGTAACTAAATGTCATCCTGAATGTATTTCTACAGAAAACTTCTCTATTTATCACACTGAGAGAAGTGCTACAAACAGAATTTACTTATATTTATATTTCTACTGAATAGTTTTTAAAATGGTATATATTCAGTTTATGATTTCAATATACATTACTAACGAATGACAAGCATCTTCTGTAAATCCTCACTGTATGTAAAATATTTATCAATTTGCAGTAACAATAAGGCACTCTTTAGGGGCTTTGATGCTGTCATCATTAACAGTGTCTAGACTACGAGCATGTTGTTTACCAGAACAAAAAGTAAAAAAAAGTCTGCAAGAATACAACGTTATTTCTAGAGTTAGAGCCCAATACTAAGCAAACAAGTAGCTAAAAGTTTGTGCAAGTTTCATAACTTTAAATACTAAAACGTCTTAAGTGCATTTACAATCATTTAACCACAACAAGTTAGTACACATTCACATGCAGTGTCTCTAATTTAAACAGAAGTGAAATAACACAGACTTTTTATAAATTAATAATTGTTTACATTTGCAGAGTAAGTACTGACTGAAAAAGTAGCATGTTCCAACAAAAAAATACCCTGCTTAATACACCAAGAATATATCTTCTCCAGCACTACGTTCTCCTTTCTGAAGGAGGACAGCCTTCCTGTTATTCCTGCAGTAAGAAAAACTTCTACTATTTTATATAACATGAGCCATACCTTTTTCCCTTGTGTTTCACCATGTCCGTATCGTATCAACTGGTAGTAAAAATGACAAAACTGTATAGAAATTAAAACATGCAGACACGGGCAGAAACTGCAAGTTAGCTTTCAGTAATACAAGATGACAGTCTGTTCTCGTCCACAGAGACTAAGAGCCTGGAGAGAAAAGACGTGCATTGCCAAATCTTAATCCTTTTGCTGCTTTTCACATGGTGCTGCCTCACCTCTGCAGCTCCTCCAAGTTTGCTTTTCCAACAGGCAGTGGAAACGTGTTCATTGTAAAAACTCCATAAGCATTTTAGTTTAGCCACAGACTCAGATAATAAAATCTAAATACTTAATATTTAATTGTGTTGACATGCTGGACTTTGTGTTTACGTTGTTTCAAGTGAAATGATGCAATACTAAATTTATTTTAAAATGCTGCTTTAGCTTTAGATTCTTAATATCATATGAACTTATACAAAGAATATTCTACAATGTAAGCAATTTATAAAAATTGTTTATAAATACCTAAAATAATGTCACTGGCATGATGTAAACTCATTGTAAATAAAATTAAAATAATTCTTACCATATTAGATTCCTCATCTCTAAACTACCAATATGATTATATTATTGCAGAAAAATATACAGATTAATAGGTATAAACTTTGAGCCAAATTACATAAGCAGAATGAGATGATTTCTAATTACTGTCCTCTTGAAACAGTTCCAAAACAAACTGCTGAGGTTGCTGCACAGTGATCAGCTGGGAAGTTGCAGATGTCCTCTCCCATTCACTCACCCTATTTTTTCACAAGGGGGCACAACTTAGAATTCAAAGATCTGATTCACACGTACGTGGGCCATTCCGAAAGTAATGCCTCCTATTTATTTCCGTGGAAACTACAGCAGCTATGAAAAGCACAATAACACTATTTGATAGAGCAAATTCACAGCTTCAAAACACTGTTTTTCAATATAGTCACTACCATTTGTTATGCATTTTCACCACTGATGAAGCAGAGCTGCATGTCATGCTCATTAAATATCTGCACCAGTGGATGTTACCCACTGTTGCTGTCACCACTGCTGAAATGCACCATCCACCAGCTCACTGTGCTCACTTCACTGTTTGGACTCCATAAACGTTCAGCAAGCATTGATGAATGTCAGTGGGTGCCACTTTTTCACCTGGAGGAATTCAAAGACACATCTTTGTTTCATATGCATTTCCATGTCAGATGCCATTGTGTCAGACTGCCCCTCTGCTGCCATCTGTCACACAGCAACAACATGGAACAGATTAATGGTGCGAAGGTTCAACCTCTACTGCCGTACCACTGGCATCTGCCCGTTATGGGACAACATAATAAAAGAGGAGGGATTACTTTTGGAGTAGCCTTCATAATTTCTGGAAACTTACAAATTTTATGGATTACTGCATGCTACTTAAAGAGTATTTAATGGTCAGAGAAGGACACAAACTGGACAAAAGAGAATTTTTCCCAGCAAAGAAAATTAAATAATTTTCATTTAGACTGAAGTACAGATGAAGGAGCCAACACTGAAGCGCTATAGCACATTGGGTATTTTGTGGCTACGTAGCCATCTACTGCTCACAAAGACTCTTCAAATAAGCTTTATGAACAAATTTGAATCCAGTAACCTGGGTAACTTTATCTCAGAAGTGGACCTTGTTACTGTTTAGCTCAAATACTTATCTTGAATAACTTCATCTGCAAACAAACACTGATTGAAAAGCAATGATAGGTGAAAATAACATGCTATGCATGTTATATCACAAAAAAAAAAAAAAAGTGTGATAAAGGTGATAAAGGTAGAAGTAGGAAAGCCACTGAGCATGAGAAACAGCAAGAAATGTGATAGTTTTGGAGACATTTTTGAAGCAATACCACAACTCTGACCCTTGCCATGATATGGAAAAAATAATGCAGAAGAAAAACTATGAAAAGGTAATGCTACAGTTGCATGCTAGATTGTCCGGAGATTAAACAACATGCAAAATATCTAGCTATCAGTAAAAGGAGATAGCCTCCTTACTCTTCCAATAATTAACAGACAGCTGCAAACAAAGAAAAAGTGTAAAGACCATTGTTCATGGCTTTTCCTACCCACTGAAAACAGACACAATTATTTCTGAAAATATTAATATTAATAAATATAATTAATATATATTAATATAATATATATTAATATAAATAATATAATTAATATAATATTAAATATTTTAATATTATTAATATTACTTAACAGATGTATCATTACTTAATACTGCAAGAAACATAAAGATACAGCTTTCTCATTGTTCTAACACAGAAGCAATGCTAATTTCACATGCATGTTTCTGTTGAACAAGACCTATTATCTATATTTCCACAGACTCCTTGCTTTTATTGAAGGAGAAATACACTTTCATATGCCAAGGCACAACTACGGGATATCCTAAAATCTGACTCGTCAGGATTTGTGTCTAGAAGACAATCCATTTCCATAGTATCAACACTTGCTAAAATCCTTCCATAAATTCCCAAGCACAAAAAGACAGGGCGAACGTTTTCTTCCACATACACCAGTGGTAATTATTTTATTTGGAAATATGAATAGATCAATGACATTTGAGCTGAAGGGCAACAGAAGAAATAAGGTAGAAGGAGAGCCAAGGTGGGTAATTGTTGAGATGGCTGAAGTCTGTCCCTTCTTTGCCCACTTCATGCCCAGTAATAACTCCTTTTAGGTAGAATAACAATGTAAGCACACGGGCTTTACTTTCTGATTTCCAGCTACTGATAATACTCTGCTGAAATGCAAGTCAAAATCTAGAAACTTCAATAGAGACATATCTTACCAATATTTAAAGATATTTCTCCCACTGAAAACACGTTGGCTACACTCACAACCAGACAGGTTTGCAGTGTAGATAAGCTCCTCACAGAAATGCCTTATGATGATACATGCTTCATTAACTATGAGTAACAAAAAACTAGCAATTCCCCATTAGTTGGCCTGCCAAAAGTCTTCTTGGAAACAAAGAGAAATGGCCACAAATAGCTTCATTTCTACCTGATAATATCTAGAAGCTGAAAAACTTACATAACAAGCATGTTCCTTCATTTCACAGAAAACCCTTTCTTCTTAACAGGTGGCCCTACTTTTACACAAAATATATCAATTAAAAGATGCCCATCTTTACTGTGATCATCCTAATTTCAGCAAAAGATTCTACTTCGCCTGTAAAGTAAGGATACTGTAATTTCCTTGAATTAATAAAACAGATGAATGTAATAAAATTCATATAAGTAGTTTTAATTGCTTTTCGTAACTGAGACAGAATGTAACCAAAGATACACATGAAGTTTGTTGGTAAAACATTTAGTTTGAGTATTAACATTTTCAAGTGTAAGGATGCTTTCAAGGACACAGCAATTTTTTAGCAAAATGCTTTTTTGAAAAAAAAAAAGTGAAAAGAAACGCTATTAAAGTTTATTTAAAAGCTACATATTTAGCTAAGCAGCTCTAGTCTGTAGCTTTACCTCTTTTTCTGTAAAGCTAATGCTCCCCCCTCTTCGTTCATAGCTATTACTTTTCAATAGCAGCAAAAGATTTATTTGAAAATTTAGAGCACAGCACCAGAACAAAAGATGTAATTTGAACTGAAAATTCTGAACTTTTGGAATCCATAACAAAATCTTTACTCTAAGTGCCTATGACCACTTCATTACCCAATAGTGTTAGCCCTGATACCATCTAGTACAGAAACTACTTTACTCATTACAGCTTCTTTAATGTTCAGCTTCATCCACTATGCAGTGAAATACTTCAAGACAGCCAATCTGTTTTTGGCAGTCCCAACAAAACAAAAATCTAACAAATTTGTTCAAATACAATTTAAGTGCACTTCTGGCAGATAAACAATGAAATTCTTTTCTCTTTGGAGTTTTAGGGCTTGTGCAGAAGAACAAAAGAGTGTCTGAATTCCATGTATAGTTTGGTAATGTTATCAGCTGAACTGAAGATCATCGTGTCCCCACAGTCCTGGATGTACATAAACACATACATAAAACACAGCATCTTACACACACACACACAAAAAAAAAAAAAAAAAAAGGAAAGGAAAGGAAAGGCTGGGACACAGTAGATGAACACTCTCATTAAGTTTTCAGGCCCAAGCTGCTTCTAAGATCTCATCAGAATCTCCAGGTGTCACATGTAGGACAGGAGATAAGTGATGACATGCCTGAGCCCATCTGGAGTTAGGCACTGGCAAAAGAGTCTTGTTCTCTTTGTCTTAGTGTAGGGTTAGTATGAAAACCAATTGATTTTCCAGACAAATTCACTTTTCTTGTGGTTTTGGGGGTTTTTTTTTTGTTTATTTTTTGTTTTTTTTCCAGTGCCACAAATGGACCTAGTGGCATGAGAAGACTTACAATGGATTCCACTTGTCTATGGAATTCAGCAGATGAATAGCATGACTCCCCCTCCAACCCACATCAACAGCTTTTTGTTATTTGTTGTTCTTCCAGTCCCAGGAAGAAAAGTTATGTTTTCTCAATAATGTCAAAGAATTTTAGGTAAACAAAACACTGCAAAATGCCTGAGGAATGACAGTTCAGAGTTTATTTTGCTAGAACAAGGCAGAAATGGTGCAACCTGTTTTATCAGATGACATACTCTCCAGCTGCAGAACTCTCTTGACAAAAAATTGAAGGTGCACTATTACTCAGCTTCTCCTTCCAAAGACGAAAAACAACTCCGCAGAAGACAAATTATACTACCTCTTAATTAAGAGCCTGCCAATTCTAATACAGCTTTAATTTCACAGTGAATTTCTTTGACACTGCAAAGAGCAGAGAATTTTTGATAAAAGATAAAAATAAGTATCTTTAAATAAGTATATCACTAGCTTTCTACTTCTCCATATGAATGAAGCCAGAGAGCACAAATCTGCAAGGAATGGTATTACAGCACACCGAAGTAGACTGCGAAGAAAAGAAAAAAAACAACAAAGGTAACATCCAACAAATCGTCCTTTTTTATCTATTAGCCAAGCCAAAGCAGAAAAATGCAGATGCAGAACAGTGGTGTTAAAAGTTCTACATACCTTTCATGAAATTTGCCTTGTGTAGGATTGTTCCAAATGGTTTTAGCTCTTTAGATATTTTGGAACCTGGGTCTCTACCAAGACATGCATTTGCAACGTGCTAAGCACTTCAGTTCTTTCACTGAGAAAGACTGTGCTGTTTTCATCACAACTATTCTGTATGATTTGATATAAACCATCCCTGGAAAGCTGCTCCTCGATGAAAGGATAAAATATTCCCATGAAAAATTATTTCCTCCGTGAACACAAATGGGAACTCTCCAGCACATAAAATTACTAGTGAAAAGGAAGTAAGACTAAAATTCAGGAGACCATTTTAGAAGGATTCATAAAAACAGGCTCAAGTCTAGCCTGCACTTTTTATACCTGACAAAGACCACTGAAAATGGTATCACTACAGGCCTTAACATTTTCCTTTTTGTATATTGCCTAATTTCTAAAGTTTACCATAAAGTTTCACATGTATTAAGTGAGTAAATTTTTCTCTTACCTTCCAAAAATTCACAGAAGATAAACTATAACCTAAATTCAGTACCTAATACAATAACAAAGTTACAAACAGAACAGGTGGAGAAAATAAGAAGGTAAATAACATCTTTAAAATAAGAACTACTTAGAGGAATTCTGAGGAAAAGCTTCAACTCTGAGCTTCTATATCTCTCTCCACACTGAGCAACTCTCAACTGCCACAAGCACAAGGCTAGATGAAACAACCTCCACTGCATGACCTTCCCTGATCTTCCTCTTTCAATGAACTGAATAAAGATAAACTGGTGTCTACACCAGTCATTCTTCAAAAAATTTTTGTGTATGATCTCATTTCTCAAAGCAGACACAAATACATGGCAATCCGGTTATCAATAATTCTAAATAAAAACCATGAAGTATCACAACTACCAAAAATTTTCACACTCAAAGTATTTGGGAAACTTCCACTCCTTTTTCCTGTCTGATTTTTTGTTCTTCTGAGTGTCACTGAGATTTATGAAGAAATTATAAAGACAACTTCCTCCACAAAAAGACCAAAAGCAAACCTAATTCTAAAAAAATAAAAGATTATCAGAATGATTTTCTAAAATATCGTCTACAAAGTTCACATTCCTAAGTTTTTTGACTTTTTTTTCCTCCATCAGTATTTCAATCAGCTTTGGGCAGAATTGGTAGTTTGAAGATTTCAGTTTTAACTTTCTACAAAAAAAAAAGAAAACGTAACAAAAAACTTAACTGGAATAAACTGCTAGACAGAACAGTGTTGGATGTTTCACTCAGGCAATGCAAAAATATCAGATCAAGATTATAAAACGTGCGGTCTGACCATGGTAAATACCATACAAGGCTACAGTGCTTTTAAACCATCCAAGACAACTCTCCAAAAGTACACATAACTAGCTAGAATCAAAGGTAGCTTTGCTTCTCTTAAACATAAATACTAACTTCATATCAATCTAATTTGTATTCTTCTGAGCTAACCAGTTTTTAGAAAGCTGCTGCTATTTGAGAATGGCTAAACCAGAATTATTCAAATGAGTACTCATAGTGAGATTAAGATTTTCATCTGATTCCACCTACTGGTAGGAATACTGCTTTCTACAACCGTGACGATGGTACAAATAAGAAAAAAATCCTTTGCCCACAATCTTACATAATTAGTAGAAAGTAAAATGGGAGATCAGGTATTTCCAACACAGAATTTGATATTTAACTTTAAAAATCTGCTAATATGTCAATATTTTTTTATCATTTTGTTTTGTTTTTTAAAATTCAATGCAGTACCTTACTTAGCAGGCCAAGATGTAGAACATTTTTTCCCTTCAGTTTCAGAAGTTTTCAATTTTTATTTATCTTCACCACCTACTTCTCCATTTTAGAAGAAAACTGTTTCTATATTTTTTTTTTAATATAAAGAAAATAATCACCTGAGAATTTCCAGGTGCCAGTATATCAATGCATAACTTAATGTTAAGCTTCTATGCACTGGCACCTTGAAGAAATTATTCAATTCTTAATAAAAACAATGAAAAGAAATGAGCAGACTATGTAACAGTATTCTCTCTCATCTTTTAAAATACAAACCTACATTCTCAGAGGCTGCATCAAGGCTTGACAGAGGTTTTTTTAAAGTTTCTAAATGAAAACTGAATTTTTGAAATACTAAACATTAAAGATTAAAAAAAAATCCATTTTAAAATTTGCTCTTACACAATGTATTTTACTTTGTGTGCACTGCTCTTTACGTGAAATGAGTTTTACAAAAGCAACAATTTCAGAAATACAGCATTTGAAATGTTTTTCACAGACATGCAAACAGTATATATTAAGCAACAAAACAAAGCAAACTTAATAAATCTTTTATATTCACATAATTTGATTAGAATAAATCTTTTTGTTTATATTCATATAAACATAACTGCCATGACATAAGACTCTATCTGAAAGAAAATATGATCTGTGTCCAAGCCATATAAGCATAAAAAGCCTTAGATGTTGGCTTCACAATGGGCAAATTCACCTCAGGGAAAGATTATTTTGTCTGGTTTGCAGAAGAAACACAACTAAATACCAAATTCCTCATTTTAAATCTCTTTGTGCAGATTTTCAATGCATTTTATTGTCATTATTCTTCTAAATAATTGGACCTGGACTGGTTGACCTACACGCTACAATAAAGCCTATAAAAAGATATAGGGTAAAGACCTACCTCCCTAACTGTACCTCTTAAACTGGAAATGAAAACAGGCGCAAATAATTACATAAAATTTTTTTTGACCCGGTAAGATTTGTAGCACAAAATGAAATAATCTGACTCCAATGCAGCATACATGCATGCCTGAAAAAATACATGGCCACATGAATAAGTATAAAACTGGAGCCACATCGGCAATTCTCCGCTTAATATGTGCTTCCCAACAAGCAAAACAGTTAGAAGCAGGGTGAAGTTTGCGTATGCTGTTTCTCCACAAAATACTTGACACAGACAAGTGCCAAAGCAGTTTATTTCAGAAATAAGCTGTAGCAGTAAGATGCAAACAAACAGTAACTGCAATTTCTCCAAATAATATGAACATTTGTTCTTCTGGATTTTTAAATATTATGTGACTTTGAATATTAAAAAATAAACTAGTTACAAGAAGAATAACAGAGTCATGAAGTTTGGAGTCACATGTAAGAAATCTGTTGAGTCTACTGGATGTAAATTTATTGTCAAGAAGTATCTCTTTAAATACTTCTGAAGAAGCCAGTTACTTCCCATCTTAAAACAAGCCACGGACATTTCCACGTGCTATTAAATATCCATCTTGTTTGTGCACCATGACAGAACTAATAAACCTCCATGGCCAGGAACATGGTGCAGCACAACACAGACACCTGAACTGGCTCTGTGAAATCAGGGGTGCACAGATCCACCAGCACTACCTAGTTTTTCTGTTGTGCCACAATTCAGCTCTCTCCTTGCCATTACATTAGCTAATAGAAGCATCACAGTACACAGTACAGTGAAAACAATTCCACTTCACACGTGTTACACTTCACACTGATTACAATGTACTTGAGTAGATTATTTTCAGATTATAAGCACGAACTTGCTTTTATCTGATCCAATCTTTAGTAAATCACAGTATGAAAGACAGTATGAATTTTTTTTTCTATTTTTTTCTGATGTACTAAGGATAAGTTTAGAAAAAAATAAAGTGAATATACTAGGTTTGATCACTCTAAAGAGAAACAGGCTTATTACCCCACAGTACATCTACTCTGTAAACAATCCTAAAACATAAATCCTAAAGTTACATGTCAGTTTGTGTGAAAAGAGCAGAATTTGAACGTTGGCTACAGTCTTCTCTGCATCTGCCTAATCCAGAGTTTTCAAATACACTCACCAGCAAATCTAACATTTTTAAAAGCACAGCTTTCTGTATAAAACTATGCTTCAAGAAAATATGCACTAACTGCTGCAGAAAAAAAAAAAAAATCATCTGCAGGGAATGGAATCTGAAGGCCACTGTAGGACATGAGCTTCCCACTCTTGCCTGCCATGCTGGCGCAGTCGCAGAACAATGTACAGCCTTTTTAATAGACCAGATCAGACAGATCATCATTTGCAGTGAGGTAAGAACTCCAGTAAAGAGAAGATCTTTGGCTGGTACACATTTTTAAACCATTAGAATTAATGTTTAAATTGAGTAAACATTGTTATTTTCTATTTTGGTTTTGAGTAAGATATGATGCATTAATCATATACTACTGTGAATTTCATTTGTGTTTGAAAAAAACACAGGAATATCATTTTCACATTTTTACCTTTACTTCTGATTACAGGAATACCCAACAATGCCACCTACAAAGTAATAACACAGCATAACAGAGAAATTTATTAACACTGTTAATAGAAGCTGCTTTTTAAATCTATCAAGATTTCAAATAAAACTGTGTGAATAATTTTATCCACCAGATGGCATACGCCTCACACTTTTCCTCTAAGAAATTTAAATCAGTGATGTGCAAAGAACAGAATTTTCCAGTTTTTTCATCTTATGTCCAAACTTAAGTAACAGTTAGAAATTATAAACTCTTTTGATAAATAAAAAGACGTGCTGTAGCCTAGTTATAGGATAATTAATGAGTTCTCACTGAAATGACACGCAGTCATGAGCTACCTCGAAACTGCAGTCTCTTCCCACTAAGCAAGGAGATGCCAATAGAGTTCTACCAGGAAAGTTTTACCTGCAAAGCAGCCTTTCAGAGATGTAGTTCAAGGTAAAGATGGTAGAAGAATCCTTTTACTACTATGGTTTATCCAAGTTCTCAAATGAAATTAGACGTATTGCCAAAAGAACCACCCTAATACAAAGAATTGATCATTGTTACTTACAGTCTGGATATTTGCATCTACGTGTGGATGCACGAAAATATGCATGTAAACCAGATCTATTTGGAGAACAGTGATGACAATGATATTGGAATCTGATAGATACAAATATTCTCAACATTTTTGGACAGTGTTTCAGTGGAATTCAGGCAGATTTGCTCAAAGTGGCCTCCTGTAAGTGAGTCTCAATCCTTAAGACTTCTAAATGTTGCAGGTCTGATTATGAGAAGTACCAGGCAAACCAACATCTCTAAAATAAGGGTAGTTTTATCCAGTATACTAAACATGAATCTTTAGTGTCTAAATGCCTTTACTTAAAATTTTGGCTGTGGCTTTTTTGAATAGTACATTAAAGTACTGTACTGAAAATCACTACATAAATAAAGCTTTACCATCATCTGTCTCCTGTTTAGGAGGATCACTTCTGATAAAGAGTAGTTCTGATCTCGTTGCTCTCATTGACAGATGTTGCCCAGATCATACACACCTCTACATCGAATGAGGCTAAGACAAAGACCTGATGTTAGACATCATGTCAACAGCTGGCAGGACAGTAGCAACCTGCACCGTTGAACCTCTGAACCAATGACATACAAAGTCTCATGGGCTCAGAGCCATCTGATACAAGCCAAGTTCTACCATCAAATTTGCCTTCAGCAGGAGGCAACAATTGCTTTTATGCCCTTTAGTTATACCTAGGTGTTATGGAAGATTAACAGCTAGATGAGATGTTAAGAGACTTATTAATGAGAATAACCTCTTTTTACAAGAGATAGGAGAAAAATAGTAAAACAGGCAATATTTTTCTATAAACAGGTTCTTTGTAGTAGAGACAAACTGATTTCAGTAACTTGTTGGCTTGCTTAACATTAGAAAAGTATAAAGAAAAGAAAGACTGCTGAATGCTCAGTGGCAACAACTCTGCCACATTATTGAAACAATGCAGTTTCAAATTTCCCTTTGATAACTTGTCAGTGCTTACTGCATTTTTAATTTTACAGGCCTTTCTTCTTGGAGGAGAGGGGCACTGGAATGAAGCAGAATGAAGCAATTATCAAGAAGATTGAAAAAAAAAAAAAAAAACAGCTTTCAATGTTACTCACTAATTAATCTAGTCTTTACAAGTCTCGAAGACTCATGTCTTAACATCCTGGCCTGATAAACATCTAGAAATCTGAATTTGTTTTCCTATCCCACAGGCATATCCCACAGTGTCATCCAGTTCCTTTTCACTCAGCAGCTGTGGCTGCAGGGTGACTAGTTTTACTGGAGATGGACCATGGGCTCAAGGACCCCCAGGCTAGTCAGTGTCAAAAGACACCAGCATGCCCAACAAGGAGGCCATAGAGACAAAGGCAGGAAAGGTGAAAGGTAGAAAATGAAAACTATCTAGACTTCAGGTTGCATGGCAGAGGAGGAGGAGGCAAGGAAACAGGAAGGCATCGGCACAGAGGCATGAGCTAGACTACAAGATGATGATGCAATGCTTACTAGAGGCTTATTCTAAAATTTAGACTTAACAGCAAATTTCCTTCTGTTTTTCAAAGAAGATATCAACTCACAGTGTTGCCTTAAGTTTGAGTCAACATAATATTTATCAATAGAACATGAAGAAAATAATCTCATCTCATTCAAAAGCTACAAAATCTGAATGAGCTAAACTGTAGATCCAGTCATGGGTTTCTAAACTGTGATGTGTATACTTTGTCACCTAGGTACCCAAACAACTTTTCCTGCATATGCATGTTAAATGTTGTTCTTGCCATGACACATGCAATATATGAGCAAAATCAACTCTTTCATGTGAGAGAAGTTAAAGCCTTTAAGTCTGAAAATTATGGAAACTTGAGATACCCATGTTGAATTTTTTTTATATACCTCCTCTTAAGGTTTTTCAAGAAAATTTGCTTTTCAAAATTCTAATTTGCAAAGATATTTCATTTATTTCCCAGAATTTTAAACAATTTTTTTCGCAGACACTATGATTTGAAATTCATATGCTCAGCTTTCAGATTTGAATTTTTTAAACCAACAACTAGTTTTAAGAAATATGTTATTTTTATCAGATACTTGCCATAGTAAATAATATTTCAGGGGAAGAAAAAAACAAAACATCACTATAAAACATCATCTAATGAAAAATCCAAGAAGCCAGAAAAATAGCCCAACTGCCACACATGCTTGTCCTTGTCACACCAACCCCTGATAGAGTACTTCTGACCATAATGGTTTAGAAAGCAAATGATGACTGATAATCTCTCTCCAAATTCTTTTAATTTTCCTAGCACTTCTGCTTGGAAGCGCAAACTTTGTACATAACAATCATGATAGCGCTAGCATTGGTCAACATATTTCTTACTTTCAAAGAAAAATAGCAAAACATTTAATTTTTATTTGGACTGGAAATAGGATTTTGTTGTTGGCTTTTTCCTCACCATTTTTTTTAATTTCCAAAACTCAAAGGACCTTTTGTCAACTATCTCTTTTATTTTCCTTCCAACTTTTTCATAGAACACTGGCTCCTTTTCACTACATTCTTTCAGTTAACTACCTTTTATATCTCATTAGTAAATTCTGCCCAGTACTGTTAAATCAGCTTCCATTTCTTTTACTTAATGAAAAAGGTTTTTTTTTCTTTTTTTGTTCTCTTGGATCCACTGAGTCACAGCCACATGGGTATTTCCTGTGATCCTGCTTTCATCTTGGCTATTGTGTTTCTTGGCAAACCGGAGAAATTAAAATTAGGAAGGATGAGAGGAATCTGATCATTAACACTTAATGTAAATATTAATGAGTAAATACTTCCTTTTCCCCTGGTGAGTACAACAGAAAAAAAGAAGTTACGAATGTGCTATTCTCTATAGTACTGTGATGAAATAGACATTTAACTTCAGCCAAAAATACCAGCTCTTTTGGAAAGTCAGTTCCGGCCTAGAAGTGTAATACTACAACCATGTGCATATCAGTTGTCTAATGTGAAGTTTAAATGTTGTTTAGTTCACAGAAAGTTTCAATGAAAAAATCCCCAAAAGATCACAGAAAGGAAGGAACCACTCCCCATTTTCCTTCTCAAGATCTAGTGAGAATCTCTTTGGAAACTTTCCTGGTAAGAACGACTAAAATGAAAGAGCAAGTCTTAGAGTCATCCACCAAAAGGAAAGGAGAGGCCTGAAAAGACCATGGGGAAAGACAGAAATAGGGGAGCAGATAGGGGACAGACAAAAAATAGTCATGGGTTACAGTGCCTTCTTCAGAGGAATGAGTGGTTCTGGAGCTTGGACCTTCACCTCAGACAAGGCTCTTTCTCTGCTGTTCACAGAATCACAGAATGGCCAGGGTTGGAAGGGACCACAAGGATCATGAATCTCCAACCCCCCTGCCACATGCA
>JAOWBP010003659.1:18440232-18462550 GCA_028571105.1 Tragopan temminckii
AACCCCCCTGCCACATGCAGGGCCACCAACCTCCCCAGTTAATACTAGACCAGGCTGCCCAGGGCCCCATCCAATCTTGAACACCTCCAGGGATGGGGCATCCACAACCTCTCTGGGCAGCCTGTTCCAGTACCTCACCACTCTGTTAATTGATAAGAAGCTCAGTGATCTAACAGGTAAAAAAAAATTTAAAGCCCTCATCAAGGGAGTGAGTATCACTGGCCACGGAAATTGACATACTATTGACTGCCTCTGACAGTGTGCGTCTCTATGATGTCTGAGGGTGCAGACTAAATATCATCTGGCCACTTAGGTTACAGGAAGGACTAAAACACAGCAAGAAGAGGGCAATCTTCTCATTACTATCTGGAGATGCTATCTGGACATGGGGTAACTTCACCAGGAACAAAAATAGTAGTGCACAAACCATTGGTAACAGAAAGGTAACATCTCAACTTTTGCCTGATCTCCTCTGGTAAAGTTGCCCTGTTTTGTTCTGCAAAAACATGTGTACAAACTCAGTTCTAGAATTCAATTAAAATTACAAAAATGAACATGCTCTCTATTCCAATCAGTCTGAAAACTAGGGGGAGGTGAGGGAGAACAACTATGATTTAATGCTAACATCATCATGTAGATCACAGATCAGATAAATCAAAATATTCCCATATGGACAAAAAACTTGGAACTGCTTGAAAAAACTCAGCCTCGCACACCCAAATTCCCCACACAAAGTTTCACCCTGCTGTTTCTGATGACGGATTGATTTTCCTGTATCAAGAGTTCCTTGTGCATCAAAAAGTTTGTAATCTGTGAAAGAACTTCTAGGAAAAGCAAACAAAACTCCATCTTCTGAATTTCACCTTAACTTTACTTGTAATGGTGTCCAACATATTTGTTGCAATCTCCCATCATCCTAATAGGGAATTTTAATTCTGAAACAAACCACTGATGCATTTATCTTCTCAGCAGCTGAACCACTGAGAGGAAAAACAGGAAACAGCTGGTCAAGGCTAAAGTGCAATGAGAAACGGGTTCAAAACTAAAAAATGTGTCAAAAATGATCATAATTTACAAAGGTTTGATTTGGAAACATTGTAAATCCATGGCAAAGAAACAATGAGCAAGCTAAACAAAATATGAAATGATTCACAAATGCCTGTTAATGATGAAAGCCTGAAGAATTTTTTTTGCTCAAAAAATGCATTCGAGTTGTTACAAAAGTCAAGTCCACTTCCCATTCGCTATTAAAAAAAAAAAGAGGAGAAAAAGAAAAAAAAAACCTCAACAACCAAGAAAAAACTATTTCCATCTATAGTGCTAGAGAACAAGAAAATCAATACACTGCTGTTTTAAATATGAACCATCCTATACTTCCCACCTGTTGGTAATCTCTACACATCTTCCATACATTTCAACCTGGTGAGTGACTTGGTGCCAAAGAGTACAAAGCCTCCTTTCACATTCATGACAAAACACAAGAAGTCACTGCATTTTGAGTTTCAAAAGGATATGTGAGTTAGCCAGAATACAAGTAAATTTCCAAATATCTCAATGTTTATGAAACACTCTTTTTCCCCTTTAAGAACATACACATTTAAAAAACATAAGTCACCTAGTGCAATCTTCAGGCTGTAAACAACAGAACAGAAATCTCATGTTATGGTTCCCATGGCAACTGCAAGGTGCTTATACAAAGTAAAACATCTTACATACACACAGGGTCAGAACTATAATTGCACCAAGTTTGTAGCACCATGCTCTAAGTCTGCAAAGTTACTCAAGATAAATTCCTAACAGTTTTGTCTCAGTGTTTTTTTTTCTTGATCCAGCTCATAGTAACACCTAGAACAATTCTCCACAGTTCAGATACTTTCTTATGTTTCTGATGAGAGATAGACTATTCAGAATTATCACTCAGCATAGAGAAGAATCTAAGTGTTGATTGGCCACATATTGAAAAAAAAAAAAAAAAAAAGACAATGACATTGGTCTTATTTGCTCTCAAATTAACAAATACTAACAGTTGGAAATAGTGGGAAAAGTGGTTCTTAAGTTGGTTTTTAACTACTGGAAACTTAGGATACATCTCTTCTGCAGACTACAGTGCAGCACAGAGCTAAGGTCGTTAAGATAAAAGAAAATTTAGCCACAGTACGGAAGTGTTTGGGAGCAATTTGTCTTCTCCAACTCCTGAGTGCAGTAACTACCTGCCTCTAAGTCTACAGAACAGATGAGATCATTGTTTGTTTGTAAGGCAGCCAGGACATCAAACTCGAGCCTAGAATGAGGGCTTCCAAGTAGTCTGAACAGTAAAAATGCATCCAACAGATGCTTACCAAAGGGGTTTTATATGCACATTTATATAGACATTTTTGTTTTCATTTCTAGGTATAAAACAACTACTTAATATTAACTTGGTGAACACCTTGTTTTTAAAATGTTTGATGTAAAATTATGGATCTCTCAAAGCCAGCAGCTCAGCTCCATCTTGCACATACTACTTCTTCTCCCTCCAAGTCACACTACCTCAGTAATAGATTTTAAACAGATTTCAATACGACCAGGATTTCACCCATTCCCTAACACTTGAAGGGAATTCCTGAGCACTAACAATTAAGATCGCTGTAACATGAAACTAGTACAGTTAATAATACAGCCTTTGTTTTGCTCAGATTTTACTAATGAAGGCCTGTGTCTGCTGATTGCTTGAAAACAATTTTCACTGTCAGGAGAATAAAATCAAAATAATCACGGGGTGTATAAGAATTAATTTAAAATACGCTAAAAGAATCTCATTTTATTATGGAATCGAAATCTAAATTTTTGCAATAGTCAACAGACCTTACAATTACTGGAAAAGCTAAGTTTAAAAAAAAAAAGAAAAGAAGAAAAAGCTTTTATTTTCACAGAAGTGAAATTATTCAGAGTCCTGCAACAAGTGATTTTAACATAAAACCAAGGTTTTGGGGTTTTTTTTGCTACTGTTGCACATTCCATACTGCAATGGCAAACTTTTGTGTAGGTATATCCTCATTTATAATGCTAAGGAAATCCTAACTTCAAAATAGCAAGAGTTATAAATGCAGAGATGAAAAGACTCTTCTGAACTTTATACAAATGAGAAGACAAGAATATGATCTGTAAGGAAGAATGAGCACAAGCCAAGTCAACATACTTTCCTCTCTCATACTCAACCAGGGGATTGATGAGTGCATCTAAAAAAATGAGGCTTCGATCTCATTTCAAAAATGACTGTATCCAGTTAGTTTCAAAGTTTAAAAATTGATACTGTCAAACAATTTGCAGCTCTGTCTGTTTTGCAGGGAAGGAACGGCTTTTAATTATATAATTTTTTAGTCAAATTACTAGAAAAAAAACCTAAAATGTGGTTGCAAATGTGAGAGTTGTTTGTTTCCAGCAATGCCCCACTTCCGACATTCCCAATGAAAGCTGTGTGCTGTCTCACTGCCCTGAGTCACCCCAGTCCCAACTGCTGCACTGATGTAATTGGCTCTGGCTGGTGTGGGAGCACCCTCAGAGCCTTCTTGTCCCTTAACAGTTCAGCTCATATGTAGTTGGATAGTAACTGACAGCTGGATTATGTTCAATTCTTATTCCTTTTTTTAAGTTGTCACCAGCCCGTACTTTCAGCCAAAATTCTTTGCAACCAGGGGCTCACAACTGTATGATATCAAATCACTAAGTAGCTGAATAGCCTTTTATCTCATGAAGGACGCCTTAAGTGCTGTGGCAAGTATCATTTTACATATTTTTATTGACATTTCACACCAATAAGGTATACACCTTCCAATTATTGTCAAAGCAAGCTTATTCTATTTTATAAAACGTTTCAAAATGTCCCAAAAAGATTGTGAAAAAGCAAGATAAATTGAAAAATACATTAAATCTCCTAGGTTCAGATTGTAGTTATTCACATGCCAACAGAGAGACCTTCATATGGCACAGTTTTTATTCAAGCATACCAGAGTAGTAAGCAACCCAAACTTTTCAACAGTTCATGTAGGTAATGAAGATAAGTTAGTTTCACCTGAGAAAGAATTCAGAAGCACATCCAACTTTAACACTCTAACACTCCAAAATGAACACTTTAATATGCAGCAGAGAGATTTTCTAAAACAGATCTTCATGCTTCTTTACAGTTAATGAACAGTCACTAGAAGGAAAGTCAGAAAATGTGGAAAAACTGAAGGCATAGTATATTGCTCTTGCCAAGACTCCCACACTATTGGCTCTGACTACCTAAGTATGCTCACAGCTAAAACTTATTGTTCATCATTTGGCCCCAGACTGTTAAAGCCATAAGTCAGCTACAAAATAACACAAAGTATCATGAGATTTATCTCTAAATCTATCACACGTTATAGTAATAAGGTACAGTTAAAAAAACCTCAACAGACAGAGGCTAAATTTTCTATTTTTAAAGCTAGCCTGAACTGAAGTAATGCAACCCAAAGCAAATATAAGTATAGAACTTAATTTAACAAAGTTCAATTTATTTTTACAGCACTTACTGATGGGAAAACATAACTTCATGCCTATTTGGCTTCTCTTTTGCTTCTTTCTCTTTCTTTCTTTTTTTTTTTTTTTCCAAACAGTCAATTTTGCTAACAAACTTTTTTCTTTAAACAAAATACTAACTTCTATTCAGAAACAAAGAAATAAAAACATAGACTGGAAACAGCTCATCCATATGTGCTAACTATTTTAGCATATTCATATAAATCATTAAACTTAAAAGCATGACAACATTAATAACAGGCAAAATCCTTAGGCACTGACAGAAAAAAAGTCATTGTCAAAGTGGAAGCGAATCTCTGCCATTTGCAGTTTATTTGCTTTATGTCATTTATTTCTTGTAAATGTTAGACTACAAATTTTGTTTGCAATGGGGAAAAAAATTCAAAACTCAAATCTGTCAAATCCACAATAATTGCGAAGTACCAATTTCCTAAGACTACAACACAAGAAGTGCTACGTTTTTGGTATGCATTCAAACTCAGAAAAAAAGAGGAAAAAAAAAAGTCAATTTAAAGAATTCCTTCTTTTCCATGTGGAGCAAGGAGGAAAGAACTATGAGAAAACAACATAATTCTATCAAAATAATGATATCACAGTAAACTAACATCTGAAATTTCCACAGGAACAACTAAAAGAGCTGAAAAATCACATGTTTTTTTGGTTGCTTTGTGGCTTGGGAAGCTCACAGAGTCTGGTAGAATAATTTCACCCATACAACTCTTATCACCAGGTGATTTCTTGTGGCCACACATACAAGCTTAGCATCTGTTCTAGGAGATCATACCAGCCATCTCAGTGAAACACAGCAAGTTTCTGAAGACATTTATACTTCTTTGTATTACCATTAATACAGGGGGTAAGGCAGATTCTTCCACGTTATTATTTCACTTACAAGTTAGCATAGATCTTTTAGTTACATAAATTATGTTTTGAATACAATGGAAACATACATGTATCTTTCAAGATACTATTAAGGTCAAAAAGAGAGTTGCACTATACTGACAATTAAAGGTTACTAGTAAATCCTACACTGGATAAAAGCAGCCATATATATATTTATTCTTATGAACATACAGGATTGCAAACCCTTCCTTTGATCATAAACATATAAGTTCATGTTAACATTTGATGTAAAGTGAATCCTGTATTTAGTTAGTGCAATTGGTTGTCAAAACAGTCAAAACAGATGTTACTTCCATGACTGACAGCAATATACCCATCTGACACCATCTATCTGGAAATTCATTTCATAAATCCCCATAGAAGAAGGCTGAATATTCTAAAATTAAAATCAAATTGATGTATGTAACTTGCATTTTCAGAAATGCCACAAAGGTATTCAACAAAGATACACCCACTGGAGTGGGCTGATAGCTCTCTGGAAGGGGGGGAAAAAAAAAAAAAAAGAAAAAAAAAAAAACACGCCTTAATGGGATGAGAATTCCATTACAGTATATTAACTTCCTTAACTTATTTAGAATTTACAACTAATTTTAAGTTCAAAACTTCAGAGAAATGCCATACATTAAACAGAAAAATATTTGTGTCTGACTCTGTGTATTTTAAAATATTATCCAAGATTACTATTTTAAACATCACATTAATTAACAGGACAGTAAAAACTTTGTATCTACAGAACCTTTTCTCCCTCCTTAACTGTTTTGCTAAAAGATGTCACCAACTGTATATCAACTTTATAGAAAAGTAGAATTCTTACTATAAGAATCCTTAAATAGCCATACATAATCAAAAATCCTTGCAGTACATTAATCTGAATCAAAACACCCCCTCCCCCCCTCCCCCACACAAAAACAAAAAAACAACAGATGCTGAGTTATCATAGCAGATGATTAAATTAAATATGAAATCTTCACAGAAGATAAATCTAGACTAAAATTCATGTTTCTATGTGGAAGCAAATGTGCAGGCAATTTAAGTTTTAATCGTTGCTATGCTGGTATTCAGCAGGACAATAGAGCCTAAGTCATTATAAAGAGTGGACAATGTGTTACTGTGCTAGCTTTTATCTGACCAAAGTTCAGCCTGCCAGCAGAACTCCTGCTTCTTGAAGCCCAAACTACTGGCATCAGGAATGTTACCACACAGCAAAGATGGTCCTGGCCCTGCAAAATTAGCCTGGATACAGAATTCAGCTATTACAAATTGCAACTACATTGTTGCAGCTGTCATCTGGAGATCCTGAGGTCGCCTACCTGCTTAGAGGGAGTCACCCAATGGGACTCAAGAGTTTAACAGCTTGGTCAATGGCAGACCGGCCACTTCAGTCATACGATATTACCACTCCAGCAGTGCATCAGGAAAAAAGGAGGAGACTTCCGCACTATGAACGGAACATCTCACAGACACAGGTGATTCAATGTTTCTAGAAACTCAGGCTTTTAAGCTTATATACATTGCCAGTATGATGCAGCTGAGCTAAAGAAGCAGCTGCATTGCACGAGGCCAAGCAAAGCTAATGCAAACGTTTACAGTCTGTTTTCTTCCATGGCAAATTCTTCATATCTGGGACACTTCTACAATAGGCTACTGTAAGGAGCCTGCACACTTTTTCTGCTCCATCACTGAAAAGTAAATGTCTTTCAGATACAACTCTTCTTATCTATTTGATCAGGGTAAGCCTTGCTTAGTTGCAAAAACTGCATGCAAAATTTAAAAAATAGTTTGACAATAAATCTTCTTTCTACATACAGTGCATAAACTAAGTTCATAGGAGTACAAATTTGCATTTTAAATATCTATATACAGTAATTTTGTGCTACATTAAAAATATATGTATTTTCCATATAATCCAAAGCCTCAGACCCACTTCCCTATGTAGAGAAAGTACAAATAAATAGCAATAAAACAGCTCAATGTCTTTCCTTGATTAGCACTAGAATTTTTATGTAAGGGATATGCACAAATGAGAGCCACATTTTCCTACTTAAAACATAAAGGTCTCTATTGTTCCATGCTATGCCAGCACTGCTATGAAAACTTAATTTCTCTGACTTTTTCCACCACAAGAACAGAAGCACTGTTCACTTAGCTGTTCCAAACAGAATGCATGCTCAAAGGGTGAGATAAGAGGAAAGGAAGAACAGATTACTGTATTCATTTACTACTTATTGGTATGAAAGCTTCCTACAAATGATCATAATTCATTGAATTATTTTAACCCACCACGTATGTACAACAGGTCTGTGTATTTGTCACATCCACTGAATTAATTTCCCTGTTTGTGTGAAAATATCTGTAAGGCTAATATAAGCCATAAACACAGAAATATTATTGCAGAAATAACACAGGAACAGGAATATCACAGGAAACAGACCAAATACTTGATTCATATTATACGTTAAGAGATCAAATGCAGGGGTTAATAAGTAGTAAAATATTTATAGTCACCTCCTGGGAAAAAAAAAAAAAGAGAGAGAGAGAGAAACCAAGCCTAGAAATGTGCATTTTAAAACTTTTTTTTTTTTTTTAAACAAGAAAACACTCTCCACATTGTAGTTATACAGATTGCTTTACTGTGCCTGTTAATCCTCTATTATAGCAGAATGTTTCCTACTTAAGTAATTATTCAGCAAGAACATCATGTTTATTTCTAGGCTGGTAAAGGTACTCCTACAGAAATTGCCTAATTAATGTCCTCATACCCTAAAACAACTCAGTATGGTGTGGCAATGGTGTGAAGTGGTGAAACATTTGTGCACATTAAAAGCCAAGAAACCCAAGTCACATCGGAAATGCTTCATGAAGAACCCTGAACACTTCCTCACCTTTCCATACTCAGATGAACAGAAGTAACCCCAGACCTCAGCCACAAAACTTCTCCTTTTTCCCTCCAGAAAAAGCTTACAAAGAAAATACAAACACTGAGTGGATGCCAAGTAAGATAAGTACGTGGCTCATATTAATTCCTTCATGGGAGTGTGACCACGCACCACGCAATGCGCATGCTGTGCCAGCAAGTTTGTGCTTTCACAGATTAGGACAGTAAATATCACAATAATAAGCAGTGCCATAAACCTCCGCCACCTAGCACAAAACAAATAATATAGATGTGTTCATGCAGCTTTTCAATTGCCTATTTAAATGGAAAAATATTTTTTGAAAGATACTAGGAGGGCAAAGCTGTCATGGAGCTCCAGAGCCATCAAATCCATTCAACTGTAGCACTGACAAAATGTCATGTAATCCATTTGATCAATTTAACAAATTCCACCATCAACATAATTCATTTTACCACTGTTCCTGTCCTACTGAAAGCTGTTCCAGAGTCTCATCACTAACTGCTAGAAGCTTCTTCCAGTTCTCGAGCTAAGTGCATTGAGGACCGATTCATAAGCATAGCTGTTTATCTGACCTTTACCATGGTTATCTTCCTTTCCCCAGATGTTATTCATATATCTCACCAAAGAATCACACCTTCTATTTTGCTAAGCTAAGGAACCTCTCATCTTACTCCTCCTGAAGCAGTTTCTCTTGCTGTGATCATCCTGCTTACTTTTCCTTCTCAGTAGTCACATTTCAGATTAATCCTTGAGTACCAACAGCCAAAATCCCTTTTATAAAATCCATTGACAACTACTTTATTTCTACCACTGCAGAAAATCTTTCACTATTTAAATTAAAATAATGTACCCTGGATGTGCTATGTTATTTCCACAATAACATTTTAGGCATTTCTGATTTCAATTCTAAACTTAGAAAATTTTGAGTTATTTTTTAAGGAAATAAAAATTAGAACTGTAACAGTGCATTATTATATATTATTGAACCACTACATAATTTTTTTATTCAGACAGAAGGATTACAAATATCTGTAATTTTGAGAAAATACTGTATTTTTCAAAGTAACTATTTTTCATTATGATCTAACACTACACACTTACCGTTAGATACAATTTATTCCAGGGAATGATTATAGTGTTAATATCAATCAATAATAATAATTAAAAAAACTATCAAATTTTTAATAAACATATGTATGCCCTATATATTCAATTTCTGTATATAACATAGTATATATTAATGTGTATGTTTGTACATGCAGACATGTATAAATATAAATTTATATGACATTTAGTTTATATATAGAATGTATGTAATATACAAGTATGTTATATGCTTATATATAAACAATATTTATTTGTACAGAAATTCATACACATTCATCTATGTGTATCTATATAAAACACGCATATGTATACATTTATAATTACATATATAGATATGCACAAGTATATCTTTAATATAAATCTAAAATTACGCATTTTCCCTCATGCCAATCTTATGCTCAAATGAGTTTCTAAGGATAAGACATTCTTCTGAAAAATAGTGTTCAACATAAAGTTCAGCATGGCCAACTGAAATATCCTATTGTGACTATGTTTATTAATTGAAGTCATTTTGTTAAATGAAACGTCACCGTGTTAGCAAGACCCTTATAAGTGAAAACAAATAAATTATGAAAAGCTTACCTCATACCATAAAGAGGTCTCAAGAAAGGAATTGAATTCCCACTTTATTAAGCTTTGAATTATAATTAGCTGTTCTGTTGTAATCCTAGAACGCTTCAAGCCAGTGTTGTTTCTCCTCTTCTCAACGTAATTCCAAGCAACAGTTCCAATGTGCCCTGAAGGTAAAGTTCTAACAATCGCTCTCGTTCCAGTATAAACTGATTTTTTAACCTCCTTATCATTTTTACAGAAACGTCTTATTAATAATGTGGAACGTTCCTTTTTGTTTCTAAAAAAATCCTCCTCCATCTCTTCTTCACAGTTATCATTGCAGTCTTCAAAATGGCTCAGAAAGGGCTTTGAGGGCATCCTTCCAGTAAAGTTATTTCCAAAGAAGCTGTGACCCGAGCACACTTTAACCTTTCGTGGTGCTCTTTCCAGACAGAAGTACTTATCCCTTAAAGTGTCATCATACAAGTGTTGCCCATTTTCATTCTCACAATTATTTGTCAACTCCACTAACGTGCAAGTGCATGCCGGGGAGCCAGTAGTGCTACTATTGCCAACACTTACTGGCTGTAAGCAGTCATTCAATATGAAGCCATTGTGCAATTTGCACAAAGCCTTTGATATATTCCTTTCACTAGCACAATGAAAGTGAAAAAAGGCTACTTCATCAGTATCATTGCCATCACTCTTATTTACTGCTGTCTGGCTTCTTAGAGAAGGTCCATTCATTTTCAACTGAATTTCAGCAAGCATAGCTCTTTCCAGTGAAACAGGAATTCCAGTTTCTAGGCACGCCTCTCCCCCTGCTAAAGGGCCACAAGATTTATACATCTGACTGCACGGGATATTGCTCTTGTAGTTTTTCTGCACAATGTTACAGTTAATGTTAAGAAACTTCACTGAATCAGAGATGGTGTTGTTCCTCTCCCAGAAGCTTTCATTAATATTGTCATCGGTCATTTGTTTATTTGTCAAAGTGAATATTTTGGGCACTGAGCCCTGAAGACTTTCTTCTTCCAGCCTGTGTAAATATGAGACAGCGCGTGTGGTTTGCCTTCCTGGACTGGCAGTGTGTCTTTTTATAACACTGGTGTCCAAAGCATTTTCAGTATTTTCATCTCCAGCTGACTGAGCAGGTATCACTTTACCCTGCACGACAGAGACCAGAACAGAAGCTGTCATCTCTTCAGAGGTCATCTTGACAGTCTTTAGCTGCTGAATGTGTGGTGGGGAGGGAATGTCTACAAATCCTCACTCCATTATTTCTGCATAATAAAAGAGTCAGTGCTAAATAACCAAGAAACACATGATAAAACACATGCTGACTACTTGCTCTTTTTGAACCAGGGAAAAAAATAAACAACTTGTTTCTTGTTGTTGTTATTTTACTGTTGGACTATGGGGCTCTCTTGGTTGTATGTTATTGGCAAGAAATGCAAACATTTTTAAACCAGCTTCTTAATGTAGTATAGCCTTTCAACTTGTCTCTTCCTACAATTAATTCCTCTATCATACATAGCACATACATTGTTGCCTCAGGTTGTAGAAGACCAAACACGTAATCCATGCCAAAGATATATCCACTCAATAGCACATCCAAAAAGTTGAGGTTTTCTGTAAAGAAAAGAAAAAACATACATATTTTAAATAGAATCTATGGCATAAAGACCATCATCACTGTTATGACAAAAAAAAACAAAACTGTTTTGGTGTGATGTAGCTTTTGTTCTCAGTAACCTTTACAGTGTTACTGCGCAACCATGAATAAAACACAGTTTTTTGCCATAAGATTATCACTGATAAAGACAAGCAGGAAGGCAAAGTAAGTTAAAATACTAAAACATTTATAAAAAAAATCAGGAAGGATTAAAAATCAAAGCGATTTGACACGTAAAAACTATTTTATTACTATTCCTATATTACTCTTCTCAATTTACTATGATTAACATTTTATTTTAATCTTAGAATATCAGCTTTCATCCTTACTGGTTGCTGATCTTCATCCAAAATTAGTTTGCCACAAATCAAAAGACAAAATGCACTCTTCAGTTAACAGGATACCTGATATGCCATTTTCTCACAAAATGAAATGCTAAAGTGCAACTAAATGCAAGAGTTTTCCTGCAATTCATCTCATGAGAAAGCAAAAACAAATTTAATGAAAAGCTACAAATATGATGACATAAGGTTTGCTAGCATTCTTTCATTCAGAAATTAATTATAGTTAATGCATACAAAAAAAAAAAAAAACACACACACACACAAAATAAAACCAACCACAGTGCAATTTAATCCTTAAAACAAGGTTTCAATTTTATTGATGTAACAACGGAAGAGAGATGAAGGAGAGCTGCAAAGGAAAGTGACACTGACAGAACAAAGAGCCACAAGTTTCACATTCTCCACACATTACAACACTCGTGTGTGTGCCAGAGCAGCACAAAGATGGGAGACCCCAATCCTGGGCAAGAGGAAGTTTTATCATCAGAAAGTAAAATAAAAGCTGGAGTTCACGGAAGAGTTGTGGAGAAGGAGATTGCAGTAGTTGGATAGAGAGGCAGGGGCAGGAATTAAACTAGGATCATACAGCTCACAAAACATCCCATAAAATAAAATTCTGTGACAGTACAAGCATAGAGAAGATGTGTTAAGAAAGCAACACCTAAGCAATTCCTAAAGTCTGTATCCTATGATGGACTCTATAAAATAAAGTCGTATACTGAATTTCATTTTAGTTCACTTTAAATATTTCATAGTGTGGTTTTCTGTTTGTTTGTTTGTTGGGTTTGAGCATAAATTTTTGTTTGGATTGTTTTTAAGAAAAACACACACACACACACACACACAAAAACAACTAAGAATCTTAGCAATAATTTTATCCTAACATTTCCTACCCTTTTTCCTTGTCTTTGGTCAAATCCCTAGATAACAACTTCCATAACTTTTTAGGACTACACACTTGAAGAAAACTGAGAGCAACTCATCTAGAAATGCTCTGATTTTATTTCTTCAAGCCTCAATCTACATACAGCAATGCTTATCAAAGCGGGGGAGGGGGGGAAGTTAATAGGCAGCTGCTTCTTCTTGATCTTTGTTTTACTCATGATTTTTTGTTGCTATACAAAATAACAATACTTCATAATAGATACAAAACATGCATATGTTAGTCTTCAGTATCCTTTGAAAGATTTCTTTCATCTATCTAAACATCTCAGTCTATTGATTCATCCTTCCTGTCTGCAGCAGAAAAATTCCATGCAATCCAATGAATATACAAGCAACTGAAATATATTCACAAAAATACTCTCTGTAATACTGCTAAGCCAGAAATAAAAACTAATGGAATGGATTATTACTCCAAAGAATATACCATTCATTGTGCTAGTTGATCAATGAAATCCTTACTAAACAACGTCACTCTAAGAGGACAAAAACAACCAACTTCATTACACAATTTTGACAGCTTGTGAATTCAAGATAACAAAAACAATCACATATATTGAAATTCTTTCATCATTCTTTAATGGAGAAACTTTAAAATTGTAATATTAATAATAAAAAAAACCACATTGCTGATTTGCTTCTGCAAACACAAAACTGCAGAAATCAGAGGTCCATTTGTATCCCAGAGACTGCCCACAAAGCCCAGACTGTTCTTCCGGGGTTTTCCCAAAAACTTCCTTCCCCCGTCTCTTATGACATCGGTTTCCACACATACAGCCTCCAAACTGCTTCTACCAGATCTCTTTTTCTGCTAGAAAATTTCATCCCAAATCTTCCCCATCACAGACTTTTTTGGTCACACTTCTCCTCAGCTCCAGAGGCTACATGCCTGCATATCCACCAGCATCACTCTTCTATATGTGTCTGAAATCCACTTCCTCAGAACTAATGTCTGCTTAAGAATATGTGTCTACATCCAGCTGTTCCCATCCTCTCATGGCCACTGCAATGTGATAGGGAACTGATCCTCCTCAAGAATTCTTTGCTTGAGTATCTTTATAGCTAGATCACTTTCCCAATCCAGTCTCCGTATGGTTGTGGGAACACCTGTGCTACAACAGCAAACAGACAGCACTGGGAAGAGAGGAAAAGGCTGTTTCAATTGATTTACACATCTCTGCAATCTGCAAATGTAGTCTGATGTTTCAGCTATGTCCATCCAGCATCTGGACACAACCAAAACTGGCAAATTCCCTCCTGTTTGCAATCCAGGCCTTCAAGTCCCCATTACCTTCCCTCACGCATCTTGACACCACAGCTCCACCCAGTTAAGTTGATTCAGCCACAAGATTTGTCAGGAAACTTCCCTTTTCACCCAAACAAATTGATTTGCCTTGTGGTCAAACGATCACTCAAACACACAGAAATAAAATATCAGAACTGCTTAGTAGGGACCGCACATCTCAACAGCTGATTGAGTTTAGATCACGCTTGCTATGATGTCTAAAACGACCAACATAAAACCACAGAGTAAGAGAAAACCTATCTAATGCATGGGTACGTTAAAATTTCATAAAACAGCAAGTAAAAAGCGTAATGCCTCTGATCTGTAGACAACTGCAAAAATATCTCAAACTGAGCTCTGTTTAACAGATGACAAGGGTTTCATATGTCCTCCATTACTCTCCTCTCAGTTTCTGCTTTCCACTGTAATCAACAGAATTCACTTCAGCATGCCCAGCAAATTCCTTAAACTGTTGGAATTCATTAGACATGTTATAAAGTATGTTAATAGTGCTATAAATGTTATCAAGTGTAAAACTCACAAGCCCAACCAATAAAATAGTACTTTGCAACTTACTGTAAAATTGCAGAAATTTCACTCCCTATGTCTTCCTCTACCTGTGTATCTGCATATGAGTGGCCAAAGACTAGATCCTTCTATAGAAACCTCAAATATATAAGTGCATTTGCATATAAAATTATTCAAAACCACATTTTCCTGTCACACACTCAGCTCAAAGCACACTGAATTCACAGTTAAATCTGCATATAAAAGCACATGAACTTGATGATTAAACCTGCATTCTATTCAACACATGCTAATATTTCCTAAAGCCAGTAGATTAGCTGACGAAATCCATTAATAACCACACTGGTTCATTTTACAAGGCTCAAGTTATGTCAGAAACGTAATGCACTCCTTCTACTCAGAAAAGGAAAGTAAAAATGTAAGAAACTAGATCCAGCATTAGTGAATCATCTTGGATTCATAGGTCAGCCAACAAAGACATAGGAATAATGAAAATAAACAATGTGACGACCTTTCAGCACACACATTCACAAAATATATTAAGCCTGAAGACACAGGACACAAAACCCATTTGCCTACTTTTTTTTCCAGTGCTGCATACACTTTAAGACTAAAGTTCAAGTCAGTTCTAATTAGTATTAAAAATAATTAAAAATAATACTTAATAATTCCTAATTCCCCAGCTATTTGGGATTAAAGATCACAGCAGACTAGGTAAAACATACTGCCAGAATAATCAGAGACTATAAAACTGTTATCAGTTTAACCTTTAAGTCCTTATTCAAGCTAATTTCCTTCTGAAATCAACAGAAATTCTTTTTCAGAGAAAATAATAGAGTATGCCAAGATTTACAGTGCTATTTAGCCTAAGTAAAGATATCTAAAGGATCAGAATAGTCACACTGTGGTACACTGAAGAGCCTTTAGATGCTAGGCTGTCAGGGAAAAGATGATTAGCTGAACAGTTGAAGATACTGACTGCACTGCGGGAAGAAGCAGAAACTCTGTCAGTGGCAAAGCAGGGCTATGGGCCTCATAGTAAAGATGAGGATTATTCAGAGAAGTTGCACACTGCCAGAGATGCCAAACTCAATTCAGTATTTGTGATGCTGTGGGAGATTTACGGAGAAGTGAGTGAATGCCTGGTAGGGGCCAAGGGTGTAGAGAAAAAGGGGGACTGACAGACAGATATGCGAATAACAAGGCGCATACCAATGGCTTCCACAGGCAAAGTGCTACTAGAGTGGGATGAAAGGTAAGGTTCAAGACAGATAAAGGGCAAATGAAAGCTGCCTGAAAATCTCTGCTTCTTCAAAGGCTGTGCTGAGATGCTATTCCAGCAACTTTCATCCTACGTGTTTTGTGTATATGGTGACTATTAATCCTAAATTGAGTTTCAGCAAATTAATAAATGTGGACGCAATGCACATAGTATAAGTAAGCAGCGAGTATGAGATTCTTGGGAAACAGTAAACTAGTGGAATATTTTGGCACGGGTTAAGTTGGATACAAAATCGTAAATCATTATCTCATGCCACACAGAAAACTGTGTTTAAACAATGTAATCCCAGTTTAAGCTCTTAAGGAAACCACTGATTCATGAGAAAGGTTGTTTGTATACTACGACTGCACATTAGCAATAAAAATGAGTTTATTCAGGTCTTTTTTAAGAAGTAAATAAACTACAGTTTTTTCCCAGACAAAGTTCTTGAAAGGAGTAAGAAAATCACATTTATTGACTTCTCTTTAATTTACCCTTTTATTCTGTATCACACACATTACTAGTTTTTAGCTTAGTGTCTTATCTCAGAAAAAAGCAGAACAGACTAGCGAAAGAACAGGACAACAATGTGTCACCATCAGTTTTCTAAATCTCTCCTCTGCCCAAGGAACCACAGGGAACAGTAATGAAGAAATAGTCAGGCCTTTAAAAATCATTCAAGATGTGCACAAACCCTATTTGAACAGTTGGAGGCAAGTTATAACAACATTTTACTTGGCACAAAGCATCATGCAGAATCTCAGATTTACCACCAGTGTCTGTGTTTCAACAACAGCAAAAAAAATCTCAAAGAACAACAGTATTTATACACCCATGTCAAGTTAGAGAGGCTTTTTTTCTAATTTCTAGAATACTTATCTAAACATGATCTAGTATTAGATGTCTCAAGCTACACAAATGGTTGCCAGATGGTGAACCCTCAACTGCCTCATCATTCATCACTGCGTCAGGCAGAATCTGAAGCTCCTGCCAGATACCAGCTCCAAGCTGCATTTCTTTACAGAACCTCAGTTTCTGTTCTAGGAGAAGCACTGAGAGAACATGTGATTGAGTTCATCTTGCTGTCAGTGTCAGTTCTTTATAGATCTGAAATTATGCATTTAAGTAAACTTCGTTCAGTGGTTACTTGAAATTCATGCTAAATGACCTAATTCTTGAAAGCAGTAATTTCATCATCAACTCTCTGATGAGTCCTCACATCTGAAATGTATGACTCCAACCATTAAAAGTGAGATTATCCCTCTCCATCTTTAACCAAGTATTTCTGGAACACACTTTCCATAACTCTGAAAATGGTCTTGAGCAGATGAAAAGGATTTCAGAGCACTAAGTCCCATCAGGAAAAGGGAGAGCAGTAGAATCTAAAACAGAAATCTTCAAAGAGCACAGAACAACTGACAATTGAACACATATAAAAGATAAACAAATAATGCTTATGCAAAAAGAAAAATAGGAAATAGTAATAACAGTAAGAAATTTTAAAAATCAGGTAAAAGAAAAAAGGACCAGTGCATCAGAATTTCAAGATGTAGGAAATCAAAAGCAATCATGCCAAGTATGCAAAAAAGGACAAGATTAAAAATGAGATCTGAGGTGTAAAACGATCAACTGGCAGACTCCAACCAGATTAGCTGGTTCCTCATTCCCTATCACCTTAAACAAAGCACTTTCCCTATCTCCTGAATGTGAACTCCTTCAGGAAAGGGAATAAACGGATCTAGAAGAGTGAGTCAATGAAAAAGGAGTCTTCCTCCACAACCACAACCATCTGGTCCCACTCACATCATCATATGAGTTGACAGAAACAGTCCAAGCACAAACCAGGGAGAACATGGAGAATCCAGGACCAATACAGGAATGCATACGCAGCATCTCACATTGAGACAGTTTTAACTAGTCATCAAAATACATCCTAAAAATGAATCTACCAGGACACAGGCATATAAGCATAAAAATCTGAGAGGTAAAATCAACATAAGTTACTACTAACAAATAGGATAAAATACAACAAAGAAGAGACCATAAGGAAAGATTCATTACTTAAAAGGCAGGAAAAGAGATTTATGACACAGAGAAAACAAATCTTTTATGCCTGTATTCCTTCCTTCAAATAATAAGTGTATATTAGATCACATTTAATTGGTCCTTACACAGTTTTAAACAAAGGCCAAAAGCTCGTAACACATTTCAGGTGGCATCTGCTGGATCTGGTTCCAGTCAGCACTGCTATCACAAACTTTCAAGTCAGATTATGGTAAATTCAATAAGCTTTGATGGTACAGAACTGGGAGATGTTAAGACTCTGACACCTAATTTTGCCTTAGCACAGGGGGATTTCCTGACATCCCTTCAAGCCTCAGCTCTTCAAGGCTTACATGATCTAATATGGACAAATTTAGTAGGGAAGATCTATTTAACCATTTCATAATTCAATCAGTGTACATCTGCTAATTTTTTTTTTTTTTTTTTTTTTTAAAGCATATGGGTTCTTTGGAAAATATGCATTACGACATACAATTAGTTCAAAATGATGAGACATTTCAGAGGCCTTTTCATCCAAAACCAGCAAGACTCAGAACTACTCCTGCTTTTAATATTTTCAAAAAAATTGACAGAGAACATATCATTGACTGTCCCTACTTCTTTCTTACCTGACTCTCTAGATTCTCTGTAGAGGTGTCTTTTTAGTGTGAAAACACTAGAAACTCCAACACTCCCTCTCTGTCTGAATAAACTACCTTTTCCTAATTTCTTTTTAACTTTGATATAGCCCTGAACTAAACTACTATGAAAAAAGATGTGCCCCAGCCACAACACAAAAAGAAAAGGGCAAGTAACACCTTTGTCTCTTTCTGCCTCAAGCAGGTCTCCACAGAATTAGCTCTGTCTTTAAAAAGGGGATTAATGGAATCTAGTAATAATACATCCTTAATGACAAAAGATCAAAACTGCCTCATTCACTCAGGCCCACCCAGGGTCTTGCACAGATCTTCAGTGAACAGCAAATGGCATTCCCACTGCACTGATGTGTGTGGACTTCAGAACCAACAATCATTCTTTCAAATCCTTTGAAACGCCTACAGCTTCAAATAAGGAAATAATGCAGCTATCATCCCATTTCAAGGCTTTGGCTACCTTTGAGGATTTTGTGGTTCTGGATTCAATGCCACCATTCATAATCTTTGTTCTATGCTTTAACAAGTTCCCAAGTTCTCCATGTACACTTCTTCATTCACGTGGTTTCGCAGTCAATTTATGCAGTTTCTCCTCAGTAAATGAAGCATAGTCAGTTCATTCGCTAATATAAAATATTTTAGAAAATAACAGAAGAATCTTCTACTGATTGGATTAAGAAAAAGTCCAGCAAGCAGAAAGAAGGAAGAGGATGTAGAGGAGTTTGGGGCACAATCTCAAATACAAATCACCTTAAAAATACTGCAAACGGTGTTTCCGTTAAAATACAAATGACAACAATAATTTTCATCAAAACACAAACAATAAGTATGGGAAGATTGATTGAGTGTATTTCCTCTCAGTTGTCAGTCATTTCTGTGGCCTCAAAATGTGAATACGAAACAGAACACTTGTATGCAAGCATAACTTTTCTGAAATTTGGTTATCAGATTCAAAATCTGCCACTTTGAAACGTTAACTATTTACAACAATAAGTATCACTTGTAAACACGGTATACTCCCTCCATTTCTGATGTTTTCATGAATGTCACCCTAACCAAAGGACAGTGTTTATCAAAGACAGTTTTTTCAAGCCTTTAGAAGTTAGTGCCACCAGCCCAGCCCTACCTCAGGTTGAGTGTTTCAGACTCATGGGCAGGGCTGGGACTTTACAGTGTGCCAGCCAAACTTGAAGTTCTGTATGGAGCAACATCTGTGCCTCCAAGCAAGGCTTCTCCTGCACAGGCATCCAAGTGAGAGAAACGTGCACATTGGTTTCTACAGCAGCACACTTCTTTACCCAGATACTGCAAGAACAAGCATTAATTTTGAGGATCTACAAGCTTTGGTTCAGCAGCTTGCAACCAAGCAATACTTCAAGCTCAAGGGAAGGACGCTTAAAACCATATCAGCACCATTATTTCTCATCCTCCCCTGTCCTGAAGGGGTACCAGAGAGGTTAGCATCACAAGGCAGAAAACCCTGCCCTTCCAGCAGGAAACTCCAGTTCTGGCAATCCTCCTTCAGGAGTTAGATTCAGTGATCCTCATGGGTCCGTTCCAACTCAAGGCATTTTATGGTTCCATAACCTAGTCCCAGAACAATAAAATGCCACTGGTACATAGCTTTCCCAACAGGTAGCACTTCTGTCCAATGGGAAGCCATGCTTTTAAGGGACATGAAGAGGCAGTGACATATTTTAGTAAAATATAACAGTACATTACCATGAAAACTATCATCTTGCTGAAGTTTTAAAATTATTCCAAACCAGGTCACACAACAAGAAACAAAAATGCCTCAGGATCCTAGCCTCATTTCTTATTCCTCACTGCATTTTCTCATGCCAGCACCCAGGCCTTCTCACTATCCCCTCTATCACCATCCTGCATATACACCACTAGTCGTAATTCTAGCCACATGATGAGAACAGAATAAATCTGTAATAAAAATATTTCTAACTACTAAAAGTCTGGTGGCATGCTAGAGATGCATTAAATCACTATAGCTTATCTTCTGTAAACCCCACTAACAATTTTATTCACATTGTGTTAAGCTACAGTACTCCTATTAAAAATTTTACTTGAGTAATAATATATTACTGCTGAGCTGTCGTAACTATAATAAAAGTCCATTAAAACTGGAATCCCAGTATGTTTCAAATAAAATTAAAAATAATCTGTAAGTGAAAAAGTATTCAATTGTCTACCTACACATTATACTTCTGTATGACAATTAGGAAGTTTCTTTATAAATATACTGTTATCCCTTCCAAAATAAATGGAACCATACATGAAGAAAATTCTATGTTCACAGCAACTTCCACACTCCTTCCTTAAGTTCTGCTTGCATTTCTTTAACAGCTTAACCTATTTAAAGGTAACAATTCTGAGGACCAGGGTAGAAAGTTTCCATATAAAATTATTATTCATTTATTGAGGATCTTCAAAATAACTGCAGTGAATGATTGCATTCCTTCTAAACAAATGCAGGTATACTGCTTTTCTTGGTTATCTTTCCAAGTTGCTATGGAAGTAGGCTGTTAAGTATTTTCATCTGCTTGTGAGATACCTACTTACTTCCAGAGACTTATTACTGCACACCTGGGCTTCATTCTTTCTTTTGGGAGAAAGAGATAACCTTAAGCAAATGTTCAACTTAAGTGCAGCCATCATAAAACGACTCACTCCTGGGTAGTACAGTCAAGCTTCTTGCTTCATGAATAGTAAGAATCTGGAATTCTAAACATGAAAATCCTCTCCCTTGATAAGATGGGACTTTATCCCAGACCTTTATCTACTTCAGTCTTCATAATATAGTTAGCTGGGGTAAGAATGGTGCCACAAGCTAATTCTATACCTATCTCACAGAATCACTTGTTCTAAGTTTGTTACATTTCTTAAAAGTTCATGTACTGTCAGCTGAATAAATGGAAGGTAAGCTTTAAGTAGTGAAGTCCCCAGTAATGAACAACTATTTCAGGAGATGCTTGATGTTCCTGTAGAACATGCAGTAGCTAGAAACAACAGAACACAGTATCACATACCTCAGTTACTTCTAAAAGGAGCAAATTCTGGCTTTCTGCAGATTTCTCTAAGTTGAATAATTAAGCTACCTAAAGAGATGCCTGCTCTAACTAAAGTGTTTCTTACAGTTGGGGTATTACTAAGGATTTTCTCCTACCCAGATCCTCTGCTATGTTACAATGGTCAACTCTCATCAGAACCACGTCTTCACAGCCAGAATGATTTACAGAACTTCTGTACCTGAACAACATCTGTTATCTAGCATCCTTGAGAACGGCACTTTTGTAGTGAAACTGATTGCTACAGGCTAAGTTCAAAAGTTGGCAGGAAAGACATAATGACACACTGTGACTTTGTAAAGTCGTTTCCATAAGAAACCAAGCTAAAAATGCAGTCATAACTTGGAAAAGGACACTTCCTTCTCTGGAACACCCTTTTTTATTTTGACATAAGCAGCGGTTTGTGCCAGAGACTCTGCCCATATCCAAACAGCACTGCTTCATTTAAATCTGGAAATGCTACTAGGGAATGTTGTTCTTTTCCCTCAACTAGATATAGTAGATAT
>JAOWBP010003659.1:18477542-18495480 GCA_028571105.1 Tragopan temminckii
AAAAGAGATGCTGTAATAGCAAGCTGCAAAAGGCTTGGATGGATGATGCTTTTCACTTTGTATTCTGTATGATCTGTATATTTTTAATATATTCTTTTAGTGTATGAATACTGACCTGAAGTAAGGTCAGTTACTGATACTTTATGTATTCTCAGTGTTGGAGGCACAGTTGCCCTTTAGAACTGATCGTGCAATGTATTTTCAGCACTACAGCAGTGGCAATGAATTATCCCCTGAACGCACAGGCAGCAGGAACCTTTCCATGGGAGCTTTTTCCAGTTTCTCTCTGCTTTTCCAGTTGTTTTTAAAAGTGCAGGAAAGTTATCATCACATTATTCCAGTGGAAAAAGACATCTATATAATTTTTCCTTCACAATGTGTTCACATTTTTTTTCTCAGCTTGCAAAACTCCACCAGTAAAAGGTGTACTGCACTGAGAGGAAAGTGATACATTTTGCAGAGAGGAAAATTTGGAGAAGTCACCACATCCATGACTCAGCAAAGGATTAAGGCATGCCTTTGACCTGAGCACGCAGCAGTGGGGTCCATACCACACTCCAGCAATGTTGCCTTTGGGATCTCTTTCTGAGCTCCAGCTCCCAACCTGTTCCATGTGCACCCAAACATGATTTATTAATGGTAACCAAAACCCACTTAACTGTGAGAATCGTAAGGCAGATAGAGCAGTACTTATGCTCTGTACCAAACACCCAGATGTTTCTCTGAGTGCTGCAGGGAAGGAGATACCACCGTGGCTCTGGGGCTGTCCCTTCCCACATGTCCCCTTGTGAACAACAGTTCTGAAGCTGCACCCTCCTAATGCACCATGGACTGAGAAGAACTGAAGTATGAAGAAATGATGTACCTAGATATTCCTAACAAATATATGTTGCTACTTAACTTTTAATGTGATTTCTTTCTTTGAGGACAAGTTCGAAGTCACATGCAGATCCCGAGGAAGCTGAGTGTGTAGCCCAGGGCTGAGGCACACCATCTTCTTTACGTTCCATCTGAATGCACAGCCCTCAAGGTGCTGCAGGCAGATCCAGCTTTGCAGAAGGAAACATTCACCTGCTTGACCTCAATGCTGTGCTGAACTAATGGCTTTTTCCTGCACTGGACTGGGGTTGTGGAGCATAGTTCCTTCTTAATTTTCTCAGCCAATCAAAAAGTGCTGTAAAGAATGCATCATTTTGCCTTTTTCTCTTGTATGTCAGAGCCCACCAGCTCTCCGTGAGAAGAGGCTGCCCTTGGTCATATTGTGCCCTGCTCTAGCAGATGCAAGACAGCACACTGCTGCAGGTCACCATGGGGGTGGATCCCAGCAGTGCCAAGCAGCACACAGCCCCAGTTTGGGTTAAAAAATTAGTTAAACTTCAAAGTGATGCATAACCGTTAAATTCCACACATCCCTGTGAAATACTAGGTTTTATTCACTTTATACAGTGGAGGATCTAAAGCTGTGTGAGCTGACTTGGGCTATTCTGCTAACATCAGGGAGAAAAAGCAGTACAGCGCTGGGACCCATGCTCAGAACACTCGGCTTTGTTTTCTGTGTGCATTCTGTACAGCATTCCCTTGCCTAAAACCTGCAGTGTCACGTATCAAGGGGTATTTTGTCTTTAATTGTGGTATTCTATAATAATATTTGCAAACAAATGATTTAATAAATTACATAAAAGATACAAAATATGCTTTTAATTTAAAAAAAAAAAAAAAAAAAAAAGACCCAAAGGTTTTTCCTCCGGCTTTGCTCCAAAATTCACCCTTCAGCCAGGACTGCAGAAAAGCACGCACACGTGTGCACGCAAACAAATTCTTAAAGCAAATTAGAAACACATGAAAATGGGGACTGTCTTCTTAACTGCACTCTGTTTTCAGTACAACCAAACTGACGGTGATTTGCTGATGGAGAAACACACAGGCCTTATCTGCACAGTGTTCCTCCCTCCCTCCAGCCTGGTTCCCCTGCGTAAGGCACAGCCCTGTCTCAGTCAGGAGGTGGCCGCCGGAAGAAGAGCCTTTATGGAATAATACTTTCCATTAAAACAACTATTGCTTAGCAAAAGCCTGATTTTGGAACTACTTTATTATGATTGCAAGACAAATGATTAGAATCTGTGTCATTTCTTTACTAATAGTAAAGAAATTACATAGTAATGAACGTACACAAGACAAAATACCTGAATTTCAGCAGCTGCTTTTAAATGATAAACTCTGGGCTGGAGGGCTGGTGTGACTACATTAAAGGCTCAATGTCACTTTATGTGACATGAGGTTTGGCTTGGCTGTTATGAACACCAGCTGCCACAGAGGTCATTCTGAAAGCAGAATGAATGCTTGAAAATTTTTGACATTTCAGTGAGGAAGAAAAAAAAACTAACAAAATAAATAACTGCTAAAAATAACCAATAAACGAAAACACTTTTAATAAAATTCTTTGAAATTAACATTAGCTGCTTGACTTTCAAGCCAAGTAAAGGCTTGGCTCCAGTTAATCTTTGGAAGAACTACAAAGTCTTTGGAGTAAATTTGAAAGAAAACCAACACTTTTCAAATATCACTAAGATAGAACATTTCTGATAAGTCTAACTATTTACAAATATGGAATTATTGCATTATGGCTTCTGGGAGAGCTATGTTACATTCCATTCAACAGATGTTGTATTTCAGTGGAGTAACTCCTGATACAGATCAAATTAATGACACCTCCTATACTTCAACTGTATTCCCACCGTATAGCAGAACACTTGTAGAATTGATTTTTGCCACACCATTATTTCAAGATGTTTTCTAAAAGCTAGAAACTATACTAGTATACCGATTCAAGACACTGGAGGAATAACTCATCTTTACTCCACATTACAGTTCAGAGTATGATACGAACAGTGGAAGTCAAAGTATTAAAGCCATTCATTGGATAAAAGCATTACATCATAATTTTCCATTACTTTTTTTCTAAAAAGAGAAGATGGAAAATATCCATGAATGTTGCAGAGTGGACTGAAGTTGCGTATAATTTTGACATCCATAACTTAAATGAAAGTTTGCCTCATCCTGCAAGTCAGCATTGAGGCAGTGCTTCTCATAGTCACTGATAATAGTAGAGACTGGGACATTAAGTTTTATGTAATAAAATCTAAAGATACATATATATAACTTTATTTTTTATAATTTTTTATTTTATTTTTTATAATTTATATAATTCTTATGAACTTGAATAGAGTTTAAACAAAAACAACTGGCAGTTTTTGGTGTTCAATCTAGCATAAAGCCACTTCTGAAACTCCATACTTTGGATCACATCTTCATTGTGTGTTTGCTCCATGTTTATCATATCCTCCTACCTTACGCAAGCACTGGCAAAAAATAATCTCCTATTCTGAGGAATGCCCTGACACATAAGGCACGTTGATCTGCTACTAAGAGTAGTCAGAGTGCTGACTGCTCATACCACACTGCTTGGGAAAACTGACATATTCAGGAGCATGAGCACTTAACAGTCAGCATCTGGCTTTAGTAGCTGTTCAGGGAAACCAATATCCTAGAAAAAAAGAGGCAACACAAACACAGGGACCTGCGTGATTGTTGACAAAAGCGTTTGAAGAGGACAAAAAGAAGTAAATCGTCAAGGTGACTAGGGGGTGATTAAGATTAAAGAGGAGCTGAAAGTGACGGAGCCCTTCACAGTGATGCATCAAAGGATCCAACTTTTCCACCCATGACTTAATACTACTTTCTGTAATATCACATTTAAAACCAGTCCACTTTGCAGATGAAGTTCCTTGGCAGTAGATGAAGTTCTGTTGCTGTGCTGGCTTTTGTTGCCACTGTCCTCATGTGGGTGTCACAGCAACACATCAGCACTACCATCCCTGGCAGCGATGGGCCACCGTGGTTGGACTTGATGATCCCAGAGGTCTTTTGCAGCCTTAATGAGATTTATTGATACATGAAGTCATCAAAAATGTCTTTGATACTCAGAGACACAGAAGATGCACGAGGAAACCTGTTTGCTGGTGTGATTTCAGCACAGCATGTTTTCATGCTAACAGTAGAATAAAAATAGTGAACACATTGCTCTGACAGCTGTCCAGTAACTGCTCAAATTATTCTAAAAGGGCATGACAATTTTTTCACTCTTTTCTGCAATTCTAATGTAGCGTTACACTTAAGAATTAATTAAAAAAGGAAATAAAGTGAAAAAAATCTTTCAGCACTGTCACAGCACCCAAGTTTTACCGTGGTAGGTCCGGTCCTTCAGTGCTTTACTGAGGTTGGTAAAAGACAAGTAATAACAACCTACCATTTTCTATACATTCAGGTTGGCTGATTGGGTGTTGAAAATATGAGTGTGGGAGTACTTGTGGTTAATTGTAATGGTTCTTCAGAAATGAGTACGTATGACCAGGACTTTCCATCAATGCAGCCAGACAGTCAGACTGTAAAAGGTGCAATTACTGCTTTGCTTTTTGCTTATGAAATTAAAAGAGGATATGAACTTTGCAATATCTATTATATCCCACTCCTCCAAAAGGAAACATTATTAAATTTACTGTAAATTCTAAAAATATGTATTTTACCATCAGCCTGAGAACTTCTGATACTAAATATTTAAAGCAAAAAAAAGTTGCCTTGTTCCATTCAGCGTCATGCCAGTACATGTAATTTCACAGCTAGTTCTGAACAATTCAGATCTGTGTAATCTTAAACAAAACAGAACTTTACTAAAATGTTCTTTCTTTTATAATAAAAAGAAAATAAACTTCAGCTTCTGTTTTATATGCCAGTTGAGATTCCTTGCAGTAATTCCTTCCACATCTGCTCTGCAGCTTTCGGGTTTATAAAAGCAATATTTCCAAATTTCCTTTCATCAGAATATCCATATGCTGCTTTAGGTACACTCTGTTACACTCTTATACTGAGGTACTAATTATGTCTTGAATCATATGCTAAAGCTAAGACAGTGAATAGGTGTTGCTATCAAGGATCTAATACTGAAGATCCGTTAAAATTTGATAATACTCAACATATGTAGACACAAAATTACCACAAAAGCTGCAAAATAAAATTAAGCAAAGAACAAAACTAATAGAAGCATCATCAGATTCTAAACTCATGACCTAGAATCAAATTGTTTGGGAAAGGGACTGATATGGGAAGAATTAAAGAAACCTTAGTCCATATTTTTAGACTTTCTGAATATCATACGCTGTTGATATCTCCTTCTAAAGTAAGAGATTGTAAGCTGCTGGCATGTTGTGATTGTTACTGACTTTCCAGCAAGCAGTGCATAAATGGGAGCAGCTGAGGGCACAGGGAGCATGAGATGTTTGCAGATGCCCCGCGTGCAGGATTAGAAACGTCTTGCAGTGTTCTGAACAATCTGTAGTGCTGTATCACGCGTGTGCTGTTGCTACACACACAGTTCTCCCTTTCCTCGAGCACAAAAGAACCTGCCCTCACTCCCACGCTTGACAGATAACTGTCTAAGCACAGCTCACGTGGCCAGCTGACAAGATGATGTTTGGATTTGATGATCTGAGAGGTCTTGTCCAACCTTAATAGTTCTGTGATTTTATTCTATGATTCAATGCATTTTACAGGATAACAGTTCATACCGCGGAGGATAAAAATCAGGGGTCTAAATATATCAAGAGAAAGAGAACTAGGCTGCATGTTAAAACACTGCATCTTAATCCTGGATGTGTCTGTGTAGAAGTTCCTGAGGCACCAAGATTTATGTGGGAGAAATTAAATGCAAATAATGCCTTTTCATTAATTACCTATCTGGAAAATAGATCTAAATGTGCATATGAAAGAAAGCAACTGTTTTCTCAAATTCAAAATTTGATCAACAAAGACAGTAGATAAGTTTTTTCTATCCCGAAATGAATGTCTCAATTTGCAATAAAAGGAGATTTAAGGCACGCTAGGAAAAAAAATTACAAAATGTCTGAGGGAACCACAGAACTTGGGAAGACAACAGTGTCCTCGAAAAGATGTGAAGGAGCTGCATCAGATGGCCAAGTACATTCCCCTGGAGAAAAAGCGTATGAGTTTGTTGAGCAAAACTCTGAGGTCTGTAGTGTTACAGGGCAACACGAAACAACACCCACTGCTTAGAAACCAAGGTTTCTAAGTTTCAAGACAGGCACATCAAAGCAAAAAAAAAAAAAAGAAGAAAAAAAAAAAATAATGTTTAACACCAGCTTTCCTATTTTCTTCCATTATAATCCTAGATAAGAGTTGTAATCTGAAGCAAGCAACACACTGTCAAGGGTATTCTTATATAATCAGAAGAGAACAAACTGTTCCTTCTCTTCCCTAAATCTATACCCAGTGAGACAGACAGGGCTCATCATGAGAGCTTTGCTGCCAGCAAAAGAACAAAGATGTTCCCCTGCCTTTCCTGTCCCTTTTCTCTCCCTGCAGCCCTTCCTAGTGAACATGAGATACAGCAGGGCTGTCCTCTAAAGGTGAATGGGTCAAAATGACAAAAATTTACATTGAAACTTGCCAGTTCTATTGATGCCAGAAATATAATTAATCCTTAATTTCTACAGTTTCCACATCTTTAAATATATATATATATATACACATATGCATTTCACACCTTTCTTAAAAATTCAACATAGCCTAACTGTACTAATAACATCACAAATTGGAATTAGCTACTCATCGTTTATTATAGACTAAGAACTAATGAATTGCAGGAAAAATACAATCGTGTGATTCCCACAAGTGAAGCAGAATAGTGAGATGAACAGCATGAGCCAACTATGCTTCTGGGACAGGAAAAGCCTACCTTGCTATTTGCGGTCCTCCCTTCGAAGACTTTGGATCATAGTATTTCATGGCTTTATCACTCTCCATTTTTAATAATGAGGAAAATGTTTCACCATATGGCAAGAGTAAAGAACGTTAGCTAAGTGTTTTCATATGGGCTTCCTGCATACATTACTGCAAATAGCAGAAAGTAGAGTCTTAACCATACACTATAAAGACGTTGTTCAAATGAAGAAATTGGACATACCTATTACAAGGTTGGCATAACATTTCTGGTAGAGTGAAAAAAATGAGTCCATCAAGGTTACTTTTGAAAAGCGTGCAACTTTTTCCTTCACTTTCTGATCAAAACTTCATAGTAGCTGAAGAGCTTTTACACTAATATAAAGAAATATTTGTTTTAAATTCCAAATAGGAAAGTATAAAATAAATATTAGCATCTGATTCACAGTGCACTTTATGTGAAAGAAAAGGGATTTGCCACGGAGCCTTTCCAAGTTATACAACAAAGATTTTTCTCTGTTTTAATGTTCCTTAGCTTCCCAAAAACGTTACAATACTTCCTATTAAATAGAACAACACCTACTGGTGCCAGCTAACCCTAGCAAAAAAATTCTCCAGCTAACTTTTCAATGGAAAGCAGATTGAGCAGTACTTTTCCTAGCTCACAGTAGTTAAATTTATCACCTCCACTTTCCTTGTATTTCCCTGCTTTTAATCAAGTTCTAGTTGGAACAATTGCTCCCCAACTCAGCTTGGCTTCAAGCATGGTGCTGCCATGCCTCAAAGCTTGCCCAGATTTTCCACTCAATCAGCAGGGTGGATGAAGGGGCTCTTCCAGCACACCAGGCCCTGAGCACAGCCCTGTGCTGCAGTGACCGGCTCAAAGCCATGCCCTTGGAAACACTGGGCAGCAGGGCCTGGAGATCACGAGCACTAAGCTGCACACGCCCTGCTTGAGCACCCACACCCAAGAACCTGCTCAGGAACTACACTGGTGTCACTCCCCATCCTTCAGCAACAATCACAGGCAAAATGCAAGATTTCTGAGTCTCCCCATGAGGAAGTAAACACAGCAATAATTACAACATGCTTATCGACTGCTCAGACAGCATACATGCTCTGTTTCATGGCAGAATTAAAAGTGACTATTATTATAAATTCAGCCTAATCCCACAAACGTGGCCACCAAAGAATTTTAATGCAAGAAACGTACTTGCGCACTCCCCTTGTATTGTGGTTGGTTGTTTTTAAGAACGTTTAGGACATACATCAGATATACAACCTACAGTTACCTGAAAAATGCAGGATAGTAGTGAGATCTACCTATCACTGTGTACATCACACTGCATAGAAACTTTTATCGTCTAAAATTGCGGGGGTTGGATTTTTAACACGGCTTAAACGCGCACGTTGAGAAATAAATTTAGGAACAGAGCGCCACCTACCGACAGAACGGCCACAGCGCAAAGTACAAACTGACTTCATGCTCGCTGACCACAAAACGTGTTTTCTTCCCACCCGCCTTTTATGCAGACTGCAGAAGCACTTCATGCCAGCTGAGCAACTATTGACGTTTCTTGTTTTCCTCTTTGCTCAATATTTAAGCTCAAATGACAAAGCGCTTTCTCACCCTTCCCAGTTTACTACTTGACAGAATAACATAACTTCACAGCGTCAGAAAATAAAACTGAATCTAAAGTTACTTGAGGACTCAAAAGAACCAACTGAAACCTATTTCAATGGTTCATCTGCATATCGCATCTCAAGTATCACTTCCCACATGCATCCCTCTAAGAACGTTTTATTTAGTCAACAAAGAGCGGTGTGAGTTATCCTCTAAATATTTTATAAATGTGGTTTGTTTTTCAAGCAATACTATGGAAACGTCTTCCTTCAGAATCATTTGATCCCTTTTGCCCTCACTTTATATTTTGCAGTGGGTAAACATAATTCTAGAATTACGTTTTGAGTCTCAGTACTTATTCATAGCACTTACCACTTACCTGGGTAAATTACTATCATGGTACAAATAAGAGGGTTTCAATGCTGTCTTTCGAAAACTCATTTCTCTTTTCCCTCAAAACTTAAGTTTCTACATAATACACATAATTAATCCAAAAAAAGAACTTTCAAGAGGAATTTGCACTGCATCTCTACAAAATTCTTTCACAATCAGTCTGTTACAGTGTAGTCTCATGGAAGCCCCATTGCTTTTCATTTACTGCCTGAGAAACAAGTTGTATCATCATACAGTGAGTTAATTTTGTGCATACAAAGCGAAGCAGAGTGTGCTGGGCAAGCAAGCTAACATTGCTAGAAACCCCCCACTGAGATGCAGCTGCCCTCCTCTATTTCCCCCTCTACAGCACCAAGCCACACACCCAGAAACGTGCACATATCTCAAGCAGGCTAATAACCTTGAACAGTTCTGTTATCTTCTGCTCTTATAAAACCAGATACTATTGTAGGAGGAACCACCCTCATAATGCAAATATAATAAATTTACTACAAAGTTTTTGTAGTATTTAACAATGATGGCAATTTTGCTAACAAGATAACTTTTTTTTTCCCCTGCTCTTTGCTCGTTCGTGAAAAAGTAATTACTGAAGCACTAGATAATGAGATGTACAGGGATTAATATTAACAATTAACAGAAGAAACAAGACTGGAATTCAAATCTTGATGTATAAAAAGTAGGGGAAGAAAAAGACAAATTGCCAGAAAAATACAACTTTACTGACCTACCTGTGCCAGTTTCTCCAGTTAAGATAATCCTGTACTGAGAAAGTTCACAGAGCTTTTGTTTGTCTCAAGCTCACTGAAAGGCATAAACAGTGACACGGCATGCTCACAAGTAGTACAGTTGGAAACATATTTATACTTAACAGGGGCTCCTTCATCAATAGCTCTTTCATAAAGCTTACAATATCACTACATTCAAGTACGTTCTACTTATCAGTACAAAGCCAGAGATTAATCCTTCACGTTCATTTTATTAGCAATGATGAATATAAATCTCTTATGAAAATATTCTTCACATTTCAATATATAAGAGGTGTCTATAAAAATATACTACTACATAACAAAGCCAGTAACTTCTACAAAACATATCATTTAACAATATATAGGACATAGTAAAAATCTTAACACAGAGGGCATTTTTACCCCATTCTTGTCAAACAACAATTCCCATAAAATATGAAATTACTCATTCTCATATACAGAAGTGTTATCACCAACAATTTATGGAAGTGCTTAAGTTTCGCACCGAGGTTACCCGCATCTGCAGGAACATAAAGCCACAACTTTTCTTTGGATGGACAGGCAGTTACAACCATGAAAACATTCTGTTGGTAACTGCAAAGCCCTGCTGAAGTCAGCGTTGCACATCTGCTGTCAGCGCTGTGAACTCTTGTTTGAATGGACAGAAGTCATGGTCAGTGGAGAATTGATTATTCCTGGCTATCCACTGCCAGTTAGCAACTAAGTGACTATTGAAGAGGCTGGCCTTTTAGAAATAAGCTTTCCTCCAAGAGACATATCCTGAATAAAGCTCATCAAGAAAATAGATGGCAGGGAGTCATTATGCTATATTATAATTAAGGGTATGATATCTTTCTTGTCATTATCAATTAATGAAAGATCCACTTCAGAACAGCATTTGAATTTGGGAAAGAGCCTTATTTCAGAAGAAGAAAAATGACAAACTAGTTACTTCACCAGTGCTCTTATGCTGAGATTACTTCTATGCCTGGTGTTAGACAAATGCAGAAAATTCATTTTAATTATATAGACTGCACTTTCCCATGCTAAGAATATGACAAGTTCATTGTTTGGGCATACCTAGAGGGCTTTTAGAGCATGTTTTGACAACCAGTATATCATGAAAGTAACTGGCTGCCGCACAGTGACAATACACAGCTTTTTTAGCTCCTAGCTCTGTGTAAGAGTCATGTAGGTAAGGCTTGAAGGCTACAAAGTCCCAGTGAAGACAGCAGATGATTACAGTGAATTGCATAGCAAAGAACATAAGAAACATGCTTGTGATGAATCTGTAACAACAATACTTTTTCACCCTATGTTTATGTGCAAAACAACCAATAATTACCTATTACTTTCTCTATTCAGGATCCATTGAAATCTGAACATTGAATTAATATGTTGGAATTCAACAATAACTTCAAAGAACAGCAGTTACAATGCAACAACACTCCGTCATATTACAAAGGAAAAGCTTCCTGTTGTAAATACACGTGTTGAACTTAATTACTGTAAAGATCATAAGATGACGTTAAAGGTGATGAACATTAGCAATACATCTGACATAAAGCTTAGAAAAAAAATAACATTTGACCCTGAGGAATTTGCTGTATTAAAACTACAAAAGAAAACTGATCAGAAAGAATTGAGGCTCAGCCAGTTTTATTTCATAATCTCAAACAGTAAGCTGGGGAGAAGAGAGAAATTTGACCATGTTACCAGGCTTTGTAAAGAAATACTCTCTATTAGGGCTTCCAACTCAAGATTAAAAAAAAAAAGGCACTATACCAAGTTGCTGATTTTAGGTCAATTCATACAAGTTTAGTGCAAGAAAAAAAGACCTTTCTTCAGTAGTGTGTACTTGTCTACTATTTGTAAACAAGACTCATAACCACTGAAATAATATCAGCTAAAGATTTTTTTTTTTTATATAAGCTCCCACTTTTTTTTTGTTTTTTAAACTGTGTACTGACAAGGTAGTGTTCGCATGCTGCAATTTAAACTACTATCCAACTCCCCCTTTCATTTGACATTTTTTGACTTAGTGATTAAGTTCAGGTCACTGCAGTTTGGCCCTCTCCAACAACCCTACAAACCAAGTTACTCAGCTGGACCAGCTCCAGGGCAGCTCATCACATAACCCCATAAGCAGTCACACTGAGCCAATGGAAGGAACCAGGACTAGCTGACAACCCACATCAATCTGAACTGCTTTGGAACTGCACCTCATGAGTGTTAACTTACAAACACGTGTATATTAAACATGAAATGAAGCATTATGAAATGCAGTCTATTTTCCATCCCTCCCTTGAAATGTGTTAATGGTGATGATGGCCGAGCAGCAGAAGAAATCCCAGTTTACAGTTTCAAGTAGTAAGCAAAATTAAACTGGACTTCTATTATTAGGCCTTTTTTTTTTTTTTTTTTTTTAAAGAGATGTGAAACCAGTTTCATATTATTGCTGACCATGTCAGGAGTGGCTAACTTCAGCCTTCAGGAAAAGCAGTGAACAGACAGCTATATGCAGTAAGTGATTTTATCACCAGGACTGAATCTGCTCATGTCCATAATATTAAAGTATGAAATCCTGCACAAAGATAGCTCCTCTCATCTAGATACACTCTGAAGTATGATACAAATTCCACTTCTTCAGGGCTCAACTCTCCAAGGGCTGCTCTCCCAGAGTGCAATGGCTATTGGCTACAACACACTCCTTTAGAAAAACATGGGGGCGTGTAAATAACTGAGAAACACCTTGTGATACAAAGAACCGGGTAAAGACCCAAGTGAAGTTTTTCTTTAAGGACTACCAAGACAAGACCCAAACGCACACAACAATCCATTAAAGAAAATCCCCCTACCTCATATTTAATATATATTCCTCCTTCAAACGTGAAGGAGGCCGAGATTAGTAACGTAAGACTTTTTCCTCAGTATTCACTATTATCAAAAGATGAAGCATATCAACATGAAAAGCTGTGTAAGAGAAGTGACTAAGTACGGATTTAAAAATGTGCAGCAAAATGGGGGTGAAGCTGCGCACTAGCACTGCCTGATGCACAGAGTGTGAGCTCCACCCTCCCACCAAGTGCTGCACAAACCTGTTCTATAGAATCTGTGCTATGAGGTTGGCAAACGTGTATTTTCTGTGAACCACAAGTAGTGTGCACTCTCATGTAAAGTCTTAGGAAAAAGGATTTACATTAAGGCATTTGCCTAAGCTTACGAAGGCCAAGAGAACTTAAACGGTCTCATAAAGAACTTTCGTAGAGAATATAAAGAAATCACTCCTAAGTAGCATTTAAAATAACCTATATTAAGTATTTAAAAAATACAATCTTTTGCATAGAGTAAAGAAAAGTGCAGCTACAGCATAACATTCTATACCACAGGAAAGAGTTTACAAGTGGTATATAGTTACCTATTACCTCTCCTCACTGAGACTGCAGTAATTAAAGATGTATTTATTGAGAACATATTAAAATAGGGATTGTTTCATTATGCCTGTAAAGCAGGAACAATTTTTATTTTTTTTTAAAGAAAGCAAAGATGAAAGAATTTCCAAAAGTTAGTTTTGTCTTGACACGACCTGAAAAAATGGAATATCCTTTGTTCTTTCAGAATTCCAATAAGAACATCCCAATGCCTTTGGGTTGTTTTTTTTTTTCTTTTCAGGGGGGGAGTAAGGGGAAAAAAAAGCAGAAAGTTGGTAGATGTGCAAGATGTGCGAGCTTTATCTGTTCCACAGAAGTTAGAGGTTTGTAAGATTATAGTTCTTTATTCCCTTCTAGTTATTTGAACTGAAATCCCTCTCATAATCAATCACAGATTAGTACAAATAAGCCTGGGAAAATTCCACTGCTCAGAAGAATAGAGAAAGGGTCCAAAAAGTGAAGAATCTGGTACAAGTATTTCAGGAAAACAAAATCCCAGCCAACTACCATCCACTTCAGATGCAGAGCAAGCAACTTTTAAGAATCTTCCTACTTCTCATATTTGCATGCCCAAATATGAGGAAAAAAAGCATATACATTTAATTAGTTGTTAAAACATCTTTGATTTGTTGTTGATGTTGTTTTGTTTTTATTAAAACCGATTTCTTTTATTGGCTATGGCTTGGTACTATAATTTCATAAATGAGATACTTTAAATAAATAAAAATAAATATTTTTATATATATTTCAAGATTATTAATTTCTATAATGAAGTAGTGTCTGTGTTGTTAGATTTCATTTTGTTCAGCTTTTTTTGAGCTTTGTCTCCACTTTCGAATGGCAGTCCCAGAACTACTAGCTACTACACAAAGGGCACCACCCACAGTCCACCAAGTTGGTAGATGATTGAGAAAAAGAATCTGTAAAATGAAAGCAAACACCACATCCATCGTTCTCATTATGGCTACGGGTCCAGCTTTCTCTATCTGTAGTGCTTTTGTGAGAAATATCTGACCCCCTAGCCCTAATATGCCTATTAATATGAGAAAAACTCTGTCTTTACCACAGTATGGTAAACGCCATTCATTCATAACAAACAATGCTATAACACATCCAATTAAACCGATGACTGCATAATACCAAATTGACAGAAAATAATGCACAGATTTTCCCACCTTTCTAAGTATAACAATGGTTGATGCTGCAGATACCGTGCTTGCAATCGCTGCAATAGTTCCTTTAAGGTGATCTGAGTAACTTCCTTCAATCCCTGTAACATTTGACCCAAACAGAAACGGTGGTCTGGCAATTAGAATCACTCCAGTGATCGTGAAGAGGGTAAAAAGAAGATCCCAAACGCTGTATTTTTCTTTGAGAAAGATCCATGCCAGTAACGATGTAAAAACAGGACTGCTGAAAGTTATAACAGTGGCATCAGCTAGAGGCATTACTTGGAAAGCATAGTAGAGAAGAATCATTGCACTAGAGCCAAGGAGTCCTCGGAAGAAAAGAAAAATTCTTTTACCTTTTGGTCCCAAAAACCCTGTTCTGAAAATTAAGAAAAACAGAAATGTCGCATTAATGTTACTGGCTTGCTAATTTCATGACCAACATCCAATGACATTTAAATGTACAAACCCTTCCAAGTGACAGACTTATCTCAAACATCAAAATATTTTTAACTGATTGATCCCAGAGCAATTTATTCCCTTCACCTCTTGCCAATCACATTCAGTCAGGAAACTATTCCTTTAGTATTAAATTGCTGCTTGCAAAATACAAATTATCTCCTATTTTCAAGAACACTACTTCCATGGGAGGTCAATACATCCGATATAAACCCTGTAGAAATTTCTACAATTCAGGAAGTCAAATTTTCACTTGAAAATCAACTGAATTAATAAACTATCAACTGATTCAAAACAATGCAGCTAAGCATATGAAGTCCAAGTATTTAAGCATATTTAAGATCCAAATTAATTAGTGATGATGTTTCCAATACATACTTTTAAGAAATAACTTTAAATTGAAACTTTTGTTACACTTACTTGTAGTATATTAAACCAGGTAGAACAAATGCCATTTGGAAAATGCATCGAAATGCACTCACTTCCACTGAGTGTACATCTTCTATTTTTTTAAGAAATAAAGAGGCCACTGAGAAAAGGAAGGCAGACAGTAAGGTGTAAAAGAGACCAAGTCCTGGACAGGCGGTTTTCTTCGTTCCTGCAACAGATAAACTTAGTTAATAATAATCTAGCTCTCCATCAGCAGATTCCACAGGTGGCTCTAGGTACTACTGTGTACATTTATAGTCATCCTTGTGGCAGACAAAAGGGTAAGCAAAAGAAACAAATGCAAATACTACATTCATTTACCAGACCTACCTTGAAAACAGGTTTCACTAGCCACCACAGCCCTCTTCTTTTTCTTAAAACAGGCAATAGAAGATGAACTCTCAAACTCTGGACTCAAACCATTCCCAGAATTCTCCCAGTCCTATGTCAGTTGGAGGTGCATAACTACACTTTAGGAGATTCTGAGCTGTTTCTGACAACTGCCTTTGAATCAGTAAATAAAACTGACTGCAAATGGTCCACAGTCAGATCGTGAAACACTGAAACTTATTACCAGGGAGTTATTGGATTATCGAGTAAGTTCATTAAGGTTCCTAAGCAACAATGTAGTTTCCTCTCTCACAAGCACGTATATGCAGAAATTGTACAATGATCCCCACTTCTGTTATATCCCATATTCATTTCACAGTTAAATCATCCTAAGTTTGACCTAGAACTACGGAAGTTTTATGTTATCGTGTTGAAATAATATATTCTCTTCAAATAGATTTTAACCAGAAGAAATGTAAGTCCTTAACTTTAAAATATCATGGGCCTGCTGTAAGCTACTGACAATTATAAAAGTTCCATGAACTTAATTTCACCACTGTTTACCCTTATCTATTGGACTTTCTTCTCCTGAAGAAGTCTCCCAGGCCTAATGGATTCTATTCAGGCTTCCATGCTGCCTCAGGCCCACTTCAATTACACACTCTCCCTCATTCCACCCACTTTCTCCACCCTTTGCTATAAATAAAATAAAATTTAAAAAGGAAAGCAAACAGGTAGGGTGAACTACTGCTGACCTCAATGCTGTTTCCAAAGAAACCAGCCCTTTTCATATTAATAATTAACAGATATTAATAAATTAATATTATTCAAATGTTTAAAATGATAAATATTAACCGGCTGCAGAGGAGGAACAGTCTTGCCACTGAACCTAGAGGTGAATTAGAACAAGAAGTTATCTCACTATCATTTGTCTTTGCATCTACATAAAATACTGCGGGTTGCCCTTTCTTCTAAACCACCCTGTAAAAATAACAGTGAGAACTCCCCATCCTCAATGTGGTGCTTTGACAAAAGGATGCCTCACCTCACCCACCGAACCCCAGGGATCCTTTGCAGCATCAGCAGTGGGCACTGCTGTGAGTTGCTAAGCAACTACATATGGTTTTGAGGGGTTGGGTTTGTTTTTAAATTAACAAAACTTGTCACAAATCATTTTGACCCTCCTTGAGATCAGCACTCAAGGCCAAGAGAATGTTCTTTCTGTTAGAGAGCTGGGACTGCAGGCTGACACATTCGGTGCGGCATCAGTTCCCACTTTAACCATCCTGAAGCCCCAGGCTTTACTACCTCAACCAGGATTTAGAAAAGGCAGAAGGCCTACATTCCAAAAAATACAGCCACACTACTGCCAAAATACTACTATTTAGCAACAGCCATTTTCATAAAAGCAACTATTACAATACCACTAACCAGCACAGGCCCAGGACATCCACTGAGTATCTAACAGAGCAGATTTTTTTAAATGTCTGTGAATTACATAACACCCTAATCCACACTGTCATGCAACAGAAATACAAAATCAACACCATCCCCAGTATTAAAACAAGCAGAATCAGACTGGCCAATAACTGAAACGGGAAATCCAAAGGCAGGTTGGCTTATGGGAGAATACAGCACACAGGACATTGACTTACTTCAGGCGTGATAGTTTGCCTGACTACCACAGAATGAAGCCAATCCAAATAATGGAAGTGTTGAAATGGAAAACCAGTGAAACTACAGCAAAGTAAGCTAAAAGGATCTTATATCCAGAATTAAGCTATGGATTAAAAGGAAAACTAAAAGGAATTCATTTTTGTAAGCTGCCCAATAAATCTAACCTATCAGAAAAAGTATCTGGTAATACTAGAATTTAAATTGTTGTTTCACATTGACAAAGCATGTGCTTAATGCAATAAGGTGTCTTACTTCCTTTTAAAAATAACACAGTGTGAGTTCTTCTACCAAAAACAAGAACTGCCCTTCTGAAGAATATTTATTTCAAAATATGTTCTGAGGAGAAGTTTGGTTAAGATAACATTCCCAGCCCATGGAACGTTGGGTCTCCCAACACTAACCCAATGCCATCAAGACACTTGAGCTTTTGTTTAAAAGTGCTTAAGTCTGAAAAAAAAAAAAAAAGTTTCATCAAGTACCCAAGTACTCTCCTCTGAGCGGTGACAGATCTGGCTTTCCAGTTTCACTCCCTGGCCATCCCCATGTGTTTCCACGATCCCTCCACTCTAGTTTCAAATCCCAGTCAAACGCCTCCCACTGCACACCATTTTCTCTGTTTGCATTTTAATTCCAGGCTTTCTAACAACCAGCTTTTGTACTTGAAAGATGCATAGGGTAAAGAAAATAACAGTTCTTACATATCTTAAGAGTGGAGGTAGAAAAGTGCTGACTAAGGGGAAGAAAGTCGGTGAGAAAACCATTCTCACAAAACTTTGGGAGCGGGCGATCTGTTCTGCACACAGACAGCACCAGAATAGTTCCCTCAGACCACAGGAAGGCAACAAGAGCACAAGGGCCTGCTTATGAACTAACCATGGCCATGTAGAC
>JAOWBP010003659.1:18502525-18531709 GCA_028571105.1 Tragopan temminckii
CTATAAAAACCCTGGACTCTGTTAAGATTAAAGGTGCTTTTATCACTTATTTTGGGTCGGTTATGCTTCCCTGCGCGTTGGACAGCTGAGAGTTTCTGCAACACAGGAGGGTTTGTCTTTACATCAGAAAACACTTTTTACAATGAGGGTGATGGAATGCCAGAATAGGTTGCTTGGGGAGGTGGTGGAGTCTCCATCCTTGGAGCTGTTTAAAAGCTGTCTGGACAAAGTCCTGGGCCATTGACTTTGGAGGGCCCTGCATAGGGTCCAGATGACTTCCAGAGTTCCCTTCCAACCTCAACCATTCTATGATTCTGTATAGAGGAGGTTAAATATATCCCCCAAATCCTTTCAAAGCAAAACCATCAGGAAGTTGGATTTGGTGTTGCCTGACTTTGCAGGACTCTGGCCATGTGTATGTGGTTTTTGTTAATAAACCTTGTTTATAATATTTCAGAGATACAGAATCCGCTTTCTCCACGGCTGTGTGTGGCCTCTTGTGTCTTGATAATCCCTCTTTAAAGCAAAAATAGTGTTACTGTGATAGACACACTATACTATCCACTGACAAATTGATGTGGTTGAAATTCAATTTGTCAGGGATTTAATCAGCACGCTAGAAGACAAGTAAAAACCAAATCATACTTAGATTATACTGTGACACGGGGAAGGTACTGGACACAATTTCTATTTGCTAAGAACTAGCAGTGTTTGTTGCAACATACACTGTCAAGGCTATCAGTTCTACTTCCTTGTTAAAGCCTGCATATTTTGAATGTAAATTTGGCAAAGCAATTATGCGAAAGTCTGAATTTGAAAAAATCTGCTTTCTGGCAAAAGAAATGTGTGTGGTGTTATTCTGGCATGCTGCTTAATTTGTTTGGCTGAAGATATCTAATCCCCGCTATATAATAAAAATTTTCCAGGAAAATGTATATGGCTTTTTTTTGTACTAGAAGGTAGATTCAGTGTAACACAGTAACTCTCATTCATTTTTCAGTTGTTTATTGGGGCCATTTCAGCAGTAAAGATCTTGCAACCTTGGCACCTTCCCTTTCCCTCACTGGACTTTTGGATGTGAAGTGATATTGCTAGGAATGCAAAATGCTATGAGATTAGTTATAAAACAAAATAAAGCTTTGTTTTCTTCAGATGACTCTTTACTCACAGAAAGTAAAATCATTGAGTTCATACTGAAATGCCCGGTGAAAAGAAAATAAGCAAAAAAAATGAGGAATCCTGAAAAAAAAAAGATGATGGCATTTGGTGTATGAAAGAGAACAAGAGACTGTGCTAGTGTTTGTGTGTGCATTCCCCTGGGTAGGTGCTTCTCCGGTGTTTGAAAAGGACTGTCTGAACTGAGAAAGTAGTCTAAAAATAGTGAGTGATTATGGGAAGAGAGGAGTGGGAGCAACACCGTGTTTAGTACAGCAGGAGCAGAGTTTTTGATAGAACTAAAAGTAGACAAAACATGGTATTTAAAGTTAGTGCTGGGTAAACAATGAAGCTTTTAGTTTCAAAGAAGTGGTCTGGAGGCTACTTAAACTTTCACTTCAAAAATCATAAATCTAATGGAGAGAAACAAGCAGCTTCTTTGTGATCAATTTAAAACTTTTTGCTAGGCCCAACATCAAATGCTTCCTTTAATTTAGTAGCTACTAAAATGTTTCTATACACAATTTTTCTTTTCTCCTTTGTTTATTTTTTATTTTGTATTTTTTGTTCTGGGTAGAGAATTAAAAGCTTTTCTACAGAAAACAGCACCAACAGACAATTTGACATTTCTGAAATGAATGCTTTAGTTTGGAAATAACTAAATTTAACATGTTGACTCTGTCAGCACCCAACATCTTTCTCATTTAAAATTATTTCCCAACTCCATCCCAATTTTTGGATCTTTTGAAAAAAAATCATGTTTGGCAATTTTGATGACTTGTTTTTTTTCCATCTCTCTTGGGGGGATTTATTGGAAATTGCCTCGGAATTTGTCCCGTTGTTTAGTGCACATTGCCACTCACATGCAGCAGAAGTTATTATATAAGCTATCAAAGCCAAAGGTCTTGGAAGAGGGAAGGGCAGATATTCTTTGAACTATAGATAGAGAAAGCAGGAGTAGGCAGCAGATATCGGTTATCGTTCTGCAACATGCTTGAATGGAAGTGTAATCATTAAATACATGATCTTCCTAAATTACTGAGAGAGAGAATTTGTAGGAGGAAAAAAAATGAAATGTTTTCTTCCTTCTTCATGGAGAGAAAAGAAAGGGTACCCAGAACTGGATTATGTAACTTGAAATTCGTGGTGATTTTCCAGAGAATTCTTTTCTGGCAGGCAGTGCAGTGCAGAAATCAAACAGCAGAAGCTGATCTGAGCCATTGGGTGTTGGGAGCTCACAAGGAGCAGTGGAGGAAAAAGGAAATTGCTTAAAATTGCCACTGTTTTGTTCTGTAATGGCATTTGTGGCTGTTAGGAGAAGATAATTAGTTCAATTATATTTTTTCATTGTCACCTGAACTGATTTTTTCACCACTAGGAATGACTGAATGTGCAGTTTATCTTTGTGGCAAGGCAGAGAACTATTTAATCAGTTGCATTTCTTGTCACTTACACATCGTACATTTCCTATTCTGTAAGCTATTTGCCTGGAGCTGCTCTGCAGGGCAGGAAGGGGGAAACTTCTTCACTTCCATCTCTTATGAATTACTGTGTGTTTGCTTATATTCCTTACTGGAAGGAGACTTCCTTGGATTCTGCTTTCCCCCAGAACAAAATTACACGCATTGCACATACCACTGTCAGGTGATGGATCAATATTGCTGTGTTGGGACTCTAGCATGTATATATATGTATATGGATAATATATATTGCACATATAAAACATATTTATATTTTACATATAGAACACTAATATGATTCAGCCTGTTCACCTCTTGTTCTAACGTGGTGGAACAATGCCTGCTCCTTTCCATTTGCTTGTACCAACATGTTCGAAGGGAAATAATCTGAAATGCAACTCCATCAAATGCCGTTATAGATAGAAAACCTGGCAAAGGGTTTTAAAACCCTTTTCATTCATCAAAGTCAGATGGATCTTTTTTGTTTTCTTTCTGTTTTTGAGAAGTAAAGCCAGTGCTCCTTCATTACCTCCAGGAGCTGCAATGCATAACAGCATTCCCCATTACTGAAAAATAACCCGTCATTCCCATTCCCATGCACACAGAATGTACCCGATTGGAGAGGTTTTGCTGTCCACAAGAACACTTGCTTCAGCAAGGCAAACAGCCTGGTTTCTTTCCCTTCCCTGCTGGAGGCTGAGAGGGTATCTGGGGATATCACTGTGCCGGGTTTCCTATGCTCTGTTGTGAGCATCTCCTCTGGCCAAGTGGGCAGGGCACTGAACCCTGCTCTATCTCAGAATGGCTATTTTTATGTCCTTGTAACCTCAGCTAGCCCAGATCCTGCTAACAGTGCCAGTGTGGCAGCCCCTCAGGAATGAGCTGAGCAAGCTTTTGCAGTCTGATGAACTCTGCAAGCTGTCCTTGGCTGCCCAGCAAGTGGACACAATGCAAGCTTGGGTTTGATGATGCATACAAGCTGATTACTGCCTCTAAAAACTCAGTGAAACTGTGAACGCTCTGAAATAAAAGAGCCATGACCTCAGATCCTGCTGAGTTGTCCTTCCATTGGCAGCAGTGCCTCTGATATGCGGCTGCATTGCAAGGAAACCACTGCTACAGAGCACTCACACAGCTTGCACCCTTCTTCCAGGGCAGCCTGCGAGCTGCATGCTGCTTGCACAGGAAGGATACAAAGGTGTTCTCAGAGCAATAAAACTTGTCCGCTCACTGGCTCAGGAGAGTTCTGGTTGTATGCACTGATACCAGTGTAGCACAGTAACAGTCTTGCCAAACTGCAGTTCTAGTCATTGAATTAACTGATTATTTTTCAGTTTTACTTAGTTGCATTTATGCATACTTTCGGACAACAGCCACAACCACCCAACAGTAGGATTTTCCGAAAAGTAATTGAAATCAGCTTCCTTTTTTCTTATTCCACAATCCTTTGATAATGTCACTGCCCTCAAAATAATTTTCCTGAAATTCTCAAATAAGTTGTAATTCTGGAACAAACATTCATTTCCTATTCGGTTTGAGCTAACGCAAATGATTATCATACTACTGCTATGGTTTGATGTATTCCAGATCCCAACACAGAAAGGCAGCGCTCCACTAGCTGCTGCAGCGCCAGATTTTTGTCTTAGTTCCAGCCTCGAAGGAGCTTCATTTGAAGGAGTTCCTGTTATCTTAAATAATGGTAAGGACAAATTGAAGGTGGGGTTCAAGATTGGGCCAATGCCAGTGCATATGGATTATTTAAAAGCAGTGGATTTTTCAGTGGTGTTTGCAGTTTGTAATCCAGGAAGCCTTCAGATGTATAAACATTGAAAAGATGTTCTTTGTTCAGTAGTGTTCTACACACCAGAAAATTTAGACACTCACAGGTGCAATTAAGGTTTCCAAAAACAAGCAGATTTCCTGACCACAGACTGTTGATTCTGTTCCAACTTAGTCCATTTTATTCCTTTCTTTCTCCCGAGCAACACATTTACGATGTGTCCAGAATTGAGGAATCACTGCATTACTGTATATGAAGGAGAAAAGGGAGCAGGATGGAATTTTCGAATATCACAGTTGTTTGAAATGTTCCTGGTGTTGTTTATTTCCTTGTTGTTTTGTTTGTTTTTTGTTTGTTTGTTTTCTATAATTGGTGGTCTGTTCTTGTATTCCACAAATTGCTCCCTTACAGAACAATGCTGTTACCTGCTCTTCCAAAATATACTTTTCTGCAGTTTTATTTTCTGCTCCTATAAGCTTATAAGCAGACTGAGTTCTGTTTTACCCAAGGGAGCCTTTGTCTGTCAGGACTTGCACGGCTGAAGCCAGCCAAAGTTGTGCAATTACATTTTTAAGCACTTGCAAATAGTTTGCCAAAATGTTCTCATTGTTGCCATCCTCCAAACATACCTTTCTGGTATCTCCCAGATTTTCCCAGTGTTCCCGTTCTCAGTATTTAAATGCTACTAGTAGGCATATGTATGTTTTACATATTTTATTTTGCAAATCTCAGCAAAGTTGAGCCAATTTCTGAGCAACGTGTGCCTCAAGGACTGAAAATAGGAAATGCCACACTGAAGCAGACTCTTAATCCAGCTGCTTGGCTACACTGTTGTCTAAAATGGCCACAGCCAGATGTTTCTGGCAGAGTGCAAGGGACCTCCTTTTCCCTAGTAATTAGAAATTATTTTAACTACTAAAAAAAGGAGAGTTACAATTTTTATACGCTCGGTCTGTGTAGCTGATTGACTTTGTTTTCTAAATTTCATGCTTTTGTTCTCAACAGCCGCCTACTGCAATGAATGTCACATTTTTATTTTTTGAGGGAAATTGTTTCCTTTTGTGGCTTGGGGTTTGCCAGAACCAGATGTCATCCTGTTCCGTAGCTTCAGTGAGTCCCACCACACTTCTCCGAGTCCCCAGAAGCTCTGCAGTGCATTTCTGAGAGGAGCGAATTAGTACTGCATGCAGTATCTCAGATAAGGCAACAGCACTGATTTGCCATAGCATGCAACATTGCATTCTCCTTACTGTTCTGTACATGTAACGTGATTTGCTTTTTCCTGTAGCTGTATGGTGGGATCGGTTTCTTGCTGAGTTGCTCACAGTGATGTCAAGTTGTTTTTCCTAACTGCTAATTTTAGAGCTTCTGAGCTTTTCCTTCCTATGAAAAGCATTTTGCATTTATGGACCCCGAACTTCACTAGCCAGCCTGTCCGATGTGTTATCTACTTTCTCCTGACATTTTACATGTCAATTTTCCAATTATCATTCCTGATATTTGACCAGATACAAACATGGATCTTTCTGGTCTGAAACTCCACTGATCATCCCATGAACTTTTAATAAAAATAGACACAGTATTTGTTACTTCCAGTTCTTTTGCACATAAATGGCTTTTAATGAGAGACTGTATTCTTAGCAGACTGGCCTGTTTATTCTTCAGCTCTTTCAGCATTCTTGGATGCTCACCATCTGGGCAGGTTGACAACTTGCTAACAGACTGCTGTCGCTATCCAGGCCTTCAAGCAGGAAGTGTGAATAGGTCAGAAAGTCCTCTTCCAATTGAAATAATTTGGTAGGAGACATAAAACAAGGCTGAGTTAAAAGCAACTTTGGAGAATCCAGAACTTGATTTCTTGAATGGGAGATTGGGGCAGTAATATACTGATAACCATTATCCACTTCAACTTATTTGGAGAATAAATAAACTATTATGTTAATAGGAATATGCATATTTGGGCAAATTACTCCCTGCTGTAACAAATTTGAAGACAGAAGTATTACACCAGCATGACTAATTGGAGAAATTCAGAGTCTCAGAGCACAAATACAACGCTGCTTCTGTATGGTGCTCTGGTGGTCTTTGTATCAGGCAAATTCCTGTGGCATAGGTTGGCCTCTGAGCACTTTGTTTAAGTGAACTATAAACAACCCATGCCTCCAACACCCGCTGTCAGAATTCAGAGCAAAACCTAATGGAGAAAACCTGCCCATTAGCAGCAGGTCTGGCACCACAGCTCAGTCTTCAGAAATGGAACTCTCCAAGATCTACACTTTTATAGGTCAGCTCCTGACCACAACAGTCCTTTTGGCCGTCTTGATCAGGAGTCTGAATCACAGCTACACAGCCATGCTCAACTCTGCAGAGCAAGTGTGGGAGGAGAGGGCTTGCAGCCACGTGAAAGGTAGCTGCACATGTTTGAAGTGTGTATTAACAAACCACAGAGAAAGCACGCTGTGCCACAGGGGAGGGTTTGGGTTTTTCCTTCTGCTGAGCCTGGATTAATTTCTACCCTGGCATTTTGGTGGGTGGTAGCATGCTCCCCAGTCGTGCCTCCACGGCTGGGATTCACTGCATGCAACAGAGAGGTGCCAAAAGCAAAAGGCTGTTCCACAAGCAAAGGTCATTAATGTGGGGCAATAAGTCTTTCACTGCATGTCACAAGAATGGGGTGATTGCCTCAGGGGGGTTCCCTCCCCACTGAGAGGGAATGCACTGTGTCTTCAATGATAAGGAAAATATTGCCTTGAAATGGAAGAACTAGGAGCAGTTATAACTAAAATGCTGCTGCAGAGATTACCAAATACTACAGTTTGTCACTACTTCTCTTAGTGAATGTAGAGAGGGAGAGTGCATGTTATAATGTGCTTTTTAATGGGAAATAAGTAGAAATGGAGACCTGCAAGTCCTAGACATTACAACAGACAAAAAAAGCTATGCACAGTGTAGTATCAGATATTCTGAATGTATTTTAACATCACTCTCAGAGCAGAGGAGCGTACATTCTTTTATACTTGCGCTGCTTTAAAGTTATAGTCAAGTGATTGTAGGAATACAATACAATTTCATTAACAGTTGCCCCTTGGATATGAACACGACTTAGCAGTATTGAGGATCAGAAGCATCCATTAACAACCATCAATATTGTCTTCTGTAGTACTTTTAGTACTTGACATACTCTTAGTCATAAACAGAACAATGAGGAACGTTAGAAAATCCTTTACAACCGCAGAAGACAACCAGGCAGCTGCAGGTAACATCCTGTGCTCTAAGGAAGGGATTTGTTTTAAAACAGCGTTTTAAAAAAGTATAAGGATGTGATAAAAAGTCCTATTTAAGTTTTTTGCTTGGGACTCCCACTGATACCGGAAGGAATTCTGAGCACAGAGCCAGGGTGAGGTATGGCCTTCCGCTCAGAGATGTTAAACTGTCCAGGCTCTGAAGCTGGGAAGAGACAGCACAGGGAACCACCTAATGAGCCTTTACACTCTTCCACATTAAGGATTAACTACCATGAGCTGTGTTCTAAAAATACCCCAATTCCTTTTGTGGTGCAATGAAATGCAATACTTGCACAATGCTAAACCATCTGTAGTCCCTGTGAGACTCTGGCCAACATAAACAGCCTGTAGAGAGTGATTTTCAGAAGAGAATAGATTTAGATTCAGCATTTTATAGTGATTAATTGACCTTCCAAAACTGTCATCGACATTAAGGACTTCCTGAATTATTAGCACTTGACCACAGGTAAAATTTTGTGAAGGAACATCCAAACTGATAACATAGTTGCATACTTCAGATAAATCCCATATCATCCTATACAACTCCATGGCTGGTTTCCCTTGTATCTTGAATGTAAAATTCTAGGGGCTCATACTCCTGCAAGATTTTCAGCTCTTCCTTTAAGCCCAGGAATATCAGCGAATTCCCATAAATCCATAATAGAGTTTCAGAAAAGGTTAATTTGGGAAAACAACTACAGCAATACTATCTCACAGGGCTTATATCTGGTTGTCTCTGAAATATAACTCCAGGAACCAACCTTCTCAAGCAGGACTGTGAGGCAACATATAGGGCATAGAGTTCAAACGATGTTTGTAAGTGAATGTTGGTAGCAGATTAGCAGGGCTATCTGAATCCACTAAAACTCAAACACAATATGTCCATGATGGGAAAGATACATACAGCCATTATTTATACAACTGACAGAGAACATAGAGAGGATAGAGAATGCATGTAGGCAAGTATAATGGGAGAAATCAGAACAAAGTCAGTGTGCATAGTTCAATAGGTTACTAAGGAAAAGACCAAAACAAAAGACAAAATGAAGAACACTTCATGGCTTTCTGGTGTATTGTAGGTTATCCTTTTGCCATGCGAGGTAGATTGAAGAAGAGACAGACAAGCTGAGCTGGCAATCACCATTGTGCAGCTGACATTCACAAGTAATAAGAGAGATTATCTGGATTGATCTGGGCCTGGAAATCACACTCATATGAAAGCTAAGAACTTGAATACTGTCCAATGATGCATTATCAGGATGGATTTTGGAAATGTTATGTGCTAATAAAAAACTTGCTGGTGCTTATAACTGTGCAACATTAAATCTTTCTAGTCACAGATTATATGCAGTGGATGGTTTTAAGACAAATACTGACCAGAGCATAAGTAGCTATGGATAAAAAGGCACAAAAAATTAGCTTATTGGAGTAGCATTATTCACATATGATTTTTTCTTTTCTAATAACATTGAACGTAAAAAACTATTCTTTATCATAGAAGCCCGCTGTTTAGAACTGGCTTCTTACATATTATGTGTCTTTTTTTCCTGCAGCACTAGCAAGTGCTCATAGCAGCACCATCAGCAAAGGAAAAGCTACTGAGGCTGAAATAGTCATTTTAGAGTCTTTGTAAGTACAGGGAGCCTGCTGGCTCACCAGATCAGCTTATGTCACTAGCTGACGAGCATAGTATAAATCTTATTTGCCAATCAATGTCTGTGAGTGCTAGAAATGTTAGAAATACAAATAAACATACACGGTATTTTAATGTATATTTTAAAGATGGCACTGAAGCATAAGGCTCAATAACTTCAAGTGAAGTGCAAAAGTAGCTAAAATGAATTTGCGTTCTCTTCCTGAGCTGCACCAAATGATCTTCGGCAGCAAGTACTGATTTCTCACAGGTGATGCACTGGGTGTATGTAAACAAAAGACTGCCAAACTTAGACTCGGCGTAACTTAACAGACATAGGCAGATTCCCTGGGGGTTCAGATGTTACACTAATGGAGTTTGTTTTGCCACATTCAAAATTCCTGAAATTCCAGGCGTACTTCTTACCAAATGACTTCACTTTCCCTACCCTCATTCAGAATAAAGAAGAAATTCAGTGAAGACTAAATAATTGTGATTACAATTGAAAGACTTGACAAGGATACACAGAATTCATGCAAGTGATGTGTCACAGCTCAGATACAGAAATGATGCTAGCTGCAAAATAAGCTGTGCTTTTAGCTTTCAGCACAGTGACAACCCAAGTGTCATTCCAGAGATTCATTCTGCACTGCCTTAGTGTGAGGTGGAGAAAGAAAGACCTTTACGTCAGATTTATTCTGTTGATTTCTCTGTAATTTTCTTTCAACAATCTGTTACTTCCAACTATAAACAGTACAAAGCCCCATCCGACAGCCAGATTTATAGAATGGAATCCTATTTTTCGAGGTGGAATCCAATTTGAACCAGTGAAGCTTCACATAAATACAATGATGTGTCCAGGAGACTGTAATAGTATTGAAGTTCTATGCTGCATTTGCATCAAAACCTTCTGATTATACATAAAACCCACCTGATATTCTGTGTATCTTCCATGCAGTACTACTCAGAATTGGGCAATACACCTTCTCCAGTTTATCTTGTATGTGTATAATATATACACAAATAAAAAGTATCACCTGAAAATAATATTTGGAATGTGAAAGACACAAAATGTAAACATTTTATTTGGCAGTTGTTTCAAACAGGTGAATAAATAAATGGAAAAGTACATCTTAATATTCTTTATAGCAACAGATGCAGTTGCACACATATTTACATACTGTGGATGCAAAGAACAGTTAATTTCTTTTGTTAAAAAATGCAACTTCCAACATCACTAGACTTGACAATTAAAGATGAAGATACTAGTAATACTTTGTTCTAGCAATCTCAACTTTTAAAGGCATTCATTTGGAAGTAAGATAAGAGAGTCATCATGCATTTAGTTCATTTTGTCCACTTATGGTAGAAAGTCTGATGTAACCTCAGATTTATGAGTGTCATGCGCTTAAGTCAACTCTGACATGTTTATAAATCAATGTAGTTCCCTTAAAACTGGAAGCAAAGAGAAAATCTCGTTTATCGATGGAGACATGTATGAAAGATCTTGGTGCCTGTATATTTAATTCTTGAAACTTCACAAATTTTGCTTTCTCAGCATCCCAATAATAGACTTGAGTGAAAGAATAATCACTTCCGAGAATGGCATATTGATAATTACGTATCTGAAGTGGTTGGAATACCATTGACCCTCGGGATGGCATTCTTTGTAAATCCAGAAATGCTGAACCACCCCATTTCATTACTTTAGAGTCCCCAATAAATCTTGTTAAACAAATGTATACATCCTCTTTCACTTTGAAATGTTTCACCGCATATGCATCTTCCATATCCTGGATATCAAAACGCTTAACAAATTCATTTGTTCCTTTGTTCCATTGATATATTACAGGTCTTTGGGAACTACTTGACAGAATTAAATGCGGTTTGCCGGCTATTTCAAGAAACTCCACATCAGTATCTCTGTACCAGGCGTGCAGAGACTGATGGGAATAAAATCCATTCCCATTCCATTTGTAAACAGTGGTGAAACCAGCTTTTGAACTGTCTGCAACAACAAAATACCAGTCTTCAGCAATCCTGAAAGTTTCAATGTCATTGGGTTTTCTGATTTTAAGGATTTCAATATCTTGAATTTTTATGAACTTATTAGCAAAAATATCTCTTTTATATATGTGGGAGCCTCCAAACAGCTGTGCGACAATCACATACAGCTGACTCTCAATAACTATAGGTTTACACACAACAGTTGAAGTACCTATAAAAGAAAAGTAAAAGACAGGGTTAGCATCACTTATTTTTTTTTATCAACTGTTGCAGCGTTATTTGGTGAGGAATGCTCATACCTGTAATGTTGTCATAGTTCCTGAACATCACTTCTACATGGTCCCATTCAAGAAAGATGCATTTTCCAGTGAAAGGCTGTGCAATAACCACATGTTCATCATTCATGTATGAGAAAGTATCTACTGATAGAGATTGATATGGCAGGGACTGAAAAACTTCAAATTCTGCAAAAGTGCACAAAACATATGAAAATTACAGAGATACGTTCCATACTATACTGAAAGAACATTTGCTTAGCAGATAACACTTTATTACAAATTACAGTATTTAATCACTAGTTCAATTTTCCTGATGATAAAGAAGCACTGTAATCTGTTTTTTCAATCTTTCTCAATTAAAAGAAGTGCAATTTTATGCCCTGGTTCTTCATAGCCTTCATATTAAAGTCTGAGTAGAAGCTGCAATGTAAGTCCCAAATCCCGAGTGCTTCCTGTGTCAGACTTGCACCTGCAGAGAATTCATAGTGATTTTAGTGCAGCTTCCAGCCAGCATGTAGACTTCCTGCAAAATGGACCCTAGAATAAAAAAGATACAGCTTTGACATTACCAAACGTATATAATTTGAAGGACATTACCTGTAATAATGCAATCAAATTCTTTTGAGGAGAGGCTATTGATTTTGCGCTTCTTGTATTCTGGTGGGCTTTCACAGTAAATGTCTTCAACAGTTGCATTGGTGCTGCCCAGCCACTCCACTAACCATTTCAGTTTGCAGTCACAATTAAATGCATTGCCTCTAAGATCTCTACAACAAATAAATCATGCATTGGAAATAAATAGTCAGCTGCTGTTTTTCTCCTTGCATGACAACAACAAGCTGGGCTCCTGTTAAATACGTGCTTTCTTGCTTATTCTCAGTTGATGGCTTCCTGGATTAATTTTTCCTGACCCACAGTTAAATCCACATATCAGAACACACACAGATTTAATACTATTAAGGAGAACTTAACTTGATAATCAGTAGGAAGTTTTTGTTGATTTCCTCAAATCTGGAGTTTCACGAAGGCCTACCAAACTGATTGCCCCATGTTTGGGGAAGCTGTTTCTTGGGATTACCCTTTCTCAATACGAACATTCTAGAAAAACAGAAATGAATGTACCCTGGTGGTCAGCCAGTCAGCATTTGCATTTCCTTTGGATGTACTCATTTAGGGGTTTAGGAGACACAAGCAAAGGAGTTCAGTCTTTTACAGCTGTCTTCAGTCAGATTTCAGAAAGTATGGACAGGAATGGGCAAGTGCCAGGACTTAACTGTGTCACCAGCTGGCTACAGTCAGTCATGCCAAGCAGTGATGCAGGACACACTGACCATCTCTACAACCTGCTACTGCCACTATGAATCCAGCTTGCCTTGTTCATGCCAGGAGCAGAATTCATGTTCTGCTCTCCTTATCCCAAATCAGGTGAACCACAATTTGTTATGCTGTGAACAGAACACTCTTCAGCGAAGAAACTATAGGGTTTATTTGTTTATCTATATTTTGTAGTTTTATTGGTATCTAAGCTGTATGTTTGAACAAATTTGTTCAAATTGCAGTTAAATTTAGTATGAAATATGGCACTTACTAAGACACTTATGCTTTTGTAATAAAAGACAGCTTTCCCAGAACTTGTTTGGACATAGATATATCACTTCCATTAAATCTCTTCCACCCTCTCCTCACATCGTGTTCTATCATGCATCCCTTAGGACGTTTCCTTCTCATTCACCGTCTTAATGAACATGCAGATCTCTTACACAACTACAAACAATAACACTTATCTTCATAACTAGTCAAATATTCCAAATTAAAACAAATGATTATTAACACCAGCCAAAAATCAAGCCTACCCATACTATATATTCTCTACCCAGTAATAAGATCCCATTACTGGCTATTGGTTTGAATGGTTACTCAGAATGTCCTCTAAAAACATCTCTTTATATTTTTAGCACAATTAATATATTAATTAATTGCTTTCTTACACATTTGTTAAAGAATCCAAGCCTTTGAATATGTCTTTTGGAAGCGATTGGAGATTATTATTTGCGAGACTCCTGTAAAAGAAGATACTTCAATATCAGTGCTAGCTCATGAAATTAGACATTTTTTGCAAGGATTAATACTGTGCTGGTTGATTATTTGTTTTTGTGTGTGCTTTTTTTTTTTTCCTTAAGGTAAAGAACCCTACTATTCTCCAGCATTTATTTCTACAAGATTGCTTTTAAGAATAGCTCTTTTACTTTGTGACTCTTTCTTCTACTAAAACCCCCTGCATCCTCCTGCTTTCCGACTCTTCAGCAGCCTTATAGCATTCACAGTACGTTACTTAGCAGGGTAAAAAGTGCAGTCACCTCTGGTGTTTTGCCAGCACCATTATTTTAAAACAATTAGTCATGATTGGATCTACTAATGTTTTCCTTAGGAGATACCAATACACAGTGTTCATATTACTGTAACCTCCCACTTTCTTTTCTCTCTTCTGGAAGTTAAATCTTAATGTCAGATTTCATTGTACTGGATTTAAGCTTAGCTCATAATTTTTGGAAAGATGCAGCGATAGACAAGAAATTGCTGATCAACATGAATTTCCTTCCCAGAATAGGTGTATGTAACTATGTGTGTGTGAGACCAGCAAAAAAAGTGTTAATTCCCAATTTTTAATGTTGGGAAAGCTCCCTTAAACGCAATGAGTATTCTAGCTAGTAAGGTGAGGAGGAAATGTGAGCAGCATTTAAACAAGGAATGTATTACATTTCAGATGGAAATATCTCTGTAAGTCCACCAAAGGTCTGTGTTCTCCTGAATGTCACCGAGGGCACACCAGGAAAAGAATAATTCAATAGTGTACAGCTCACGTCTCTTTTGATTAACAAAATTATTTCTCTCTTATGAGAAGAAATGAAAATGGAAAGAAATTCTAATTTAATATCCCAGTTAGAATGTGTAGCTTGTAACTCTTAGAACCTTTTCTATTTTTAGTTATACATGCAAAAATTATTTATTAACTACAATTTCTTTTGCCAGGCAAAGATATTTAGGCACATGTTTGAACTGAAGAACAGGCCTAGACTGGGTCGACTGCCTCATTAAAAACAATGTTCTTTTCCCTATCAGGATAGTAAATACAGGATGCCATTAGACCCTTCTAGTTTCCCAGCTCTCAAAGTAGATATGATTGCAACACATTGGTGTATGGATCATTTGCTTCCCTTATGCTTAATTTTACACTCAGGAACAATTCTTTCAAAGTCAGGTAACTCATATGGATAAAGCTAAGTTGACTAGCAAGAAAATGCCCTATATTTTCTTTATGACCTGGATTATATCAAACCAAAAGGGACAATGCCCTTGGAAATAACAGTGGTTCACTGCTGCCATGGGAATCTGACTAACAGAAAAATTTATACAAGGTTTATGCATTTGCCAATTTTTGGATTAAAACTTTGCATTTTATATTCCACTGTTAAAAAGCATGCTTGTATGTTACGAAATGCTGACTTGCCTAGATGCTGCTGTACCTGGTATTTGCTTTATAATAAGAAAGTAAGGGTTCAGTCAAACATGCAGTTATGCTTACAGACAGATACTTGCAATTCTGAAAGAAAGGCAATCAAAATGATATATGGAATGTAGAAATACAGAAATTATTTCCCTGTCCTAATGGTAAGGTTTTAACATTGAGTTAGTAAATTAGTTGGAAGACACAACTGTGTTTTCTTTTCCTCAGTCCACCCTAAACAGAAAATGAAATGTGTTGCATAACAAATACTAGATGGCTCTATTTTACAAAAAGGACACACTGTAATTATCAAAGATAATTGCATAATAAAAATACAAATGTTTGGATAGCTTACTGTATTACAAAACTTATATTGTGAAAAGGAAATGAACAGAATAAACAGAACAAAGTTGGTATTCTTCTCTAACTCCATGTAACTAATTTCTGTGCTCATTTACTGTGTTTCTTTTTATTATACTTTATGTATCACAAACACTGTCCTGTTTCTTAAATGAGAAATGCCTCAGGATACCAATGATTATTCTTAATATGTAAGTACAATTTCCCCCAAAGGGTGGGGAGTAGGTCCACAAACACATTAAACTATTCACATTCCATTGTTAATGGAGCTGCCCTTGTGATTATTTTCTGCAAAATTCTCATTGTCTTGATGAATAGCTCTCCATGTGCAATAGCAGCATGCTGCACAGATCTGTGTTCCAAAACATGCAAACCACAATGGCTCCTCAAGTGTGGCTCTATCTTTTGCATATGTTATTCTCTTATGAAACTGTTGGAGTGTCCCCTGAAATCAACATCACAGTCAAGACAAGATGTTACTCTTGGACTGCACACTCTGTGGAGAAGACACTGCTTTACTCTATGTTGGAAAAGCAATTTTTTCAGAGGCAGTAGCAGCTACTAAATAAGTAAATGAATATAATAAATAATGTACTGGAACCATTTGTGAATATACAGCTATTCATGTGCATAAATATTTTGAAGATAGAGTCCCAGTTACCAGCCACATCCTATTATCTGCCTTTTTAATGATACTACAATTATGCCTGTACTTCTAATATGGATTCCTATAGGATGTGCACAGTCTGCTTATATAGCTCTCTTCTCTCCCCTTCCTCAGACCTAGAGCCATTCTGTAAGTAACTTCATACACATGAGCAGTCATGGTTTGCGGCAGCTGTTAGTCTTGTCTACGCTAACCAAAAAGGAAATGTTTTATGGTACATTCAGTATGTGGTAAAGGGTTTGATGAATTGCAATTAAACCATTATGTTTATGCATTAACTATTTAAGATTGAACCTTTCTCCTATGTCTAAATATAAAAGAAAAAGTTAAATGATCCTCTTTCAAAGCCCTCCTTGAGGTTATTGTTCTGGGGCCAAGAGGTCAGAATCCACGCCCCTGCCTGTGACAAGCACCCCAAGATAAATGCTGCAGAATGCAAATGCTCAGAGCTCTGTATAAATCCATGTCAGGCGCACCCTACATGGTTTAGCCTCCTCCTCTTTAAGCATCTTTGTGATGTTTTCTTACAATAAGAAGTGTATTTGCAAAAACAGAAGTATTGCTAATGCATAAACTTGATGTCAGACAAAAATCAAAAGCCTGAGCAAAGACCATCTTGATAGATGAGAGCATGAGGCTGCTACCTTTGTGTTTGCAGTTAAAAGTGTTTGTTGCCAGTGTGCCTTTTACCTCCTGAGCACAGCGTGAGCCACACTTCTGTGCGTGCCAGCGCCCGGAGGGCAGGGCCTGCCCACAGTGGTGGGGCAGCCCAATGGCAGGCCCTGGTGTTGGTGCCCAGGAGCATGACAGGCCTCCATCACGGGCTGCTCAGGGTTCAGCAGGGGACAGGGTGCAGTGCAGGTTTGTAGCTGGTTCTGCTGAAGCCTAAGGGCAGATCCACCGTACAGCTCAGTGGATGGATTGCCATAATATTGCCTTGGACCCAGGCCAGATTGGTGCATGGGAAGAGGCCTGCCTCTGCCTCTCTGGCTCTCGCTACCATGACACCTGGGTGCCAGTCGCTGCCTTCATGTCCCAAACTGGGCCTTCCTCTCCTACCTCACCTCAGCAGAAACCAACTGCCTGACCGACCCTGCTCTCCTGTGCCTCCTTGCTCAGCTGGAAACCCTCAGTGCCCTGAGCAAAGCAGGAAAGGAAGCTGCCACCACAAACACTACTTGGAGGCTCTTGGGGTCCCAGCCACCTACACAACCATGGTTTGAAGTCTTTGGTGGAAACACAAAGATTAGCATTCTAATCCAAAGAACAGTAGTACTGCTTAAACAAATGTGACTAGCTATATATCAAAATGCTATACTAAACAACACAGTGGTTCAGTTACTATATTAAATATACCAAGGAATATATTCAACCACTTTACTTACAGGTGAATTAAAGATTTCAGTCCTCTGAAAGTATTTCTTGAAATTGACTTAATGCTGTTGTTCTCTATGAACCTGTAACGGGTCGTAAAGTCATTCTGGTCAAAGCAGTGCCTGGAATGTGGAAGCCCACCCACTCTATTCAATAATGCCAGGAAAAATATTCTTATCCACTCACAAATATTCTAGATGAGGAAGGCCCATGAAAGCATCATCACTAATAACATCAAAAGTGTTGGACGTAAACAACCTGTGTAAAGAAATGTAAAACAAATGGCTATTAGGTTATTAGCAGCTTTAGAAAATAGTTCAGCAATCCATAGAATCATTAAGGTTGGAAAAGATTACTAAGATCATTTAGTTCAACTGATCCATAGCAGGCCAGACTTCCACTGATGGTTTGCCTATGTAAGCACTACAGGATCACAAGGCTAAAACACTGCTGAAACATTGCAGTATTGTCTGGTGCAATGGAAGGACCCAGCAGCTCACCATCTTGCACACTAGCACTATCTGATAAAATTCCACTGACTTCTGTAGGATGTAAACGTGGGTTTAACACGCCAGTAAAACAATGGCATTGTACAAGAGCCACTGAGGACAGACTCAGACAACAGTGAAACGTTCAAGTACTACAGATGTCCAGATTGTGTTGAATACTTACTTTGGATGACAACGTGAAGAAAAATCTAGTTTACAAGCCAGACACCAAGTTGAATTTACACAGATGACAGGTAGGAAAAATCCTTAGTTAGGAGTTAAACTTGTGAGCGTGTTTGACCTGAGGGTACTGAGAGTTTCCTGAGAAAAAATGTGAAATTTCTTAGGGATATTCTAATTCAGTCAGTGTTGAGAGCTACTTTTTTAAGGTCACGCAATACTTGATGGAGATAGCTCTCAGTAGGTGCATGTATTTTTCATCCATCTAGCAGTAAAAATACTGGCAACACATTTAATTTTATGTAATCCTGTAGCCCTTAAGAGTGGACTAGCATTGATTTTTTCCAGCTTTATTTATGATTATCAGCCATATTTGCATCTGCCCATTTTAATACAGCTCAGAACTGCCACACCCTTAAAATGGTGAGGCACTGTCAAATAAGATGAACTTTACTTTTCCTCAGTGGAATACTAGTCGCACATCTATATTTTATTAAGTTGGACCTGATGGATGAATAGACTTACACGATGATATCCTTAGGCATTCAGGAATTCAAGATTTTCAAGTATGAATTAATTCACTGAATGAGTTAATCTCTTCCTTTGTAGTCTGCATTAGGAATAAATTCCAGTTGGTTTGTTTTTCTCACTAGGCTACTGCAGACTGCACTTTTTCCAATTTAAATATGTTCCTACATTTTTACAAAAATACAATCAGGAAATTCTTCCTTTCTGTTAGTAACAATGGATTCTTCTCTTAGAGAAAATAAGTATTTTTATAAAGTCCATGAACCTGAAGACCAATTTAGTAAATTCACTATCTGAAACTCTGTTTTCTGACATGGTTTCTCTGGATAATATTTATTTTTCTGCATTCTGCCCTGCTTGTATGCTATGAGAATAGGGTAGTATCTCTTTAAATACTTTGGCTGTTGTAGAGATTGCCAGGATCATGGCATAGGTCTAGTAGTTGGTGAGCTCACTTGCCTCCCATCTTGTACCTCCCCCCAGTGTCTGAATCACATCTATCTGATGCACGAAGTGGCTTTTCTCCCACTTTCTGACCTCAAGAACCTGCTCTGCTTGATCACCACCAAATTACTTCTGAGGTGGGGAGAGAGGCAGCTGCACGATAACTAAGAACCCTACTGTGGGGCAGGAGCTGTGCTGCTGGCAGGTATGAATCCTAACACTATGATTTACTTTCCTTCTTTCCATGTGCTTCTGTGTCATCCATTTATAAGGGCACCCTGTGCACACTGCCTGACAGACACAGCTACAAGTGCTGGAGATGAGAGCAGGGAGATGCCCCCTATTTTTCGAGAATGCTTTTGCTGGCACTTCAGTCATCTCTGTAGGTGCTGCACATTTTTGTTGCCACACAAAGAGCACAGAACCATCTGCACCACTCAGGAAGAAAAGCTCTCCTGACGTGGGACTGCTGCGCAGTGTTTAGTACATTAAGACCATGATTTTTCCAGAGACCACTGCCATTACTACAGTAAGAACAGTAGTAAAGAATAATAGAAGCAGACATATTCCACACTCAGAAATGTGTGATTGGCGTATTGGAGAGACTATTACGTAAAAGTATGTGCAGGCTGCTAAATCTTGCCATTGACTAAATTAAACCTACCAATACAGCTATAATCACACCAAGCTAAAACTTCCTTTAATTAACCATTGGTTTCCATATTCTTATTTGCGTTACTCTATCTTCTGCCAAATATGGAAGTTTTTCCTTCCTACATAGAAACTGGAGTGTTGGCCCCACAGATAGAGCCCTGCTTCTGCCTTCCCAAAGATTGCAAGCAGCTTGGTTCCCACATTAGAGATACACCTGGACAAGCAGTCAGTATTTTTAGAACTGCTAGGTAGCAGAAGTAATCTGTGGATAGCTTGCACCATTCTAACAGATCACTTGTCAAAGCCCATAAGGAAACAAAAACCGCTTTTCTGGGAGTGCAGCTTTTGTTGCAGCATTATTAACAGCGGCTGAGAACATGCATTCCAGTGAAGCCTAAGGCAGACCTTGCAGATTATTTCCACTACCAAAATGCCAGAAGCCATTGTTAGAGACTACAACCCTCAGGCACTATAATGACTCAAAACCACCAGAATGTGTCTGTCCTGCTCCACCCTGCCCATCCCTGCCTGCCTGGCAGCAGATTGCTAAGTGTAGGTGGCACATCGTAGCCAGGAGAGACGATGATGATGTCCTACTCCCTCTTCAGATACAAGCTCCACCAGTGCATCTTTTTTTTCTTTTCTTTGAAAGGTCCATTGCAGGGGATGTGTGAAATTTGTCCCTTTTGTGATCAATGACCACCTGGGAAAATATTCTCAGGAATAAAGCGCAACGGAAAAGCATTTAGGTTTCCATAGTAACTGCATTTACCTATTTACCCTGTATCCAAAATTGTACAGTACATCTGCACCTCCTTATCAGCTCCACTTGAGGTAGCAGAGTACAGCTAGGGTCAGGGCTTCAGCTATCAGTGCACCAACACTTTAACGAGACAGCATTAGGGCTCCAATCCATCAACATGACACTTCTGACCACATCTAGCCTGCATGCCGAGTCAGCCCGGGACAGATGTCTAATTTGGATTTTGATCACATCAGGTTGCCTTTCTCGCCAGATTTCTGAGACCAGCCTGGATGTGTTTCAGGCTGGTGGCACATCCACTATAAACAGTTCAGGTTACACCCCCTCTACCTTTGTATAGCTGGCAATTATGTAATCATATGCCCACATTTCTAGGAAAGCCTGTGAACCTGTAAAAAACCTATATAGAAATGCAACCAATTTTTAAATGTCCAAAAGCACTCTCTTTCTATGTATCACAGTCTTTGATTTTAAAATAACTGCTTTTTTAATTATTATTTTAATTAAAAGAAAATTTTCATTACTTTTGTGCATTTTCAAAAAACATGAAATCATAAATAATGGTCAAAATGAGACACTAGCGAGGCAAAACTCCCACTGAAGTGACTAAACTTCCGCAGAAGTCAGTGGCAATTTTACATGGAAAAGGAGTCCAGGACCTGTCCCACAGAACAGAATTGCCTGATCTGGGGGGCTCTGAGCTCACGGGCAATGAAAGTTGCAATTGGGAAGCTCTATATTGTGATCAGGCCCTAGGGCTGCAGGAGAGAAACAGGAAGAGCAGTTGTTGCAATGCTCAAATCCCTACTGTAATATTAATTAAAGTCCTACAAAGATAGCACACGTTCTGTCACCAAAAGCTCCAGAATGCAATCACTCAAAGTAGCACTGACAACAGATATCCCTGCAAAACACCAAGTACATGGACTTTGAAAAAATTAAACATGCACTATCTTTCACATTACTAAAAAGTCTTGTTTTTTGTCATCTAACGAGCCTTCTCTTCCTATTTCCCATCAAAATAATATTGAGAACCTTATTACATTATTTATGGATACATATACATTTCATAACAAAAATTGTATCATATAAATATTTCTCACAGAAGCTGCAGAGATGGTGTGAGCAAAAAACTCCCTTCTGGGATTTTAGTAAAAGCAGATCTCACAAAGGATCTGGAAAGAAGAAAAAAACAACCTTATATTAATGAAATCTCACATATGCATGGTTATAACACCGATCTGGTCATCACAGAGAAATGTATTTATGCAAGTACTGAAAATATACATTTTTTTAAAATAAAAATGTTACAGGTTTCCTTCAGCATAGAAGCAGGTATGAAATGATATTCGTGCAGAGACACAGACAGACAGACAGATGAAAGAGATGTAAAAAGCAGAATTCAAGAATGCAGCACAATTTTAACACATTAGCTGATGATTCTGAATGCTGGAGGTACTCCCTGCAGCAAGCATCCTTCGGTATGCACACATCCCAGTTCATTTTAAATCATAAATTAAATAACCAAATGCTTACAGCCCTTACAGTGAGATAACATCAGGCGGAACGCTGCGAGGAATAGATCTGGCATTTTCACATAAAGCATTATCTTTGGTACAAGTACACCAGGCAGGACATTTTGGCTTCACTGGTTTCTTCCCTTCAGTCAGCAAAAGCACAGATAAAAGGCATAAGAAATAAGCAATTCTTCTAAAGGGTCTGCTGGCATTTCCCATTCTTTTGATCCGCTCTTGTTCCAGCCAGTTGAAAGAATATCCCAAAACATGAACAGGGGTTCTTTATTCAGCCATTGGATGTCTTTCTATAAGTCCAGGTCAATATTTGTCTCTGCTTTCCCAACCCTTTTCTTTCTCTTTCACTCTGTTTCTGTAGACAGAAACCTGCAGCTGATCTGTGTGTTTCCACTCACTCAGGCAACGTACTGCTGAGAGAAGAGACCTGCGAGGTGCTGTAAGATGGGGAAAATCCAACCGGCTGAAGGAAGAAAAAAAAAAAAAAAAAAAAAAAAATAAAGAATTGCATAACCAAAAAAACACTGAGCACAACACAGCATTAGATTGCAAAGTGATGTAACTGAGAAATACACTGCTTTCTGTTTTCACAGGGAGGCCCGCTCCCTGTTGCCAAAAATAGTACAGCATTATGTTTTGCTGGTGGGTGGGTGAGTGGGTGTGGGGTGGAGTATGTGTGTGTGCGGGGGGGCATCAGTCATCTCTTACTGGATCCCTACAACGTCGGGAACCTTGAAGAATTATGCCTCGCATATTGCGAGCAACAGAACCGAAGGCAGTATTCCCTGGAAAATGGAATCAAGTGAAACCATCAAAAGCATTGCTGCAAAAGCTGATAGATTAATTTTTATCCTTAGCCTTATTGCACATATTTGTATCACTGAAAAGCAAGCTGCCACACATGGAAAATATTACAATGTATGAGAGAATGCCTACAACTGTTATTCCTAAACAAAATATTTTCTCATGCAAAATAGACCCCAACTGCATTTCTAAGAAAAAAAAAAGTTTTTATTTGGTACATGTTTCTGAGCTGGTTAAACATAGGGAATCAGACATTGTTCAAAACAGAGAGCATTAGTTAAAAGTTCAGGTTAAAAGTTTATTTGCTTGTGACCGTTTGATCATTTTAGATGAAAAAAAATGTTATTTAAACACTGGCTACGTTATAGCCAAAGGAAGGATTTTGTTTGAAAAGTGACAAGATAACTACAATGAATGCTTGCAGTACTGCCTGGATGCTGCAGTTGAAAATAGTGCAAGGAATCCTCTGCAAGATACAGCCCTCGTCCCAGAGACTTTACAGTAAACTATAATAAATATTTTATAGGGAACTGAAGCAGCACCTAAGTGTTATTATATTAAGAATGGTAAGATAAAACTAATGAATGCCAAATAGCTGGAAATCCAAATGGGGTTGTTTTTATTTTTTTCTGATATAGGATTGCTATTAGAAGAGTTTAGCAAACTTCAGTAGGTCTTGACATGTCCCCTGTCAGACTGATAGCACTGATGGCATTACACAGAACACAAAGCCTATGAGGGTCAGCCTCACGGTGCAGAAAGTTTGACACAGCTATGCTCCTTCACTGCTGTCTCCTCACCAGCAGACAGATACCTGTAAGCCAGATCTGTCTTTACTACTCATTACTTCTCTGATTCCACATGGCCACCCAGCTCTGTCCCTTTGCTCCTGCTCCTGCAGGCCATGAAATCACAAGACCAACAGGCCGTGTCTGTCTTCCTCAGAAATTATTCCGGCAAGTCTTTAGCACATAGCCAGACATGGGTGCCCAGCAGAAATTTCAGATGCTATGGGTGGAAAATGGCAAAGGGCCTACGGAACAGCAAGAAATGAGGATGGATGCTAGGTGGGATTCAACGCTAATGCCTCCTTGCTGGTAGTGGCTGAAATCTGTCTATCCACAGTTGAGAGGATGCTCTGGGCCCACAGAATTCACAGCAGATGGTGGGGCAGCATCCTCTGAGGGAACCAGGATCCTCAGAAACATGCAGAAAGCTTTCAGAGGGCCTCCTCCAAAGGCCCCTGCTGGGATATGGCTCCTGTGTCTCAGCACTCTCCTCACAGAATCATAGAATCACTAAGGTTGGAAAAGATCACTAGGATCCTGTAGTCCAATTTTCAACCCACCCACACTATGGCCACTGACCATGGCCCTCAGTTGCAAACCTACTCATTTCTTGAACACCTCCAGGGACAGTGACTTCACCATCTCCCTGGGCAGCCTGTGCCACTGCATCACCACTCCTTCTGAGAAGAAATTTTTCCTAATATCCATTCTCAACCTCTCCTGGCAAAACTTAAGGCCATTACTTATATCACTGTTACATGGGAGAAGAGGCCAACCCCAGCCTTACTACAACCTCTTTTCAGAGATTTGGAGAGAGTGATAAGGTCTTCCCGGAGCCTCTTCTCTAGACTGAACTATCCCAGTTCCCTCAGCTGCTCCCCTAAGCCCTGTGTTCCAGACCCTTCACAGCTTCATTGCCCTTCTCTGGATGCTCCAGGGCCTCAGTGTCTTTCTTGTAGTGAGGGATCAAAAAGTGAACACTCTATTCACACCCTCGTGCCTGCAGAAGGAAGGGCAGTATACTCCTGCTTCCTCAGCTATGTGGAGTTTTTTTGTTTGTTTGTTTCTTTTTTTAAAGCTCTGTATTAATTAATCGTGCGCCCAAGTTCTTGCTCATAAGAAAATCTCCCATGACAGCAAGTCTCTCCTGAAAACAGGATTGACTTCAATGAGGAGTGACACAAAGCTACTTTAATGCTGAGCCCTTCCACCTTCCAGAAGAAAATGGTACAGAATTACAGTAACCAAAGCACTAAAATCATTATAAAGCAAACGCTGATACCTTCCCATGGGTATAAAGGTCTTCCTGCTCTGAAAATGATGCAACAGTACTACCGGGAGGATGCTAGGTTTGTGGTACTTGCCTGAGCAGGGCATCCCATCATCTCCTCTGAGACAGTCCGTGGTGCAAAAGCACAAACTTCAGTGAGGTGAGAATGGCAAACTCTCTAACTTTTTTGCTGAAAGAGGGTTGCTGTTGTTTCCCTGTTTCTTTGCTTCTGGCAAAGCTACCCATTGCCATGGCGATATTTTGCCATTGATGGCAAAACCCTGTGCTGCATTTTCTTAAGCTCATTCACTGAAGTCCACCATCAATTACTTAGGCATTTCTCTTTAGTTTATACTCCAGCCACATTGTGACCCTCATGAAAACTTCACAGCGGAGCAGTTTTTCTGTAACAAAAGGACATTCTGCGGCAGAGCCGTAACCTGACTCCAATTTCATCTGTGCAGAGAACTGCCTGGAAGTTCACTTTCTATTCCAAACTGCTTGCCAAAACAACTGCTTTTTCCTCCCCCAAATTGCAAATATAATGAATATTTCTAACAGCTCTGTCAGAAGAGAGGCATAAATCACATTTTCCAGAGTCCTTTTTAGTTGGGCTGAGTACCTTATTTCTTGCCGGCTGTAGAATCAGAAAATCGTAGAATCATTAAGGTTGGAAAAGACCAGTAAGATTGCCTAGTCCAACCATTTACCTACCACCAATATTGTCCACTAACCCATGTCTATAAGTACCACATCTCCACATTTCTTGAACATATCCAGGGACAGTGACTTCACTACCTCCCTGGGCAGTCTTTTTCAGTGCCTGATCACTCTTTTGGAGAAGTTTTTCCTAATATCTAGTTCAAAACCCAGTTGGTTGGTGGCCGTCCAGAGCCACACCTGCTTCTCACCACTTCAGCATCAGGCTCACCCCTTAGCCCTGCTATCGCAAGCATCACGGCTTGTGTGACAGTTGATGTGTCCCTATGCCTGCTGCAGGGCCTTCGTGGCTCCTTCAAGTACTGATTCAGTGCCATACAAGTCAAAATCGTTGCATTTTGGACTCAGCCAGCGTCCAGCAGGAGGAACAAGGGAAGTCTGGCTTGTTGCTAGGTGTGCTTTTCATGATTTGGCAATGTTATAACAAAAAAATCTTCACCTTGCAGCACAACAGAGCTGCTTGCTGGCAAACACATTCCTGTATGGGCAGCAATAAGCCTGCATGGCACTGCTGGCTGTTGTTACTCTCTCTGACTCGCCTTTGGTACTCCACTAATACTACACCAACGCTAGGAGCCTGTGTTTTCAAGAGAAGCCATGCCAACACCCAGCTCTCCCAGCAGCGCTTTGCCAAGCCCAAACCAGGCCATGCTCACTCTGTACTCGCTCTGCCGCTGCCGGGTGGCTCTGTAGCCTGGCAACACGCGCCTGCAGGCTCGGCCCCGGAGCCCCCCGCTCCCTCGCCCGCTTCCCCTTTCTCTCCACTGCTTTATTTTTGCTCAAGCAGGTCTGAGAGGAAGCCTCAAAAACAAAAAGCTGTGGAATGAGGCCAGGCTGTTCCTTGGAGACACGGACCTGCTTTTCTTTCACCTTGTGTGCAGGATCACTTTAATTTTTGTCCTTTTTTTTTTTTTTTCTTTAACCATTCATCTTTGCAGTATGCTGAGTTGATTTTAGTATTTCCTCTACTTTATTAATGTGCTATGTTATTTCTCCTCTTTAATTTTGGCTAGAGCTAAGTAATTCCTAGGGAATCATTATTTTTCACACATTCACACTGTATGCAAGAATCAAATAGCTTATTTCCTATATATCCTATTATTTATTTCCTACACATATCCTAATTGTTTAGTATTTTGATAATACCAATACTGGACAGCAATCAACCAGCTAAGAACAAGTTTGGTGAAGGTAAACAATGCTCAGAATTAAGGATACTTTTGCTAGTTGTCACTGAAGCTGTTCACCACCTGGTATTCCTTGTGCTCCTTGATCAAACTTAGCACAACTTCTGTAGCTTGGTTGCCAGTGCAAACATACCCATTTATTGTTATTATTGACTTTCCAGCAACTATTCCTGACTATCTGGTTACAATGCAAACAATTCTATGAGTAAACCTGTTTGCTATAATTTTTGAGGAAAGCAAACACAAAAGGGCAGAATATAGAGCCAAAAATTATTTTTAACATATTTAATTTCTTTATGAGGGATTAATTCTGCTCCACTGACTGTATTTGCATATTCACATTGGCCCAATATGTTTTCATTACCAACATACGGCAAAATTTTAATAAGTTTCCTGTGGTTTCATGCTGACTTCTTTTGCCTTTGCAGATACATATATTGTTACAGTTATCCTTTATTTCACCCTATTTTTAGAAAATTTTGTTGCCTTTTCCATGCTTTTTATGCACTGTCTCCACATATGGGGGCCTAATCCAAAACCCACTGTCGGTAATTGCAAGAGTTAGTGACCTCCACTGTGCTCACTGTGAAGCATGTCATGTTTTACTGCAGAGATGCACAAGAGTCAGAATTGCACCCCAGTGTTAAAGAGCCTCTCATGAGCAGATCATTGTGCTCACTGTAATACCACTGTGGCTGGAGCAGAAAGATTTTGAGACCAGACTCCTACAGACATCTCATGATTGGAGTCCTTGCTCTCCCAGTGCCATCCCTTTCAATAAACAAAGCAAAGTCTTCTGAACTCCAAGTAGTTCTGAAAACGCCACACTTCCTGGTGGGTCTGGCTCCAAGAGACATTGCCAGGAAGGGACCTTCTGCAAGTTAGGTGCAACAAAACTCAACACAGCATAGCACAGAATAGCTGGTGAGTTAGCGCAGTGTCGCCTAAAACATTTTATTTGGAAAGTTCTTCTAACTTGCTCTTCCCTTTCCTGTCTATACAGGTCTGTATTGAGGATATCCTTCTTTATTAAGCAACAGGAATTTCAGTAAAAGTGGAACAGTCAGGTCAATCCCTGTGTCAAAAGGCTGAGAAAACAGCTACTGTAAGTCCTGCCAACTTGAGGGGAAAGAAAAATGCAGAGGGCAACCTCCTGTCCCTTACAGGAGGTGGCCAGTTCCCAGTTCACTGCAGAGTTAAGAATGAGCATCTCTGAGGAGAGCCAGGCCTCAGCTCTCCAGCCAAAAACCAAAAGCATATGGTGCTGCAGGATGCCTGCTCTACTGGGCGCATCCTCATCAGTGTGCAGTGGCTCTGTGACTGTTCACTGCTTAGGCGGACCACAATTTGATCAATGGCAAGAAGTTTGTCACAAGAGATGTATTGCTACCTGACCCACTATACTTTAAGAAGAAAACAGATGTGAAATGTATTTCATCCAAACAGAAGCTTGGCAAAATTCATCTATGTTTGTTATGACCACAGACTTTGAACATCTTTATGATCCTTGATGCTTTATTTTCAGTTGCAAGTTTTTAAATAAAGAATATTAGAAACTACCTCAGAAGACAATTAAAAGTTAGAGGATTTCTGCCCTTTCCAATTTTTGAAAGGCTCACTCAGGGAGAAATCTCGGGAGGCCACTTTGCCTGGCCTCCTGGGTAACCAAGAGTATTAAAGGCTAAGCTAGATACCACATGACTTTTAAACCAGTATCACAGAATTGTAGTACACAGTCCATAGTCTTTGAACAGCTGATATTGATGATACTGTTAACGTTAAGTGTGTTTAAATGTTATTCTGGATGACTGCTCACATTGGTCTGACTATCTTCCTGGGTAAGCAAATAATTGCCACAGCTCAGTACCTTTATTTTATGTAAGTAAGGAGAAAGAACAAAATAAACAAACAGAAAAATCCAGTAACAGTCCTTCAGGTCAGACAGGGACATAACCCCATTATCCACAGGTTGGTCCTTCTCTGTCAGAAAGACCCTACAAACCTTACTGACCATTTTAAGTTTTTCATCTTTCACTTCCAGTTCTCTCAGTGGCTGTTCAGTCCTGGTCCTCTGCGTGGGACTGTACAAACCCCTGGCATTCCTCAGCTCTTCTCCAGCCTTTTATCTCTCAGTACAGTGAGATCAGTTGCTTTCTCAGGATTTGTAAAGGATCAGGAGCTCTGTAACAAAGTAGCATACTTTGCAGCACACAATCCCACAGCATAGAGACAACTTCCTCTTGAACGCTAGTCACTCTCCTCCACATCTAAAGAAATAATTCCTATTTCATCTCTATTGTCCATGTTTTGCCTTGAAAATGCT
>JAOWBP010003659.1:18545147-18561074 GCA_028571105.1 Tragopan temminckii
CTGCGGGGACGGAGCCGAGCGGGGACCGCGGCCTGCGAGGCAGCGGCGGGGGTGGGCCGGGCCGGGCCGGGCGGCTTTCAGGGCCTACAGCTTTGGGGAGCGGTGTTCGGGCCGGCACAGGCCTTCCTCAGCGTCCTCTACACTGTAGAACCACACAAAGCTCCCTGCTGCCGTGCTCTGCTGCTGTTTACGTTTTACTTCTCCTTTTATACTTCTAAGGCCTTAATACCACTAGTAATAATAAAAGCTTCGCAAAGGGGCTGTATTTTATGGGTGGATTTCCTCGTTGTTAGGAGTGTTTACTGTACTGTATATACAAATACATTTCGTAATTGGTTTCACAAGGAAGAGTGGGTTTGAAGTTAATTGAATTTACTATTAGTATTTTTAGGGGCTCAAGTCCTCACAGAGTGCTTTGCTGTGAAGCAGGCCCACCCCTGCACATACCCTGCGTGAGCCCCTTCCAGCTCAGTTCTACAGCCCGTGCTTGTGTGGCTGTAGTCTGTGTCCTCCAGTAGTCTTTGTGCCCCAAGACGAGCTCCTAGGGCTGGGAACAGAGCAGAGCACAGGGCTGAAGTGGGCAGCCACCCTCCTCCCACACACCCTTTTTAAATTACTTTTTTTATAGTGCCACTTTCAATTCAGCTGTGTGTCATGATCAGGAGTCAGTTCTGACAGTTCTACATTATGTTCCTTTCGGCAGCGTGCTCTTACCTCAGTGAAAAGGGAGGTTTGAAGAGTGCATCCTTTACTGCATGCAAATGCTTTCTGCAGATGTGCTACTGGGGAGTCTGCAGTGTCCAGCATTTGCCATCTCCTGCCTGCTACCAGCAGCATGCAGGGCTAGGACATTTACCTTGTTTAAGTTGCTAGTTTCTTAGGAGCCCTAAGCTACGTGGTGTGGTATTTCGCTATTAATAACTCCAAGATGCTGGAATTACTTCACTGTCAGTGATTTAGATGTTTTTCTTGTTTGGAAGAAAAAAAAAAAAAAAGTCCAGTGTTAGAACAAAAAATAAAGCACATTAAAATAAGCTGTGTAGCTTTCAGATTCTTCTTTAGATTAAGTGTTTGGTATTTACCTTGCTTCTTTACTAAAGCTATCATTAGTTTCTAGCAAATTTCGTCAAAGCAGAGGTGATAAGAACAGTTTTATCAAATAGCAAAAGGGGTTATTTTAAATTTTGTTGACAGTTTTACATGATCATAATTACATATGTCTTTTAAAATCTCTTAGGTTAAGCAAAAACTTTGATATCTGCCTGTCTTTTACTACAATTAACTATGATACGTGTCTTACTTACCTTGGATTGTTGGATGTTGGGTTGTTTGTTTTTTTTTAAAGTAAGGGAGAAATCAGCCTTGAAAATTCATGTCAAGCAGTTGTCTGTACCCTCTCCTTCCAAAGCAGAAAGAGTCATGTCTGGATGAGATTCTCGTTGGACTTCATTTCTATGTTTTACCTAATAGTTAGATCATCTGGGGACCATCTTGAGATCGGTAGGGCTCCCTTATTGTTCAGTGGGGTCACCACGAGTGGCCTCAGTGCTGCTGGAGCTGCTGATATGCAAACCCAGCCTCAGCTCAGCACCTGCCTGCTCTGCTATTGCTTTCAAAGATTGATCAGTCCATAAGTATTGGGAGATCAGTCATGAGTGATTGTTTTTTTTCACCTTGAATTTGTCATTAAACTGTAGAGTGATTTGGAGGAATGGCTGAAGCTGTTAAGGGGTTTTCTGTTAAAAGTGCAGCCTCTGAGGACCCAGCCATACCTGTACTTACGTTGGCAATCACAGCTTCCCAAGGCAGCCAGCAGCCCAAGAGCTCTTCTCAGCATGATTCCATTGAAGCTACCCTTTTTTTAAAAACTTGGTTCATTCCTGAAATCAGCTGGGAGCTGATTACTGAGTACTTCTGCTTCTTTCCAGCAGCCAATCATCCAAGGGCAACCACTGCAAATATCTCCTTTTATTTGAGTTTTTCTCATCTTGCCTGTTTTTGTACTTCCTCTGTCTCATGTTGACTTCCATCCACTTTGTGTTGGCTTTAACTTTCTCCTGTTTGAAGTGCAAGGCAAGCTCTGTGTTTTCATCTGGGAAGCATTACATTTGCTGTTTAAAACATTCCTGGATTACTGTGCTGTTTTTAAGATTTAGAGGCCAAGCTTAAAAGTATTTGCTGTACATACATTTCAGCAAACTCACAGTGTAAAGTCAGCCTTTTTAGAGGCCACATAAGATTCATTATTGAAGTAGTGACAGGGTTGCTGCTAGAAGCAGCCTCAGCTGTGGGAGCTGCTCCTGGGCTGCAGCTTGTTGTGGCACTGCTAGGAGAACTTACCAGCCTTTGCTGCTCCGTTGCCAGTGCATTAGTCCTGGCAACAGCAGCATACTGCAGACAACTACAGCACCTATTGTACACAAGCAAGTGAGTGTGGCTGAATGTGATATTAATAAAATTTTTTAAATATCTTAAAAATTGCTGAACAACCAGCGGTGTGAAAAGGCAGTGTTCTACATACCCTGCACCATAGAGACCAATTGTTGATGACAGTAGAGGATATGGTTGATTTTCCAGCATGGAATCAGTGGGAGGCATTTGCCTCCAGAAAAGACACCTCATCAAACCCATCCTTAGGGGCTTTTTTTTACAGGTTTTATTTTTGTCAGGCTTTTGCCTAGGGGGGAATTATAGGTAGTGTAGGAATTGACACTGGTTTTTGGGGGGTAGGATGATCTGTTACTTGGGTGAGTGGTTTGGTCTGGCTCGTGGGTAGTTTCACACCCCTCTGCAGCTGGGCAACTGGAAGGAAGTGGCTTAATCTATTGTTTCCTGAAATAATTGGGTATGTAGCTGTATGCTGAAAAGCAGAGATGACAGATCTGGGCTTAAGCCAGTGCTTATTCACTTGATGGCATTAAAATATGGTGTGTGTGCATGTGTATTATATGTATGTGTATATATACATATAAACATACTAACTAGTAGTAGTTCAAAAATGTATAGAAGACATTTTATTCCGTGGTTTGAATGTTTTGCCTATTAAGCTGTACATTTTTGCAGGCATCTTGTTTTGTTTTTTAATTATTTTAATCAGCTTTCCAGCTTTTTGTGTAAGAACTAATGATCTAAATTACTGTACCACAACCCAAGAACCCTTTTTTCTCATCTTTGTTTATTAACATGGGCACATCATTTTCTGTCATCTAGTCCTCTGAAAAAAAGTAGTTTTTGGAGGAAAAAAACCTTTTTGTGTATAAGGGAGGTGGTTTGAAAGTAAAGACCAGGAATGTTTTATCATCATTTTATTATCTGCATCTGTGAAAAATAAGTATGGAAATATATGCATATCAATTATTTGTAAAGCGATTTTTTGACAGACTGACTGTTCGTGAGAAACCATAGTTCTTTTGTCCTACACCGTTTGGAAAATGTTCTGCCTTATATGTTGGATTTGATTTGGTGTAGATAAATGTGCAAATTTGCACTCACGTACTGCATGTCTTTCTCTTATTCATGTGTGATGTGCAGTACTGATCTCTAGTTACGCTGCATCCATACTACTCTAGCAGGTGTCTTGACTGCATTGCATTTATTTATTGACAGGCACGTGGCCATGGAGGCTATGATTCTGATTTTAGTGACGAGGAGAATGGAGAGAAGTCTGTGCAAAAGACTAAAAGGTAATGTAAAATGGAGTTAACACTTTATTTTGTACTAATGAGCTGTTACTATGTGTAGGAGATAATGCTGTGGTATGTAAAGTGTGGTGTTGAAATGATTTTTGAAAAATCGGTCTTAGATTTGTGCATCTCCTCATGCCATGCTTGCCAGAGAATGTTGTCTCCCCTGGACAAATGATTAAGATCTGTTCTACCATGTCCATCTGGTGTCTGTATGCCTTTCAGTTCTTGGAGCGCTGTGTTTCATTTTCTGAGCATTAGTATTGACTGCTGGTGTTTGGCTTCTCCCTTCATTTCACTGCAGATCCATCAGGAAGCTGTTGGGAGAGCAAGGCAAAAAGGCCAATTGGCAACAGGCATCGTAGATAGAAAGCACCCACTTGGAGGAAGTGAAGAACTGATGGCATTTGTTTTGGGGTTGGGATAGATTTAATTTTCTTCATAGTTGTTCATATGGTGCTATATTTTGGATTTGTGATGAAAATAGTGCTGCAAACGCACTGATGTTTTAGTTGTTGCAAAGTGGTGCTTGCACTGAGTCAGGGACTTCTCTGCTTCTCATACCGTCCTGCCAGGGAGGGACTGGGGGGGGCACAAGGAGCTGGAAGGGGACACATTCAGGACAGCTGGCCCCAGCTGACCGAAGGGATGTCCAATACCATATGGCACCATGCTCAGTATCAAAAGCTGGGGAAAAAAGGAGGAAGGGAGGATGTTCTGCAGTCTGGTATGTCTTCCCAAGTAACCATTATGCATGATGGAGCACTGCTTTCTTGAAAACGGCTAAAATCTGCCTGCCAATAGGAAGCAGTGACTGAATTCCTTATCTCAATCTCTTTACATATGTACCTTTTGCTTCACCTGTTAAACAGCCTTCATCTCAATTTCTGTGTTTTCTCACCTTCACCTTTCCTATTCTTTTCTCCATTCCACTTCGGAGAGGAGTGAGTGAGCAACTGTGTGAGCAGATTTTTATTTCTGTGTTTATTTTGCTTTGGCACCATAATCCTTTGACATTTTCCACACCCTTCTGAACATTTTGTCTATATTTTACAAATATACTTTTTATCCCCTTTTTTGTCTTGTTCTTGCTTTGTTTATTGGACTTTATTTAAGAAGGCTTTCTGGAAACTTTCCTAGCACTCTTGAGTATTTTCTGTTACAGTAAAACTGAAAGAATCTTTTTTGTAGTGTTTGCATTTGTGGGGGAAAATATCAGTGTTTTAGTCATTAGAATCGTAGAACAAAAACAGTGACTGGTTGTTTTTTTTCTGTTTTGGTTTTCTTTACCGTTCCACTGCCTAAGTGGAGTATTAACTAACCATCAGGAGCCTTTCAAAAATACCATCATTACCCTCATTCTGGCACACTACTGCTGATTTCCAGTAGGGCTCTTGTGTGTTCGCTGCATATGTGTGCATCTGTTTCTTGCTCTGTGATGACGTTATTTTTCACTTAGAGGAAAACAGTAGTCTTAAGTTTTCTTTGAATTGCTTTTTTATGGAGTCTCCTTATGGGATTTTTGTACCTATAAGTTCTTTTGAGCAAATGAAATCCTTAGCTCCTGGAGTCTTATATCTCATAGTTTGAAATAGAAATTCTCTGGCTCATTGTCTACAGGTTTCTGACTTCCTTTCTTTCTGCCGTCTGCTAATAATGGAAAAGTCTTTTTTCTTCACCTCTTTTGAGGAATGAAACTAACTAAATATACCTCCTACTAAGCTAAAAGTGCATCTCTTTATGTTTAACTTTTTATTATTTTCTTGAATTTTGAAAGTATTTTTAAGTGCTCCCTGATAAGTATGGTACACAGCATGGTACTTACTTGAGTTTTAAATTAGAGATTCTCATGATGTCTTAAGAGAAGCAGAGCTGTTTAATGAAATGCTGAGACGCTAGCATGAAAGGATGGGATAGGGTTACTCAAGTTACTCAAGTTTTCTATATGGAAATGCTATTTCTTTTGACAGGTTGTGACTGAATTTTCTCCCCTTTTCCCTCTCTATCTTTAGTACGAAAGAAGATAGCCTTCTGGTAAAGCCATTCCAACAACCAAAACAGGTCAAGGTTGCTCACAGGCAATTTGCTGCTGAAGAATGGGACAGGTATTTTCTATCTGTTGCACTTGTGAGGTTTTTTTCCTTAATGTAAAGATAACTTTTGCTCAAATATATTTGTTATTTTTAACAGAGAAGAAGCAAGGAAGAGAAGATTTCACCTGATATCGATGGATGCAGTATCCTTCCGTTTAATTTTTCTTTGAGTTTGAAAATCTGTTTTGTCAAAATAGTTGTGTTTCTCAGTTCTTACAGTTGCAAGTGCAGCACCAGATACTAAGTAGTTATTCAAATTAGCTTATTTTTCTTACTGAGATCTCTCTGAGAATGCCTTTACTCAGTAGACTACTCAGAGAACTCAGTATTTCCAGAGTTTCGATATGCTAAGTTGCCTTGTTTGAGACTAAGTTGTTATTTTACTTAGGTCAACACAAATGCACTTTGCTCTTTCAGTTGGGTTAGTTCAGAGTATGATGCTGTACAAGGCTGCCAATATCTGTGGGCAAATACATTTCCACTGGAAGTCCAAGAATTGCATCAACAAATTCAAAAATCTGTGCAAAACAGCACAGTCTCGGGCAGATTCTACAGATGCCCTAATTTAAGCCTGTTTAATGTAATGTGTACTTCTATTTTAGTTTTTTTAAATCTCTTAATCATATTTCATGCAACTATTTATGTGTTTTTAAAACTACTGCTTTATTTAGATTATAACCTTTTTCCTTTTATTTAGCTTTCACCTGGGGCACATATTGAAGTAATTACAATGTGTGTACAAAAGGCATAATGCGCTGTACTCCTTAAAAGACGTTGTGTAGCTTTCAGATTCATGTTTTGATCAAGTGTTTGATATTTACCTTACACAAGGCATACTTAGTTTCTGTCAAATTTAATTGAAGCAAAAGTGATATGAAGGGCTTTATCAAATAGTGAAAGTAGTTAATTTAAATGTTGTTGACAGTTTTGCATTACTGTTCCCACATAGGCTTTTTAAAAAATCTCTTAGCTTGGGCACAAAGCTTTAGTTTCTGCCTATCTTTTACTACAGTTAAATGTGAAATACATTTTACTTATCTTGGATTGCTGCCGTTATGTTTTGACTGACCGTATTTCAAGTGCTGTCCATTCCTTGTTTGCTTTAAATAGCTATTCTCCAATGGTAAAAGTTAATAATAGGAAAATAAGTTTAGCTCTACTTTTTTATGTGACTGGGGGCTGTATAAACCAAACCATCTAGTGTCATAGACGTATCCTAATCAGTCTACCTGACACTGTAGCTAGCCATTAATCACGAAGAAGCCCATGTTTCCTGGAGTTCACTATAAAGCTCACTGTGTAGAAACTCTTAAAAGATTCTGCTTATGTTTTTGAGTGTTTCCTATCTAAGACCTTTACTGTTTTGTTCTTTTAACTCCTGGTAACTCATATAAGAACACAAAATAGTATGTTGTATTTAATGTGGTTTTTTGTACCAGAACACCTTTTCTACTTGTTTAAGGGATGTCCATCCTGTTCCTTTTGTTTGTGGTGGAAAGGAAAAAGTAAACATGCATACTGAGGTTAAATTAACATTTTTGAGGCCTTTAGAAAATAAGATGTTTTCTCCATTGAAGTATGCATGGGAAAACAGTAGGTTGATACAAGTTGTTCTTTTTCACACGGTGTAGTATTTGTCTGCCTGTGTACGAGGAGGTAATGCATTTTGTAACTTTTTGTTTCAGAAACTTTATAGAAGTTATTTGAAAATGTTTTTGAATAGCCATCTCTAATGTGAAGATGCTTATTTTCCAAATAAATAGTTATGTATTTTTGCTCATATTATGGTACAAAATAGGTTTCAAATCATGTTTCTGAGGCCCAGGTTTAAAAAAAAAGAAAAAAAAGTTTCCTGTGGCTTTCATCTCAAAAACTAAAGCAAATAGCTTTTATTTGTATTTTATTTATATATGTATATATAAAGCAAGTTCTAGCCTACTCATGTATAATACAAAGTACAAGCTTGTATTAAACTGAAACAGGAGTACTAAGAAATTTTGCTGCAAATCACAGCTGAAGATTGAAAACTAGCTTCTTATAAAGCATCTTTGAAGAACAGTTTTATAAAGTTCTGGCAGCTGATTGAGGAAATTGCCTAAAAGTCCTGTATTTGGAAGGTAGCTCCTGTAAGAGGTTATTGGGTAGAAATTGCTAATTAATTCTGTTGTTTCTGGAAATTACCGAACAGTTTCTGGGGAACAAAAAAATGCTTTCTGTTCAGAATATTGAAAGTTTTAATTGTTCATTTAGTTGCAAACTGATAGTGAAGTAAAAGAATGTAAGTACTTAAACAGATTCCTTAATTGCTTTATTCAGTATTCGAGACATAGAAAGTTAGTGAATGACTACATTCTATACTATGGTGGGAAAATGGAGGATTTCCGACGTTCTGGGTAAGCAGTATTTCCCCTCATGTCCTCAGGGTCCCCCTGATACGCAGAGCTGTTAAATTATAACTTTGAGGGAGATAAGAAATGTGTGTCTCAAATTACTAATTTGTTTGGTCCCAAGTAGTAACTGCATTCCTTGGAAATATCCATAGCACAGAACTGCTTTGTTTCACTTTGCATCATTATTTTTATGTAAGAACTTAGCCATAAGCTGAATTATTCTTGTTTTGTTATGTAAACGGAAAGATGACAGGTAAACATTAGTTGAAGGTACATTGAGAAATACCTGGCAGTACTTTCAAGTTATCAGTGTGGAATATTTTTGAAATGTGCTAAATTGCTGTCAATTGTCCAGAATAATGTTATCTTACTGGGAAGTTTTCATTGGGGAAAAATTAACCATTTTTTAATAATTTTATTCCACAGCAATACATTCATGTATGCTGTGAGATGGAGATAAAAAGTACAAGATACTGATAGTTACCAAATTAGTATGTGGCTAACTTTTTGTTGGTGTGTTGTACTGAAATAATGTTCTTTTATAGAGAGAATGACAAGACGGATCTCGATGTTATAAGAGAAAACCATAGATTCCTGTGGAGAGAAGATGATGAAGCAGACATGAATTGGTACCTGGAACTATTACATAAAACAGTAATTTTAGATCACTTTGTTCCAAGTTTGTAGTGTCTTCTGTTAATTAGGGATTGCTGTGCATACTTAGTGATTATCCTTTGATCTTTAATGCATTTAAAAATGGAAGAACTTTAGGAGACATAGTGACAAAATGAATTGATGACAGAAAGAACTGAAAATTATTTGTGCATTCTCTGAGAGCCAAATGACTGTTCTGAATATCCTGAAGGAAGCCTCTTTGAAAAAAAGTAGTTTAGTCTGGGCTGTAGATGTATTTTGGATGCATTTTTCCACTTTTGAGAAATTTCTTCTTTTGTCAAAGAGTATATTTATTTTGCATTTCTAGCTCTGCAACTTGTGTTCTTCAGATGAAACCACATGTATTTATCTTGCTTAAAGTTATTAAAATGTAAAATGAATTGTATTCTGTATTTAATTTTTAAAAACCCAAACTTTTTACAGGGAGAAGAGGCTTGCAAAGAAGTATTATGATAAATTATTCAAAGAATACTGCATAGCAGATCTCAGTAGATACAAAGAGAACAAGGTACATTTGATTATTGTAAATCATCTTAGCTTTTAAGCATGTTTTTTTTTCCTACAACACTCTATGTTGTAAAACCAGAATGTTAGTACCCCTTCCCTAGAAAGAGAGTTGTGAGAAACTGTGAAGTTACTTAATAAGCAGCAGCAGTTTGGAATCCGAGCATTGTCACTGCCCCAGAAATGTGCTTTTGTGGGAATAGAAGCATTTCTGTGTAACAGTTTTTTGTGAAGAGATACATTGTGTGTAAGCAAGGCAGAAAATGAGGGGTTAGGGAGAGAAGTCAAGAGAGGTTTGTTTAGAGAGAAAAGTTCAAGAAAGCCTAAAAAAAAAAAAACAGGAATGTTACTGTTTTTCTTGCTGTTGTTGTGGGTTGTTTTTTTTTTTTTTAAGTCTAAAAAGAGAGTTCTGAACTTGAATGCTGTCTTAAACAGTTTTGGATATGTCTGTTCTAAGGCAGTGTCTCTTGCTGCTTGTCCTTTTCTGTTTATGGAAACAGGATTTGTATTTTCTTTGTAAGTAAATAGAATTTCTTAAGAGAAACAGATGAATTCCAAGACCCATTTTTCTTCTTAGCCAAAGCAGCCATTATTGTTTCCAAATTTTTTATTAATGTCTTAGTCAAAAGGAGTATATGCATTTTGTATTGTGATTTTACAAAGTATTTCTGAACTCAAATGCATATTGATGTTGTTAGCACATAATAACAACCAAGCCCTGCCAACGGTGTGTATATAAAGCTCTTTGAGACTATTTATAGTATAGAAAATTACATTTGCTCGTAAATATTTACAAGGACTGGGCTTAACCTATAATATTAGGCCAAAAATAATCACAGTCCTCTGAAAAAAGTTGAACAGAAGAAATGCAAATATTAAATGAAGATTAACAAAAATGAGAAAGTAATAATGCTGCAGATGCCTTCCTTCCTTTTTTTTTTTAACAAGTATCATTTTATTTTCCTGTACTTGTCTCATGTCCCTCAGTGTTTACACCACCCCTAACCTGAGTTTCCCTTGAGCTTGCTTACAGATTTTGTTTCTTTCCTTGCTTTGCCAAGTTTCCATATGTTCACTGTCTTCTGTGGGAAACTGTTTTGCCCTAGTTTCCTATTTTGTGTGAACAGTATTCCCTTGTCAGACTTCAGATGTGACTGTCCTAACGGTGAGGTCGCTCTGAATATCTGTGTATGCTAATAAGTCATTACTTACCAGTCTTGGAATTGTTATTTCAGCATAACTCTGATATATCATGCAATTCATTCCCTTAATTTCTTTTGTGCTTTCTGTTGTCAAATACACTGCGACCACACTAGAGTCCTTTCTCCAGATCATTCTCTATTGTTGATGTATCCATGCCCTTGTTTGGTATAGAGGATGCCAAAGCAGGCTTATTTCTTGGAAGTGAGAATTAGGCTGCTGATCGGTTCCCATTCACACCAGTGGAATGCAGCCTGTGCTTTCAGACTTTTTTTCTGCCTTGATTCTTTTTTTGTCTTTTCTAGAAATTGAAGTCAGCTATCTTTAGCTGCTCATACTTTCAGTTTTGCAGTGTTGGTGCTGAGAGGTGCAGGCTGGGTAGCAAGCTTCTCAGCTGGTCAACTTGTCATCTCATAGTTGATGATGCTTAATATCCTGTTAGCTAACGTTAAAGTAAAGTTGAAGATAAGGGTTTGTGTTTTTTATCCATCCATAAAAAGTTCTTATCAAAAGACAGAGATTGAAACTGGCCCATCCATTTATTCTGTCTTCTCACAATAATTATTTGCTACTACCCAAAATCTTATAGCTAGCTAAATCTTCTCAGACTTATATGTTGAGATTCTACTTAAGATCTCATTTAGAACTTTCCATCTGAGAAAACCATCTCAGTTTTCCTAAATAGCGGATAATAAGAGTCAGTTCCATGTGTAGCAAACTGCTGAGGTCTGAGAAATCAGCATTTGTGTGTTTTCAGAATCAGAAGCTTAAAAGCAGACAATGAGAAAGCCCTCACCTGCTGTGTAGGACTTCATAAAACCGATACCCTTTTTTAAAGGAAGTTATATGATGCTGGGTCCAACAGTCTGAGATGGGGAGGCCTCTGCAGCGCATGCACCCAGGTTCAACCAGTAATGAGGTTGAAAACATGTTCCTATTAGGCATGCACACAGAGCACAGACGTATGTGTGTAATAATAATGTATTATTATATATGTATAATATACATACAGAATCAGCCACACAGGTCACAGACACAGCGAAGCATTTGTGTGAACACAGTGTCGTTCTGCTCCTTATCCTTATGTTATCCTACACTTTTTTCCCCAGATCTTATAAATTCATCCCTGCCTTTTGTTCCTCCCCTATATGTCCCATAATAAATCCTCTGTTATGTCTCATTTTTTTTTCTTTGTGTGTCATCTTCATCTTCACTTTTAATGAGCAATGCCAAGATGGTCTTCTGGTATGAGGCTACTTGTAGATGCTGGAAGAGTATGCTCTGACAACTCTTGTGTTGGTGTGCTTGTTACTCCTTGTATTTTCCCTAGATGCAAGTTACTTAAGGTCAAGATTTGTTTGTACCTTTGAGCTTCTTTTCTGCAAGCTTTGATGCTGGTTAATGACCATCTGTATTGTCAGATATTTTAGCTCTGTTGTCAGTTTTGCTCTGCAGTAAGGGAGAGTGCTCAGCATGTAAGTTTGACTTCGTTAGGCATTAGGCTAGAAATGTTCTTTCTCTTAGCCTTATTTTCCCAGAAGGATTCTTATTCACTGTCTTTGTGCTTTGTTTTATAGATCAACAGATTGAAATGTCTGCCATTTGTTAAGAAATGAGATCTATCTGACACCCAGTTGTTAGACAGAATAGTTTATTCTTTTATGTTGTGGTTTTTTTTCCTGATCATTTTCAGATTTCTAGGCCAACTTGTCTTCCATTTGGTAATACTCTCACTTTTGTCACTGTCAGCAAGGAAAGCTCTTATGGGAAAAGAAAAATATTTAAAATATCTATGATGTTTTTCCACCATTTTGTTTAAATTTATACCTTTCTTCTTTTCTAAAAGAGGTGACTCTGAACATGTTAGTTGTAAACAATAAATTTTATGCAAGCAGTCCATAATTTGAGAATTTTACTGTTTATGGATATTAAAAGATCTTTCACATCTTCAGAAACTATCTACTTTTTAAGTTAGTCATTTGGTAGTCCTGTAAAACATTCATTTTGGAGTTAGTCTACTTAGTCGTCTTCTATTTAGAGAAATAGCTCATTTTAAATTTTTTTGAATGCATTTAACAAAGAATAGGCAACATGACTGCTGCTGATGCTTCTGTTTTCCTTTGTTTTACAGGCTGGCTATTCAAGAACCTATCTTTAATTTTCTTATGTTAGTTTAATCTGTTTCTGGTATTTTAGCTTAGAGGGTTATGGTTGGTTGTTGCATAGTTTTGATTTCATTGATTTTTATTTATTTATTTATTTATTTAGTCTTTTTCCCTCTGTCATTTTCCATTAATTGATGAAAGAATGATAGGCAAACACTAAATTGCAGATGAGAACAAGTTTCATCCTAGCCGTGTACAAATGCTGGGTTTCTGGTAGCACAGGTGGTTCTGGCTCCCTCCTTTCTTATATTTCAACCTCTCCTTGTTTTTTCTTTTTTTTTCTTTTTTTGTCTTGGTACTGTTGCAGAAATACTCTGTAAGGATATCAGCGGATGTATATCATAATGAGTCATGTTGGGACTGTAAGGGAAATCTGCTTCAGTAGCTAAAGTGTGCATAGATAACATCGTAAATGGGGAAGTGGCAGAGGAACAATGAGAAAACATTTTACTTTGTTTTATCCTTTTTACTTTACACTTTATCCTGCAGCACACACATGCAAAATTGGTGCCAAAATATTGTTGACACTTAATCTTAAATGTGCAGTATTTTTAAATGCAACACAAGCTTTTCAGAATTGGAATACCCTTAATCACTATAGATCAAGTGTTAAATCTGTTTTTCATCATGAATTCTATATTTACAATTGTACTTTGCATTGTTTTTTCATTGAATTGTTCAGCACAGTTCTTTTTTCTTAAAATTGATTAGTTTTTGTTTGACTGAAGCGCGAGTGGTTTAACTGGTACTTTAGACCACACTGCAGATTGTAGAGCAGTACAAGCACAGCCTGATCCAGCCATAACAAATAGACATTATCACAATATGACAGCAGTACCTGATTGTCTCCTCTGTTTTGTTTGTTTTATTACGTAAAACTAGTAACCATGAAAGCTTTATGTTATACTCCTAAAACCAATTCTGAAATTAGTGGACAGATTTCAAGAGGCAAATAATGATTGGTGTTCACATTTTTAGCTTTCTTAGACATATCTGTGTAATCCAGTAGCTTGTTTTGCCTTTCTGCTCAGTTCTTCAATTTTAGTTATCACTTATGAGCCGTATTCTTAAGAGCCGGATCAATTATTTCTCCATTTTTCCAGTGTTCTTTGAAACATATACTACTTCTGACATGAGAACTCCACACTACTGCCCTACAGATGAAGAATTACTATGGTTTATTTAAAAAAAAAAAGAAAGAGAGAAAAAAAAAAAAAAGACTACATAGATCAATAGACGCTTGGACTTTTACAGTGTTAAAATTAGATTTAAAAAAAAACACATTAAATCAATCCATTATATTACAGAATGTATGCCACAGCATCTAGGAAAATGCACATTTATGTGGGTTCAGTCTTTGAGTGCCTCAAGAGCAGCATCATATTCCGAACGACATTTTGGAGCATAGGTTGAAAGGGCTTTGTGGCCATGTGTATACCTCTCTAATTTTAGAAACCTTCTCCCCGCAGTTTGCCTCATCCTGCTCCTTCCATGTTTTAACATGGAAGTTTGGAATCTTCCGTGCCTTGCTTACAGAGCAGGAATTTTATTTCTGACTTGATATACTCCAAGTATATGACTTTTAAATGAAATACCAGATAACCCTTTTTGGATGAGCTGCATGGCACTGAGTTTTGTCCTTTCTTTCTACTTGTTAGTGAAAAGAGATTTGTTTTTCTGAGGCTGTTCTCGCTCCCTTCTGTCTCTGATCTTCTCACTGGATTACTTGGCACTTAGAGAGAATGAAACAGATTCTACTGGAAAGCAAAAATAGTAGCTGGGTTTTCTTCAGGTGAAGTTTTTTGCAATGTAGAGGGATATATAAGTTAGTTTTTGCTTTTGTTGTAGCCTTAGGATGTGAGGCATGACCCATGGATTTGCGGTCGTGTGCCATTTCAGTATTCTAGTGATGGTCTTAGTTTTTAGTGTGCACAGAATTGCAGTGAAGTATCTGGAAAAGCCAGCCAGCTTGTCCCAATTTCCTATTTGTTCTTCTACATGCTGTGAAATCTTTTAGAAAGTTGTTCAGAATTAAACAGCATCTACTGGAATGTCAATTATATGAGTAAGTTTGGATCTTTCTGCAAGCAGAAGCAGAGAGATACTTTTAATTAACAGATAAATGAAATTTTAATAAGCTCAATTTAATGAATGAGACGCATGCAGGATATCAGTTACTGAAATTAGTCTTTATATTACTGAAATTGTTGACTATTCACAACTAATTTTCATTCTTATCTTAACAGTTTGGATTTAGATGGAGACATGAGAAGGAAGTAATTTCAGGAAAAGGTAATCCTCCCTTTCATTTTATATTGCATTTCACCGTGGTTATTGCTTTTATTGCTTTTTTTCAGCATAATTTTGTTTGACTGTATTTGACAATTTATACTAATAAGTGTATCAGATGATGATAAATCAATGTAACTTTTAACTTCCCTGTTCTATTCTGCATAGCTCTAGTGAGCATACTAATCTACATAAAGAAAAATTCTACGTAAAGAAAAATGATAACTTTCAGAGTAAACTGGTTCTGAGAGCTTCAGTGAGAACTATTAACATGTCTTCCAGTCCCATCTCTAAATCAGTAACTTATTCTTGCTGATTCTCCATGGGAACTCGTTTCAGTGGTCCCCATTTCAGTGCTGTGGGGCACAAACTTTTCAAGTAACTGAGCAAGCAAGTAAATTATATGAACATAGTGCTGTTCCGGTGATAGGATGCTCGTACACATGTGCAATTTTTGGCAGTCATGCGTGCACATGTGAGAAAAATGAATGCTGTGACCCTGTTGATTGGAAAAGATCAGTGAACAGATCCTTTTACTACATAAAGAAGTTAGAAATACGTCACTAGTTTAGAAGAGTTTTACATCATCTTTCTAAAGGTAGTGTTGCTCTCAGCGCTACAGATTATGTTAACAGCTCCATTTTACGTGGTTGTGTGCCTTCTCAAACACTTAAATAGGAAATGAATTATTTATGAATTATTTATTTTTTTGCAGTGGGTGGATTATTTTTGGCTGTATCGTGCTTTTAATACCTGATACTGCAAATTGTGGAAGAAAGTGCTAAATAGTGTATTGTAAACTTTCGAATGAAATGGTCATGGGAAGCTGCCACTTGCTGTGGGTTGCGGCACATCAGGACATAATCGGCACCCGCCGCGGCGACCTGCGAGCGGGCCGTCTGGGCCGAGCCGGTGAAGCCGCGCACCA
>JAOWBP010003659.1:18567920-18612095 GCA_028571105.1 Tragopan temminckii
TCTTTTTTTTCTTTTTTTTCTTTTTTTTCTTTTTTTCTTTTTTTTCTTTTTTTCTTTTTTTTCTTTTTTTCTTTTTTTTCTTTTTTTTCTTTTTTTTTGTGGTAGGCTTGTATACTCATGCAATATGAGAAATGTACTCATGAAATACAAGCTAAAGTTATGTGACACAGTAACATAAAAGTAGGAAGAATATAGAAAAATAAGAACATACTTTATTCTCAGTGCACCACAGGAGATGGCTGTTCTTTATTCTATCCCAAATTTCAGTTACTGCCAGATTATTTCAGATGACTCTATTATTAGTTTAAAAACATATACTTCAAAATACTTGTACTTATAATTTATTGAACTATAGTTAATAGCTTTAAATGTATTAGTTGGGTAGACTTTAATATTAAGATATGAATCTGTGTGGTTTCAAATACTGTTAGAGAAGTTCACTTTAGTCAAGCATGTATTTTGCTTGGAATTTAAGTAAACCATATCTGAAATGTCTCTGGTCTTCCTAAAAAAGTTACATTCATTATGACCTTGGTTTAAATTTTAATTATGATATGATGTGACTGATAATTCCACTCATTAATAAAAATTGTTCTCAATGTTGTTGACATCTTTGATTTAATAAATAAATAATGTGGCTTGCCACTGGAGATGTACACGTGGCTCCTATGTTATCTGTGGTTTCTGATCTCCTTAGCATTGATTGAATGCTAATCCTTCTTTAAAGTGTAATTCTGAACATACAAGTAAAGAATGTATAGCATTTGAGAAACTTACTGGATTCATCTTCATTTTCAAATGCAGCACAACACAAAACATTCTTCACTGTATGTTTCTAAAGAAATATACTGCATGTAAATAGGCATGGCAGACATTTTCAGATGAAAATTACTTTGGATATAAAGGACAAACTTTTTTGAATTAAGTGTTCAAGCTGAGGAAAGTTAATGTTGTAGACAATATATCTTTGTAAGTGCTTTCTACTGTAGATATATTTATAGAAAGTATAATTATTTTTTTGGTAATGTAACAGCAGGGATGGTTGCAGTGTGATTATGAATATGTTACATGTACTCAATGAGTAGAGAGCTCTATTTACAAGTATTTTTTAACATAATTACATTTTAAGCAGTTTGTACTTACATAATAGATGACAGTACAAGGACAAATTTAGGGTGTCCTTGAGCAACAAATAAATGTAGCCTTGCATGAAGGCTTCTTTAGGTAAGAAGGTGGATTTAAAGGTTAATTCTCTGTCATCTTGCAAGCTTGGTTGAGAGCCAAATCCAATCTGCAGCAATCTGATTACATGTATGCAACTTGCCTTAACAGGCTTTTGTTGAATGTGTTGCTGTAAGTATTGTATATTAGGTGTGTGTTCTGGGTTAACTAGCTCTGCTTTGAGTCTTCAAAATATATTTATAAAATGGTACAGAATACATATTAAATACATAATTTAATACAGTATGAATAAAGTACATGATGAAACAACTTTGGAATAGCTTTCTTTTGTATCTATATGTAATACAGAAAATAATACACGATATCCAGTTTTATGTCAAAACCAAGTTTGCATAAAATACTTGGCCCATTTGTAAATAAGAATGTAATAAATGGGAAACTGTGTGGATTCCTTTTAATTTTGAGTGATATACATGTATCTATCTATACAGGATTCTTAGAAAGGTATATAATATGACTAATTTTTCAGTCCTCCCTTCTCTTGTTGCTGAGGGCTCTTCAGAGGAGAAAAATGAAAGTGTATGATTCTGCTTTGTTTAAAGTGGGGAGAAAAGGATTTGGTCTCCTTGTAAAACTTGTTTGTTACAGGAGTCATTTCTGACCTCCAGATTCTCTTAGGTTTGGAATTGGTTCCACTGAATGTTCAGATACATGTGTGATATAGTAGCTATTTTCCTTCCTTCATCTGCAGTAAGAGGTGACTTCATGGGACCTGAATAGAAGGAATGGAGCAATCTCTTTCACGTTTTAATAGCTGATGGTTTTTGCAGGGAGACTGTTGTTTACGTGCAGTCTGTCTTGGTTGTGGAAATGTGAATTTTGATGTGCTCTACTTGTGCTATTCTCTGCCTCCCCAGACTGAATTTGTGCCGTTCATTGGTTTTCAGTACTAGAAAATTCTGCTCATTTTACTGCATTTTAAGGAAGGTGCATTGGGAGTAATGCATTTGAATGTGAAACCTGCTGTCGATGTAGCTACATAGATACACAATGTTTGTAGTGTATCTTTTTAGTTTTGTAAAATAAAAAGTACTCAGTTTGAGAACTGTGGGCGGAGACATTGGTAAAGAAGTGGCTTCTCCAAGCGATGACTGTAATTTGCAGAGTTATCCACGTTAGTTTTGAAAAAAAGTCTGTGCATCATAGACCTACTTTTTGTAGATACAAGACAGGGAATTGTGTTTAGCTCTCCTAAAGTAAAGGAAACATTTGCCCCAAAACTGTACTCAGTATGAAGTATGATGGAAGAGGACATAATTCCAGATTAAGTAAATGCACATAATATAAAAATCTAAATATACAAGTTATTATAACAGATTTTTTTTTTTTTGATTGAATTGTAGATTTCATTCAGTAATTTCATATAAGAGCTATCAATTTTTTTTTTTCTGGACAGTGTGCAGAAGTTACTTATTTTAATAAAAATACTGTATATAAATTGAGTGACATGAAAAAGTTCTAGAGTGCGCATTTATGTATTTTGCACCATCGCTTATTTTTTCTTCTGTCTTTTGCTTTTTCAGTTTTTAATTATAACTGTTTCTTTTATTCCAGTAAAAATTATTTCCAACAAATGGCAAGTGTTTAAGAGGATTGTTGAGTTTGATCTAGACTATTCTATGCGAAGCAGAAATCCACTGGGCTCCTTGAAGTTCTTTCTAGATGTCTTTTCTGTAGCAGAAATAGTGTCTTTGAGACAAAGAATTACAAAATTATACATGTTTTGGATTTTCCATCCTCTCCACTTCCACCTCCAGCTGCATTTTCAGCTAAAAAACAGAAAAGAAAAGTAAAGTGAGTACTTTCTGTTACTTTCAGTTGCTTTAATTTCTTGTTTTAAAAGCATTGCTTTTGTGATAAGGATATTATATGTGTTTGACTTTCTGAAAATGGAACATGTTTTCACTATTTGTTTGGGAAATTGGAGCATGCAACAACTCTTCATGTTATATATACCTATACATATATGATGTAGCAATTGATACCAACATTTCTCAATGGACCAAACACACTGAACCACTCTTACTGGAAAGTTTCAGTACTTTATGTAAGTCTGTCCCACACATACAAAACTGAGGTATGCAAGCCACGCTAAAGAAAAAAAAAGTCTTGAATTAATATCATCTTGGAAACTATTTTTGAAGAAGATGATGCAAAAGCTTTAATTTGACCTAGTTGTATAAACTCTTATCCAAGCCTGCATGAATCCCTTGGTAACAACCAATTAAGACAGAGAGACTGTTTTTTAATACTTTATAGCAACTGATTCTGTTAATAGACGTCTCTCTCAAATGATTCCACAGATGTTTATTGGTCATAGTTAAGGTTGTTTCAATGTAATAAATTGCGTTTCCAGATTCATTTAAGGTAAGATACCAATATTAGAATTAAAACTTACATTTGAAAGCTGTGGATCACCATGTTACTTAGGTCATTTTCGACCCTTTCCACCTGCATTGAAACATGTCACATAATCAGTGTCCTACCCTCTGTAATTTGTGGATATAATCAACACTACGTTACTAAATATGTATTTCATTTTCATAGTTCAATACTGTATTCTGCTTTCTGTTCTGAACTTTCCACTGTAGTGGTTCAGCAAATATGTTTATTTTGTTTTCTGCCTACTGAATGGCTCAGAATAGCCAGGTCAGTGTGATCTAGAGATGACCGTGGTTCAGCATGCATCATATCACTGTTTGTATGAACTGACTCTTTAACAAAGGCATATATTTACATGGCCTTGATTTTGACAGTGTCAAATCTGTTCTTCACAAAAATGCATGGTCTCATTTCAGTGCACATTTAAAAAGAGACAAAATATTTCACTTACACTTTTTTGATGCCAATTATGATAAGCAAGGAAGTCCAGATCCTTAGTTCCTGTAAATCAGTCTCTCCATGTTAGCCTATGTGAGGTGCCTTGTGGGGAAATACTTATTTCTCTAAATCAGTGATGTAAGGGACTCCAGAATACCAATGATGTGAGATAGTCTTAACTTCAAGTGGAAGTAGTGGGAGTCTAAGTCCTAAGTTTATAAATCATTATTTTATTTTTAGCTCAGAAGAGCCTTATGCTTAAGGGCATAGGATAAGATTTCGATAACTATTCCCTTTGCAAAAAATGCAAATATGTAAGGAGGTTTCTTTGCAGGTCCTGGAGTAGTTTGGTTTTTGTTGGCACTTCTGCAAAACTCAAATGCTTATGTTCCAGTGTTCTTATTCAGAACCAGCTAGTTGTTGAGCAGATGATGAGATTTATTGGCCAAAAAAAAAAAAAGAGTGTATTTTAAAATAAATCTGGGGGAGAATGGGGTGGGCCTAATTCCTCTGAAACTGTAAGTGGTGCAAAAATGTTTGTTTGAATTTTAGCCTAGTAGCACTGATTTCATGAGCTAATTATATAGCCAGTTATACTTCAAATTCTGACAGTAACTTGATACATAGCCTTGAATAACCTATCTTTTAATGTGAAATCTGGAGAATACTCACCTATTTCCCACATACACTGATTAACAAATAAATTATTGTGTACTGTTTTATGTTTAAAAAATGTAAAATACACTATTAAAACAAACTAACTTTTTTCTTTGAACTAGCTGACAATAAATCATTCTCTAAAAATCACATTTTTCTTTTAATCTCCAAATCTTTTCATTTCAGCTGATTAGAAAAGCTGATGTTTCAAATGCAGTACAGAATATAAAAAATAACTAATTTCACTCTTACATTTGAGTTACACTTGAGGTTTTCAGTTTATATAAAATTTGGATTGACATTTGGGTCATCGCATGCAAAACCGTACTTTCAATTTTAGGTCTTAGAAAGATTAGCGTTAGATTTGTACTATGAGAGAACATATTTTAGCAAGAAACTGATGGTAGGAAACTAGAGCCAAAAGCTTTATCTCAAATTTGGAAGAGTAGTGGGGCTTGTGTTGTTCCAAATGCATACTCCATTCTCATCTCCTATCCTTGTATTTTTATTTTCAGCTTAAACAAAGCACCAGAATACATTTGAGGCTGATACCATGCAGAATTTCGATACAACTCATATTTCAGATGATTATAACGTTCACAGATAAATAGAGGTGGTTAATTATGTTCAGTTTTATGTCTTAAGAGAAAATAAATTTTACATTCACTTCACTTCTGTGATGGTCATGTTTTCTGTAATTGTACAGCTTAGAAAATAAGGTCAGTGTATTGGATTTGTGTCATTTTGAAAGGTAACTCCTCTTCCAGCTAAAGACAAAGCTAATTTGGCTAATTCGTAACTCAAATACTGCTAGTGTAAAGAATATTGTAAAGTTTACCATATGTGTGAATTACAGAGAGAAGAACTGCCTATATGAATATATGAATGAAAAAATTAGAAGTTATTTAACCTTTTTTGGCAGCTGCTTCTTCTTCCTTTTTCTTTTGTTCCTCAATAACTTTCATCTTCTCTTCATACTCATCAGCTCTTGTTTTCCATTCAACCCTGTTGTTTTGAAGACCATCAAACATGGGTGTAATTTCCTTGTGAAATCTTGAGAATTCCTATGCAAGCAATTGAATTTAATGAATTAGAAATATGAAAACACTGTTGATTTGTAAAGTATGAATTTCTGGAAATGCTGCTTTGCAGAGAAAGCATTTGCTTTAATTTTCCTATTAAAAATAATTATTTCTGTTTGTATGTTGTATGAATTAATTTTAACTGATAGTTTGTGGTTTTGACTTGTTTGTTTGTTTTGCAACTACTTGTTCCATTTCTGTTAGCTGGCTTTCTACAGAATTGAAAAGAAGTTTTATAATAATGCCACTATTTTCCAGTGCATGTTTGTGAGCGTGTTTTTGGCCAAGCAGTGGTGGCATATTATTGAAAAGATTGTGTTGGGATAATAATGCCATATTGCACACATAGTGTCAGAATAGATTTGAATTATATGCTGCACATTTTAGTATCTTCCCTAATTTCACATTTGAAAGTCTGGTTCATATAATAAAATTATAACTTTGATACCTGATATTTCCTGATATGTTTATCAATATCAGGATATAGAGAAAGTCTAGTATTTTGTAGTATATTCTAGGCAGATTAGGATGTACCTAATTATGCTGAAATATTGCATGACACTTTTCTGTGTAACATTTTGAGATAATGTTAAAAGCTAAATGGAGATTAAGAAAGTTGACATTAAAGTGCTTTCCAGAAAATATACAATGGCTATCCTTACAAACAATGCAAATTTTTTGTTCCTTTAAATGTGCCATTAACTGATTTCTGTAATCATCTACACGTCACGTATTTATATTAAGTGGGACTTTAAAGAACCAGAGTGGGCTTTCTAATTCAGTCTTTCAAGGAAGGTAGTAACAGTATCTTAGTGCCCTCCAGTTACACTGAGATCTTCTGTTGGTAACCATGTCTTGAATGTGCTTTGTGAGAGCAATTCTTCTAAATCTAAAAGATTGAAAAAATGTGGTGGTAGTGATAGCGGTTTACCCAATAAATAAGAATCCTGCAACTGTCTAAAATTTTTTAGTGCAACTGTTGGTCATTAGTTGTTCCATCAGAACTACTTCAGTGGGAAAACAAACCAAAAAAAATTTTCTTACCTTGTACACAAAAGTGCACACAAAATCTATGAAACCAACTTGGAGCTTAGGTAGTTCATCACCTTTGTTTCTGTCCATCATTGGCTAGAACAGAATAGCAGTAATTTAGATCATGCAGAGATCATGCTTTTGGTTATAATGAACTAAAAATCATTGTTGACCACTATCTATTCAGTATTTAAATAATAGACAATATTGCTTAACACAGTTAAATTATTTAGTGCTTACAATTGGTTGTTGCTGTAGTACAGTTCGTTCCAGATCACCTTGCTCCCAAAATTCATTTGCAACCATGAGGGCAACCTGAAAAATCAAAATTCAAAGGAAATGTAAGCCATAAACAATAGATGTGGATGAATAAATAAATGAAGAAAGGTAAGAACAAGGCTTTCCAGAAAAATAATAATAATAATGTTGATTGTCTCAAAACTGGCATATTACTGTTTAAATAAACATATTGTCGATTTACCACTAAACTATTATTACTAACTTCACATCCACAAAAGAGGATTTATTTCTTGCTAGCTGTGCTATTTCTGAGTAGCTTAAAAAGTTCTTCAGAAATAGGGAGTTTTAGTCAAAGACAATAGAATTCTACCATTTAATCCTTGAGAGAGTTGAGCACTTCTGTCAGGAATTGTAAACACTTTTTGGTGTATTTAAGCTTTCTCCAGCAAATGATTATCATCCATTTTTACATGCTGGTGCACACTATCTAATAGATATGGGAGTTGAAATTAGATGATCTCTAAGGGACAAACCCAAGTCAATCTATGATTCTATCTTGTTATGATTATCATCATCAGCAGTACCATGACAATATTAGCAACACAACAGAATCTGTTAGTTCCTGTGATGCATAAAATCTTGGAATCATTGAATGGCTTGGGTTGGAACGGGCCTTAAAGCCCATCCAATTCCAAAACCCCTGCCATTGGCAGGGTTGCCACCCACTAGATCAGGCTGCCCAGGGCCCCATCCAACCTGGCCTTGAACGCCTCCATTGATGGGGCATCCACAGCTTTCGTAGGCAGTCTGTTCCAGTAACTCACCACCCTCTGAGTAAAATGTTTCCTCCTTAGAAATTACTTAGAAGACTCCACAACCATCTTGTGTTTTGATTATGCATTGCTAAAACCTATATCTGTAAAATTAATTGATGAGTTCGAGCGTAATGGTCAGTAAGTACTGAAGTATTTGAAGTACTTAACTGCAAGGCAGCATCACATTGTATTACTGAATTTATTCTTAGCATGATTAAGCTAATTTGAAGCAGCACCAAGATCTACAGAATAGGCACATTTAATTCAATTTTTTCTGTTGTGAAATCTGTACCTTAGAAATACCTGAAAAATAGCAAAAGTTGGATTACACTAATATAGTGGAGTAACATTTAAGGGTAGCTAGAACAGCTGACAGATTTGGAGAGGGCAGTTTTAGCTAACTGACAAGTAGAAAAGGAGAGACAGCCCTTGTACTCTCAGTGACAGAAGCACAGAGGTTGATTTTTAGAAAGGCAGCTGAGTGCAAATAGTTACATATCTATCAAAATAAGTAATGTGTTTGTTTTTTTGTTTGTTTTTTTTCATGACATCAGACACAAGTGGGCAACAAAACATAGCAAATGCAGGATTATAGGTTTGAAAATATTTACCTTACTTTGCACCTCCCAAGGCTTGGTTATAGCAGACAAGTCACATCCGGTCATCATCATAGCCCTTTGAAAGCAAGGGGTAAAAATAATTAGAATGATGAAAGAAAAGAAAAAAAAAAAGCAAGAACAGCAACAAAGGATCCATATTTTAAGCTATTCAGATGCAGTTAGATGCACCTTTTGAGAAGACTTATTTAAAGTCATGGTTATGCTCATCATCAGATGATAACAACAAATTTCAACTTGCATATCTAGATGCCCAAAAACTTTTGAAATCTGTTTGTAGTTAACTGATTGAATAAAGAGCAAGATATTAACCACCTACATGATGACTTCTTTTTTGGTTGGGTCAATAGATATATATTTAATTGCCTCCTCTTCTGTTTCCATTTTTTCGATTGCATCCACAATCTTTTGAAACATAGTCCTTTTCCTGTGAAAACATACAGATAAACCATATATTAGTAAACAAAAATCCAGCATTATAAATAAAACAGAAAATAAATCCCATATTTTTCATATATATGCTTTTCCAAAGTTGCATCCTAGTCACAGTAGTGACACCTTCTTCCCCCTAAACTCCAAGTTTCCAGTTAACCTAGCACATTTATATTTTGCTGTATACCCCTGATGTATGAAGCACTATTTCAAAGGTTCTGACAAAGATCCAAATAACAGGTTTCCTGACTCTGCGTATTAAACTGTTCAAAGTGACATTAATGTTTCTTTAGTATTATGTTTTCTTTCATAATATTTCAGTAATGTAATAAATCAGGAAAAGAGAAGCAAATACTAACAACTGTCCCCTCAAATATTCTAAAAAATCCTTGAAACTTGACTGAGAAGTACTCTGAAAAATCTGTCTTAGTACTGCTTAATGAATCTTTTAATTTGCATTTCAAATGAAAAAAATAATGGGGTTAGTTTTCATTGAAATTTAGTAATGGCCACTGAACATCTAACTGAATTGTTTCCTGTCTCCTAGCTTTAAATCATCCCACTTATGAGACATCTGGACCAACAAAAAAACAATAGCCTCAATAACCTTTACAGAAACATGTTATGATAGTAAAGTTGAGTGGGTATTTTTTTATTTGAGGTCTTTGTCATGTTTAGCACTGGGATCAGTTGATGTCTGTTTTTAACCCAGAATCTCAATTTCATTTTCATAAGCATGCTCCTGTTCAGTATGAGTAATCGCAGTATGGTACACTAAATATCACACCTGCAGACAACTTTATCATTAGGCTACAAAATTTACAATTCTGAAATATATCTGCTGTAACTTATTGCATATTTGAATTACCTACTAGATGTATACAAAGTATTATAGACACATTTTGAAATTTGGAAGATTATAATGAAAATAAGAATGTCTTGGTTTTTTTTTAATGAGAATTAGACTTACTAAAAGCAGTTTAAAATACAGCTCTGTACTCTGCATATAACAAACAAAAACTACAGCTGTAAATAGTATAGGACTGACATTTTTTCAGTAGGAAGTTACACAGAATTTAGTACTTACTTGAAATACAAAGCCAAGTCAGTTGCTATTATTGCAACTTCAAATAAGTGTAGAACGGTTTCAAACTGGCGCTTATTTAGGTTCTGGAAGATGTTTAAACTCTGCAAGATGGAAAGTTTACGAATTCAATTCCTCTTATAAAACTGTCTTTGCTTTGTACTCTACAGACTGCTCCATAGGACAGTATATCAAAACTGTATGTATGATCAACTATACGCTCTAAATCAAAATAATACTACAAATGAAAAGTTCTTCAGAGGTGGCCCTCATTCAAGAGTAGTTCTTAAGCTTTTAAATATTGTTATTTTTGGCAGTTACAGCTGCAGAAATGTCTGAGACTGAGATACAAATATGCACATCCTAGTGTATATTTTTCACAACCATGTCATATATACTAACCAAATCTTTACCACCTTTTAAGAGGAAAGATGGAAAAGTGAAAAATATTTTTGGAAAAAGAAAAGCGGGATCAGCTGGCACAGAAGCTGGGAGAACTAGAAGGAGTCACATTGGGACTACATGAAATCATTAAGGTTGGATGGGATCAGAATAAATGGCTAAATACTGTGTAGGGAGATCCAAACTGCTGCCTCCAGAGGCTGCACAAATAACTAAATTCATATTGACTTGGTCTGCTATTGTTATATTTAAATTAAAATCAAATAAAATCACCCATATTCTGTATAATTCAGCAAGAAATGGCTGCTTTGCCTTATTTCTTTGCCAGTCATATCCAAGGACCTGTGAGTTTTTCTAGACCTCTTCTTCCTGTTAGCCTGGCTTAGCCCAATTGCCTGTGGTGTTATTAAGGCTCTGCTTCTGTAAAGTGCAGTGTCCTTTTTCCCAAGCAAAGGGAATGGAATCACCACATCCCTGTTTTCCTTCTTTTCTTAACTGAGGAGAGCATGGGTATTGTGGTCCCCCTGTTCAGCACCTTCAAAATCCTGACCATCAAAAATCAATGGTTGTTCCCCAGCATCTCACATTTGAAAAAGTGCACCATCTCCATCAATAAAGGTAATTTTTTTATTTATTTATTAATTTTAAGTAACAGATTTGTTTTGTGGATGTTTTTCTCAGATGTAGAAGTGAGAGCCTTCCATACTGCTTGCTACAAACAAGTGGGATGGAAGAGCCTTGAGATTTCAGGTCTACACAGTTATATATTTTTATTATTTCCCTGAAAAAAATATCTAGTAAATAGTTTTAAATAGACTTTTTGCTTGTAGCTAGGACAGAGCCAGGCACTGCTGCAGAAGGAATGGCTGTCCCATGCAGGAGGTACAGGGCTCTGCAGGGCCGACATTTTGTTGAGCCTGAGGGGAGCTGAGGGGAGCAACATGGCGCCACTGTAGCTCTGTGGGAACACCTGTGCCCACCCGCAGAGCAGAACTCTGAAATGTGGCAGCAAAAAGGGGGAAAACCACTTGGGGATGGCAGAAGGGAAAGGAGAAAGCATCTGCCTATTTCAAGAGAGATCTGCAGTGGGAGCTGCCACAGAGCCGTGATGCTGCCTGACCTGTTTTAATGAGATGGGGGCAGAGGGCCTGGTCTGGGAGTGAGGACACCCTCCATAAACAGCTCCATCCATTTGTTCCTCCCTGTCAGAGCCAGCAACTAAACTCAGACCTAACCCAGGTGCAGCTGTTTAATTACAGTACCTTGTGTTTTCTACACCAACTTCAGCTGTGTGTGAGAGGCATGTGAGTGAGGCCTACAGGACAAGCTGCTTTTCTCTAAAAGTGGACAGTGAGTAAGAATGTGGTTTAAACTTCTGAATTTGAGCATAATTTCTTAATCTGGAATTAGATAAATGAATAAGACCTGTAAACAATTTGTGATTTATTTGGATCTTTTGTGTTGATTGCTGTAAGCAGAAAATTCATGCAAACGTACCTCATCTTGCAGTAGGGTTTTACTGTACTCCAGGTGATGTCTTTCTAAAATGGAAGAGCCGTGAAGCTTTGCTAGTGGAGCAGCTGATCTGTTAAAAAAAGACATAATTGTTTATAGTATTTTGAGGCAATATTTGTGATTCAGAATTCAGATTTTTGGGATTAAAATACTTCTGCTATTGATCTGCTTATTCAGTAGCTTAAAATATATCTTAAGCACTAGTATTAGGCAGAGCAAGAAGTATGTTTTTTTTGTCTTCGCTCTTGTGATGGTAAAGACAGATAATTAGAGATTTCAGTGCCTGCTGAAAATCAGCTGTACTTTTGAAAATCTCTCTATTTAATCTTGTATATTCATTCTGCTGTTTGTTTAATCTACATGATTTCTGCATATTTTAAAAATAATCTTGAGCCATCTTTTAATATTTATTGTGTGGCATGACTTTTATCTGTAATTACTGTGGAGCATGTCCCCTGTGATTTTAACTTAATGTAAGTTGAATCTGAAGTAATAATATAATGGAATTTAATTTCTTTATCCCTTTTGCTCCTCCCTTCCCCCAGAATCACTGATTTATGAAGTGTGCAAGTCCTGATTGCTCAGATGTGTTTAGTCTTATCACAGAGCTCAAAGAATCCCTCTGACCTTGGGCTAATCTTCAAGGTAATTCTGATTCAGACTACAGCAGTGGGAGGAAGGGCGAAATATCCTATCTATGCTCCAGATTGTTCTCATGTTGAGAAGTGTATTTTCCTCCTTTCTTCCCTTGGCTAAAAAATTATTTCCTGAGATAAACCAAGGTGTATTGGTATAGGCTACCTGTGTTTTCTGCCTTTGTAGATGAGGTCAACTTCCAGGCTGTAGTGATAAAGCCGATGGGTTTTATAAATAGCTTTACTGTGTATGACCTCAAGTAGAGGGCTTTCAGCAGGGAAGACCATACTAGGAAGATTTAAAAACCCCTTAAACTTATTTGGATGAGAGGCAGTCAGCTGAATAAGAATCAGCATCTGTCATGCTCTCTCTCCTACGTCACCTGGAGAATCCCAGAGAATAATCAGAAAATCCCCTAACGTCACTGCTCCAGCATGTGGTCTGAAACTCCTCTCCTGGGCTGAGTGTGTCCAGGGACAGAGGAGGAGGATGAATCATTCTGGAGATGCGGTTAGTGGAAACAGTACTCTCAGACAATTATGGTTTGAATCTCCTGGCCCACATGACATTCCGAGAATCCTGTGTTCTCTGGCTAGCACACAGAAGAACTACCAAATCACTCAAAAGACTAAATGGTAGATTGCTCACTCTTCAACAGTGGGCCTCACCATGATTTGTAAAGCTGTAATAAACAGGTAAATTTAAAATAATATGGATTTATATTGTTTCATTATGATAATTTACTAACAACAAGGGAAAGATCACAAAGAAGCCTTTTTGTACATTTAGAACACAAAGGAACATGAATTGCAAAGTTTAACCTTGTGGTATATAACTTACTGGTATGTGAGCCCTGTGGCAGAAACCAAGCTCATAGTTTTGAATTGTACATAATGTGAGGAGATCATATCTCAAGAAAGGACCTTTGTCAATCAGTAAACTCACTGGAGGGAGCAAGAAAGCTAGGTGAATCAGCCAGTAGAACACTGAGAAAAGAATGCATCTAAATTCCTGTCTCTTTCTAAGCTGGCCTTTGTATATTCCAGATCCTGAATCTCTCTCCAGAAAAATGCCTTTACCCTATCTTGAAAGATAAATAAAAAATTCCACTTAGGTACTTTCTACTCTTTTTATTGAAGCTAATTTTGACTTACCACTAGTGTAGCAAGACAGAGCACTAAAGTTTAATTTTGGAACTTCCTGACTAAGGCAGTCGGATAAATAATAGGAGTTCATCTGCCATATGCTTAGATTGTCTATGGAGATTGATGATGCTTTCTTTTTAATATCCTAAAAATTCCTTTTTGCTTCTTGTGATAGTTAGAACAACTATCTTAAAAATGAATTGCAGCTCCAGCAGATACTTCTAAGATTCTGCTTTTGAGGTTTCTCATTGCTTCAGTTGCCATGACAAATTCTTAGAGGCAGAAATCTTCTCTATGATGAATATCAATCAATGGCTTAGGTTGGAGGGGACCTTGAGGATTTTCTAGTTCCAACTGTCCTGCCATGGGCAGGGATGCCACTCACTAGCTCTGGCAGCCCAGGATCTGATCCGACCTGGCTTTACGTGCCTCCAGGGATGAGGCATCCACAGCTCCTCTGGGCAGCCTGTGCCAGTGTCTCTGAGTAAAAAAAAATTCTGCCTAATATCTAATCTAAATCTCCCCTCTTTTAGTTTAAAACCATTCCCCCTTGTACTATCATAATCAAATCATGTAAAAAGTTGGTCTCCCTCCTGCTTGCAAGCTTCCTTCAAGTAGGGAGAGGCCGCAATGATGTCTCCCCAGAGCCTTCTCTTCTCCAAGCTGAACAAGCCCAGCTCCCTCAGCCTTTCTTCAAGTCCCTTCATGCTAGATGTTCATGGAATACCTACAGTATATTTTTGCATGTGTTAACTTGTTCTTTCTTTTGCCACTCAAAGTACTGCATAGCCATATATTTGTATTTACCAAATCTGTTAATTTTACTTACTTCATTTGATACAAGTTATTGGTCCCTCTGTGATCAATGTCATGGCAGAAAGCAGCAGCAACCATGGCAAAGGCTTCTAGATCAGTGTAGTATTTCTTTATTCTACCTGTCTGTAAAGGAAAACAAACAATTCTCACTGTGCACCTTCCTTGAAAGGAAAGCTAAGTAATGAATGTAAGGTTGATATTAGCAACATTACCATCAGCAAAGTAAACATTGTTTGTCCCACGTTGAATCCATGTCGCCAGTTGTGGTAAGTGATATCTCGATAACCCTTCCTGACTGTGTACATCCATCTTGTAAGGACCTAGTATGAATAAAAGTGATTGAGACTGTGCTGTTCACTGAAATGAAATTATGGAATTTCTATAAAATTAATGGAATGTTCCATAAAATTACTGGAATAATATGCTTTTTTTTTTTTAAATGAAAATAATTAAACTATGCATTATGTAAACGCATATTGATTTAATTCCTTGAAGAGGTCAAGCAAGTTCAGGATCAATTTAAGTCTTTATGACAACTGTGCAAATATTAAGAATGTTGTTATTCATACCACTCACACTTTAGTATAGCTTACTCCTATACTTAAGAACCTACAATCAGTCTGCTATGTTAAAAGAAATATAAACGACAAAATAGATCAAACCTCTGCTGGGACTTTGAACTTTTCAACAACATTTATCTCAAAGAACAGTCGTATTCCACAAGTTATCAAGCCATGTTCTGTAACAGGAAAGTCACTGAAGCGGAATTCGTATAGTTCTAAATCCTTGGGATCAGGTAATTCTTCTTTCTGTTAGGAAGAGTTGAAAGCAGAAGGATTTTTATGGCAAGTACAAAGTTGAACAAGCTGTTTTTTTACTTCATTGGGAACCCTGCATAAGGACAATATGCTTACTGTATCTTCAAAACCTAATATGTATTATGTTTTGAAACACAATGGTGATACTAGTCTTCTTTTCTAAGAGGATAGGTAAGAATCTTGCCCAGATGTTTTTTCTTCCTGCCCTTAATTCCAATAAAATTGGTTGGGACAATCTCAGCATTTCCTCAGGGAGGACATCTCAGGTCTTGGGCTTCTTCCTTCCTGGTATAAAATCTTGTGATTTCCCCACTTCTAGCCTGGTCTGAGAGTTGCAGTTCTTTTTCACATCCAAAACCATTCAACAAGCCCTTCTCTTCTTGGTAAATGTTGCTGTTTCTTTTGAATCTTATGACTTAAGAGTACTGATGGAGCAGTGACCAAGAATAACCTTCCTAGAACAAATTTTTTTTTTTTCACTTTAGCAGTAAAATAAAGTATGACAGCATTTTTTTTTATTTTTATTTTTTAATGACAGAAGGCTTGCTTACATGCTTGCCTACCACTAGCCTTGTCTTCTCTTGGAGGACCTACAGCCAAGCAAAGTTTCCTGTATATTTTTTATTCTCTGGTGTTCTGATGGTTGCTTCTCCATGACCTACTCTCCAAATTAGTCTGCCTTACCTTGTCTCCTATGACAATCTCTCTTTGTATGATAACCTATGTACACTTAATAGAGAAACCTGTAGGGTTTATTTGGCAGTGGAAAATCCTAGAACTGTAAAAATTCACAATTAATAGTCTAAATGGTGAGTAACCTTACTTTTTTGCCTGCCTGCAATAGATTCTTGACTGCTTTGCTTTTGAATGATCTCAAACTAAAAATTCAAGGCTAAAGTGTACAAAGCTTGTAGAATTCACAGTTGTTGTGGTTTACTTCAAATCCCTTAGAGTCCTTTGCTTTTTACTGCTGTGGTTGGTGGTAAATTACAGTTGTCTTCTGTAATTTACAACAGCCTGTTCTGAACAATTGTGCTCCTGGATGAAAATGAAAGCTCATTTCAGAAGTAGTGGACAGCGTAAGTTCATAATCTTATCCTCCACATTCTAGGGGAAAATGGGTGGATGACATGCAGTGATATTTCTCTCCCTGAAGGGCAGACACAGAGCTTATGACAGCTCTCATGAACTGAAGAACTTTCGAAAAGAATTCTAAAATTCAGAGGATGAAAAGGTTGAGAAGCTTGTACTAAATTTCAAGGTGCTTATTTTGTATACATTTTATAGATTTATGTATATATTTTATAGATTCACATTGAATAGTGATATTGGCAAACAGTTCTGTAACAGCTTTCATTTATATATCCCAAAAGCCTAAGGAGAGAAGCAGTATATTTGAAAGGATATGCCCCAATCAAAAAAAATTAATTCAGGGAAGTCTGATACAACCCAAAAATAGATTATATGATCACGGTGACTCCCACCACGTAGTCAATACATGATCTCCATTATACAGATTAGGAAAACTATAACTAAATCTATTTGCCCCTGGACAATGTATTTCAACAAATGAGGCTGAACAACTATAGAACAGTATTTCTTTCTCCCTTGGTTGAATTTCCCTTTAGATTTACTCTGATCTGAGGTCAAGGACAAGGAAACCTGTAATAGTGGTGTTTTAAGACCCATTACTTTGTGAATCATCAGATCTAGAAACACCTGCTTTATCTCATTAGCAATCTGGGATTCCAGGCCTTATAATAGGATAAAGCACTTGCATGTAGCCTTGGCAGTACAGAATATATTAGACCTTTTGATTTGTGACACCACAATGTTGAAAGAACTTATTCTACTTGCTTTCTAGGGATTTAAAAATTCATACAATATTATTACCTTTGGAAGTCTGCACTATCCTAATTACTTGTTGCTATAGAAGTAGAAAGATTTGGTAAAGTTTATTGATGTTTACTTTAGCAGGTATGTGAAGCTACTCAGTGTGCATTGATGTTTTTTTGGTTTCATTACATACAAGCTGCATGAACATCTTTTCTGTGGGAGCCAGTGAAATTTCAGCACCATTGCACTCTGGCATTAACTAAAAGTAGCTTAATGAGATCTGTTCCCTATGGCTATGTCTACATTAGCAAATGTGGCATAGTAGGAGGAAATATGTGTGGTGGCTGGTAGTAGAAGTCAACAATCTTGCATATATCTGATATTTCTTTTTTGGTCTGGTTCTGTATTGATATGTTTACAGTTGAGCTTCATTACTTTCCTGAAGCACACCTTTTGGTTTTATTTCAGTTAGACCACGTATGCTTCGGGACTGTTCTGCAAGGAAAAACAAAGTGCAGTAAGTGGGCACAAAAGGAGTTTTGCTTTAAGAAGACATTCCCCTTCTGGGCTGAAGTACCAAGGCAGCCAGAAGTGTGCACAGTCTAGAAGGAAAAAGGCTCATTTTTGTTTTAGCAGAAGGAGAGATTTAATTGCTTAGGTCAAATCTGTTTCAGCACTGCAAAGTATCTTACTGCTGCATTTGGTCTTCTTCGCCTAGGGAGATGCAGGATAGTTCATGGGAAAGTAGGTTAGTTCTACTGGAAACTCCTGTATGTGTTCTCCTACTCAAAATGGAAGTGACTTTGCATCATTATATTATACCTTATGTTATTTTCTGTTCATGTAACATTCACCATTTTAGATGTTAATTGGTATAAATCTTTCTATATAGCTCTGGCTATCCAGGTCTATTAAAACATATATGGGAGACAGTGCTTCCCTGTAGGTAACAGTGGAGTCTGTACATGAAGAAACTGAAGAAGTTGAAGATGTATTATTAAATCAAATTAGCTCCATCTAGTTGTGGAATTGATAGCTAGTATCAGTGGTATTAAGCAGAATTTATCTATATACAGCTTTTTGAATAAGAGCCATCGCTATTTGATATCAACATGCATCTGGAAGTCAAATTTTCATTTATTGACTTACCAAAATCCTGATAAGATCTTTTTCATCACATTCTTCTATACTCTTTACATTTAATTTCTCTTTGTATTTCTGAAAATGAAAATGAACAATACATTTAGGTTTTGTGTAGCAAATTTCCTACTTCAATTTTGTGGACAGAAACTCACCAGTATAGATTCAACTTCAGAAGAAGTAGCCTTTGTCTGGTACATAAGCATTTCCTGAGCAATATCTTTTCTGTTTTCAAGCTTGTTCATTTTATCGTAAGTGTCAGTATTTAAAACAGACCACCCCAGGAACTGTGTAAGAGTCTGGAAAACAAAGCAAAGGTTAGGTGACAGCGTGACAATAAAATTGAACTACCAATTTAAACTTAATTCTTAAAATTTACATTCTGGTCATGCTCTTTGAAAATCAACACTCAATTCTACCTGTTAGAAGACTTTACCTTCCCATCAGCAGGTGCCATTTGACCTTCGCAGCTTTTAAGGAGATTGTTTGTTTCAACCTGTGCCCATATTCCCATCTTATATATTATAAGGGCCCATATTCCCTTTTTATATACAGGAGTTTGAGGCTTATAAAGTTTAGGTTAGCTTGGGGGACTTGAATACAATGTGTAATATTGTATCTTTCCAAAGTACATGATCTCACTTAGAGTTCATGATTGCAGGCATATTCATTGGTAAGCAGCATGCCATACCTGCTAATATTTGGCATTTAGACATTGTCCTTATTATTATGCTTTAACTTTTGGTTAGTTCTGTGGCGGTCAGGCAGTTTGACTAGGAGATCTTCAAAAGTTCCTTGCATCTGAACTGTTCCATCCCATCCCATTTTTAACCCACTCACATTAATTATGAACGTTGACCATCATTAAAGAGTCAAATGACTTAAAAATATCTGACTTTGGTTCATTATTGGAATGTAAATGATCTCATAAATTTTCAGTTTTATAAACGGAGAAAAAAAATCTCTCATTAAGATAAAAAATTTCTCATTAAGAAACTATGGTGAGGAAGATAGTCTTTTGGTCAGATGTTAATATAGCCTGCTAAAAAATTTGTTAATTTAGCATTACATGGCTCCTTAGGGTCTGTAATCCTATTAAACTTACTTCAATTATCTGTTCATCATACTCATCAAAAGGTTTTCCATCTTTCCTGTTGTAAAATGTTGCAACTCCCACAATTTCTTCTTTTTTGTTGACAATAGGCAATGAAAGGACGTTTTTTATAACCCATCCAGTCTCATCCACAGGTCCTTTCTATAGAAAAGGCAGAGAGGAAAAAATGTTGCATGTTTCTTTCAAAGTAGTAATACAGCTATTAGTATAGGCCATGTAACACTAAGCCCCATGAATCACAAAGAAAGGAGAAATTTTTCATGTAGGCAGTCATAATTTGTGGAAGGATTTAGCATATTTTTCCACAATGTTTATAACTATATACGTTACTAGAATTACCTGAAATGTGAAATATTCATCTGCTGGTGCATTCATCATGTTACAAATCTGCAATATAAAGAAAAGGAGATATTATTTAAAGGAAATATATCATGACTTGGCCTGTGTTTAAAAAAAAAAAAAAAACAAAACCAAAAAAAAAGGATATATATTTTAAGCTAAAAGCAGTGAGCATCCTAGCTAGCTACAAAGAGTAAAACTGTTCCTATTAATTTAGTTGTGGGTATTCTTACGTATCATTTTGGAGCATTTACACCAAAGTGCCTCATGTATGGAACCTCACAATGCATAAACATAAATGTTAAGAAAACTTTTGTGCCAGTTTTCAGTGACTTGGGGAATTATAGAAGAAAATAATTTGAATACTACCTCAAAAGTCTATGTTTTTATTGCTATTAAAAATGACATAGAATTACTAATAGCTGTCATTCATAATGGCTTTGAATTACATATCTTGGCTATGCTATGTGCCATGCTAAACCAGTGCTGTACCAGTATGGAGCTGCACGTACTTTCTGGCTGATTTGGCTCAGCCCACGTTTTCCAACTTACTGCTACACAGAAGACATGAGAAAAAGAAAGAAAAAACTTTTAACGGTGTATATTTAGACATTTACTGTGAGTAATAGTTCACACATTTGGAAAGATATATGCGCCATGCAAATTTATTCCTCTAATGTTACCATAATTGGAGGGAAATTTTCTTGGTGTTTTGGATATTAGTGCTGTGGGTTTGTCTCCATACAGGCTACTGATTCACATAACTTTGGAAGCAGCACAGTATTTTCAGATAATTTGAGTGTGGGAAGTATTTTTTTCTTTTTTCGTTCAATCAGAAGAACTTCATGTATTAAGACAGGTAGTTTTTACTTTTGGTATGAACTTACAAATCCATTTTCTGCAACATATGTTGGCAATCCACTGATAAGACACCAGTGATCTGCTGGAGGTGACCTTTAGAGAGAAAATGAAATTAGATTATTTTTGCAGATGCAGACATACTAGTATTCTATCCCGGCAATAAATCTAATTACCACACATTAACAGGCTGCCAAGGAATACTCACGGAATGACTTTGATTTCTTCTTTCCCATGCAAGATGTAGTCAATAATCTTATAAAAGTTGACTTCCTAAACAAAAAGAGAAAAACATCTAAGTTACCTGTACAACCTCAATGTCAAAGTTAAGATTCATTAAAAGAAAAATTAATATCCTCACTCTTCCATCGGGTGTCTTGGGACCTTTGTAAGGTTCTGCCTCCCCCAGCCGAATGGGCCATTCATCATAGAACTCCTGAGAAAATGACACACAGATGTTAGCAAAATTAAAAATCTGTTCAGTGTTCAGAGATAACGTGAGATCTATGTATAACAATCTTATTTTTTTGATCTTCACAAGAGTTTTATGCACACATTTCAGGAAAACAAACAAACAAACCACAAAGTATATTCCAGGCAAGAAATGGTAACCAGTGAATTTCAGACTAATATGAAGGTTGTCTCTTCACTTGTACACTTTAATTGTTTTAGTAGATAGCAATTTATAAAGCAGTAATCAGACTACACTTCTCTCTTCTTTCTTTACTCAGGATTGTATGATAAATTCAAAAAATTATTTTATAATATTTATCAGGGTTGTATGCTTCGCCATGGTTATTTTGCATCTGATTTTTGTAACTTGGTTAGATTTTGTATAAATTATCTCATAAGGTTAGAAAGGATCGTATCTTTATATCTTGGAGAGATCTATGCTAGAAATAGGCAGACCCAGTGAGTTAGAAGGACAGATTTTATAAGTTAGGAGTAACGCCTTTCTGGCAGGTAGGCAAAATGAGTGTTACCTTCTCTTTAGTCATGTCCAGCAGACCAACAGAATATCTTTCACAGTTTAAATACATTCGAATAGTATACAGTGCTTTGTGAAACTGCCGTTCTATGTCTGTTAGCTCTTCAAATACTTTGTTGGCGGACCACAAAAGCATCTATTTACAAGAAAAGAGAAAGAGAGTAAGTCAACAGTAAAATGCATTTGAACGGAACAAACAAACCATACGTGTATGAATGACAGGCATCCCGAAATAAAGCAATAAGTTGAATTACTGTTATCAAAGAAATAAATAAGATGCTTTTCTTACTCTAATAAGCATATGAGACTGTTGGACAGTGAGAATAATGGTTTCATGCAAAAACAAAGTATTATCATTTACAAATTCTTCTATACCTGACTTCTTCGGGATTCAATGTTGTAGAGATATGACGTATGATGGTTTCTTAGGACCAAAGATATAAAATTGAGGTATTTTTTAAAGACCTAAAAATGACAAAACAAAAAGCCAAAAATAAGACATTTTCAAATCAAGAGGTAGATTCATTCAAACTATTTGGTGAACTAGTGACTGTGCTGTTGTGTAATAGGAGTTTATTACCTCTTCATCCTCTTTTGAGAACTCACTGGCATTTAATTTGTTGAGAGCCATGATAACAGCAAGCACCTCTTTACCCTGCGTGATTGGGATTGCCAACATATTGACAGTTGTATAACCAGTTTTTTTGTCCAGAAAGTCCGAAAAATGGTTATTCTGGAAAAAAATATCAAAAACACAGTTTAAATACATTACAGTTAATTATTATACCAAAAATAAATAGTTATTGTATTTCATAATTTATATTTGCAATGATATAAGCACAATTTCACTGTGCAGTAAATTGATACTGCCCAAACTATTATCATTATTTAATACAGTGTCACAGAGTTGCATGTAAATACATTTTTAAGAATTGGTTATGAATGTGGATACTGCAACCAAGTTCAAGATATATTTGAGGAATTAAAAGCTCAAAGCGGAGAATAATATGAATTGGTGGGTACCTAATAGTCTAATGCATGTGGTGTGCACGTGAGAGATTTACTTCATAACTGCGTTAATATTTATTATTATTCATTTATTTCTGTAGATAAAATGAATGATACTATCCCATCACACGGTATTAAAAACTACATGTGAAACTATTTACAATCTTTGTGGCTAAAAATGCATCTGGCAGGGAGGCATCCCCAGCTGCTGCGCACCAGACTTAGCCATGTGTTGTTGCTTTCTGTTTTTCTAGGAGAAATCTATAGGGATGGCTCACTTAACTGAATTCCTGATCTCTTAATACTTAAAAGGGACCTGTATACACGAAGTGAGTCAAATCATCTGGATGCAGCAGCTGAGTCTTAATTTCTTTAACTGAAGGTACAAGTAGTGGTGCTTGGGAAGAAACACTTTAGTCACAAGATTTTTAGAGATGGCAGGAAAATTTTAAAGGATGCAAGCCTATGTCAATAAACAAAAAGATCTGTAACCACAAGCCAACCTGAACTGTGCCTGGATAGTTCAGTGCAGATAGGTAAAAATACCTCATAATACACTGATAACCTTTTCACAGCATATACACAGACTTGAATCATATGATTTTTTTGTATGCAAGCAAAATTTTGTGTATTGATTTAGACATTTCAGTATTGAAAATTTTGCTCATAATTGGTAGTAGTTTGTTCCCAGTCAAGATTTTAAAATATTTTCTCTTGAGAATATAAGCTCCTTTGGCTTTGAAGAAAATCACTTTTCATAATGTCTGGAAAATTCTGTTCATAATTGAATAATCTTTTAGTACCAGAGCCAGAATACTGTCTTTCTGCTTCTACAATTATACTAAGTATACTATATATTATAGGTATATTATAAGGTAGACACTTAATTTATTTGAGCCTGACCTTATAAATGGAGCCATCTTTTAGGGTGATGTTGTGAACTTTCAGCTTTCAGTTATATCATAAAACAGACTTAAAAAAGATGGGGGAAAGGAGGTTTGTTCATAATTCCTTACATCTGCAAGTGTTTTCTACTAACTCCTTTTGAAGCCGAGATACATAGCCTCTTACTGTACCACAGTCAACTGTGTAGATACACGCTAATCTGTGCAATGCATCCTGGACTTGCACTAAGCTAGGACCAGCTTACATGAGAGGAAAATCAGGACCCCTCTCTGTGTTTATCTTTCTGTTACAGGTGATTAAAAAGATGACTGCAGAGGGGTTTGACAGCTGACCGTTATTCTAGCCAGTTTACTTGAAATGACTAATTTGTTTTTCTTCATTCTCTACACCAGGACACCAGCTTTATCTCATAGTAACTTACAAATACTACACATTATTGTGATAAACCTTTTACCAATGAGTTATAAACAAAATGCTCTATTTTTGCTTAATTTAGGTAACTTTAGATAACTTTGATTTCTTTATGTTCTATTTAAATGGTAGTAGTGGAATTTACAAAAAAGTAATTCACTGCTGTGAAGAGTGTGATTATACCTCTGTGAAAGGGAAAAATTAGTTATTTCTAAAAATATTTTTTATTTTCCTTGGATGGTGTTTATTAATAAGCTTGCCTGCTGAGACACAGCTGACTGTGAACTGTAACTGCACAGCTGTAAGTTTGTGTTGGTAATAAGGTCAAATGGAGAAAAAGTCACTTCTCTGGGAAACAGCGGTATTGCAAAAAGAAAGTTAGTTTTCAGACTATATGAGCAGATAATAATTTTCAATTACATAAATCACATTGTTTTGTTTTCAAAAATCAGTGTTACTGTATTGGTTCTGGAAAGTTCTTATTGATGGACCATCTAGAAGAAGAAATCATCTTGTTTTCCCTTCAGATCTTGATTCTTTTCTTAGGAGAGAGATATTCATCTATGTACCCTTTTGCTATTTCTTTCCTGATGAATTCTGCCTCATTGGCTGGTTCTTCAAGCAAACTATATTAAAAAAAAGTTCTCCAGAATTTTTAAACTTTCACAGGTTTTATTCTGTGCCAAATTTAAAAACGTGATGCAAGAGCATTGTTCTAATGCTTGTTCAACCATCATATCATATTTAATAATGGAACTGCATCTCCCAGTTCATAACATTATCTTAGGATTTGCAACACTGTGTTCCATAACACTGCGGTGTCTTGAGCATCTCTGAATGGGCAAAATGCAGCCTGAGTCAACAGTCCTACAGCTGAGGTGGTAGTGCCAAGACAGCCGATGCCTATTTTCCTCCATCTTTCTGGGAGCCCATGCAGTTATGACTAATTTGTTACTATGTTCATTGTGGACTGGAGGTTCTGGGTTGCATAGGTGAGTTCAGAGTGCAAAATACATGGATGACAAGGAATGGGTCTGGAGCAGTATCGCAGAATCATAGAATGGCCTGGGTTGAAAAGGACCTCAAAGATCATCTAGTTTCAATCACCCCGCCATGGGCAGGGTCATGAACCACTAGACCAGTAGTGGAGCAGAAACTACAGGAACTTCTGTCATCAGGAGCCAGTGTCACACTGTCACCTTTATTACACTTTTCTTTGCACCATCTTTACGTCTTTCTGCTTTTCTTTCTGGTAGCCTTGCTGTATTTTTTCTTGTTCCTGATATTTTGTTCTCCCACTGATCGTCTTCCATTGGCTCACATTTCTTAAAAAACATTTTTACTGCTGAGTTGTAGGGAATTGGTGTGTTATATTGCTGCACCTCATGTTTCTGCTTATCTTAATTTCAACTCACAAATGTTTTTGTTTCATAATGATGCACTTAATAATAAATGGAATATAAAAGGCATCTACCATCAGATAGGACAATATCATCAGTCTGATTCAAGACAAAAAACAATTAGTTAAATTATTTGGCCATTCACTGGGCCACATTCAAAAAATTGTTTTCAGGGATGTAGGACTGCTATAGTTTAACATGTAACTTGCTAATGTGTCACAGAACAAATTGAATTTGATATCTTAAAGATCTCAAGAGTTTTGAAAATGAAAGCAAGTAAAAATAGACAAGGATTTATGAGCATTTGAGGGTTAAACGTTATCAGTCATGCCACTGACATTCCTGCTTCTTATTGCCAAAAGTAACAGATGTTTTGCTACTTTATGAAAATGAGTTTTTATTACATTTCTGTGAGTAATTTTTTCACATAAAACAAGAAAATAAGCCTAAAGGGGAACTTTTCACATTAGTATTTAATTTTTATTTTTTCATTTTGGCAGCTTTCCTCTTTAAACACAAGTTAATTCAAGGAAAGAAGGAAAGATGTGAATTCCGCCCACCCCCCTCTGGAAAACATGATTAGTAGAAATTGATTCCTGTATTAAAATATTTTCTTGACTGAAACTTTGTCTTTATAATAGATTGTAACAGATTTCCATTTTCCCATTTTATATTTGCTATTTTAAGTATGAGTTTATGACAGTCTTTTAATTATCAAGATGGCAAGGTGAAATAGAGGTGCAGGTATTAACATGTTGACACAATGCAAGTTCTAGCCAGGTAACAACCTACCTCTCCGTTTTTTCCTTATGTTTAGTTTATGCTGGGAAGCATTCAGGAAGGCAGTACTTCTGAAGCACTGTGCAAAGATGCACAGAAATAAGATGCTCTTCTAATTTCTTGTAATCCTAAGAATTTTGAGTTTTTTTCTCAAGAATTTCCCTCCAAAGTTGTTTTAACAATCTAACTGGCCTATGACACCTTATTTAACTTACTGTGTTTCGTCAGTGTGTTGGATATTTGGGTTTCTTCTTCAAGACCACATTCCTCGGGGATGAGAACTGAGACATCTCATTACAAAATGGCAGGCCTGCTACCAGATTAACGACAAAGTGACTTCCACTCTCTTCTTTCTCCCTACTCCCTTCCCACTACCATTCTCAGGTCAGTGAGTTGTGTCATTTACCATCTTGCACTCTCCTGTGCTTCCCCAGTGCTCTGTATTTTTGACGTGGATGAGCACAATTCCGTCAACCTCTTCTTGCCCTAGGATGCAGTCTAAAATCAATGCCAGGTCCCAGGACTACTGCTGTACATTACCAGAATGACTATACGCCCAGCAGCTGGACAATGGCTTGGTGTCCAGACCTCCTCACTGCAGTGTGAGTGTTCAAAGCACTGAGCTGCCACATCATGCTTCCACTTGCTCTCTTCTGTCTTCAGATAATCTTTAAGTTATTTTTACAATGCTGTGTAGATTCTAGAAAAGGGATGGAGTGTCTCTTCTTCATTCCAGGCTCCAGAGTTTGATGCATTCCCATGACTCTGAAAATCCTGTCACTTCAGAAAGTCTCAATATGAGAACATCTCCCACTTTTTAATTGAAGAGAGAGAGAGCTCCGGAAGAAAAGACTCATGCAAATGGAGGCTGGCTCAGTTTACCAAGGGTTGATGCAGAAACTTACCACCTGAAGATGTATTTAAGATTATTTGTTTTGCAGGTTCCCAGTGGTTAAATTAGGTGCCATAATGATCAGTGCTCTGGCTGTTCAATCTGAGATGGAAGCATTGAATTTCTCAATGCTCTGTTGTTTATTCATTCATAATTTAAATACATAGTGGATAAAAGCAAATATGTATACTACATATATTGGCTTTTTACAGGCTGAGAATGTGGAATTTTAATTCTTCAGAAGTTCTTGTCTTAGGTCTTAGTTCTATCTGGAAATGATACCCCAGGAAAAGATGTAACAAAACCTTTATCATTTTGTCAGTGTTATCAGACAATTTTTATATCTATGTAATGGTGTATCAGATTTTATGCAGTCTGTTATTTTACTTTGGAATGTTTAAGTAGCATACTCTACTAGGCCTTGGGAACAATGTGAGGCCAATCATTACAGCAGTGGTCCTGCCTGCCTCCTGTTTCTCACTGCTGCTAAATCCTGGATTAAATACTATTAGCTCTTGCTGTCAACAAGTCTTTAATCTTGTGGGGGGGAGTCTGTTCTTGCTACTAAGTTAATTATGAAAAGTCTGTATCTTTTCCTCTGCTTTTCTTTTCTGTAGCATTAGTCAGGATGAGGAGCTTCCTCACGTTTATTGGTACTTTTCCAGGTTGAAGGAGGTAATCTCTCAAGAACTGGCTACAAGGCGCTAAAAGTGAAGTCCCGTGTTTTTTCAAAGATTGATTGCAGTTGTGATCTTTTGTTCTGTTTCCTCCTATTATAAAGGGGGTAGTGATTAAAGCACCACAGTGTCTCACTTCTCACTGTGGGTTTGACAGTGTTATCAGGAGCTTAAGATTTAACAAAACAAAAAAAAAAAAAAAAAAAAAAAGGCAGTGCTGTTTGGATACGGATTGTAGGATTGTGTCAGCAATAGAAAGTGGTTAGACATGACTTAAAGCACTGTAGCCATCATTCATTCTGCATTTTGTATTCGTTGTGTGTTTTGTATTCTGACAAGACATCGGGGCAAAATTTCTCTCAGATTTAACTCTGCTTGTCTTTTTTTTTTTTGCTCAGAATTTAGGTAGCAGACAATCTAGTTTGACAGAGGTGCAAGCAAAGTGATTTGAAAATTAATGCTTGTTTCAAAATTATGATAAAGGCTTCAGTGGCTGACTTTCTTTTGCCATGGACTGACTATATTCCTTAAATATTACTGGCTAAACTTGCACTTCTGTGCTTTTTACAAAGATAAAGATTCTGATGACATTAATAGGAGCTTTGCCTGTGCAGAGTGTAGATTTGGACACTGGATTATTTTTTTTTGGCTAATGGAATGGAAATGCTGATAGTAATGAGACCTTCATGTTAATTTTTAAATAACAAATACTGGTTCCAGAAAAATCTTTGAGTTTTGTAATTAACCTGTGAAATGTTAACACTTCAGTGACATTCAGTTACTAAATGTGGATTGATGGCTCCATTGTTGGTTGCATTTTTTATGTGTGGCATAATGGCATGGACTTCAGTAATCCTGAGAGAGTAAATGAATGCCAAAGACGACTTCAGAGTGGTTGAATAATAGATGAATAGGTATTCATCAAGCATTAATTCATTTATGCATGCAAAATGAATATTTAGCAGTGCTACATAGACAAAAAGATTCTCTTATTTACATTATATTTCTCACAAAATTTTGAACAAGTCCTACTGAAAGCACAGAAATGTTTGAGCAGCCCTGCTCTGGGTGCCTCTCACAGAATGATATTCAGGAGCAATGCAGTGTCTGATAAAAGGCACATCTTTCTTGATCCTCCTGATCTTTTCTCATGTAATCAGCCTTATGAATTTAGAAGGATTATCCTCCAATCTCTGAATGTGGTGGTAAGAGGCAGTCATATGCTTCTTGTCAGAGCAGAAGCCACCAAAGAAAGCAACCTAGTGGTTAAAAATCAACTGATCTGCTTTCTCAAATCAATCATTTTTCTGTTTGTTTTCCTGCTTCCTACTTGTATATTAGATAATAATTGTATATTAGATATAATGGAATGTTCTTTTCACACACATGCAGATTTTTGATTGTTTTGAACTTTAAGAATTAACTTCCTTTATGCCTGCCAGCTTTTAACATGACAAAATGTGTTACTTTTCATTTACCTCCTGCAAAAAAATTGCAGTGCATGTAGGCATTCATTATTTCCATTGATCTTAGGACACTGAGGTGGTTTCTGTCTCTAAAATCGTCTAGAATTTTAAACTGTCATTGTAGGAAATATGGATAAACAGGTATCTTCTGATATACCACCATTTGATTACACTGAGCTTTTCCACAGAAAACTAAAAAGAGGTGAAGCTGCTGCCACGTTATGATATAAGGTTAGCTGCTTTTAAAGAAATCTACAACAATCAAAGCACCTTTGTCTTTCCCTGTGTATTTCAAAGCCAGTTCTTATTCATGCATTTCTGTCCAATTATTCAACATAATTGCCATATAACATTTGTTATAACCCCTATCTAGTTAAGTAGTTAGGTAATTATGTGCAAATTCAACGAGAACTTTGGAAACAACAGATCAGCTCTTCTTCCATAGATGGTTCTGAACACATCCTGGATCTGGACATACTCATAATTTGAAACTACTTTAAATTCATAGAGAGTCATGAAGCCAAACATATGTTGACACCATCTTCATCTGGGTTCATTTACACTGTAAGGAAGCACTCTAATTATGAAAGCTACAAATACATTATATTCAGAGACGAGTATATAGCAGTATCAAATGATAAGGGATCTTGCAAACCTATACTGGAAAAAACAATAGGAGTCTCCTGCCTTGTTCAATAGAAACACAAGTACTTATTGGTCTATTAATATATTCTGATATATATCTGATATATTCTAATATATATCTGATACTCTCCTTCATTATTACAGTAAATCAGGTTTTGATTATTGTGCAAGGATACTAGAACTACTTCACTAGGCTACATGATGGGATACTGGGTTTTAAGCATTATTTTCTGTTGCTTTTCTCTTGTTTATATCTGGATTGCTGTCTTGGGCATGTCTCTGAAGAATGACTCCAAACCCTCAAGTCCTTTGCAGGGAGGAAGCTGAGTAAGCAAATGCACAGAAACCCATTCCCCGGGGGAAATCACTCACCTTTTTCACATCAGGTATATTAAAAAACTTCTTGGTATGAGCAACCCATCCCGCTATTCCGATGTCCAAAGGAAAAACAGTCTCGTTGTCGGGATTCACCAAATTCTCCTCAAATTTGGAAGTTGGAGTGACATTGAGAAGCCTGGTAGCTACCTCTGGAATACCATTTCGGGAACGACAAATAAACATGCTACACCGATCGGCTGCCAGCAGCTGCGACAGCCTCTGCAGGGTTTTGTGCACAATCTTTTCCATAGAGCCTGCTTCATCCTGGATTTCTGTCAGCAGCTCAAAAAGTATGTTACACTCCTCCAGGCGAGACATGTCCTTGAAGCTTACTCCTTCCTTCACGTCTCCAGGGCTCACTTGAAAGATACTTCCCAGCACTTCTGCCCTCATTTTGCGGTCAAAATATTCCTTGGCAAACTGGGGATTGTTCTCCAAGTATTTTTCAACAGCATCTTTATTTACCTCACCCATTTTTGCTGGATTGTTCTTAGGATTTCTTTCAGAACTTCATCACCATCAGAACAGAAGCGGTAGCAAGAAGTACTAACTTGGTACTAGTAAGGAAACAGTACTTTGTACATACTGTACAAAGACATAGTACATTCACCTTCCTCTGTGACTTCCAAGCCTTCTGAAACTCTTGAGATATGACAGAAGGCACTGGCTTAGTGTCTTCTTAGTGTGAGATCTTGGAGACTGCTAATTAAAGAGATGTCAGGACACTAAACCCCTAAGCATTCTTAGCTCATAAATCCTAAAGGAGTCATTTTAGTATTTGAAACTAACCAATGAATTCTTAGACCTTATCAAATTGACTGAGGTGTAGATGTATTCTTGTAAGTTTTCTCATTCATTTGCAGTAGATAAATTCAGCTATACATCCAACATTTTCCATTGAAACTTAATTCCAGGAATTCCACTTAGATACTTATCCTACATTGTACATGTACACAGGCATGTACACGTGTATTTGTGAGAGGTGCTTAAAGGGAGGAAAACAGAATGTTACAGATTTTTTTTAATTGCAAAATCTGTTTTTCCTTCATTAAGTCAAGAGATGATTGAATTTATATTACTAAAAGTGAATAATTACCAAGTTATATGTGCATAAAATGCATGAAATCCTAAAGACTTTGAAACAGTCTGAGCTTGGCCATGTCATTTACCCAGGTAAAGATGAAATAAAGGAACCAGGATATGCTTAAGCACAAACAAATATGATTTCTATGTAAATGTTTGGTTTTTTTTTTTTTTAAATTATTAATTCAGATGAAATAGTGAAATCAGAAAATGGCTTGAATACGAGATTGAGTTCAAAATGCAACAAAATTCTTAGTCTGTAAGCACAAATTACTAGATAGGGTCCTTCAAACAATGCAGTTTCTTTTGTGCTTTCTTCAGAAAAAGTGGGTGATCTCTGCTCTCTTATTGGCAGAAAAAATGGTAATAACTGAAGATACTGTGTGGAGAGGGAACCTTGAGTTTGGTTGTAGTTTTATGGTATGTTTGAAGTTTCCTACCACGGGGAGTTCATAATTGCTCACGTGGATTTTCTATAAAGGAAAGGTGCAAAGAAGATGCAGGCAGGCAGGCTCTTTCTAGTGGGGCCCAGTGACAGGACAAAAACCAATGTTCCTTCAGTATATTTAGAAACACTTCTTTCACTGTGGAGGTGACAGTCACCACGGAAGGCTCAGGTTGGATACTAGGAAAAATTTCTTCGCTGAAAGAGCGGTCAGGTGCTGGAACAGGCTGCCCAGGGAGGTGGTTGAGTCACTGTCCCTGGAGGTGTTCAAGAAATGAACATGGTTTAGCAGGGGAATACTGATGGTAGGTGGATGGTTGGACAAGATGATCCTGGTCCAACCTTGGTGATTCTGAGTCTATGAATTGATGTCGCAGGTTGCCCGGTGAGGATTTGGAGTCTCCCTCCTTGGACATATTCAAATTAAACAGAGTGCTTGGTCTAAAGGTACCTTTCAGCATAAACCATTTTGTGAATGGAAAAGGAATGTTGAAAATTGTACTTGATTTTAGGGGCTAACACCCGCTGGAGCAGATATAGATACCCGCAGAGCAGTAGAGCTGCAATATAATTCATCTTGGTTTATCTTGTTTGTTTGTTTGTTTGTTTTCTGGTATCCACGTTGATCAAAAAGAGCAGAAAGAGATTCTTGGTATAAGAAAAATAGATCGTATGCTTTTTGGCAATTCTTAATTTGAGAGGAGTAATTGTCAAAGTACAACTTTATCTTAATGTTACCTGTAATATTACCATTTTTGTACATACAGTGGCGTGTCACAAATATTGCACAATAAGGGTACTCCTCATTAGAAACTCCTTCATAATTCATCTTTAGATTGACAGTATAACTCACAATAGTTGGTCTATTACCTGCATCAGGCACAGACAGTTTCAGCCTGGGTACTTTCACAGTAGTCTAGAAACTGGAGATTTTTAAGGAGTTACATAATTATACGTTTGATTAAAAATGCACTGCTTTTGTTGTTTCAGTTAGATCCTTAAAAGTGCAGGTTCAGCATTATCTTCTGGTTCTGCTTCAAGCCACATGGATTTGTTTGTCATCCTTTTGTTGACTAGAAGATTTTTGAATTTTGTTTCTTTGTTCAGCTTAACCATGGCACAAATATGTTTCTTTGTGTTATGAAATGGTGTGTACACACAATAACACAAACACATAAATATTATAGTTTTTAAAATATTTGTATTGATTTCTTTTCTGGTTTTGTAAAAATCAACCTTTAGTAAACTATCTAGCAATTTCATTATCGTGTGCGCTCATCTTTTAAAATATAGAACACATTAGATTGCTTATCATGATTCCATCACATCTAAGTCACAACTGATTCTAAATTACTCTATTTGTACTTTGAGTTGACAACTGAAGCCCGTATTTTAATTAGACTTTACTGTATATGAGCTGATAAACCTTCTTTGTAAAAAAGTATTTCAGATGTAGCAGAATTGTCCTGCAATCTTTCTTAAATAATCATCTCTTTATTTTTTCCTCTTAATTAAGACTCGCTCTTAGAATTGCACTCTTATTCTGTTAAGTGGATGTGAAATGTCGTGTAAAGAAGTATCAGAATCTGGTAGAAGTTCTTAATGAAGTTTATGTTTGGAGGATGGCTAAGTTGGCTTTTTTCAGTAGTTGTTAAATTAAGTCATGATATGTTTCATATTGAACTCTACGTACGTATTGATTAACCCTGAATATTAAGACAAACCAAGAAGTTGAAGTGATGTGACAAATTAAAAAATACAATTTGGCTTACAACTATCTTACATGTATGGAAGTCTTCATTTTGGAGTTAGGAAAATACTCTGTATTGGTGAAGTTTCATTTTTCTCATATTAGTACTTTAGTGAATTTTGTGAATTAGATCATTTAATCGTGTTGGAGCACTGTCATTCTAATAAGTTCAAAGTTACTGTGCAGGAATAAGGCATTTGTTTTCTGTTCCAGCTTCTCTATTCTCATATTCCACAATATTGAATATTAGGTTTTTAGTAATGCAGGTTCATACTTGTATTTAAGATTATTGTGAAAATATGTTTGGTATAATTTCTTGCACTAAGGTCAATGATACTAGCTTTTAAGGAAATGCATTTTAATTTAGGGTCTGTTTTATGCATAGATGTTTAACGTTGGCAGCTAATCTTGCATTATCATTTTCACTGAACTTTCCAAGGCGGAACTAATATACATTTGGCCTTTATCTTTGTCCATGCTGAGGTGGTTTCAGTTTAAAACATAATAGTGTTATATTTTTGCAAATTGTTTTAATTATAGAGAATACTGAAAGCATATGTACATTGTGATTTTAGTATATGTGGTGTATATATTTTTCCTTTGATGTTCACGTTCACTACAGAAATCAAAACTATTTATGGGATAGTTCTTAGTAGTAGACCATTGCTGAGCCCTTGTGATACATGGAAACTCCTAAGAAGGATAACAGGCAGACATGTTATTTAAATAGAAGCAAGTAGCACGTAAAAGTCTAAGGTATTTATAAGGTTTCCCAGTTCAGCTCAGTGTTTGCATCTCAGTGTATCTATCCGCCTTTATAGCAGTTACTATGGTTAATTCAGTTAAGATTTTCAGAAGAAATACAGATCAGATGTGCTTATTTCAGTTGCATGGATTTCTGCGTGGATGATTTTGTGGCCACTATTGACTAGGAGAAAATAGAGTTCAGAAATATTGTTTCTAAATGACTGGGTTACTTATCCGATAGCTACCTATCTATAGGTATTTACATCAGTACTGTGTGCCCATAACAAAGACAGTTTTTGGCACTAAAATGTTTTGGTATCACTGATCTGGTACAAAACAATATCAACTTTTATGTTTCTTTTAAAATAATTTTCTAAGTGAAAAAGTAATCTTAAAAATTCAAACAGTAAAAACAGTAAATTATCTACTTTTTCTGTATTGACTGCAGGTTTTCATGATGCCTTAAAATTATCAAGAATTAGCTTTCATGTTTCATTACACAAATAGTCAACCAGGATTTGCAGCCTCTGAGGGGAGTTCATGGAATCCAGTCTAGCATGAAAGAGTTAGCTTGGTCTGCTGGATGTACTCTAGATTTGACCATGGTGGGTTTCTTGCTAGCTTGGCTTGAATTTGAGTGTATGGACTAAGCAGAGGACAGCCTTTTGATCTTCATTTCATCCACTTTTGCACTTTTTCCTTGGTGATCTCAGATCATCTGACCAATCTTAAATTTGTTTCTCACCAGTGAAATGGAGTCAGTTTGTGTCCAATTATAGCAATGCTGCGGCAGATAATAGGCATACTTGTGGGGAAGGCTTAGGAAACTGTTACGCATACAGAAGTGTTCTCAAAGGTATTCATTCAATTATTTTTTGTCAGTACATCATTGTTAAAGTTCTGTGGGGTGTCTGAGAGTTTTGCAAGAACAAACAATTCTGACAACTGCTGACTTAGATTATATCAAAAAGGAGTTAAAATATTTTGCAGAGGAATTATATTCATTTTTCCTACTTAAATCTAATGCTTTCCTTTCCTCTCTTAGCGTGTAAGTTGTATGTTCATTTATCTAATCTAAAAAGTATTTGAACATATAATAAATTTCAATCTTGAAGAGCTATGAGGCAACATATTATAATTTTAAAGGCAGTATAAGAAAATCTCACTTTTTTTTCTTACTACTCTTACAGACACAAATACTGATTTGCTCAAGATAGCATCAAAGGTAGGTAGCTATTGGATAAACAATTGCAAAGCTTTCGCTGTGAAGAAGTCTTACAAGAAAACAGAGCTACTATGGTGTATTAAAAAGAGAGGTATTTAATTGATAAACCACTTCTCTCTAATGCCCAGAAAATGTTTTCTGAAGGTAGAAGTTCTCCTTCGAATCATTTTTTGTTATTCTTCCCTAGACAGTACTCTGGACAATAACCTCCCACTGAATGCTTTCCTGCTTATCCAGAGTGTTACATTATAGAATTTAACTGTAAGGCAGGAAAACAAATTGGATAATTGGGGAACAGTTGATCCTTAATTATTATTTTTCTGCTATTATTTTTTGGTATTTAATGTTGACTGTGAGTTGCTTTTGGTTACTATCTCCTGTATGAACACAAATTGTTTATTATAGTCAGTATCATCCTAAAGCCACTGAAAAGAATTCAGATCATTATAATTACGCTGTAGGTTATGGTGCTATGCCACAATTACTTCCTATGTGTAACATTTGTGTAGCAACAGTGCTCACATTAATTTAAAGATTAATAGTAAATGATAAAAATAATAAAAATAAAATTAGAGAGCTGATTGAGAGGTTTCCCACACTTTGCATGCTAATTATCAGCTCCATTCCCTGAACAGCTGCTTTTCCACTCATCAGAAAGAAACACCAAATACAGGGTTTACCCACCATGTGCCATCCTTGTGGTCTGCGTCATAGATAAGCCACGTGTAGCTTAATGACAGTAAACCTGCTCAAACCCAGATTTAACTTGTATGGGAGCTTTTAGTGTGTTACACCCTTTATTGTGTGGTCACATACAGCAGCCAAATATTTCCTTTTCCCTCTGAGCAAAACATCTTCCGCTATCCCTCTGAGAATTCCAAAATGCTTTCACAAGCAAGCAGGGCTGCAACTATATGCTAAAAACTATTAAATATCCTGGTTTGCTACTGTTGACAGGCACCTGCTTCCAAAGCTAGATGTTCCTACTGTTGGCACCAGGCATGTACTTGCACTATAAAATATTTGGAGCAGGAAGTTAAGAGTAATCAAAATGACAAGGGAAACATAGCTGCTGGCATGTAGTTCCCCAGCCTGAAAGCTGGCCAGCACACTGGGGATTAATGCCCTTCTCTTTATATCTGTGCTCTCCTCTAAGCTCTTTAAAGACACATGAACAGGGCTTGCATTTACATCGTCACTGCAGGACAGTGTTCATTAAGTCTGGGAGGGTTCATTTGTCTCAGACAGAGCAGTGCCCTTAGCAATTAAGCCTCACTGAGCAGACAACTTCTATGATTTTGTAATTCCAATTTGAACCAAATCGGACCTACTTAATTTAATCTCTAGATTCTTTTCTCCAAAAATTCCACTAGTCTTGTATCATAACACAGTGTATTCATGAATCCAGGTCTGACATGGATTCATGTCTAAATAAGCAGGGATACAGATTTTTGAATTTTTTTTGTAATTTGTTTTTGTGGTGTCTCTGAAGATTTCTAACAAAAGGATCATACAAAAGAGAGTTCTAAAATGGCTTCTTCCCTTGATTCTGTGTGATATTAACTTGATTTTGTCTCCTTCCAAGTAAATTTCTGAATAGGCTTAAGTCTGTCCTCCTGATACCCAGGGTTCTTATCCTGCTATCTGTTCTGCATTCACAGGGACCTCATGTTCACTGCAGCCAGAGCTGCCCTCAGACTTCACATCCGCAACCAATTCTTCCTTATTTGTAAGAATCAGCTCCAGCGGAGTGTTTACTCTCATTCGTTCTTTAGTCATGTGCGTCAACACACTTCAGCCCCCCTGCCCGGGATTGCTTGTGCCTTGCTGTGTTACCTTCCAACAGAAATCAGTCATTGATTAGTGATCCTTCCCAGTGAGGACCAGTGCCAACAAAAGTGAGCCTTCTTGCAGCAGCTGGAAGAAAATGGTCTGTGATAGACACCCAGCATGTAACTCATGTTGGCCTGCCCTCTAAGCCTAACACAGAGGCGTTCAGCTGGCTCATCATCTGTCCCAGGACAGAGTTACATTCATCCCCACTGCTTTCTCACGTGAATAATAATTCATCCTCCTTGCCACGCTGGCCTGTCCTTCCTTCAGAGCTTGCAGCCATCACTCCAGCTGTGTGAGCTACCTTGCAACATTCCTCATTCCTTCTGCTTGTTCCATGTGCTGCATGCGTCAGTGTACCAGTAGGTAAGAGAGGTGCTCAGTCATGCTGATTTCATAGAGATCTGAGAGCTCCTCCACAACAGCGTCCTGTAGGCATTCCTTTATTTCTATGCATACACTTTGATTTTGACCTTATATCTGATTTCAAGGCTCTCCTATCCATCCTATAGCACTTTCTTACCATCAGTCCACCCACCTCTCTGGATTGTGTTCCCACATCACATGGCCTGCATGCTGGCAGAGATATCTGGACATCTTTGTTTCAAGTTTATTTTCATCTTAGTACTTCATCTAGAAAAATATTTTGATTCAGAATCACAATCTCTGCAAAGGTTTGGTGAGGAGGATAAAGCTACCACGTTGAACTAGGTTTGCTTAAATACTGTTTATAAAGAGTCCAGTGTAAATATACTCCTTCAAGCAGAGTATCACATCACTAAATTACAAAAACATGTAGCACACAGTCTATTATGGTACAAAGACCAGTATTTTCAATTTGATTCTGTCCTTGACCTCTGTACTCAGACTGCCACCAAGGGGAACAACTGTGATGGTGACAGTGTACATAGCTGTCCCTACAAAGTACACTGAGCTCCTTCGCTCAGCTCACACCATTTGTTGTCATTTGTTTGTGTAAGCTTGGTTCCGCAATGCTGTGTCTGCACTCGAATTCACTGCATAGAGCACTCGTTCCCCTGCAAATTGTTGGATACCCATGTTTGTGGATTGCATTCTATAAATAAACAACCATAGGAAGACAGCAGGAAGCAACTGGTGCACAGTCTGGTTGGAAATGGATACTCTGTTGCTTACTACCAATTGTTTGAGTCAGCTTTTTCCTGAAAACTGACTTATCCTTGTGACCACAATTAAAATTCTAGTTCTCTAAATATTAAAAGCTTCAGTGTTGCAGAGTTGAAAAAATGTTTTAAATAGTAATCTGACTCATACTTCTTTTTATTATGCAGTTATAGATTAAACTAAAATAGCTCCTACAATAAAAGCTTTTTTCTGCCATTTCTGTTGAAAATCTCAGATTTTTTGCATTTTCTGTTGCTATTCCTAATGGAAAATATTACAGAAATTCACAGTCTATTAATGTGAAAAAATACTGAAGTATTTTTTATATACTAAAGCTGCAAAATCACTGTCACAAGCTAACCCCTTTGTTGGCCTCTTAGAAAATCCAAAGATAGAAGGTTTCTTTCCTCTTCAATTAAATACAGTTCTAATAAGTACACATCTGATTTTAAAAATCTTCCTATAGTATTCAAAATATGCTGCCAGTTTCAAACATCAGAATGGGAAGAATATGAAGTTCATCAAGCCTGGCAGCTTAGCACAAGCTTTCTTAACTTTACATTAGAGGTTATTCTCATGTTTATATGTTACTGATATTTTAATGAATCTTTTAAATTTAATTGTCTCTGCTTTCCCAGAACCCAGCAATCATTTGATGTCACTGATTTGATCTATACGCGTTGATTTCAGAATCAATTGAAATTCTTGCCCAAATTCTGTTCCTTTCTGTTCATGTGAGAAGTACAAATCTGCAAGACCTGTATTCAGCTTCCATAGATATGGATAAGGATCATTTGCTGGCATCATTTCTAAACCAAACTCATTTTCCAAGTTGATCCAAATGATTATTAACCAAGGCAAGGTTTACGCTGTTTACATAGTTGTGCTGGCATAGATACCTCTGTTAGGACTGAGAAAAAATTCACCCTTGAATTGCCATAATGATGTTACTCTGCGAGCAACCTTCCATCTTTCCTGCATTACGCTCCTGTTTGGAGTGTAATTGGCTTAGCAGAGGAGCCTTTTTGCCTAAAACTCTTGTCTCGTTGAACCAACTAAGTGCTTTAGCTGTAGCTGCAAAGAGACTTCATTAATGTAAACAGTATCTCAACTGGGCAGAGATGGAAGTATAGCTAAGTTATAACTACAATTATGAGATGAGCTGCCAAATACTGCAGAGGTCATTGGAGGTACACAGATAAAAAAAAATGCTGTGCCATGCCTAACACAAAACACTATGCTTCTGATTTATTTTTGTTGAAGACCTCAGACTAATTTAAGAGGCTGTGATGTCTCTCACGTACATGAACTGATCTTATTAAAAATTACTGGCAGAAGTTAATTTTTATTTTGGTGAAATTTGGGTTGGTGTCTTGTCTGTTGCCGACAACATGCAGTAAGTATCATAGGACTAGTGACCTAGATTTTTCAGAGGCAGCCAAATTTCTTCCAATTTTAATTTTTTTGGATATGGGACAATAGAGTCCTTTGAAAACATTTATCATAGATTTTTCAATGACTAATTGTATTATTGACAAAGCTTTTTGGGTATAGATATGATCCTGAAGGAACCTTTTTGGGAATATAAAGCTGTATACAGGTTTTTGAAGAGAACAAAATTAAGAGAAATAAGAACATTTCCCAAATTGGTAGAGAATTTAGAAATAATTTTTTCTTTGGTTTGAAAGAAAATTTAAATGTGATGAACTTTTTTTTCTTTTTTACTATCAGTTGTGAGACACTGAAAAAAGAAAATCTATATCGATTTTGATCTTGTAAATAGAATTAATGCATATATTAAAACTACTGTATGTTTTGTGAAAGCTTTGTAAAAATCTCTCTATATAAATGGCATCGCCATTGCTAGTTGCTGGGGTGAGGTTTTGGAAGCTGCATTCAAGCTGTAGGTTTCTGTTGCTCGTCAGTCTGTGTGGAAAGTAGCAAACTTGAAATCTCAGTTTAAAAATGGAAATATTGGCCTTTTGAAAGAATACTCTTGAAAATTTTAAGACAATATCAATTGATTTTTCCTGGTTTCCTGTGTTAAATCTGGTCTTTAGTCCAAAAAGAAGTTTAATATTATATATAATAAAGAGTCTCTTGATATTTAGGGAATCGAAGGCTTCAAAGTAGTTTTGGAGCAGCTGAAGGCATTTGATGTTTGAGGAAGTGAACAGAAATACATTGCTATCTGTGCAACAAGATTCCAATACAAAGCAGAAAAGAAAGAATAACAGATAAACCAAGCGGTCTGTGTCACTGTTTTCATTACATGTGAAAAAAATTGTAAAGGGCAGTTACAGTAAAAAGTTTGATATTTTTTGAATGTGCAAGAGAAATAGAAGCTTAAGGAGCATTTTTGGGAAATATGCTGAATAAACTGCTTTATTTCTGTGTAGATGCTACTATTGAAATATTTGTATGCTTCATTTATGTCTCCATATTTGAATTATATTTTTGCTTAATTCTTAAAATAATAAACACAGACCCTCAACTAGTAGAATTCTGCCTTTATTCTTTCAAAACTGGAGGTGAAATAAGTAGGTAATGAGTTCTCTTGGTAACGATAATTCCTCTCCTACTCTGGTTACATATCTAGAAAATAATTAACAGGTTTTCTCTAATGCTTCCTAAAGATGTTGAAACTATAGTACAAATATTGACTGAGGGGCAGCAAAATCTGCTTGGACTGGAGAAAAAAAATAATGGTTTATATAACCGAGTTTGCCAAAAACAAAATAGAAATTCTGGAAGCTCTGATTTGCAGTTGTTGTCAAGGGGGCCAAATGTGCTGTGTACATGCATTCACATATTTGCAGAACACACACGTCCCATCACCTTCAAGGCTCCACATAAAAATGTTCTGGTTTCCAGACATTTTGCAGGGCCCCAGCTCCTGTCCTGAAGATCTGGGCATGAGGTGGCTTTGGGTTACATGAGGGAACCCATCGTGGGGATCTGAAGTGACTCTGGAATGAGCAGGATTTCAAAGATGTTAGCAGAAACTTGCAAGTATGATGTTTTCCTATGTTTATCAGTGAAAGAGAGGAAAGGAATCTGGGGAGGAGGTGGAGGAAACAAGCCTGCACCTTGTGACTGGGTTAAGCATATTGGGTAAGAAGGACTTTGGACAGCAGTGTGTACAATAGCAGAGAAGGTGGAGGCAACTGGCTCTCCCACTGTGAGAAGATGGGGTGGTTCTCCTTCCCTTTGTCCTCGACACATATGTACACACCCCTACCCCCACAGTGAGAGCTCTGCCTTTTGAGTTAGGTCAAACCAGAGCCGCTTTTGATCCTAGAGGTGCTTGGCTAAAGATAAGGGTCAAAGACCACTGGAGCCCATGGATGTTATGCAAGGGGCTATTGTAAATGGGGCCCAGACTGGAGCCTTCATCAACCTGCCTCCCTGCTCCCCCTCCAACACTGGCTTTGTTCCTCAGGGGGTTGCGAAAGCCTCAGGACTACATAAAGCATTCCCTGTCTGAACGTCCTGGCCACTGCCACCAAGACAGAGCTCTCCTGAGGCTGCAGGGAGCGGTGCTGTCAGTAAGGGATCTGCTGGAGTGGGCTGGGGGCAACTGGGCACCTTTCTTGCAGGCACATCAGGAAAGCTGTACAATGCCCTGGGGACTTGTTGGGGCAGCTCTCCTCCCTTCCCCGAGTGTCTGACAGAAGCATTTCTGATGTTGTTTGTCTCTTTGCTGTTGCTGCAGGGACAGGATGGCCTACACAAGGAGATCTCTGCTGCTGCTGGCACTGGCCTTTCTGGGCAGCAGCATGGCAGAGAGGGACTGCCGTGTGAGCAGCTTCAAAGTCAAGGAGAACTTCGACAAGAACAAGGTAAATCTTTCTCTTCAAAATCTTTCGTATCTTGCCTACCAGTCCTTCCTGGGCTGCAAAATCTGGCATCGTGTGTTTGTTTTCACTCTGACTTCAATCTTGAAAAGTGTGTATTGATGCCTGTACCTTCACAGTACTGGATCTTGATACAACTGATACAGGAATACTGCAAAAACTGAGGTTAGCAGACTGCGCTCAACTTTTGTGGTCTAAATAGAAAAGAAGCGTAGTGACTCAATTTTTTTTCTGCAAAAAATGCGTGATGTTTTCAGAATAATTATAAAGGAAGACATATTTATATGTAGATCTGTCAAGATCTGCCAGTAGCTATCCTCCTTCCACCAATTTTTTTCTCAATACAAGAAAACTGCAAACAGAAAAAAGATGCCAGAAAAACAGTTCTTTCTTCTGTTTCCCCTAGGACATACTGGTGGTCTTATGCTGTTGGTACAACTAGATTTATTTTATAGATAAACTTCAAGGCATGGTGTCAAAGATCTATGTTTCATCCCCTCTGTCATCCTACCCCAGTTTGCAGTGTCTGTTTCTAGTACTTTCCATACTTCTAGATCTAACTGCAGGCTTTTTCTTTTCCTTGCAGTACAGTGGCACCTGGTATGCCATGGCAAAAAAAGATCCTGAGGGGCTGTTTCTGCAGGACAATGTGGTTGCCCAGTTCACTGTAGATGAGAATGGACAGATGAGTGCCACTGCAAAGGGCAGAGTCAGACTCTTCAAGTAAGCTATTTGCAATCATCCTCTTGTTCTATTTCACTACCCTTCTGCTTTGCTTGATCTTAATCAAATCCAGCCTGCTATCCTTGTGCTAGTCACAGTCTCACCAAGTCTGCTGTCAGGTTTGAACGTGATATTTTCTTTCTCCCTGGCTGCAGTAACTGGGATGTCTGTGCTGATATGATTGGCTCTTTCACTGACACAGAGGATCCTGCCAAGTTCAAGATGAAGTACTGGGGTGTTGCCTCTTTTCTGCAGAAAGGAAGTGAGTAATTAACTCTAGAAGATGTGGAGCTAATTGGGAGTCTGATTATGCTGAATGTTGATGCTGGGGAAAAGTGCAGTGTTGGATTTCTTGAACACTTAAAGTGTGCAATAACTATAATATAGCAAAGTCTTAATGTGAACAAGGTGATCACTGTTTTTTGATGAGACATCTGGCTGGTTCTCTTTAAGCAGGAGAAGACCAGGCCTTTGTATATCTTCATATTTGTTTTGTTTGCTACCCAATCATATAATCTAAAGTGACCGTTCAGAAGAAATAAAAGGTAAATGTAGTATTTTTGTAGTATTTTATGCCTTATTTTATTTCAGAATTCATTTACTGGATGCTCCTGCTCTCTATGAAAAGCCTGATGTCAGACTTGGTCTAGTAGGGAAGAGGATTTTATGACTATTCTTTTGCATAATATCTGCAAATGCAGAGATTTATCTCTTTTTACAAATACCATACAGTAAATATATATTCATATTTTCCTGTCATCTTTCACACTCTATGCAAAAGTAGTTTCTTGATGAAGTAGACATTAAGTTACTTGTAGCTCAAGACATTTCTATGGATTGTTTCCAAGAGCAGCAGATGGAATTTGGAAGTGATGGAAGCTCCATTCTCTCAAAAAACTCAGTTAAAAAGAATGCTTTTGTTGCCAATTGCTCTTGAATTGTTGCTGAATTGCCTCAAAGCATGCTGATGAATCATGTTTTCGTGGATACTTCAGATTGCTGACTGACCTCGGGCTCTATCTTCTTAAAAACTGTGGTCCCCACCCACTAGAGAAATGGGGAAAAGAACTGCATTCAAATGGCAATAGTATTAATCTTTCACCTGAAATATATAACTTAAGTTATATTCCTGGGAGGGAATATTTATGACTATTTTGGAGCACAACTAGCATAGCAAA
>JAOWBP010003659.1:18612195-18630107 GCA_028571105.1 Tragopan temminckii
GATGCCAATCTTGTGTAAGAACTATTTGGTCATATTCATTTTCTTCCATCAGAAGATTGATGTAGGGAATTATTTCGTTTGCTCCCGGAACAGCCAAAGCTCCGCCTTCACAAAAGTCATTCTGAACATCGACTATTATAAGTGCTTTTTTCATACGTATTATTATGATTGAATTTTTTACAATTTATTACAAATATAATATTCAAAAAATTGTCCAAATTTTAAATATCGGACAAAACGGCATTTTAAATATTCAGCGTGTTTGGGAGAGAATTTGAGTTTAAAATAACTTTAATATTCATGGTAGTTTATATATGGTTCTGTTTTTGTGTTTGGTGCCTCATTTTATAATAATTTTCAGGCATAGATTTAGAGGATGTTTACTACCTTTTTCTCATGCCGCTCTTGTTCTGTGCCAATGTTAGAGGAGAAGCAGTAGTGCCAACCCTTCCTTCTTCTCTTCATCATAGACCCTAACACATATGCTTATTTTTAAGACAAGCAAACAAACTTTCCGTCAGAACATAGAATCAAATACTGGACATAGATATAAACTAACAGCTAATGTGCTATCATTCATACCAATATTCATTGTAATTTCTTTTGTTATTGTATTAAAGTTATGGAATTGTGACAGTGATCTACATTTTATTTGTGTCTCTGTAACTCCCTTGCTTTGCTATGATTTCTTCCAGATGATGATCACTGGGTAGTGGACACAGATTATGATACATATGCTCTTCATTATTCCTGCCGTGAGCTAAATGAAGATGGCACTTGCGCTGATAGCTATTCCTTTGTGTTCTCCCGGGACCCCAAGGGATTGCCTCCAGAGGCACAGAAAATTGTTAGACAAAGGCAGATAGACCTCTGCTTGGACAGAAAATACAGAGTTATCGTTCATAATGGTAAGAATATTTTTTTTAAGAATTTTATTTCAGGACTTAGTATTGGGAGTCTCTTTAAATAGCAAATGCATTAAGTTTTATACTCAGTGGCTTTAATTTTGTCATTTGAAAACTGGAGCTTGTAATAAGTGCATTTCAACTTCCCTTATCTGAAGGAGAGCCAAGGTGTATAGCTTTTTATGTGACATGTCATATCAGCTGAAGCAGTAATTAAAGGAAGCTGTAAAACAATTAAATCAGTGTGGCATGATTAAACACAGTAACTTCTTAGTTGCTGTAAAGACAAATTTTATCTCTTTAATCAGAATTCTTACCTTCATTGAAAGTAGTTGATGAAGGAAATAGATCAGAGTATTTAGGGAAAAGAAAGTAGCATTGTTCCTCCATTCCTACCTTTGCGTTCTGGAAGACAGGGTATCTGCAGAAGATTTACTGGTGAGTCAGCTGGATTCCCAACATAGTGCTATGGACAAAAGAGTTAATGTGATTCTTGAATGCGTAAGTCATGGATGTCAAACATGGGTTTACGGACTTACATGAGGCATAGGTGCTTGGCATAGGTCTGCTTGATATGTCATGTTTAATGATACTGATAACTATGAAGGACATGAGAATGAATTAGAAATTTCAAAGAAGAGCAAGGAAAGTGATTGAAAGTTTGTTATATGTGTCCAGCAGTGAGTGTTTGAAAGAGCTTCATCATTTTCTCATCAAAAGAGTTTAAAGACTGACCCGAGCAGTCTGTGCTTATCCACACAAGCAATGAGAACTGAATAGTAAAGGACTTGGAAACACAGGAGTAATGAAATAAAATGGATGGAACTTTAAACTGGATACATTCAGAGCAGAAATAAATAGCCATTTGTTTAACTCCAAAGTTCATTAACCTTTGGAACTGTTTACCAAGAGCCATTGTATGGTCATCATCATTGAAATCTGGAAATCAAGATAAAAGCTTGTCTAAATAATGTGTTGGAATAAACTGAGATTGACTGAAGGAACTTTTGTGTAGTAGAAAGAAAGTCAGAACAGGTGAACACAGTCAGCTCTTGTCTCTATTACCTGCTCATCTGATCTACAAACAGAGAGTAATATACTGCCATGTAGTGAAGTGTCCTGATAACAAGGTGCATGAAAGATCTACTGAGCTTGGTGGTGTTCAGTATCCTCATTAGTGATCCAGTAAAATCATAGAATCATAGAACAGTTTGGGTTGGAAGGGACCTCTAAAATTATGTAGTTCCAACCCCTCTGCTATAGGCAGGGACAAGGACACCTCCCACCACAAAAGTGCTTGACAACAATAAAAATGAAATTTTTGTCTTGATGAGAATTTGGAAGCAACATAAAAGTATTTAAGAGTGTCAAATTTAAGAGAAATCAAAGAGGCAGATTAAACAAGATGTTGATACCTACTTGATAATGAAGCTTCACAGGAAAAATATAACCACTCAGATGCTCTTGAATTCTGACCTGTATGCTCAGGAAAGACATCTGTATGATGCATCAGACAACATAATTAAAATGCTGCTGCATTTGCTGCAGCAGTCAGAAAGCTAATGATATGTTTTATTGCATAAAGTGTAGGATACTTTCTTGTTTTTTCTCTGCCCTTCAAATGACACGTGTCAAGAGTTAAAATTTCTGAAGATTAAAAAAAAAACACAAAATAATGAGATTCCTAAGGGTGTTAAGGAGGTTTTTGTATTAAATCAAAGATAAAGTGTAGCTATTCAGCTGCTGTGCTTTGACTTTGAGAGGTGTGTGTTACAGAGGCTCTTTGCACATCTGTCAAACTCAAAAAAGTACTACTCCACTGTAAAGTCAGTATGTTAGGCTAGTCCGAGTACTGGTCTGGTTCAGGATTGTTTGGTGGAAATTTGTGTATTTCAGTTTTGCCTAATGTGGATGAAAAACAATTCATTTTATTTTATTTATTTTTTTGTGTGTGTTTCAGGATTTTGCTCTTAAGGACATCCATAAGTATGGAAGGAAACCATGTAATAGCACCATGGATGTAGAGTTAATACATTGATCAGGTGCTCTTTTAAAAAGATTTTTGATGGCTTCATTTAGATTTAAAATATATTTATCTGAACTGCATAGCTCATTTTGTTAATAAACCAATAAAACATTTTAATAAACTTGGATTACAGGGGATGCAAATTGTCTGTATGCACATCTGTACATATGTAGGCATTGGTTTTAATAATAAATTGTTGCTATAATGCACTATTTCAAATTGCTGACAGATGACAACAATTAAGAATTTATTCTTTTTTGTTACTGGGTTCAATTTCTGACTAACAGTGTTTAAATTAAAAATCAAAATATTTGTATTTGCTTCTAAAACTTTTACTTTCTTTTCGAGTACAATGTCATTTTTTTTTCTTCAGGAAATACTGAAAATCTTTTCCAGTTGTGTTTTAGAAATGAGAAAAGAATTCCAATAACAGTATATATCACTGCTTACTTTTATGACTACAGAAGTCATAAAAAATGCATCTTTTTAAAATAACTACTTTTCACATGACAAGAAAACATTTATTTATTCTTTATTTATAAATTAGTACGCATTATATCCATATATTTAATTTAAGGTGGAACCAAAACAATAATTCACATGTTGGTAATAAATCTTTAAAATCTCATTTGCTAAAACCCTTGTGTACGTAGACAGTTACCTAACTGTAAAATCAGGTGCTTTTTTCTTTCCGGTAGTCTACTAGAGCAAAAAGCTTCTGAAGATATACATTTTCACTGTAAAGTTGATCTCAGTAAAAATAGAGAGTAAAGACAGGACAGATCTGCTCTTGATATAGATTCACTATGACTTTATTAAAATTAATAACATTTTTGCCAACTGGAAATGTACTCCCATAAAATTTAATTCTACTAAGTACTTACTTTGGCTATTTTACATTCACCAAGTTCACTGCCATATTTCATTTTCTTCCAGTACAAGCGGAGAGTTCAATCCATTGGATTAAACTGTGCAGATCGTACTGAGGCAAAGCAGTGAAGTCAAGAGGATTTTACTTTCTGGAATGCTTTTTTTTTTTTTTCTTTTTGCCTCCTCTAGCATATAATACTATAGCATGATAACCTAGTCAAACTGGGATAGTATAGACACTGACATCCAAATGAGTCACTGTTCAGACTTTAAATAATTATCTGGTAATGACAGATAAATGAGGTTTTTCACGTTTACTTCTTGCAGAGGTTTCCGAACCAGTCCCGGTCCTTACAGGGTTCCCTATACAACAGAGGAGGATTTCCTGACATTTACGTCTGAAACGGGCAACGTTATATAGAACTGGGTTGACAGCAGAGTTGGCAAATGTGAATAGCACTATCCAGAAGAAAACTGATGGCAAAATATTTAAATCTTGTTTGTAGTTCTGGACTAAAATTAAAAAAATAATTATGATAATTGGGCTCCACATGATGAAGAAGGAGATCATCAACACAATGAGGGCTCGAAAGAGTTTGTAGTCTTGCTGGGAAACACGAATCTGATGGTTTTCTGAGTAGGCCAGTCCAGCATTTAAACTTCTTCTTGACGCTTTTGTAATCTGCAGTAAAAGAGAAGAAAATAACTTTCACTGAAACCTATAGAAAAATTCTTAATACATTTTTACAGGTGCTAAAATAGATCTTGGTACATGATGTTTCTATTTTCAAAAGTGATGACAAAAAAAGGCATTGCAGAATTCCATGTTGACTTTTTGTTAATGATTCCATTTCAACATTTCAACTTTACTAGCAAGGTTTTCTTCCTCTCAGCTGTGAATTCACATCAGTATTATTGAAGCCGGGTGTTCTCTGCATGGCTCTTCACAAGCCATAAAATTTCAGCATAAAATAGAGCCTTAATTACTCATGAAATCCCATTAACTTCAATTTATGACTTCATTTGCTCTATCTAAATAAACCCCTTGATCTTTCCATAAATGCAAACTGGAACATAGCTAGCAATCCTGTTGATGCACAAGAACGAACAAAATCTAATTGTATGATAGCTATGCTGGTATTATAAGGTAGGTATTAGAAGGAGCATGAATCATAAATCATAGTATATTTTAAATAAGTTTTGTCAAAACTCTTAGTTTTTCAGTCATTAATCAGAATTGCATTCTATGAATTACTCTGAATTCCTGCAGCTGCTTTCATCACTATGAAAGTCTCTCTGTGTCTTGTAAACTTACTGGCTGATGTAATAGACCAGAGTATGGCTAGCTGGGGGAATATACTATTCATGGGTGCGTATCATCTGTCATTAGACAGAACTTGAATCTTGAGGGCTTGCAGGAAACTTTAAATCCAGGACTCTGATCTCAGTGTCCTCACTGATGTTTGCACAGTAGATTTAAAGTCTGGTAGATTTATGTATCTGTTGCAAACTAAATAAAATTGAAATATTTAGAAAAATATACTAAATAATTGAGGTGCCCTTTTTACACTCTGCATGGGTAAAGAAGGGGTGTTTTCAAAAAGTTGGATTAATTTGGTGTTTAAGTAGGAATTCAAAAGCATGAGAACCTTCTTTCTGCTTGTACATGTGACGTATCCCTTTACCAGTAATTTAAATGCTAACACTAACACTTGATAGTTTCCTTGTTTAGTTAAAGATGATAATGGTTATAGACCTTGAGTAAATTGTTAGTCTTTCTGCAGTTTTCTGACATTCTCACAGAGATTGATGGCCTAGAATAAGTATTCTTTAAGAATCTAGACTTCTGGTAAAGTTATCAGCAGAATGTAGGTGTATAGATCAAAACCTGTGATAGAAAAATGGGCTTCTCAGTAGTTGTTAAGCCTGAGAAGAAGACAATCTCGTGAGCTACTTCTGTAGGCAGAGGATTCTGATGTTTTAAATGTGTAAAACTATTGCAGCTTGATCATATCCTGCAGTATCTACTTGAAATCCGGAAATCAGACTAACGGAAGGATTCAGTACAAGAGTTATTCCCTGAGCAAACACTGTCTGCCTTAGTAAGGACGTGCTTTGTGTAAAATACAAAGAAGTGATACTCACTTTGACTATAAGAGTGCAGACTTTTGAACATTTATCTAGGAAGTGGAAAGAAACAAGAAGAATGCCCTTCTTGGCTTCCAGTTTTCAAAACAATGAAAAGAATGTCTTCAACCAGTGGGCCTTGTATCTGTCCTATGAAAGTACCCCTCATATTTCCTGATGGAGCTGCACAGGCTAGAACTAAGAATGCAAGAATCACTAGGACTGCATTTTAACGAAATGTTCAGTTGAAATGGGGTGATAGTGATAAGTTTTGGATCCCTTTCTGGTCTGCCTAGCATAATGAATCTTGATAACTACAGTGGGCACCTGGACCATGCTCTGAAGACCATAAACTTAAAGGTCGTGTATATACAAATAATATCCTCCCAACATTAATTTATTTACTGGTTCTTGCCTCTTCTCTAAATCCACAGGGGTTGAGTCTTGCCTGAGAGAGGAAACACTGCAAAAACAATTCAGTTGACAAATCATGCCTTCTAATCTGTCATTTGTGGAAGTATTGCAAAACATTAATATTCGGATTCTGATTAAATTTAGGTACCTTTGGAGAGTACATTTCTCATCAAATTAGAGGTCTTATCTTTGTAGTGAATCATCATCATTGGTGCTGTCTTATCTAAATACAATAATGCTTTGAAGTGCTTCCAGTAACTCAGCATCATGCTGTGTGCAGTTATCATAGAGTGTTCTCACAAAGTTAGAGTGAATCTGTTCTTGGGAATGACTCAGGGATTAAGATATTCTCCAGCTGAGTTCTGGTTGCTTCCTGAATAGCTGTGTGAGAGAGAAGATCCAGTTATAACATATGGGAACCTGCTATAGGCCTCATTCCTTTTTCAGTTCAGGAGGAATGGTAACACAATTTAGCATCTGTGTTATCAAGTTGGAAAAGAAATGTGAGCATAGCAGCATGGGACTGATTTGTAATCCAGTATCCTGAATACATTTTTGGGCTTCTGTGTCCCTATATACCACTGTGTTTTCTAAATCTACCAGCTATAATCTGAAGTCTGCAAGAACAAGCAGAACACCATTCCTGTCCTGGTCTCTGACCCGGGACTGTGCCATTTCTTGGTATGCAGGGATTTTTTTGCAATTATTTCAACAGGCTCAGAATCCCCACTGAGTTACTGTATGCTCTTCACCTACAGCTAGTATGAGGTTGCACAAGGCAAGTACTTTACTTCACTAGAATATGTTTACCTGATGCATTTACCTCAAGATTGTTATGAGGTTAGAGCATAGGGAAACAAAGAGATTATGATTTTGACTATGAGCACGATCAATAGCAATACATGCAGAGCCTGGAGCGTAGGTCATAGGTTCATGGTAACATCTACATCTAGCTCTGCCTCATTTACTCACAGCCCCTGGTGCTCACCATTTCACCAATTAATTCCTTGCTCAATAATCTGTGTATTTTATAGTTTCTTTCAAAAGCCTAAAATGTTCCTTATAAATAATATGAGTTTAGTTGCGTAATAGAGGAACCAATAATATTGTTGTTACTAAAAAAAAACAGGCATTCCAGCACTTAGTTTCAAGTTTTCTAATTCCTTTCCCACTTAGCTTTTTGAAGAGGAAGGGGTATGAAAAAAAGTTTTTTTTAAGGAATTTAGGTATCTAGAATATACACTGTGATGCCTGGTGTCTTGGCCTTATATTTCAACACCTACTCAGAAAGAGCATGACTGCAGATTACTTAGTTTACAGCCTTTGTTTGCAAAGTCAGAAGCTGTGGAGAATTAAGAGTACTCTAATAAAACCTGTGAGCTACAAACATATGCAGAAAGCAGAAAATCAGTAGATCTAAAATGGGAAGAATTTTTTTTTCTAGTCCTGCCTTTCTTTGCTTTCCTACAACTCTCTTGTAACTCTCTATGGTTAAAGATTAAGGAATGCAAGATCCAGTTTTATATTATTTCTGATACTAAAGTCTTTAAGGATTTAAAAGTTTGACAGTCTTTAAATATGAATAACACTAAATGGATACGAGTATTAAATACTATATATAAATGAAAGACAAACTTTAAATTGGTCTTCTGGTAATGTGATGTTCAAGTATGTCCCTAGTTGAAAAGTACAGACTGTTACTTATAGGTTGAAATACCTTATTTTTATCACATGCTCTTCTATCTGAGCAAATAATGCACATACTCTTTAGGTGTATTTATATACAGTGATGATACATTGATGCCTAATGAATTACTGTTTATTTGTTCTATAGCAAAATTTTAAAAATACCTGTAAAATTTTGGAATAACTGATGACAATGATTAATCCTGGTATTAAAAAGACAACAACAGCAAAGGTCACATCCCAGACTATTTCTCCTGCATGGCTGGGCCAATCCAAGGTACAAATATGAATCTCCTGTTTACAAAGGAAAAAGAAGAAAATGAACATTCTACAGTTATTTTTCCTATCATGTTCTATTTATCTCTCTGTGTGCCCAAGGAAAAATTGACTGCAGCCTAAACTGAATCTGTGAAAACTTCCCATTCAAGCAAAACTGTTGATTAATGTATTACTTTATATTTTTAAAAGTTCACATATGTACAAATAGATAAGTTAGATGAATTGTCCACAATCTAACTACCACCATAAATTCCATATCATATGCTAACAGCAACTTTAAGATAGAAACATACAGACTTAATGTATTTGAGTGTCATGTTGAATATACTTTTGCATGCATTTCAAAATATCAGAATGAGAAACCTATGCATGGCCACTTTGTAAAGAGGCAAGCACACGTGCTGGGTGGCTGTCCAGCTTTCACCCTTACCTCACCAGTGACACTGGGCAGCTGCACCACAGTGAAGAAGCAGCAGAGCGGCAAGGTGACAATAGCGGCGAAGCCCCAGATGAGGAAGGCAGCAGCCAGCAGCTTGCGGCGGCGGAAGGCAGTGTGGTGCAGGCGAGCAATGCTGATGACCCTCTCCAGGCTGACGGCTGAGAGAGAGACAATGACAACAGTGCCACTGAGGGTCATCACATAGAAGAGCATGTGGCAGATGGCGTCGCCCAGCACCCAGGTCTCGGTCCAGCGCACGATGCCAATGAATGGGATGGCAGTGATGAAGAGCAGGTCGGCACAGAAAAGGTTGAGGACGAGGTAATTGGCAGCACACAGCCGTTGCTGCCGCCACACCAGCAGGCAGATGCCCCAGATGTTGCCCACTAGGGCCAGCAAGAAGACGGAGCCCAGCGCAGCCAACTCGCCGACACGCAGGGCCGTCACGTTGCCACCCCTGAAGTCTGAGAAGAATGGGAAGTAAGTCTTGTTCTGCCCTGGTGTGCACCCAGTCCCGACCATGAGGGTGGCTGGTGAGCATCAGAGTGCTGCTGCAGTCAGCGGCACCATCCCTAGGGGAAGGACTGCACTCCCAACCACCACGGTGGCACCTGGGGTGCTCTGATACAGGGCAGGGGACTGGCTGCCATCCCCCTCCTCTTCTTCCTTCTGTCTGTGCTGCTGAGGGCTCGGCTGCGCCAACCGTACAGTTTATGGCCCTCATACTGCAGTGCAACAAGGAAGTGGGAGGGTAAACACGGCACAGCTCACACAAAGGTGAGGCCGTGTGCATGGGGAGGCAGCGATGGGCTGGGTGTGAGTGGGGCCTCCTGACACCTTCCCAGGGAAGGCGTGGGGCTGAGCGGTGGCACCTCCATGCCAAGGGGACCTGGGCCAGGCCACTTCCCTCATGACAGCCCTGCTTTCAGACAGGCCCTTTAGGTGCCGAGTGAGCTGGGGAGGCCTTGCAGGCTGCTCCAAGATGCTCCCTTCTGCTGAAAGCACATGCACAAAAACACAGGGTGAAACAGAAGCCCCAGGAGGGGCTTTCAAGGAGGAATGGCTTTGCAAGCTTGTCTTGGGAGGAAGGAAAACAAGCTCTGTCCTAAGGTAAAAGAAGAGGGATTTACTGATTTCCTCATGTCTTGGCAGGGACCTTTGAAATGTGGTCTTGTGCACTGCTTGTATTAACTGTAGTCTCATGTAGAGGAGAGATGTCGCAATACTGGTTTTTGGAATTCTTACACTAGGTTGAGCTAGAGTCCTACCTGTTGTCCATGTTATGAGTTCTGGCAGAAGAAACCTTGTTAATCTAGACATAAGTAGAAAATACCATCTTTTTTCAGAATGTTAACTTCTAAGAGCAGTTGCTCAAATGCTAGAGGTGGCCTTCCTGCTTACACTCTGGGCTGGGAGTGAAGCATATAAATGGTCAAAATCAAGCAGATAATGCCTCGTAAAAGAAGATAAAATGTTTTCAGGAACTGTGTAAACAGTTGTATAACTTCAGACAGCTCTAGATAAGTGTTTTATTCAGTGCCAATGCAAGTGCTTAATGTCTCTGTTACAGGCTTTGGCATATGGAGCTACACCTTTTGATTTTCCTATCAACTGTTATTCTAAGTGAAAGTTGTTCCAAGCTGATGTATCAGCACAGCTTCGTAAGGAGACATTTCTTTTGCAGTGTTCTGGATGTGATCTCTGCAATGAATCTGTTACTTAATGGCATTAGTGGGAATTCCAGAACCCTAGCCACAATTTATATTGGTTCTGCTATGGGCTGATCCTGTAAAATACATAGCAAATCTTTAAAAACAGCAGATACTTTCCTCAACCCCACAGGCTGGGGCTTTATACAAGCTGACAAGCTAGTCCCAAAGTCGTGAGCGAATGGCAGTAGCAGTGATGTGGCCAGTTCTGAATAGGGACTGGGATGTGGGAAAGAGCCATTGTTTAGAAGCTTGTGCCTGTGCAGAATCTTGGAAGGCATTAAAGGAATGTGTAGTGAGCAGCTGACAAACAGTAAAACAGATTAATGAAAAGCATGAGTAAAATCTTCAGCCCCTTTTGTATCAATGAAAAATTAAATCAGAACCTGATCCTATCAATTCAGGGTAAAGTGAACACATTGGAAACAGAATGAGGGACAGAAAATAGGGAGCAAAACATCCAAAGCAGCATTATTGAAGAAGTTAAAATGTGCTCCATCAGAAAGGAAAAGAACGCCATAAATGAACCAAAGGTTTGAAAATGGATGATGCTGAGAATTATCAGGACATATCCTTGATCTTTAGAAAGGGTTACCTCTAGCTTTGGTCCTTAGATGTGAACAAGAACTCTCTTTGATATAAACTGGTTGTTACTCAGGAGTACCAAAGCAAAATACTACTTTCAGAATGCCATCAGTGAATGAGTTTCACACTGCTATCTGCACAAAATACTGTACAAGGGGACTGCAGAGGTGTATAAAAAAAATAAAACAAGCATATTACAGTGGGGTGTTATCAAATGAATTGGAGTTCCTTGTACACACATACACACACACACACACAAAAAAAAGACTGATTATTCATGGATCTAATGGATCCATTTACCTAAAATAATACTTTTTCCTCCATGAATTACAAAAGCTATACTTGCCATTGGATAGCTACAATCATAGCAACCATCACAACGTGAAATCTGAGGAAGGGAGGAATCGTAACCTCAGTATAGCTACTCTTGCATTACTGTAATAGGTGGGTGCTGTGTGCAGTATATAGTCCATGTATGCTTATGAACAGGAAGTGATTAGCAAAATGCTTGGAAACCTGTTACAATGTATCATTTTTTCAACCTACTTTACATTCAGAAGCAATGAAACACAGAGACAACTCCAATCTCACAGTTCTAGACTGAATGAAAGTAGTAGGGGTCTCTGAGGAGCTAGTTAGCTAGCCTCAGGGGTTAAATGTCTTGTTTCTTTTTTTTAATTTATTTTTCTGGTCCTGATTAAGAGCTCTAGTCTTTCCTTCTCTGTGGCAAGTAAGCGCTATGTTACCTGATACCATAAACCAAGCTCGGTTTTTCAGATTGTTCCCCTGACAACCATGAACTGTCATGACAGATGGGGGTAGTTCAGCTTATTTATTTCTTGTGCATAAGAAATACTCCCATAGAGAGGGACCTTCCGAGCTAGGTGATGCTGGAGATGATCTCTTTTTTTTCCATTTGGATGTCACCATGGAAAGCTTTTTGCCTTAATAATGTCTTAATAATCTCTTGCATGTAGATTGTTGTTTAGGTCTTTGGGCAGTATTTTCATACACCCATGTCACGAGTAAATAATATTCACTTTTGTAACGGGTGTGTTGTATATTTACTGTTTGCTGAGTGATATAAGTTCATTGGTTAGAAATATTGACTCTTTGTCTTCACAACAGAAGTTTCAAGCTGGCAGGTGACTCAAGCTATATCTATATAATAAGAGTTTCAGCATGAAGTTTCAACACAGATTAGCTTTCTATTTTTTTTTTATTTTTTTATTTTTATTTTATTATTTTATTAAGCTTCTAGACTTGAGTTGTTCTGTTTCTGTGCTTGGAAGAAGCTATTCTACTCTAATATTTGTTTCAAATACACGTCTGCTTTTAGCTATTTTGCTTTTTAGGGAGTTTTCTAACTGATCACCCACAGTGCGTTTTCACATCAGTGAGCTGAAGCATTTACACCAATGTTCAAGAGACTATTTTAAATTTGTAGTGCAAATATAAATGTGTTTGTATTCATGTAGTGGAAAGCTCACTCACTCCAGAGTTCATGGACAATAGCAGATGTTTTACGGATCTGTGTGATTGTGTCAAGTACTGACTCTTTAGTTTCTTCTGGGAAGCTTATTGTCCTGTGGTCAGTGTCCATCAGAAAAAGGGTGGGAGCTGGATCAGGTTTTTTGTCAACAAGACCACCAGAAATTTTTGTCAAGTTTTCTTATGACATGTAGTAAAGGAGGCATTTCTCTGTAAGCTAAGTGCATATGTAAGTACAGAATCCACATAAGGGTGAGTTCTTCACAGTCGTGATCTCTGTTATGCTACACTCTAAGCAGAGTTTCATGAGGGTGACTCAGCTCCAGCTAGACTCTTCTGACTAAATGTAGTTTCCTGTAAGTTTAAGATACTGTATTACATGTACACATCTTGAACCTGGATTTCAGGAGTTTATCACTGAGTATAGGGTATCGGGATGATTCATTCTGATGTTGCAGGACACAGAAGAATGCCCTTACCAATGAACTGAGACCTCAGCTAGATGTATATAGAGTACTGTAGTCTGATATTGAAGTGCCACTGAACTTAACAGCACTGCTCTTCTCCTGCCAGCCCTGCCCCAGCTCTCTGATATTAATTTTCAGCTGTGCATAAAGTTACTTACATTCCTGCTGATGAGCTTTAATGCAGATCCACCAAAGAATAGACTATATTGTTCCTCTGAAGGATTTATAAACAAAAATTGTCATCAACCTGTCTTCTTCATGAGATGTATTCAGACTTTTTCTGAAGACATCTGTGCACTGGGTTGCACACAATGCAGAGATCATAAATGTCATCATTTTCTCTCATATCCTACAGACAGTAATTAGAGAATGCTCTTATTTACAGACTGGCTTGCTTTCTTTCCATTATATCTTAGAAGTGACTTGTTGAGATCAGCAGAGGTTCTTCAGGTCAGAATCAGGATAAAAGCTTTGATTTTGAAATTCAGGCATTTCTGAAATAATAGGCTACAGAGTAACTCCCTGCAACCAAAAAGTGCTGTCCTTCTTGAAGAGGTTTGCTCAGCTAGCACAGAAGATGGGAGAAACAGAAAAGCCATTGTTGCAACACCAGTGAGAGAAACTACGGATAACTCCTTTAGGTTATGATGTAAAACCCTCTGACTTCGCAAGTGTAATGCTAAATCATATTAATTATTTCCCCCCACTGCTCATGTTCTTTGTTATCTGTGGCTGGTTAGGGTCTGGTTACATTATAATTTAAAATGAGATAATTAAAGAGAAGCAACATACAGCTTCTCATAAGCCATGTCCAGACACATGGACACCTAAATTAGGCTATGTAGTTTTCCATCTAATTGAATGAGATAATACTGACCAGATCATACTTGTTAAATTAATAAGACTTGAGCTTTTGCTAATGCACTGTGCTTGCTCACTACTTTGGAGAAGATCAGAGAAATTAAACCTGGCTGCACTTCTGTCAGGAAGCAAGCTGGTATTGACTTGATAAAGTCCCAGACTTCTTTATTTGAAGGATGTTCTGAGGCACTTTGTCTCACTCTCTCATTTTGGGACTTCTCACTCAGCTTGAAACACTTTGGCTGCCAGTTGGCTAGAAGGGCAACAGAAATGAACTCAGGTCCTTGGAATGGATTAGACAGTTTTATGTCACTGTCCCTGTGGAGATTTTACAGCCTCAGTGAGCAGTGTTTCACTGCTCATCTATCCCAACCACCAGAACAATTTTCCTTATGTCAGTTTCTTGAAGTACAGTACTTGAAATTAGATCTGGTATCGCAGCTAAAACACTCATTATCGCATAGAAATGCAAAATTGTGTAAAACTGCTGTGCAGTCTTGCAAGTAGGATAATGAATCACAATCAGTTTCTGAAACTTTCCTGAGAATTTGATAAACTGTCATACTATTGATTTTGCTTTTAGGTAGTTAATTATTCATACCTGTAATAGTTAACCGTATTCATCCTGTTTCAGCTCATTAGTCTTGACAAACTGAAAATTAATGGTGTCCTCTGGAGAGCTCTTAGTTCCTACCTTGGATTATCTCAGACTTCATGTTATACAGTGTTGCATCACGTGCATCATCTTTGAAAATCCAAAGTAGTTTTGGAATAAATAGGTTAACCTGGAATTGCCTAGTGCATTCCTTACTTAACCATTTCATATTTTCACAGGAGTTCAAGGGAAACCTAGGACAGAAATCCAGACAGCTACTAACATATGGGAACTGTGTCTGGCTCTTAAAGCCTGAGATTTTCAGGTCCCAGAAATGAGCTACATCACCTGTCCTTATACTCAACATCCACTTGAGGCTGCTTGTCAGAGATACTGTATGTTCTGATCATGTAAGTCAGAGCAGAGAGCCACCTTTAGATGCATTTATGTTCTAGTAGCTATGAATTATTGATTTAAGTTATATATAGGTCTAAGCATGTTGAAATCCAGAGCAGGTGTCAGAATAAACAAAACACTTTAAAAGATATCAGGTTATCAACTTTATCTGAATCCCCTCCATTTAATACTAAATAACTGAGCAGCTAATGAGCTGCAGTCTTTCAGTCCTCCTTGGTAGCACCAGCTTTAATGAGAAAGCATTTTAAGCTAATTTAAGAAAGTCTCAGAATTACTGCAGAGAAGACCTGCAGCAGGCAAACTTATTTCATCTATAATACATAAAAGATCAGAATTTATTGCAGAAAACATGCTGAATATACAGCTGGGAATAGAGTACTAGCTGATTAATATGTTGTTAAAAGACAGCTAACCTAAACTTCTAAAAAAGTAGTTCAATAAGTGATTAAGGTCATTAGGTTGGAATGAAAAAGCATGGTTATCCTGAATTTAAAAGATGTGAAATGAAGGGAATTTTCATCATGACAAAAACCTTAGGATTCTGAAGCAGTTTGCTCACCAAATTGTCAGAGACAAAGATTGCCTGACAGTCAGTAAAATTGAGAAGTGGTGACATAATTGTTGTTAAAAGCTAATACTTAAAGACAACAATATGATGCAGTACAATAATAACTGGAAACAACTTTGAAAATACCCCTATATTTAAAAATAATGTTTAATCATTCAAGAGTAGGCAGAACCTTATGGGTCAGATGCACAAAGTGACTGGCTAGCAATTCAAAATTCACCAGGGATAGATTTACCTTACAGTCTGCATGCAGGTAATTCACTGGTCTCAACAAACCATAGAATTATAAGAGAAGTTAATTTATCTTAATTTTGGCCTTCCAAGTAATCCGTAGTTCTCACAATAACAATGACTTGGACTTCACTACAGGTGAAGTGAGGAAAATGCTCACAAGAAACCCAGGTTTACAGTAGATTTTGAGAGAATTGTGCTGTGATCACAAGACAATAACACTCCATTTTCTGTCAGTTTCAGAACTGGATATGTCAAGTATGGGTCTGACACAGTAGGTGCATTTTTATTGCTCTCATTTTTAATAGTGCAAAAAAAAATCAGTAGTTTACTATATGAAAATAGCCCTAATTCTACAGATATTTTCATTTGCAAGCAAAAAAAAAATGCAATGACCATTTCCACAAGAGTCAAGTGGAATATTTGATGCCAAATAAATTACTGTTTTCACTGAGCAGAAATAAAAATTCCTTCATATAGCCTTAAAAGAAAAGTCTTAGAAAAATATTTTGCCTTTTTAAACAGTATACTGGCAGTGCATAAAGAGCAAATCTAAGTCCATTCAGAGCTTAAGCTGTACAGAAATCAATATGCGCTAGTAATTCTCTGTGCTGGCTTGTTGGATACTGCACTTTACATCTGGGACACTCAAGAAAACTTTCGTCAAGGAGATTTGAATGTTTCCGGGGAGGACTACTATCATATGCTGCAATCTTCTCTTCAAACGCAGTTTGCAAAACTTCTTGTGGTTCCATATGTCCAGACTCCTGGAGCTTCTGGAAAAGGAGAAGCTTTAGTGAAGAATTGGGGCATGCTTGAATGAGGTTCTGATCATATAGACGTAGGAAAAAAGATATTTGATGGCACACAAACCACATGTTACATACAGCACTAAGGACAGAATTTTAAAGATGGCTAACTGCAGTTGTGCTACTTGCATTAATAACAAGGGGCAATATGGGCCTACTGAATAACTTTAATACCATATTTGAATCAGATTGCAGGTAGCTTTTCTGCAGGCTACTTAACACAGGCTTTCCACAACATCTCATTAAGTATAAAGATAAGATAGAGCACATCAATTACATTATAGCAGCATTTAATGTATATTCTTAGTTTGAAGTAGCTTCTCTCCTTCATGAACCATTGAATGAGAACATGAGTCCTGTCACTTTAAACACTGTGCAACAGTTATCATAGAGTATTTCATAAGGTATAACAAAAAAACATGGCAAAAGCTATGACAGCAAGCTTCAGACTCGCATATCATTGTGAATCTGCAGCTACTTGGCCATCTTACAACTTTCATACACATTCTAATTAAAAAGCCAAATTCTGCACTCTAAATACTGAACAATGGAACATGACTTGCAGAAATGTTAATACTGCATACAGATCTTAATGTATTTTGTCTACATATGTAGGGTTGTGAATTTTTGAGGGAGAAGAAGTCTGACAGAAGGGAAGAATGAAGGAAATAAAGAACACAGACTGAACCTTTCTTACAGCAGGACCACAAGCCTCATGAGAATCAAACATTGAAGACTATTTATTTTAGAAATTCCTTTGAAAGTTCTAAAAACATGCCATATATGTATCAGGGAATTCAACATGATTTACAATTACACCTACACTTAAGAAATTTCTTCTTTTTGCAAGGAATCCTTATCCAACTATCTTTCTAGCCATTCATAAAGTACTCCCCCTTAATCAAATGCACCAATCCCTACTACACAGGATGCTGTCTCTGCTTAATTTCCTTCTCCACCTGACACTATGAACTATAGTCTCTATGCATGAGGGTTTCCCTTAATGGACAACTTCTCAGCACAGGGAAACTGAACACTGCAGCCCTGCAGAAGTTTCAGCTGCTCCTGCAGCTGGATTTTGTAGTGGCCTCTGCTGACAGTAGCAGCAACTATGAGGCAGTCAGAAGAATTCCTCTGTTCTGCAACTTGCTAGTGGCTTTAGGATTTATCTCTTCCGTGAGAAGCAAGGCAGCCTTAAACCTGACCTAGTGAAGGATATAGGCATCTAATTTTTTTTTCTGAACCTCATTTAAATAAGTCCAGAACTGCAGACTCAATTCTATTCAGCTATCACAATTTTATAAGACCCTTAACATAGAGTTCCAGGAAGACCAACAGTCAAAATACATTTTTGCTGAAGACTGGGGCAGTCCTGGATACAACAGCCAACGCTAATTATGATCTTCATTAGTTGTTTTGGTTTGTCAGTCATT
>JAOWBP010003659.1:18630117-18640203 GCA_028571105.1 Tragopan temminckii
ATGTTTAATCTTTCCTTCTGAATTTCGGTTGAAACCAATGGTCAAATCTAGGTGGCTTTCTTTGGGATTATATAAGTAGCAAACAGACCATGGCCCTCACACAATACTAACATCCCTTTTTATCTTAGGAGGGAAACAGATCTTTTTGAAAATGGATGAATATTAGTAATCCATCCATTCCATGTAACAGAGATATAGGATAGGGTCTAGGGATAGGGATTCAGCTGTAAGGGTTGTGCCTTGTTGACTAGCAGCAATTTTAAGTAGAAGCATGCTACACTTCTGGTTCTGTACAACAGACAAAACTAGAAATACACTGTGACAAAACAATTATGTTCTCTATCAAGGAACCTGACTATTCTGCATCTCCTTCTGCAGTATCACTTCTCTGTAACATAATTTGTATTTAACTAGCTAATATAGGGTTCTGCATCACTGGCCCGCATAGCTAACAGATGTGAGCAACTACAGTGAATACCTGATGATGTGAGCAGAAGGCTCACTACACTCCTAAGTGGAAGTTGTTCATTTATGCAAAATTCCTGAGTTAACCTACAAGTTATTCAGTACGTACCAGAGGTTCAAGGCGAGTTATTTGCTCCCTGGCCTTGAACAATTCCTTAAAGATTTTGTTTAACTGATGCTTCAAGTTCTGGCGGTCAAGCTTCTCATTCTCCAAGTCTGCGGTGCATATTTGAATCTTGCAACCCCACAAAGGGAAAAGGTATAAAAGTAGAATTATCAAGAAAGTGGTGGAAGGAGGGCAATTTTCCCTCTTTATGTATTTAAAACAAGCTTTACTTATATCCTAAAATACACTGAAATCATTTGTTGCTTCCATTTCAATGGAATTTATATGCTCAATTAATAATTAGAGGTAGAGTTAAAAGTTATTTTGATTGGAGGATATTTCAGCTGTCTCACGCTCCTAAACTGAAGATTTTCTGGAAAAGCATACAGTGGAAGTTTCCCCCCCAGAAACGCCAGTTTCTACTCCATGATCTTTGTTGTAGCAATTTGAAAGGAAACTATGGGCAACACTATACCAGAGCTTAGCAAACATACATTTTCTCCCAAGGATTTAAGTTAGATCTCTAAAAACTTCCTTGAAAAAAAAACCATCAGAGAGCAGATGGCAATGCAGTTATTTGTACATTACAAGTTTCAATCAGCTGACTGGTTTTAGGATGTTTCCCAGACCTAATCTGAGGCTGTACAGTATTTATTTGAACAAGTGATTGTGCAGAAAGTAACATTATGTTTAGTTGCAGTCTCTTACAGATTTCCTCTGGAAAACATAAGAATTTTTAGAAGCACAGAGGGATCACCCAGAGTTGCATGTTAGTATCTATTATTACTTTAATATACTACTTATTCTTAAATTTGAAGTATAATATGCACAGAGACTTTCTAGAACAATTTAAGTATCCAATTCTCAAAAAATCAAATCGCATCTGAACACGTAATTGAATACCTGTTGTTCCAACAAAGCTATCCTAGCGTGTTCCTCCTGCTGCTTGAGCAATGATTTACGAAGAAGCTGTACCTACAAGGCAGAAAAACAAACAATTTCCATGCACAATAAGTGTAAGAAAAAATTCCCAAGGAGGAATGGAACTAAACTTTTGTATTCCAGTGCCAGCAGAAAACACATGCCTATTTTACAGCAGCCAAACAGGATTCAAATACCTCTCCTTCCCTGGGGAAAACCCCAGGAAAATGTTATTACTGTACAGAGTAGGGAAGAATGTAGATTGATATTTTATTGATTAAAAAAAAAAAGGAATAGAAACCAACTGAACTTTCCCAGGTGACTGGCTGAACAGAAAAATACATGTAAACATAGGCTTTTTTATACATAACATGACATGATGCTATTGTTTTTAATAAACAGTTTAGCTTACTTTAAATAGAACTGAAAAGTTAGAGAATACTCAACTATAAGGCATTAACTAAATGCATTTATAAGATACCCTCCATTAACAGGACATATCAAACTTTTAAAATGCATACTTTTGTTCTGTTGAAAAAATACAAAATAACAGATTATTAACCAGTGATAACCACTAGCCTGTATCTAGAGAGCTAGTCTGATATTCTAGTTTTAGCCTAAATCAATGCCTATTGAATTATATCTTACTTCAAATTTCAGCTCTATTGACCACCAAGTACAAAGTGTATCTTATTTGGATGACCTGAGTACAGTCCATAAAGAGCTTCCCAGGTTCTCTTCATCAAAGAGATGGCCATGATCATGCGTCCAGAAGAAGAAAGTTTCATTAGCACCACAATGCTGACAGGAATACTTTGTTTTAATTTACCACTATAGTTGTCACAAGGACTTCCGATGTGGACAATTCCAAACAAAATATAAGCACTAAATTATTTTTAACATTAAAGTACAGCATAAGCATGTTTTCCCAACTCTGCTCAGCCAGATAGGTAGTGAAAATTGGGCTCAAGAAAAAGGAAGAATCAAGAATTTCACATAATGACTTAAATAATGTTGTTCATAAGTTACTCTCTGGGAAACAGGCAAGCCCTGCAAACAGTAAGAAAATAAACAGAAAAGCAGCAGGTGAGACAACAATGAAAGCCGTGCATAACGAATAGCTTGCCTCACAGGCAACTTCCTGGGCTCTGTAATGAGACAGTGATAGTTGAAGTTCCACTGCATCCCTTATCTACACATTGCTTTTCAGTAGTGAGGTGCACTTGATAGATTAAATCTATGATGCATTCTCTTGCTCCATTTTGTGACCCACACTACTACTGAAATAAGCAAATTCATGTTTAAATGAGTAAGTTTCACAAAACCAGACCGCTAAACCAGTATGAAAGGATTCAGTTTTAACCACAAGAAGAATGTGAGTATAGGTGAACACAAATAGCGGTTATCAGACCAAGTGACAGTCTGTTCTGAAGTATGGCTTTCCAGCTCTCTTGATTCTTCGCTAATGATCTTCAGTTTTTAATCTGCTTACCTGAGATAAGAGATCTTCAGACTTTTTCTTTTCCTCTCTTAGCAGTATTTTAATACTTTCGTTTTCTTGTTTTAGTATCTGTATTTTCTCTCCTTTAATTTTGTTTTCATTTTCTTGATCCTTCATTTCAACAACCTGTTGCGACTGCAGTAAGGCATTTAAGCTCATTATTTCTTGTTGTCTTTGTTCATACTTCTTTTTGAACTCATTAAGTTCACATTTCAACTGGGTTACAGTGCATCTTTCAGCTTCAAGATCACTCTTTGCATTTTCTAAGAGCTGATCATAATGTTTTTGCTTTTCTTGTAGATGACCTTAATGAGACAGATAAGGAGAGAACAACGTAGAAAAACACTTCAGAAACAGAGTACTCCTGTTGAAGGCTTCCCTCGTGTTGTTCAAAGTGTAACTTACTAGGGAAAGTTTCTTCCTTGAATGTTCAACACTCCCCACCTAAGGCTAAGCCTTAAATTTATTAGCAATACTCCTTTAAAGGGCAATAAGCTATTCAGAGAAATGTCAACATTTTCCTTGGAAAAAACATTCTCAATTTGTATAACTAGTTTTTTTAAGCTTTGATTTCTACTGCTGTCTATTTGCCTGAAGAGGAACACTCACCCCCTTACTCTGTGTTTCTGGGCTGCTTTGATGACAAAGCTTTGACCATAGTAACTCTGATTACTTCATCTGGTGAGCTACTACAAGCTGCCCTCCCTCCAATGCATTGTTCATAGACTTTTAAAGAGAGATTAAAAAAACATTTCACAGTTTTCTGTAAGGTTACCAGCAGCAACATAGAAACAAAGCCACTGCACATTAATTACAAAGTGGTAATTACCCATCGAACTATCCTCATCTGGAGTAATAACATGCCTATTTCTTAAGTTTACCTTGGAGATCAGCTGCAGTATGGAACTGATAATTTGACATGAAAAGGAAGCCAATTCCTTCTGGCTCTTCTGTTCAAGATTTTAATTTTATCCTACAAGCTGGTCAAGTATGACTCAAGTCAATCTGAATACATGCTACAGAGAAGGTGCGTACTGAGGAACTCCACAACATGGAAGTAAGCTAGAGGTAACCAGATCCATTATTGCAAAACATTTTGGACAAGTGTCAAAACCTATCACAGATGCCAAATGATCTGTTCAAATGAATAAAGAACATATCAGGCTTGAGTCATTTTTATAGTATTTATTTTGAAAGAAACAGACTGATACACACCTAGCCAGTAAATTCTTAATGCTTCCTTTATGGAGGCTAAGAGTGTACTTTGAAGGATGGGAGATATGCATATATTTGCCTCGACACTTTTTGCAAACAGAAAGGTGGCCAATAAACTGTCAAAGCTTTTAAAAAATGTTTAGTGAAGTAGATAGGAACTAGAGGAATCGATCAAGTAATACAATCGAAAAACAGGAAACAAAGAAATTCAGAAGTTTTACAAATAAAGCAAAATATTATGAAGGAAGCCATGATTACTGCTATTATTTATAGGAAATGTATTTTACAGATAATTATGGTTTGGGTCATTAATGGAAAAAAAAATCAATACCTTCTGCATTAAATTCTTCTGGTTGTTGCTGACTAACAATTTCTGACCTCCGTTCAAGTTCCAAGATCCTTCCCAGCAGTCCCCTGACATATGCTTCACGTTGCTGGTCATACAGTAACCACTGTTGGTTTTTCTCAAGAGCCTATGAGAGGAAAAAAAAATAATAGAAAAGCCTCTAGTACTTCACCAGAAGTACACATTTGAAAGTATTATTCACCTTGTTTCTTAATGAATGAGAAAAACTACATATTTTACATTTGTTTAAAGAAAAGCTACTTAGTTTCCCTACAAACTGCATTAATCTTTTCTGTGTAATTAATAAAAACCCTTCTTGGTGTTATTGAGCATAAGTTAAAAAAGCAGCAGTATTAAATTCTGATCGGCTTTTTTACTGGAAGAGGGAAAAATTTGATGAGTCATGCCTCAGATAATGAATTAACCTTTCATTTTGTCAAATACAGTGGAATAAGCAAACACTGCACCTTAAAGTCAGATGTCAGATATCTTCTTAACAGCCTTATCTGATAGTATCCTCTATCATACCCTCTGAGGTCCCATTCTAACCAAAAACATATGGTGATAGTTTACATTCTTATACATCACGATACATGATTTTACATGGAATGTTGTACAGAAGAACTTACATCTTTTAGCTGTTTTTCAACTTCACTAAGATTAGTTGAAGATCCAGGGCTGTTTGTTACAGTTTCCTACAGACAAAGAGCAATCAGTTAACATTCTTTAAAATAGAAGAGTATATCATGTTCTGTATAACTATTAATCTCAGGGTTAGCATAAGAGTAGTGCATAAGAGTAGTTTAAAATTAAGATGCATTTATCTGACACTTGAATTAAAAAAGAAATTATATGTTCTATTTTTAGAAGGAACTAAGTTACACAGGAAAACATCACATAGATTTTTAAAAATCTCTGGAAAATATAGGACATTTCAATTTAGTTCACTGAATAACGGTTACATTAAAACATTTCATGAAAACACCTTTTTTGTTTGAACTTCTGTCTTGAGAGACCTGAAGGATAACAGAAAAGCTTCTGAAGAATTCAAGTATCTGCAGTTTTTATTTAAAGGAGAAAACGTAAATTAATTTTTTCTATTTTCATATCATCATTATACCAGTTTGACAATAAAACAGACCTATAGGAGTTGCTGGGGGAAGCCAGAGAACTTAAACTTCTTTGAGATAACCATAGGACTATAAACACTTGGAAAAGGATGCCTGTTCAGAACCATAAGGACTTACAAGTTTCCCAAGGCCCAATCCACAGCAGAGCACTTAAAGTGTGAGTGTCACAGTTCTTTAGCCCCACTTACAACTGAAAATCTGTTAAACGCTTAGACTTCGCTCATATGTTGTTTATTCACTGTACAACAGAAAGCTTTTCAAAGTTGTGTAGATAAACCAGAGGGAACTTGAAAGGACACGGATGGAGATTATTAGATAAATGAGTTAGATTTAGCTAAAGTATTCCTGTTATTTGCAGAATATGATTTAGAATAAGTTTCATGGCTGAAAAATACAAGGGATTTTAAAGTTGGACACAGTTATTAAAGCTCAGTTCTTTCTAATAGGATTTAGATTCACCACAACTGTTCAGATTATTTCTGTAAACATTAGAACTTGCGCATCAGTGATAACTGCACCACTTCAAGTTGTCATACAGCTGTTCTTTCCACTTCAGAGTATATCTGCTGCTTGTGCATCACCTAGCAGTTTTAAGAAACACCGTTCAATTTGTTCTCAAGTTTCCCAAAACATTCAGCAAGGAAGTCTAAAAACATTGTTGTTCTCTACTAATATATCAGCAAACATTTAGAAGTGCTGATTTTAAACTAAAAAAATCTGGCAATCAGAATCCAATTTATAACAGTCCAGAATGCCTTCCCTCAGGCTTCTTTTATCACCAATTGCAAGCAAGTTATTCTAAAATAAGAGTGTAATTTCTAGCATTACAAAAAAACCTGCTGACCACTTACCTCACTGCTGAGGTAAGCAGAAATTACTCTTTAATCCTCCTATTCTGTACCTGAGATTGAAAGATACACTTCCTGCTTAAAACTCCTTAACTAAGAACTGAAGATTCAGTACAGATAGGAAGCGGTGGTCTTCATTCTTCAAAATCAAGGATTCTGCAAGCTACAGGATTCTTTGCTCTTGTATTTATTTTTAAAATGACCTATTATCTTGGTATGCCACTAAACCTTTCTGCAGTCAGAATATTATGTATATTAGAATATTATGTCTACTGCCACTGAACTGTAACTTTGTGCTGCCTGTAGCATACTATGCTAGATGCAATAAGGAAAGTCCACACAAAGCAACTTACTGTTAAGAGTTGCAGTTCCGCTATTGCTGTGGTACAAATTCCTGTAGTGATTACTAGACAAATAAATCCATTGACATGTACAGCATAAAAACCACACTGAATGAATGCAAGTTTAAAGTTTTCTCTAACTCTTCAGTGCTTTGAAATTAGACAATACCACTAGATGTAATGTGTTTATTTCCAAAGATACGTATTTGTATCCCACTGAATAGTGTAGTATTATAATTGAAAGTGAACAGATTAAATAAACCACCAACTTAACGTATGTGATAAAAGCTGAATTTCTAGAAATTGCTCAACTTCATTATATAGCTTGGAGAACTAGCACCATCTGCAGGTTGCAAACTGAAAGAGACTCGAAAGGAGCTGCTTTCAAGTACTGAACCCCATGTGCCCCCTACTGAGACAATACTGAATTTTCCATAGAGCATTATAATAGGTGAAAAAGCAACCAGAGCAAACAAAACACATTCATAAAAGTAACAAAGTGCCTGACACCACAGCTATTAACGAGTTTAAATGAAAAATTATTACTCTATCTTCTGTTACACTGAAGTATTTATCATGCATTATGCCATGTTAACCAAGGAATAAATGAAGATTTGCAAGAACAGAGAGGAGAAAGGTATTCTCACCATTTACCCTTAGTTAAGTAGGTGGGGAGTTTAGCATTCCTTTAAGGCCCCGTGTCTGTTGCTGCTGCCTTCCCACTCTGCTTACTCACTGAGCATACAAATCCATGAAAGCCACACTGCCTGCTAAAGCAATAGCAGGTCAACCCATACCATACCACCAGTTACACCTGCCTGAGCAAGAGCAGGAAAAGGTCCTGGCAGCACAGAATTCTTCCCAGCTGTGCTGCCAGACATTGTACTTCCTGACTGTTTATTTAGTGTTCAGTCTGGATACCACCTGCTGTGTTGTATGCTGAATATATGAAGACTTGTAAGATTAAAAATTGCATTTTATAACAGATAAAGATGCTCACTGGGTGAAAATTCCAAATCCAACCTGTAAACAATTACTGTATTTCTTTAGTACTTACCTGGGATGCCTGAGAACTACCAGTTCTGTTTTCAATCTCAGAACATTTTGCAGTAATAGTGGATAAATTACATTTTAATTGGTTCATTTCTTCTGATAGAGAACTAAGTAACTGTTCTCTCCTTTCTGCTTCCTTCGTTTTTTCTTCTAGTTGACTGTGTAATAAGGAGACTTCACTGTTCTTGTCTTTGGACTTAAGCCTGTCTCTTAGGTTTTGGATTTCTTTGTCCTTCTCTCCAAGAATATGGTTGTATTTTTCTTTTTCTTTTTCTAGACAAAGAATTTTCTGAATGAAACAAAGAATTGGCACAAATGAATAAGCATCTGTGTATACTGCAATAACATTAGCAAATGCACAGCAGTTTATGATACTCACTTTGAAATGTTCTTTGCCTTTAGTTACCTGAGAATATTACTTTTTTAGTAAAACAGACAACGCTACAGCAATCACCCAAACTATTTCAAATATTGTAAGAACAGTCTGCAGCAGATGAAACATGGAAATAATGTAGAGAACTACATTTCACAAACTTGGTAAGCAGCTTTGCTTATGAGTACAAATCACTATGGTGTTTATGAGCCTTAGAGCATAAGTATTGTAAGTACTCTAGAGCATTTCCAGTTCAAAAAGAAGTTAATACTTCTCTTAGCATCAGTAAGATATTTAGTAGTTTTTGAGGAGCAATTGAACTTTTTGTGTAAGTTAAGTGACAAGTACTCAAGCTACAAAAGAGTCTAATAGAGCTTTCAGGAGAAAAACCCTGCTTTTTTTTATAAATTATCTAGCATTTCAGTTTAATTATCTAGTAAAGGACATTTTGCTTTTTTCACCCCACAGTGACTTTTAGGTAGGCTTCCAGCACAGTACATTCTTGAATAGCATTAGAATTTTGAGATACCTCAGAGCTATACATAAGCTTGTTACAATAGCAAGTAATTTCCCACAAGAAATATCAAAGCTGAAATCCTACAAGTGGCTATCAAGTCATTAGAAGGTGGCAGAGAAACTTGAAGCATTCACCTTTTATAAGAACTCAGTTAGGGAGTGTCACACCCAACACTCACTGGAACTAGAACATTGATGTCTAATGGTATACTTAAGCATGCCTGTAATTGTCCACGTGTAAACTAGTAGCCAGCCATTAAGTAACCAACATTCAGCAAACAGCATACTCCAGCACACACAAGAAATACACAATAGGAATTTGCCATGGCAATAAGCTGTAACTCGTACTTAGACTAGCATCAGAACTGACACTACAGCACAGACACAGCAAAACCATTATGAAGTAGCCCAGAAATACTGTGCCTGGTCTGTCATGTATATCCCTTGAGAGAGTCCACTTAAAGCTTCCCAGTGCTTTTGGAAAGCCTAACAGCATCACACATCAAGCATAACTTCTTTTTCTGCAGCCACAGGTTTACCTTTAATGGACTACAAAGCACGGAAGTTGCAGTGTTCTAGTTTTTGCCGTGAAATGTGCATGGAATAACAACATGAGGAATTAGTTACAGTTTTATTTACCCGTGGCTGAGAAGGAGCTTGGCAGCCCCGTTCACGCAAAGGACCCGATGCATTCGGGTCAGCTGGACACACCAGGACAGGACCTAACAGATTCAGTAGCACTCCAGCCTCGAGCCTTTGTACTTGACAGCCTTACCAAGCGACTTTATCTGCTCAGTTATCACGGGGAAATAATTGATGACAGAAGCGTCACAGCGCACCCCCTCACCTCCAGCAGCCGGCTCCGCTCCGGGTCTTCTGCTCGGCCCTTCCCTTTGGCGATTTCCTCCAGGGATTTCCTGAGGGCTGCGTTCTCCTGCTTGTACTTCTCGAGATCGCTCTCTAGCCTAGAGCTACCGGACTTCAAGCCCCATTTGCCAATAATGACGCCTTTGGACGTCTTGGAATTCATCTTCCAGCGCCTACGCAGACAAACGCGCAGAAACGCCTTTCCCTCCAGCAGGACAGGGCCTCTCCCACAGCTCTGAGGGAGCTCAGACGACGCAGGGCTCTCAGCTCCCGCAGCGCCCGCACCCGGCAGCGCGCACCGTTCTCCTACGGCAGAACCAGGCGGCCCACAGACCCGGGCGGCACAGGGCAGCGGCCGCCCCACTCAGTTCCTGCTTCGCTTCTGGGAGTTTGAATGCCGCGGC
>JAOWBP010003659.1:18674429-18688174 GCA_028571105.1 Tragopan temminckii
CTCTGGACCCTCTCCAACAGCTCCCTGTCTTTCTTGTACTGGGGGCTCCACACTTGGACGCAGTACTCCAGATGGGAGTAACTATATCAGGAGTTTATAAACAAAATGTGTGGCTTCAACCCTGCGTGACTTGAGCAGATATTGAAATATGAGATGGAATTGCATTGCCAGTGACATAACATCAAGCTGAGGGTCTGGTCCCCTTAAAAGTATTGCTTTTGAAAGTACAGCTTTACTTTCATATATCCCACATGCAACCAGAGCCAAAAGCAAAGGTTAGGAAGGCAGTGAGAAACCCAAGACAGAAGGGCTGGGCTGTTGGGGAAATTTCAGCTCTGAAACAATCACTTGTACTACCAACACAAGTATGTAACTTGAACTGCTGCTGAGTCAGAGCTCACTTATGAGCCAGGAGTGCGTCATTTAGGTGCTGGATAACATGTTACTTAGATTTTCTCTCTACTGAAGTAGTGACATTGGAATAAACTATTTCTGTGTAAAATCTCAGATTATATTCCTAGGAGCTCAGTGCTGGGATTGAAGCCTGTTCCGGTTTCTAAATGACTGAGAAGCTCCTTTTCCTTTGGAATTCGTATAAGAAAATTAACACCTTTGTATTATAAGTGAAATTCTAGCCCACGTGAACTTTTGTTTTTTTTTCCTCAGGCCTTCACCTACATTTTTAAAGCGGCTTGCTTTTTTTTTTTTTTAATGCTATTGTCTCCTGTCATGTAACATCTTCAACATCTTCTCTTTTTATAATATAGAACTTTCATCTTCAGGAACTGGGTCTTCATCATATGAAGGTTTATATCTTGGTCTGTTACTGATTTTATTCCATTGCCCAAACTGAGAAGTACTGCCTAAGAAAACCCATCATCTTAAATGTATATACATATTTTAAAAGTTCTCTCAAAGACTTCACCATTGTAATTACAGATTATCAAACATAGCTAACTGTATAAAACAGTTTTGGCACTGGAACTGATTGTTTCTGGTTGGCTGATGCTTCAAGCTGTGTTTTAGAGTTCAGCATGCACTCGCTTCAATTATGAAGTGCTCTAACAATGGATTGCAATTTTTAACTTACTCATGAGGTCAAAACTATGTTTGCAGCTGCTTAGCCCTGCAGTAGTAAATAACTGCAAAAAACAATTAGTGCATGCTTTGCTTATAGTTAGCCATGTGTATAAAGTTTGAAAAATGAAATCTGATTCTGTGACAACCTAGAGAGATGGCTCTTTCTCACCATTTTGAAAGACCTCATATGAATATTTATGTAATGAAAAATAAATATAGTTGGAGTGCAGTTGAAAGGTAACAAACACATTCCTGCACCCAAATACTTTTTACTATTTTTCTTAAAGTAATACTAAGTTAAAGGCCAAAATAGATTTTTGGAATTGCTTTCTGTAGTATGTGATCATCAGCCTTCTAAATGTTAGTCTTCGCTTTACCATGAAGTACAATCACAGAGAAGTTACACCACAATTAAAACAGTGAGATTAATTCTGTTAAATTCTAGATTTCTGTGGTATGGTGTGCATCTTTATTGTGGCTGTTCAGCTAGAGCAGTGATGACCTCTGCATTTAAATGAACGCAAATGTTGTGTTTCATTTCTTTGTGGAAAAGGATGTTTTTCCATTAACATGTGAATGTATTCACATTAATGAAAATCTAGTATTTGGAGTGGGGCAGAAGTTCTGTTTATTCTGTGTTGTTTTTTTTTTACTGCATGAAGTAGTATACGGTAAATATATACAATGAAAGAGGAGGTTAGGATCAAATAGTTAACAAATAACAAATATAGTTACTTTAAATTCATATTATATACCCAGATAATAAAGTGTTCTTAATTTACTAATAACTAATACCTAACTAATATTTAACATTTGTTCTGTTGAGTTTGAAAGTAATGATGATTTTTTTCTGTCTCTGGATGATAACTAACAAAGATATAATGGTGATGTTTGCTTATTAGTCAACACTGGAGAAACAGAAGTTGGCTTTTTACCAACATTTGGGCCCTGTTACTTAAATTTCTACGGAAGTCCAAGAGAATACACGGGATTCCCAGATCCATATGATGAATTGAACTTTGGAAAGGTCAGTTTCTTTATTGATTTTTTTTTTTTTTAATAAAAGGATTAAACTTAATAAGGTGAAAACAGTTTATTAACTCACTTTAAATTTTATTTTTTCCATATTATACTCCCTTTGTTTTTTCTGATGGTAGCTTCTAATATTTTTTTAAAGATCATATTTTTGAAGGAGTAACAGAGGTTTTTAGTGATGTTTCACTACCTGTATCTCTTCGTGCACTTATATTTCTTACCTCTTTGTTTTTCTAAGTATGCATTTATTGTTCACTTCTATATTAATAATTAATTCCAACCACTTTTTTTTGTTGTTGTTGTTCAAATATGTATATGCATGCCTCTGCAGAAGTTATAAGAATACTTCAGTGATGCCATAAGCATGTACAGGCAAAGAAAGATTGTTATTTCAAGAGAAAAATGTAAAACTGGATTAAATCTGTCATTCTGTTCTAGGGAGAAGGAGTTGCTTATAGAGGAAGAATTCTGGTTGAACTATCTACAATGCTTGAAAGCAAACCTGTTAATAAAAAGTTAGATATGATTCCTAATGATGACATACTGGTTGTTGAGGTAAGTTGTTGTTTTATTGTCACTGCTGGTAATGGAGGTCTGCCTTGTATGCTTATTTCTGGAGCGTGATCTAACGTACTAAAATTGAAACTGTTGAGTTGAATCTTAGAGATGCTTATTTATAACGCAGCTACAGAAATATCAGACCCCGCTGTATGCTCACCCTGCTATTGACACTGAGTTGGGACCTTTCATGAGGGGTCTGGAGTGAAGTCCATCAGGGCTGGGGTCTTTGGCTGGAGCAGGGGATACTACACCCTGCCCTGCACTCCCAGCTGGGGGCTGACTCATGCAGCCCATGCCCTGCAGGCTTCTGGGCTGTCCTTACCAGGCACTTGGAGATCATCCTATGTCCTGCTAGCCTGGTGTCTGAGCTCTTCCCACCCCAGAAGCATTGCAGATTGGTCAAGGGCTTCCTGAGCAGCCTGAAGGGCAGCAGAAACTGGGAGCATCACCGTGGCAGGAGAGGCCTTGTCTACCTCCTCAGGACAAGGCTGGGAGCCATTCCCAACCCATTAAGGGAAGAGGCATTCAATGCTTGCATCTTTCCCAGGCTGAAAGCAGAGGTGGGTGTGGGACAGAGAAGGAGGGCAGCTCTGCACTATCTTCAGTGGACAAGTTGTGCATGGAGGAGATGTGAATGCAAAGGGCTCTTGTCAGCAGCCCTTGCTCCTGCACCCAAGGATGTCCCTATCTGCCCCCAAATCACTAGGCCACTTTGAAGTCTGGATTTGTGCAAGGCCTTTAACGTGGTCCTGCACCACATCCTTATCTCTAAATTGGAGAAATATGGATTTGAAGGCTGGACTATTTAATGAATAATGAATTGGTTGGATGCTCGCAGCCCGGGGGTTGGGGCCAATAGCTCCATGCCCAGGTGGAGAACAGACACGAATGGTATCCCCCAGGTCTACATCTTGGGACTAGTGCTCTTTAACATCTTTATTGGTGACATAAATGATGGGATCAGCAAGTTTGCTGATGACACCAAGCTAAGTGATACAATACAGTTGATACAATAGAAGGAAGGGTTGCCATCCAGAAGGGCCTGGACAGGCTTGAGAAATGGACCTACATGAACCTAATTGCAGTTGAGTTGAGACAATCCCAGATACAAGTACAGACTGGGAGAAGAACTTCCTGAGAGCAGCTGTGAGGAGAAGGACTTAGGGGTCCTGGGAGGTGAAAAGCTGGACATGAGCTAGCAGTGTGTGCTTGCAGCCCGAAGGGCCAACTGTATCCTGGGCTGCATTAAAAGAAAGGTAGCAGCGAGAGGGGAGAGGATTGTCCCCTTCCGCTCTGCCTTTGTGAGTCCCCATCTGGAGTAGTGTGTTCAGGCCTGGGGCCCCCAGCACAAGAAGGATGCAGAGTTGTTGGAGTGAGTCCAGAATCATGAAGATTATCAAAGGGTTGGGGTACCTGTTTTATGAAAGAAAGGTTGAGGGAGCTGAACTTGTTTAGCTTGGAGAAGAGAAAGCATTGCAGAGCCCTTAATGCAGCCTTCTGGTACTTAAAGGGAACTTATAAGCAGGAAGGTGACCAGCTTTTTACACAGTCTAATAGTGATAGTACAAGGGGGAATGGCTTTAAACTAAAGGAGGGAAGATCTAGGGTAGATGTTAGCTGGAAATTCTTTACTCAGAGAGTGGTGAGGTGCTGGAACAGGTTGCCCAGAAAATCTATGAACGTGTCCCATCCCGGGAGGTGTTCAAGGCCAAGTTGGATGGGGCCCTGGGTGGCAACCCTGTCCAGGGGAGGTGGAGCGCAATAATCTTTACGGTCCCTTCCAACATTAGCCTTTCTATGATATTATATCATTTTTTACTCTCAAATGCAGTAACTTACGGCACACATCTGTTGTTTTGGTACATCCCAGAAATAAGCAAAAAATATTAAAATTATTGTTTCCATTGAGCAAATAGTACTATTTTTTTTAATTGTGGTTCATATCTTACAAATATTTAAACAGAACTAAAAATGTTCTTGTTGTAGAAATACCAGCGCAGACGTAAGTTTTGCTTGGCTGCTGTGTTTCATTCTGCTACCATGCTGCAAGACACTGGTGAGCCTATCCAGTTTGAAGTTAGCATCGGTAACTATGGCAATAAGTTTGATACCACCTGTAAACCTTTGGCATCGACAACTCAGTACAGTCGTGCTGTTTTTGATGGTAAGGGTGCTGCTGGTATTGGGATAAGATCATGTGAAATCGTGCTTTGAGGGTGCAGGGTATTTATAGCTTTGGAATGACAGCCCTTACTCCACTAAAAATTACTGGAAAATGAACAGAAAATAACACATGGTTCTTCATGGTCTTTGAAGAGTAGAATGAAAAGCCTGCAGAGGTTTTTAAAGAAATTTTTGTAGAATTCAGTTAGATCTCTGACTATATACTAGGAAAACTAGTACGAAAAAGAAGTCACGGTGTTTTACCGGTATCTAAAAGCTAGGGATTAAGAAGGGAAAACACCATCAGAACATTCTGCTTTCAAAGGTAGCAGAAACTTTTTTTAACTGAGGGTCTAGCAGCCTGAAAGAAAACAAGTAACCAATTTCACAGAAAAATATGTTTTGGCTATAAATTTAGTTTATTAAATGCAAACAGTAGGAGTTATTTTCTCTGTGTATTAAAAGATCAGAGAAAATGATTCTTTGAATATTTTATTTCAGATAAATGCATTAATTCTCACAATGTTTTACATTATTAAATAATTGGCTAGAACAATGAATGTTAATGGATTATTTATTGAAAAAAAAATCCGCTTGATTATGATACAGTTTGAAGTCAAGTTTTACCATCCAACGGATGCTATAGATGCTGAAAAATATAAATCCTTTGATAAGTTGGGCTAGCTTGCATGTTCTTCCTAAATGATAGTTCATAAGTGAAGTGAATAGAACAACTTGTACAGTGTACAGTATGTATCCTTGCCATGAGTTCTACATCTAACGTATAGATGTCTCACACCAGGTAATTATTATTACTATCTGCCATGGGCAAACACAAAGCCAGTGGTAACACTGACTTCTTTTTGGGAGGACATAAGTCATAGATTAGACCCTGTGAATGTCATCCTGAACGTGGTTGAAAGACTGGTAAGTTACTTAAGAGCTTTCTTTTTTGCTAGTCTATTTTCTTGGGTGTGTAATGAAAAGTGACATTTTAAGCAAATGATGGGACATAATTTTTCTCCTTCTTTCCTGTTCAAAGTTAAATGTAGAACTGTGTGAGAAATGGCACTGATAATCATAGATGTGTATTCTGGCAAGGCCTAATGCTGCTTGAATTTGCAGGAAAGTCGCACAAGATGGAAGGGTCCTCTTCATTTGGGAGTGTGTTGAGTTTGTAGAACTGTATTTGCCTTGAAGTTAGGTGCAATGTGAAGTAATAAATACAGTGTGAAAGAACATATAAAAAACTCATGTTACATTGGAATCAAGTTTGAATATCTTAGTCTTTTTTTTATTTGGGCTTTAAAATAAGATCAAAATCAAGTCTTGAAAGTTATATTGACTATAATACTGCAATTTAAGTTTCTAAGCGCAAATCCTTTTCTTCTAAATTCCTCAGCAATCCAACTTAACCAACTTAAAGTCAGGAATGCAGGCTAAAATTTCTGAAAACAGATTAGCTGAGATGTGGTTGAAGCTGATTGACGAACTTACAGATGATATAAGGTAAAAGAACCTGTTTTTATCTCTTGCCTTATCATTCTAGGTCTGCTTTTAATCTTCTTTGTTGCCTTTACTGAGTCAGAGAACAAATTCTAAAGACTATAAGACTCATTGCCTGTATGAACTGACTTGAAAACTGGAATTCCAGAAGTTTCTGAAAGTAGTAAAACATCACAGATATTGCCAGTGAAGTCAGCCATCTAGGTGTATTATTCTCCGTTATCTTAGTCGATGGTAATAAAGCAGCATCTCTTTGGGGGAGGGGAGGGAATCTGAGGCAGAACTGCCTTGCAGATGTGGACGTTGTGAATCTCTGATGTCTTTCTACCACTTTATCTTCTTAAAGCTTTTTAAGCTGTTTAGAACTTAAGGGCTGTAAAGATAAGATTTTTGAGTGATACTTTGGTCAACTTATCTGTAATGTGGTCAGAAAACGCAGTGGGAGTCATCACTTAAGTTTTAGAAGGAAAACAAATTCTCAATAGCGAGGAAAGAATTGTATGAGAAAGAGGCATTAACAGAAGGGAATGAGGAAGGGAGATGAAAAATGAGAGAATAATTATCATTCATTAGAGCAAATAACAGAAAATATGCAATTATAGAAGAACTAATTCATCAAGCTCTAGAACCAAAGTAGAAGTGAACAGAGGAAAAAGCAAACACGGTGAAGATCATTTTATATTAGCAAATAATTGTATGGTAGATAACTTCTCTCAAAATATAAACCTACTATTGGACAGAAGGAAGCAGAGAAAGAACTGATGTGCTTTGGGAAAGCAAAACGTGAAGGGCAAGCTATTATCACCATGGAGCCATCTGGAGAGTATAGAAACTTTAAGCTTTGTATTGGTGATCAACAATCCAACACATCTGCACTGCTATGCAAACTTGTTTTACTAAACAACAGTAGCACCTAGACATACTAACCACGTTAGCTTTCTGTTGTTTATAGGATACAGTGCCCTCTGAAGTTTATTTTCAGGAAATTCACAAAAACTTTGTCAAAGGCAAATAAATACCCTGGGTTGAATTCATAGTACAATTTTCTTTGCCATGGTAAAGATTTAACAAATAGGAGTTTTCAGTGCACTATTTAAACCTAAAATGCGATGACTTTCTGGAAGTTTGGATATGGTACGTTTGGACCAATTGTAAGTACTTGTACCCTGGACAGGCAGCATTTGCATTCAGATTAGTAGAACTAACTATAGTGATAGGTGCAATAGACAGTGGTAAGACTTTGCAGAGTCAAAGTCCTTAGAAATGCATGGCTTATTATTAAAATTAGGTCAGAGAAGGGTCAGTCTTTCCAAACTTTGCAGTGTCTCCAGAATTTTCTTTAGGTATCACATTAAAAAATTTATAATGAACTCTACTGAAGGAATTTAATTGTGGATCTTTGAAAAGCTACCTTTTTTTTCAAACCCACACCTCAGAAAAGCCATTTCTTTCCTGGACTTTATTGCAGTGCTGAAGTATTGCTTACTTCCATTAAATAGTTACTCTGCCTTCTGGTATCACAAAAGTTCTGTGTTATAGATTTATTTTAGAGATTTTTCCATGTATTGTTGCCAGAGAGTTAGATAGCTCTCATAGTCATAGACACAAGCTGCATTTATATATTGAATTTCTGAGAATTTATGGCTTCAGTGAAGGAAGGGAACCTAAACTTGGTCTGAAGGTGCTAGTTTTATCTTTGAGGTATACATTCTGAGACAATAATTTTCTGATTTGCATATTTTAGGGAATAGATTTTGCTTGATTTGGTAAGCAGCAATTACATGATAGCACATGCCTCAAACTATTCTATATTGGTGCTTCTTACATAAGCACAGCATTTCTTCAACTTACCATAAACATTTGGTCAGCTGGAAATGTCTGCAGAAATGAATGCTGTAGTACTATTCTGGTGGTTTTCAGTTACAGAAAGCGGTAGCACTCAGTCTTTTGCCACTGTATGCATGTACTCAGTGTATGGCTAAATAAAATTCACGTAGGTTATTAACCATGATAATAATTCTATTTTTCAGTAAACCATTTCCCCTCATAGAAGGCAAATCTAATATTACAGTCCTTGACACTCAGATAGAAAAGCTGCGCTTAAGGTCTCTCAAACAGATTGGAGAAGCAGCAACAAGGATGAGGAATGAAGCTACTGATGTGAAAACCACTTTGACAGAAATTGAGGATTGGTTGGATAAATTAATGCAACTGAGTGAAGAGGTTAGTACCACATAATATCAATGATTCAGTAAGTTTAAAAGTAGCCGTCTCACGCAAATTGGTATAATGTTCACTGCTGATCAAGCAATATCTGCTCTATTTAGAAGGGTAGTTTTAGATGCCATAAAAGTAAACATGGCTCTCTGTAATTAGGATTTACTTAGATATATTATTCTAGCTTGTTATCCAATTTCACTGAGAATGTATGTTGGGACATAACATTGTAGAATTACAACAGGCTCTTGACCTCTTCAAAGTGGCTGTTTTTTCCTTTATTTTCTTCCAGATCTGCAAGCCACTCTGCAGGTTCAAGGACTACAGGGTATATGTAGTAATTCTGCAAGTCATAAGCCATAGTAATTAAATTCTTATGGAGACTTTGAATTTTCAACAGTGTTTGAGTTTTCATCTGGATTATGCTCTTTCATAATTGGTTTTCATGACACTGTAGAAGTGTCTATTTTCTTTGTCACTTCTGCTTTGAAATTTTTTAAAAAACATCACTTAATTTGGAAGACTTGTAGCTAGTGTACAGAAGTATGGACAAAGCTGCAAAAAAAAAAAAAAAAAAAAAGTGGGAGGCTGTTTTTGTCTTCTGCTAAGTCTTATGAGGATTTACTCTTAATATGCAAGCATTGCAAGCATTTCAGTGTGTACTTGTCAATCCAAAGCTATAGCAACTGGGATCTGTCACTGTACTGTAAATGAATTGGGATACAATGCATTTCTAGATAAAATTGCAAAAGATATAGGAACAAAATCTTTTTAACAAAACATTGTTTTCCAGCAATCTTTATGGTATTTTTAATGATTGTTTCACCACTGTATACTGCATTACTTGTAAGGTGAATCAATTTCCTCTCTTTAACAGAAATTCAAGCTTATTATTGATTCTTAACTGAAAACATAAACTAGATTTATGTTGCTGTTGCCTAAGCATTGGATCAATTTATGTTTCTGTTATCTAAGCATTAGATTCATTTAACCTTCTATTAATTACCAACTTTAACTTTCTTTGCCCTACAAATAATCCACAGCCACAAAACAGTATGCCTGATGTAATCATATGGATGATCCGAGGGGAGAAAAGACTGGCTTATGCTCGTGTTCCTGCACACCAAGTGCTGTATTCCACCACAAGCCCTGAATCATCTGGTAAATACTGTGGAAAAACACAAACAATCTTCTTAAAGGTATTTTTTTTTCCTCAAAATCCTTAAACTTTAAATCTCTAAACTTCCTTACATGTGCATGACTCTCCTGACAAGAAACACTAACGTCCACATGAACTTTAAATTACTGTCATAATTAAGAACACATTACTGGATTAAACTTGAGAGAGGATATACAGGAGCAGGGTTTATACAAATGTTTTCTGTGTTTAGTTTTTACATGCCTAGGGCAGGCACCATTTAAAGAATGTCTCCTTCCTGAACTATTTTATTAGCTCCTTTTGAGGAAACGCCATGCAGGAAGAGATGAATTATGTATTATTACTCATTTAACTATGTTATTGTTTAGATAGTACTGAAAGCTAAAACACCTATGTAACGTAAGAAAGAATAACCTTATTTATGTGTGTGTCAGTACCCACAGGACAAGACGAAAGATGTCAAAATGCCTGTGGAGTTGCGAGTTAACATTTGGCTTGGGCTGAGTGCAGTTGAAAAGAAGTTCAATAGCTTTGCAGAGGGAACGTTCAGTGTTTTTGCAGAAATGGTATGTCCATCATCGCTTTCTTACATTAAACTTGGATATGAACCTTATGAATTCTATGCAATTTAAGCTCTTCTGTAATTATTTTGTGTGCCTGGCAGAAAGGGAGAGTATTATTTATTATACTGAAAAAGTGCTGAAACAAGGCAATTAATAATCAAGTCCATTGTGCCTACCAGATGGACTTCAGCAAAACAGAATCTGAACTGGCTAATCAGATGAAAATCTGGATTATTCCAGTGATTTCAAGACACTTGTTTTAGATTTTTATCATTGTAATTAAGATTGAGTTCTAGAACATAATGTTTTGGCATACTAATATATATTTTAATTGATTCTTCACTTCTTTACAAATGATGCATGGATACAAGTGGTTTTGCATAATAATGGTCCTTTTGTAGGAGCAGAAAAATTGCCAAAAATTAACTGCTCCAGGAAAAACTGGCCAAAACCAGCAGATTTCACTGACAAAGGACTATATTGTAACATGTGAATGGTAAAGGCAAAAAAATTTGAAAGAAAAATACTTCTAGTCGTCCCACAGCATACCATAGAGATTCTTTATGATAATGATAAGCTGTAAGCATCTTCTCTCTGCCTAATTTGCATGCCTAAAGCTGCGTGTAATCCACTATAACAGTTGAGGAAATGGCATTTTTACAGAGGCTAGTGTCATGATTGCACCTATGCCTAAAATACTAAATGTAGTGCTATATTAAGTAGCTTAAAATAGGCAGTGGATTTTTCAAAGCTATTATTTGTTTAGTGTAAAGGTTTATGAGGATATGGAATATCTGTTGCTCTTTATACAGCAATCGAACAATTTTATAGCAATAAAAACAGAACATTATAAACTAGGATAATCCCATTAACAAAAAGGGAAATACAGCATATAAGCTGTGCTGACATCAGAATTGTTTCCTGATTAGTTTCCATAAGACTAATTATTTTCAGTTTTACGTGTTACAAAATAAGAGTATAAATAGGAGATGGAAAATGGAAAAGAATGAGAGGATTGTGCATTTAGGGAATGGAAGAAACTTTTGTTCAAATGATGTAAAGGTATTTCATTTAACAAACCTTTAGCTTGGTGGGAATTTGACTGTAGAATAAAGTGTCAATTAGCAGCGGAATCATTGCTTACATTTATAAGACAGCACAGGAGAAAAAGAAATTAATGATGGTAGTGGAAGGCAAGATGGGAAGGAGGTATTTAATTTCAAATAAAGTAATTAGTAGAACGCTTCAATTATAACTATTAAATAAACCTTTTTTTTTTTCTCATGAAATCTTTTCCTTGTTCCTGAAGTACTGTTCTATTCTTTCTTCTCAAACAGTATGAAAATCAGGCTCTTCTTTTTGGAAAGTGGGGTACTTCAGGACTTGTTGGTCGCCACAAGTTTTCTGATGTCACAGGAAAAATCAAACTGAAGAGAGAGTATTTTCTACCCCCAAAAGGCTGGGAGTGGGAAGGAGAATGGATGGTTGATCCTGAAAGAAGGTGAGATACTTCTAATTTTATTCAAGCAGGAATAAAGGAATTAACTTCTGAGTGTGGAGGAAAATATCCCCTCTCTGTTTTCTTTGCTGAGAATAGTCAGAGCTTTTTAATAACTCTAAAAATACTATTGCCTTTTGTTGTTCACGTACACTGGATTATTACTTTTGTATATTTCGCTAAATGTTGAGAAGGTCTGTGACCCTCATTAAACAACTGTCACAGGTTATTTGTCAGAGTGACTCAAGACAGGGGTTGTTTTCAGAGGCTAGGGTTGTGCTATCATATGATTCTTCCTCCCTTGACAGCTCCAGTTCATGAGGTCTCCGTCATTCCCCAGCTCCACCGAGTTCAGTCTTGCTCTGTCAGAGGCTGTCAATTCCTAAGTTGTCCCAGCTCAGCCATTTGTGTTGTCACACTTAAAATGGGACTGGGTAAATGAGCTGTTGAAAAAACAAAAACCAGCATAAAAATAAAAAGGTGGTGTGTGTGTGTGTTTTATGATGATGTTTTTGTTGTGTTGTTGTTGTTTTTTGTTTTTTTTTAATGAAAAGTTCACTCAGTTTTTAATTCTTTTGTTCATGTGGTGAGAAATACACAGGACTGTTCCTATAGAATCACTGTGCAGGATAATGTTTGCTATTTGATCCATTTTGAAGTCATGTGTGTTTGTAGGTATAAATGAATGGATTTATTTCCGTATTACTTCAATGAATAGTTTGAGATGAAGAAAAGCAGTCACACGGAGATGCTTTCTCAGATAACAGGAGAGAAATCTCCAGTTAAAATGCACATTTGTTTATGCCTCATACCTGATTTTATTGGAAAATAGTCTTCGTGGCTCTATTTGACCAGCAGATGGCACTTAAGAACATATTTTAGTGCTTTCTGACTCACAATAACAAATGGAAATTGAAGCTATTTTCTCTAATTTAATGTTCTTTTATTTATTTTGCTTTCATGTTAGAAACTTATCAAATGGTTATTCAGTTTGTAAATAACAGAACAGGGATAAAATTAACAACATTCCCAAATCTTACTGCATAGCTCATTATATAAAAGTTAGAAATGCATACAGCTACCACATTTTTCTCTGTTTAAATGTATGATGTGTTTTTTTTCCAAGAGAAGTTCTCAAAGCAGCTGAATAATAATGGCAGTTGAAACAACTCCTGCTAGTCACTCAAGAGTAAGTTAGCACTTATTTCTACTTCTAGAGGAGATGCTGCAGTGTTAGGAAGATGTTCTACAAAAATAAGGTTCTTGTACTTGAGAGCTGTGTTGTAAATTGAACTTTACAAAGGACAATCCAGAACTACAGCATGTATATTGCTTCTATGTATTCTTTGAGGCCTACTTAAGTAACTTTGGCTTAATACTGTATTTGCTTTGGATTTGCAGTTTGTTGACTGAAGCCGATGCTGGTCATACCGAGTTTACTGATGAAGTGTATGAAAATGAGAGCCGCTATCCTGGGGGAGAATGGAAAGCTGCTGAAGAGAGTTTCACAGATGTGGTGAGATATATTAATCAGTACTTTTCACTGTAAAAAGATGAGAGTTTAAGAGAAAAAGTTCTAAGATTTGCTACACAGTGTATTTTATCTACTAATATATGAAACTGCTGTGTTTTCCCTATATAAAAGAATGGAGAAAAAGCTCCACCACCACGTGAGTTCACGTGTCCTATTGGATGGATGTGGGAAGATGATGCTTGGAAGTCAGACTTGAATCGAGCAGTGGATGAGCATGGTAAGATTTACTGTTTGTATGCCATCTAATAAATGTATCTGTAAGTGTCTACCAGGGAACAAATCATAGAATCCAAGAAACTGTATGTTGGTCTTGAGTGCAGTTGCAGCAGGTATTTTTGAGCCAAAAGCTTTAAAAAATTAAGAAAATAAGAAGTGTCATGTGAGGGCTGGAACACCTCCTCTGCAAGGACAGGCTGAGAGAGTTAGGGC
>JAOWBP010003659.1:18688362-18735589 GCA_028571105.1 Tragopan temminckii
AGAGTATGTGGCAAAGCCAGGGTTGAGTCTGTCTGGTATTTTAGGTGGAAGCCTTCAGCCAGGGAAAGAGTCAACAAGCAAAACTCAAAAAACTCAACATGAGCCAGCAATGTGCACTTGCAGACTGGAAGGCCAACTGTATCCTGGGCTGCATCAAAAAAAGCTTCACCAGCAGATTGAGGCAGAATCTTGTGAGACCCTACCTGAAGTACTGTGTCCAGTTCTGGAGCCCCCCATACAGGAAAGACATCGAGCTGTCAGACTAGGTCTAGAGAAGGGCCACAAAGATTATCAGAGGGCTGGAGCACCTCCTCTGCAAGGACAGGCTGAGAGAGTTGGGGCTCTTCAGCACAGAGGAGAGAAGACTCTGTGGGGACCTTACAGCAGCCTTCCAGTACCTGAAGGGGGCCTATAGGAAAGCTGGGGAGGGACTCTTTGTGAGGGCAGTGACAGGACAAGGGGAAATGGCTTTAAATTGAAAGAGAGTAGATTTAGACTAGCTATAAGGAAGAAATTATTTACTGTGAGGGTGGTGAGGCACTGGAACAGGTTGCCCAGAGAGGTTGTAGATGCCCTCACTGATGTTCAAGACCAGGCTGGATGGGGCTTTTAGCAACCTGGTTTAGAGGGAGGTGTCCCTGTCTATAGCAGGGGGTTGGAACTAGATAATCTTAAAGGTCCCTTCCAACTGCTCTTTGATTCTCTGAAAGCTGAGAGGCAAATGAGGAGGTCTAGGAATCAAGCAAAGGAAGGAGCCTGTTTGTCCTAGTCAGAGATGACACAAGGGTGTGAAGAATTCCTATATTGTGGAAAACAAAATGATTGCTTTCATATTCATATGAATATGTGCAGGAGGTGTGCCATGCAAAACTGATCAGAATGTAAACACTATGAAACAAATTACTTATTAGCCAGTTCCAAAATGAAGATGACTTCAGGATCTTTCTGTGACGAGCGTAACACTGCTGGACAGAATGTTTTCAAGCTAAATGTACTACAAATCAGGAAAATCTTAACAAAGCAGAGCCATTGTTTTTCCCAGAGTTGCTACAACTCTAACATGCTTGTTACTTTTACAAAATGAAAACTACTACCATCTTGGAACTTGTGATGAAAACAACTGCATAATCCAATAAATTGGATTCTACAGCAATAGGAAAAAACCTTCAGTCCTTCATTGCAAAGTATTTAAGGGGTATTTAATAGTATGGAAAACAAATAGGTAATAAAAGCAAAAGGGAAGCCTATAGAAGACTGTGAAATCCAGAAGATTTGCTAAGTGGTCGTGAATTTTAATTCATTTTAAAACAGTTAAAAATTCTCAAACAGTTACTGCTTTAAACATAAGTTAAATAAATAGCTATTTCAGCAGGAAAAAGGAGATCTTATTTATTTTAGAGTACCCATAAGTGTCTTAACTGGAACCTCTGCTAGGATTCTGCAGTAACATTTTATTAGGAGTTCAATCTAGGTAAAAGACAGAGTCCTAAATACTTGACAACTGAATTCTAACCTGTAGATCCAAAATACAGTAACTTCTTTCTGTGCCTCAGCATCTTGTAGTAATGAATTTCTTCCTAATGTCTAATATAAGCCTACCTCCTTTTAGTGGAAAATCATTACCCCTTATCCTACCACTGATAGCGCCTCTTCAAGTAATGGAAGGCCACTGTAAAGTCTCTCTGCAGCCTGCTCTAGGCTGAACAACTTCAGCTCTCTCATCCTGTTTTCATAGGACATATCAAATAGTTTCATGTGACTAAATCTTCATTCTTTGTAGTCACAATAAAAAAAATAAACTATCATGTTGTTCTTATTTGTGTCTTGCACGTGTTTCTAGAAATATATCAACTATTCAATTCTGTTTTAGGATGGGAATATGGAATTACTATTCCTCCAGACACTAAACCAAAGTCATGGGTTGCTGCAGAGAAAATGTATCATACGCACCGACGAAGAAGACTGGTGCGGAAGCGTAGGAGGGATTCCGCTCAGGCAGTAACAACAGGAAGGGTGAGTAGAAGAGAGATTTAATTACAGACTGTGTTTCTTGCACAATGCAACAGTGCCTACCAAAGCAATTGCAGGTTTTTTTTCATGACATTTATACAATATTGTGGATAACAGAGATTTACATCTCCTAGGGAATGTCATCGTATGAAGATCAAGAAGGATGGGAATATGCTTCCTTGATTGGTTGGAAATTCCACTGGAAACAACGCAGTTCTGACACTTTTCGTCGAAGACGATGGAGACGAAAAATGGCTCCCTCAGAGACACATGGTGCTGCAGCTATCTTTAAACTTGAAGGTGCTTTGGTAAGGGACACAGTATCTAAAAAAGTCCTTCGGAGGTGAATCTATTAATTTTTAGTCTCTGAATCATTAAATTGATGTGTAACTGAGGAACTGATACAGTTTATACTGTTAAGTCTGAAGGGGACCACTGAGGTAAGTACTTAAGTTCTTAAATAACACACTTGTTGATTCTTCAAATTATTGTATAATGAGATCTAGATCAAAAGGCAGAATTACTAGATAAGCCTTCTCTAAGTGAAGTGAAAAGATGACTCACAAAAGATTTTCATGCACGTTATTTAGATGTGTCAGCATCAGTACAAGAAGCAAAAGAAACTGAAATAGCTACCCTTGATGAATATTTGCAAGTATAAATAACCAAGCATGGGGGGAAAAAAAATAGCTAAGTATCTGAAAGGTCAGAATATTGTAGGTCACAGTTTATCAAGATTTAATTATTTGTCAAGTTTTCAGGTTAACACAGCTTCATAAATAAGCTCTGTTTATCAAGATACAAATTTGAGCCTGTAATAGTAAAGCACAGTCTTATAAGGAAGCTACTGTGTTTTTCTAAGCTGATTATTCAGAGTATAACATTAGTTTCCTTTTTTTTTTTTTTTTCCCCACCAAATATCAGTCCATGATTCACCACTTAGTTTGGTGCCACAGAGTTGAAAACTTTTCTTTCTCATTTGACTGTACTTCCTACACTATTGCTAAAATAAATCCTTAGAGCATTTCTCTGCAACAGGGCAGTGCAGAACAACTCTGCTGCACTAAGAGCTGAGGTAGCTAATGTATATCCAGCAGTAAGACATTCTGGCAATGAGATGAAATGACTGGATTGATTTCTGCACAGCTTCAATGGCAAGATGACATGAGCTTTGTATGACTAAACATCTTTTACTGTACATTTACTTAGGAAATTAAGTTTTACTTTGTCCTGGAAATGAGGCTGAAACCTGTACATTCCTGTATATGGTATACTTTTATCAGATTGTTTCTGCATTTATAAGCACGCAGTGATGGTTTTTCTTCACAAAATTTTAGGGAGCAGACACTAGTACCGATGATGGAGAAGGGAAGGTTTCAGACCAAACCAAGGAGTCAGCCACAAAGGTGTTTGGTGCCAATACACCACTTGTTTCCTGCTACTTTGACAGTAGGTTCCTAGTAATTCCTTCCTTACAAATTGTCTGTTTCTCTTTGGTATCAAACAGAATTGTAATTCTTTGTGTAAATCTAGATGTAAAACAAACCTCCTGCAATAATTATCCATCTGATTCTTGATTGAAGCCTATTTATCCTAGAAAATAAAAAATACAGTTGATGATTTCAATATTATAGTCTACAGTTCATATTAATTTATATTCTAATATTAAAAAAAAGGAATGAAGTAATTTAATATGGATAAGTAATCTCATTTTGTTTGATATCAGACATTTGTAAAACAGACAAAATTCCCAAGCTATTTATTACAAAAGCAGAATTCTAGGCTTTATTGAAAGACATCTTTAGCATTAAGGTCCATTCATGAGAATGCAGGGAGCTAAACCAGCAGAGATTGTATGTGTACAGTTAATTTTCTGCTGGTTTGGTTCACTTAACCAACTTGCTGCTAGGTCAGACAAATGCTTGACCCAGTATAAGCAGTAAGACCATGCAGGTGAGTTGGCAGCGTGAACAGAACTGTAACTCTGCCAGCCTGGACTGAATTAAAATGCCCTGGAGTTACCATAGTGGGATTCACAAAGGTGGGAATGCTGAGGTGGGAGCCACCAGTGTTAAAAGGAATAGAGCCCAATTCAGTGCCACTCCTAAGACTCAGCATCCTTTTTGAAGATCTGTGACTGGAAAATTTGCCTTTATTTGGAACCTACGGAACTCTATCTCCCTTCTGGGAATAAGCGCTCAAATCTTTCAGAAGCTGAGGAAGTAATCTTGCTGTTTCTTTCAAGTAATGACTGCAATAGGAGGAAAATAGCTCCTTTTCCTGCCAGAGTTCAGAGGTTTCAACTCACTGTGGTTATGAGTGGCTCTTATTATTTATTTATTTATTTTCTTAACAAAGTCTGGAAGTGATAGAGCTATCTTCAAAGAAAATGTGTAGTAACTTAGCCATATGTTGCCCTGGGTCAGGGTCTCCATCACATCCTACTTTTCAGCTACTCCATCATGTTTGCACAGATTCATTTTGTGTGTGTGTTTGGTTTTTTTTTTTTTTTTATATTTTAGCCATAGAGATGAGGATGCAATTGGAATTATTATGTAGAGGTAGTTGAAAGGTCTCTTCTTGGTCTTTACAAGTTCACTGGTGAATAATTTAAGTTTTAGAATACCAAGTTATTGATTCTGTTTGGAAGAGCTAGATTATCACAATTTTAAACAAGAATTATTGAATAGAAGGATTTTTAGATGATGATGCACTGAAAAAGCTCAAATAGCTTTAGCATTCTTTTTTATTTTCATTTCTGCTTTAAATTAAGTTGTTCTTGTGTTGGAACAAATTTTTACAGGTTTTATTGCAACAGTGCTAGCATGCAGAAAAGTTAATATAGTGCTTGTGCTTTTCTCAAGAAAATGTTTTAAGCATCCGTATAGACTGAAAATAGCTTCATTTTAGGAAGGATGTTTGTGCAATGCATTTGAACTTTTTTTTTTTCCCCCTTTTGATACAGGGGTGTATACTTACCACCTTCGCTGTTACGTATACCAGGCAAGAAATCTCATGGCTTTAGACAAAGACAGCTTTTCAGGTATGGAAAAATCCTACTCGTGGTGTAGAAAAGTAGATTTACAATGAACTAGGAATTTGAATTATCTATAGAGGATCTTAAATCTGTAAGTTCTGTGTATAGGTCCCGGTTTCCGAAACTATGCCAGGAAGGAAGTCTCGGCTTCATTATGCATGATCCAGATTTTGTTAGTACAGCCGAAAAATAAGTGCTCTGAACAATCAGCACTTTCTGTTGTCAATGGAATTCTCAGTGGGGAATGGGAATTGGTCAGGTCACTTTCCAATGACCAGTCGTTTCGCTATGCCGTAGCTTCTCTTAACCATACATGCATACTAATAATAATAACAATACATGCAGTTCCTAAGCCATCTTGCAGAAAACTTGCAGAAGGGTGAGGATGAGGAAAACTGTATGGCTGTTATGTCAGCAATTTCCTGTCACTGTTCAATATTTTATATTAATTAATTTCTGGAATATGAACTTGTAGAAAGCTACACTGAGTTTTACTAAGAGGCACAGATTTCGTTTGCTTTTACAAGAATAACTTCTGCACTGTTATTTCCAGCTCTTATGTATTCCACCTGTGCTGTGTCTAGTTAGCGTTCTTGTAGTCAGATGAATTCAATATTCAGGTTACTAAGTATTTAGTTGTTGTTAACTACAATGAAAATTCCACTGTCAAGTCAGAGAGTAAATTGAAATTGGATTCTATAAGAATGACTTTACACTTTATGTAAATTCAAAGAAAGATGAAATGGACAGCTTAGAATACATTTTCATCAGAACTGTCATTCATAGGTATTCTTTTCTCCCTTTTTTAGTTAAGTCCATTGCACCTCTTATATTGTTAAATAAGATATACAGCTATAGCTATTTTAGTGCAGTTTCTTGAGAGGAGGTTGTTGGGCTTTTTTTTGTACAGCTGCCTATTTTGTGTTTCGTCTTAAATCAATATGTAGCACTTAAAAACAATATTAAAAGACAATAATAAATACTTCTGATTTATGGAGGTGGAATTCAAGAGGGGTACCTCAGATGTAGTCATGCATAAACCAAAATGCCTGTGTTTTATTCTCCTCTGAAACTAGTTTGTAGTTATCCAAATGTCATACAGTTCTGATCAGGTACTAAAAGCTGTTGAAACCGACCTAAGGATAATCTTTAAAGCAGCCTCAAGTCTTTAGCAATTGCAATTTGTACAGGAAATGTTAATGACCATCATCAGATACCTTCTGTAGATTTAAAGAGCTCTTGATTTAAAGACCTGCCAAAAAGAGGGCTGCTTTAATCATACAGTTGTTTCACAGGAAGAGGTTGTTATAAATAAGATGTCTGAAATCGAAGCTTCATCTGAGTAATATAGCCTGTGAAAACTTATTTGGCACAAGCTAGTTAGAATGAACTCCTTTCTATTATTTATGGTTCCATATAGTTATGTATCAATGTAGATAATGAAAATAGCTTCTACAGATCATATTTAAGAGGTGTGTAGTATAGCCAATGTTTTATTTTAGTTTTCAAGTTTAGTTTGTGATTTTCAAGATATTGTAATCATTTTCATTTATTACTATGTTATTAAAGAGTGGTATAAACGAAGCTATTTAGTAATCAAGAGGAATTTGCTCTATTAAATGTAAATGATATGTACGGTTTGTTTGTTTTTCATGTAGAACAGCTTGTAGAAATGGTAATGACAGAAGAGAAGAATAATGTACTGTTTGATAAAAATTGTGCTTGTGTGCCTTATAGTTTCAGAAGGTTTTTCAATCTTTGCATATTTCAGATCCGTACGCTCATGTTTCTTTCCTCCATCAAAGCAAAACAACTGAGATCATTCATTCAACTCTAAATCCTACATGGGACCAAACTCTAATATTTAATGAAATTGAGATTTATGGGGACCCACAGACAGTAGCCCAAAATCCACCTAATGTTGTTATTGAACTGTTTGACAGTGACCAAGTGGTATGTGAAAGCTTTTTTTTTACCTTGATTCTTGTTTTATCTTTTTTTTTTTAATTATTGTTATGTAATGATAATATTAATGGCTATAATTTTCATTTTTTATTACAGGGTAAAGATGAATTCCTTGGAAGAAGTGTTTGTTCCCCCATGGTCAAGTTAATCCCAGAAGAAGACATCACACCAAAACTGCTCTGGTATCCTGTAACAAATAATGGCAAAGCTAGCGGAGACATTCTCTTTGCTGCAGAACTTATTTTAAGGGACAAGGCATGTATTTATTATATTGTGTGTGTGTATATGGGTGTATGTATATATATATGTGTGTGTGTGTGTCATATCATGTATATTCTTTCATAAAAAGCCATAATGTAAAGAATTATTTTAATACTTGCAAAGTATTTCATTTAAGGAAGAGGAGAGAAACCAGTACTTGTGTGTGTGTCTTAACAGAGTGGCTCCAACCTTCCAATTCTTCCATCACAAAGAGCACCAAAGCTTTACATGGTACCTCAAGGAATCAGACCAGTAGTTCAACTCACTGCTGTTGAGGTACTGTTTATTTTTAAGCTAACTGAAAATAAATGCAGCAATCTCATCTTCCAGCTAGCAAGATTGTTTATTTGCTTTGAGGAAAAAAATAGTGAGAAATATCTGGGATTTTTTAATAAGCATTTTTGGGTTTCATTTTTTCCCTCATCATTCAAACAATCTTAGTGTTTTGCCAGTCATGCTGTGTTGTTGTTTTTCTTAATTGAAAAGACTTTATTTCTTCTTTCCTACTTTTTGAGTATCATGCTAAGCATATTGATCCTCTATCTTTCTCTGTCTTTTGCTTCTATTGGATTTTATTTTACAGATTCTGGCTTGGGGGTTGCGGAACATGAAAAACTACCAACTGGCACCTGTTATATCACCGAGTCTCATAGTGGAATGTGGGGGTGAAATGGTGGAATCTGTGGTGATCAAAAACCTCAAAAAAACACCAAATTTTCCATCTTCTGTTCTCTTCATGAAAGTTGTATGTTGCTAAAAACTATATACTATATAAACTATCAGTAGCAAAATGAGTTGCAGCATACTTTCTAAGATTTGGTATGTAAGAATGGAAAGAAAAACATACGCTTTTTTTTTTGACTTAACATAAGCAAGTTACTGAGCATGAAAATTCTAGTGAAGATCTTGTAATCATGTCTGTATGTACATTGAAAAAGTATAGTCTGATATGCTCCAGTACAATGTATAGATGTATGTATTTGAGAAAACATCAATTTACATATAGAAGTGTGATCACTTTCCTATTGCTAGGATGGGGGCTGCGTAAGATTCAAGAATATTGAAGGTTTGTGGCAAGTAAAAGTATTCTTGATGACTTTTATTGAATCATTCATGTGGTCAGAAATTTCATTCACCATATACTCATAAAATGTAGTATTTTAATACTAAATCAAGTAACAGCTCTAATTTAGGGGAAAAATCTTTATTATTCATTTTCCTTCTGCCTGCATTATAATCAAACTCTAACATTTTGCTTTTAGCTTTTGCCAAAAGAGGAGTTGTATGCTCCATCTCTTGTTGTTAAAGTAATAGACCACAGGCCATTTGGACGGAAGCCCATTGTGGGACAGTGTACTATTGATTTACTGGAAAGCTTTCGCTGTGACCCCTACGCTACTACAGAAGATATTGCTCCACGACTGAAAGGTAAAAAGCTGGAAAAAGACAAGTTATGCTTTCCTGTGAGATGCTAGAATAACCAACCTTTGATGTTTACTGTGCATGCTGTACTGATGAACAGCCTTCTTGTGTTGCATACTTAATTGGAGATATGGTCTGAAAGAGAAAAAAAATTAAATGGTGCAATTTTTTGTGGGGTATTAAAAGTGCAAAGGAAAGTCTACTGTCAGAATGGGCATGCTGCTTCCTTGAAGTTCCTCTTTAGTATTAGCTTGAATTTTAACTATCTGCATGTTACCACTGTTCTCTATTAATAAAGAAACAATACAGTATTGTAGCAAAAAATAGTCTGACTGCAAAGTTGACATGTTCACCTGCATTTTTTTTCAATTTTTTCTTTTTAATTCTATTTTTTTGAGAAATATTTGTGTATACTTCACAGAAACATGATGTATATCTATTCTTAGCAAAACATGGCGATGAATTGCTTTCTCTGCAGGATCAAGCTTACAGTCAATGAAGTAATTTACATGTTCTGTAACTGTTTGGATTTCAGATCCCATGGAAAGGTTTAGTATGGTATTTTTCCAATATGGTATTGTCTTATTAAAATCTTTGTCTTACAGTTGGTCTACTCTCTGCTGCACCTTGCCGGGATACGGTAATAGAAATGGAGGACACGCAACCACTACTAGCAGCTCAGGTAGAGTTTGAAATTTGATGCTTGACTTTCTTCTTCTTCAGAGCTGTAATTTCTGATTATCTAAGCAGCAAAATTGTCAGTAATGTATGTAGCCGTCTGGAAAGTCAGATGGAGCAAACTTCCTTTGATACAGGAAAGCAAAGGAAATACGTTAATTATTTTATCCTTTGTTTTCATATAGTAAACATCAAACTGTATCTTTTTATGCAAGGTGAATTTTATCCAGTAGCTTAGGAATTCATTCATTCAATGGAAAGAGTATGATAGTATGATAAAACATTACCCAGTCATCTACTGGTAATTTTAGAGCGGCCTGATCTCACACAGCAGTTTCAAATAAAACGAGCAGATGGTATATGCTTTGGTGATGACAGAATCAAAACTGTTGTAGCACAGACATACAGCTGTTCATTATTTTTTTTTCCATAGATATGGCTTTACCTTTTTTTACTATATAGTCATCCAAAACTGATAACACTGAAACAACTTTTTTCTATGCTAACACCTCTTTTCTTTCTTGTGCCTTGGGACTTTCCCTACACTACTGCTCTGATTCTTTCAGGACTCCTACAGTGCAGTCTTACTTTACAGGTAAAAATAATTCAGCTTGCAGAATTTTATTCCTGGCTTAGAAACTGAGAGAAGGCAAATTCCAAACAATATCTTTTCAAGGAAAAATTATCAGTAATTTTAGAACTTAACCTAGAAGATATTTTCACAAATTGCTGATAGAGCATTCTTGACAAAAATAGGCCAAGTTATGCCCTTTAGTATGTTAATTTTGTAGGCTTTTAATCCATAACTTTGATTTTTCAAAAATACATATTTTTTTCATTGTTACAGAGGTCTCAAAGTAAATACTACTATTTGCTATTTTAATGTCACTGACTATATTATTCTTCCTTTATTATTTCTTCAGCATTTAAATGTCATGAAACTTCACAACTGAGTTGTCTCATAGAACATTTTCTTATATTTATTTCTTTCGTACAAGTGTCCTAAATATTTAATGTATAACAGTGGGAAAATGTCTATTTTTTATCTGAATTAGACCTTGTTGTGTTATAATGTTTCCTAGATGGCACAGATAACATTTTTATTTCCTTTAGAAATTAAGAAAAAAGACTTTAAAAAAAAATCTGAACCCAGTGGCAAAACTGGTGTGAATAGTTTTAGCTGATTTTGTTTACGATAGGAAGTATTTTAAACGCTAGATAAGGTGAAACATAATTTCTTTTGGAGTTTGACATTACCCAAACAAAACATAGTACAAACCTGTATACAGTTATAGCATCCATATGAGAGAAGGAATAATATTCAAAGCAATTCAGGCTGAAATAACTAAGTACAACTGTGGAAGGCATAAGGGATATGCAGGCAATATCCTAAGGACACAAAAAGCAGAAATTTCATCAATTACATTCCAATTTCCAGTGTTTAAGCAGTATGTCAACAGCACTCAGCAAAATGGCTTCTCCAACCACAGTGCATGTATGTATGTATGGAAATGCTGCATGGAGATGACCAGAATGGTAGCAGAATATTAATGGGATGTGGTTTTATGGCTAAGCTTATCCTAGCAATAATTCCATACAGAGATCTTGGAGGAAATGATTCTTGTAAGTAAGTCTAATAAGATTAATTACAAATATTAAGGTAACTTTCTTTGGAGACTTATAAATATCCCACTATGTCTGTATTAATTACTGTTAAAATATTAAATATTACTATATCATTACTTATTATTTAAAATCTTTGTACTAAAAGCACCAAAATTAACAAGAATGATTCAACCATACTATTGGTGTATAAAATTTGTTCAAAAGTCTGTTTTCCAGACACTAAAATAAATGTGCAGTAAATAAAATTCTAACCCTAATTTTTGGTAGGGATCCATTATCTCTTTTGTCCCATAATTTTAAGATATTCAAAAGCTAGTACCTCAGTGTAGATATACTTTATGTATAACAATCCATAGTGAAATCAATGGTTATGGAATCAATTTAAAAACAAAAAAAGGCAGTAACTGCTAAATGGTCTTTACCAAGTGAATATTTCACTCCAAAATCTCAAATTTATCATATGGCATTTTATCCTGTTTTCTTGGCATTCTATGAGCACATCCTGCTTACCACTTTTAGCAATAGTATCCAAATCCAGAGGACTCATTATTTGTTTTGATAATCTTAAAAGAAGGCTCAAAGATTTCGATTTACCCTTTTTCTGTAACCATTTCTTCACAAAGCAAAGTAGTACATTACTTGAAGGGACACCTGAAAGTATATTAAAAAAAAAACAAAAAAAAACAGTATTATGCTTTAATTATATTTTGTGAATAATTTCCAAATTTGCAGTTTCAGCAATTATTGTGTAGTTGTAAGCTACCTTCATGTTGTAAACCAGTGTTTAAACAAAGTCAACTTTAAATATGGCAATTTATTCAATTTTGCCTATAAATTTTGGGAGTTACTAATACGGTTTCTAAAAATAAATAACTTGAATTGCCTTTAAAGCAGAAATAGACAATATTTTGCAGATTTCTAGGGCTTTTTTTTTTTTTTCCTTACAGTTAGACAAGACTATTAAAACATAGCAGGCCTGAAAATCCCTGAAAGATAATTATATTCAGAATATAAATTGAGTTAAAAGAATATGATTGATATATCAGAATGACATCCTGACCTATTGATGCATTTGGTTTGTACTCATAAAATGCTTTGCACATTTATTTTGCTTTGCATCAAAATGTATGGATTATGCCTTTAAATTAAGCCACAATAGACACAACATAAACATGAACAAATTGCACTAGATAATCCTGGCTTCCAGATGGAATGCATGATGCTTGCTCTTAATGGAACATCTGATCTTGCTCGCAGTATCTCGTACTCAACAGGTGAAGCATTTTGGATTGTGCAGATTGTTATTGCACAGATAAATCTGTAGGCACATATCCTGATTGTTACTGCATTTTATAATTCACTTTTTTTTTTTTTCAGGCTTCTGAAATTCTGTAGCCTGTAAACAAATGAAAAAATGGTAGTAGAAAGGGAAAGCACTGCTGAGCTTTAGCAAATTGTTTTATAAAGTCAATATCCAAAATGTGGGGAAAAAAAAGCCACTTCAATTTTATATATGCAAAATTTGTTTGGGAAAGAATCTCTTGAATATATTCACTTGTGCAAGTGCTCTTATTTCAGATGAAGTGTGTTTAAATCAGATCCAATGTACTCTGCAAGTGGAAAAGCAATGAATGCTCCATCTACTGTGGAAATGAATAAATAGAAGCCAGAGTTGAATGCTGCAGTGATAAAGGTTTTGCTTTTTTATGTGAAGAAGGACAGGAAGCACAGGACTGTAGTGTCTCACAGCCCTTTAACATGTGCAGCTTGGGATTTTTTTTGTCAGTTTGTTTTTCATTTATATATATTTTCAATGAAGTTTAACATCAATGTCATACATTGATGCAGAAAAGTTTATATGCATGCAGTCTGAATATTCTTTACAAGTTTTAAGGTATTGGTATTAGTTACTTTACATGCAAAACTATACAAAAAAATACAAGAAAGCAAAGCTTTAAAAGCTTACTTAAGTCTATTAAATTCTACAAAGCATGCCCTCATAACTGTTTTTATTTTGTTTTTGTTTTTTTTAAATGAATTGATCCTCCCGAGCAGCTTACAGAAAAGGTAACGTATACTATTCTTCAAAATCTATACATTGCGTTCTCATAACTGAAGTCTCCAATTGAAAGTCAGTATATCAGTACTGCTCCCTAAGCTTTCAGAGTACAGATGAGAACAGTGTGTGTTATAAAACATGTAGAATGGTACATTCAGGAAAAATGTTCAAATACAGATGTAATAACCACAGGATATTCAAAACCCCTCAATTTAATGATCTGTATAATACTTAAAGAATCTCTTTACATCCAAATACAGAAAATATACAGTGGAAAAGTGCTACTTCTGATTAGAGTAAGTTTTCAGGAGAAAGTAGTTATGTTAATCCCTGGGGAAAAATAAGGAAAATAGTACTCTGCTAGGGAGGAGAGGGAAATCTGTTATCAGTTTTAAATAACTAAAAATAAAAACAAAACTACAGTTAATTGAATGTACAGACTGTTAGCATGTAGCAGTTGCATGAGAGTTGCTGAAGTTGCTGTTTAAGAGTTCATTGCTATTTTTTTTTTTCAACTGCATTTGAAACCTACAGGATTCTGACACGGTGGTACAGATGATTTCCACTGCTTTTAATGGAGTGATGTATGGTTAGATTTGCAGATCTGTCTTGATGTAATTATACAGTAACAATTTGAAAAGAAATGAGAATGCCAAAAGCAAATTAGCACATTTTCCCCTCAAGATAAATACATTAAAAAACTACATAACAGGTTTGCTATAGTTTTTAGAGGAATGCAATTTCTGCAGTGGACCCCAGGTATGATAGTATTTTCCTTAAGTCTAAGTAACTGACTGCTCCATCTAAGTGTACATCCACTTCCTCTGACTTAAGCAGTCTAGGACATAGAAAGCCACCTAGGCTGTGCTGCACTACTGGAAGATGGAGAAGAGAAATAAGTACACCTCCAGAAATCAGACCTTTAAAATGGGTTATCTAGACACAACTAATTAATAATTGTTTTCTTGGACATTGGTCCTCTTGACTACTAATGTACTTGCATTATAGACAAGATTTCTAACCCTGGGTAAGAGAAATTCCATCTTTTTCAGCCTTAATTATATTCTAATTCTATCTTTCATATGACCTTTGATATTTTTTAACTGCTAACAAGTATTGGAGAATACATTCTTTTAATATGCTTAACTGTTGTTTCTGCTGCACAGCATGGAATGAGAGGCTCTACCTCCCTGTAAAAAGTCGTCTTTTTTTTTTTTTTTTAAGGAGGAAGAAATTGTTGATTGGTGGAGCAAATTTTATGCTTCAATAGGAGAACATGAGAAATGTGGACAGTATGTTACAAAAGGATATGATACATTAAAGGTATTGTTCTAGAAAAAAAGCAATGAATATTTGCTAACTTTAAAGGCCCCAAACCTGGTCAAAGCTGTACCCTTTGTTTTTTAAAACCTCAAAATTTAGTTGTACATGATTTCATGTAAAGGTCTGTTATTAATTCTTGTGGTGAAAGTTTAAGAAATCTGCTTCTTCTTCACTATATAACTACACTTAGTAAGAGACGTATTAAGAGTTCAGTCTAACATTGAAATGGAATTTTATTCCTAAACATCCAGACTGAGAAAGTATGAACAGACAGAGGGCAGTATCATTTACATTCCTTCATTAGAAGTTGAAACCATACCACTTTCACACTGTATCTAAATACACTTAATGAAGAAGGTAAAGATGAGGTGGTGAAATGCTATTTACTGTTTTTAACGAAGCTTAAATGAAGCCCGATAGCACATTCTTCAAATATTCCATTGCTTCCACTTAGACATAAAAATAAAAATAGCTCTAAATTCTTTAGTTCCGTAAGATATTCTAACCAACGTACAATAGGCTTTACAGTGCCAACTGTTGGAGCTGATACATACAATTTCTGTGCTTTTATCCTTTCTTCTTTCTTTAAGGTGTATGACTGTGAATTGGAAAAGGTACCTGAATTTAATAACCTAACAGATTTCTGTGATACGTTTAAGCTGTACAGAGGCAAAGCTGAGGACAGTGATGATCCATCAGTTGTTGGGGAATTTAAGGTAAATTTCAGGTAATGGGCAAAAAACAAAGTACAAGAGACTGCCTCCAGCATTTAAATGTTTATCATTTAAGTAAATCTAAATGCAAGCATTTCAGCAGTTAAATACAGAGGCATGTGTTAGTAGGGGGCAACAGATGCTCTTAACTGCTCAGGTATGGTCCTTTTTATTTTTCACAGAATAAACAGCTGCACACTGCTTACACTGTATGTGATAATTGTTAATTCAAAAGAAATAATTAATATTAATGCATTCTTCCCTATGGAACAGAACCTTCCCAGGATGTGATTTTACCTTTGTGGTCTTACCCGAGTCAAATGACTTCTGAATTACAACTTTTAAGTTGAATTAAGCTGTGATTTTCCTGTTTCTATGTAAAATTGTATATATGCATAGGATAAATAGGACTGACTTTTCTACATTTATCTTGACTGATTCTTTGTATTACTTTTTAGGGATCCTTTAAAATCTATGCATTACCTGATGATCCCACTACTCCAGCTCCTCCCCGCCAGTTCCGTGAGCTACCAGACAGTGGGCCTCAGGAGTGTATTGTGCGAATTTATATCGTTAGAGCTTTGCAGCTTCAACCCCAGGATAATAATGGGCTGGTGAGACTTGTTGGCTTTGGAATGTCTGTGATGTAACCCTGCTGTACTAGAGATTAAATACAGTTAAGCTTATAATAATTTCTTAACAATATTTCTTCTTATTTTGAATAGTGTGATCCTTATATAAAAATATCCCTAAGCAAAAAAGTAATTGAAGACAGAGATAATTATGTGCCTAATACTCTCAACCCCATTTTTGGCAGGTAACAAGCTTCTTTGTATTTTTAATCCTCTGTATTTTAGAATGTTTTCATGCTTTCTGATAATGTCATACAATTAACTGTTATTATAAAGATCCAGTGTAGTATTCAGCTATAGATGGACAATTGCAACTTAAGCTCCAAAAGGCATTTCACTTTGAAATCAATGGCCAGCAAAGCTGTTTGGCTAGTCCATAAATGTTCTGAATTACATGGGTAAACAGCACAAACACAGTGTGCATCTTAAAATTGCCCTGTCTAATGCCAGAATAAATAAATGCAAAAAAAAAAAAAAAAGGAAAATTTTTAACTTGGAGAAATTTGAAAACATTTGAAACATTTATAGAAGCTCCAGCTGTGTTTGTATTGTGATTTAAAAAAAAAAAAAGTTCTAATCATAAAAAAGCTATGGATTAAACAAGCATCAAGCATTTTTTATACTGTGGCTAACAAAGCCATGCTATCAGTATCACACTGTGCAAAAAGAAATGTTGCAATATCTGTAAGACTACAAAACATAATTATTAACAAGCACAAATACCAAGCAGTGTATTAGTAGTAACTGCTGCTAGAATTATCAACCGAAAGTATCTGTTTAATATCTTATAAAGGTCATTTCTCAAAAATAAACTTTGTGAGCAATAGAATTAACTGGACATTTTTATATTTAGAATGTATGAACTCAGCTGCTTCTTACCTCAAGAAAAAGACCTGAAAATTTCAGTCTATGACTATGACACATTGACTCGTGATGAAAAAGTAGGTGAAACCATAATTGATCTTGAGAACAGATTTCTGTCCCGTTATGGATCTCACTGTGGCATCCCACAGCAGTACTGCACGTAAGTCATACTGTCTATTCAAAAGTTGTATCTGGTAGGTCTAGTCCTCACTCTGTAACAATTAAAATAAACTGGCACTTTAAAATATATAATTAAGATGAAGAAAAACAACAGTATGGCTTCTGTTGCTTGGTTGTTAAACTCACTGTATAATTTTTAAGTAAAGCTGCAAAATCCTCAGAAGAGCCTTAACTGAAAAAAAAAAGTCAAACAGTTTAATATTCTTTTCCTGTGGTAAAATGTATGTTTTCTATACAGAGAACACACAACACAATTTTCTGACTTATTTATGGGAATTAATATGAAAGCATCGTTAAAACATTGCTTTGATATGCACAGAAAAATGCACTCTGTCTCAAAAGGTACTTATATCATTATTAGAATAAGTCAGCTAGCTGGTCCAGGCAGCTGCAATTCTGCCCCTTCTGGATTGGTTTAAAGCTAGTAAATACATTTTACATAATTTGCAAATACTCTGGAGTGGTGAATAATCTTAGGATACATTTTGTTGCTTTCCTAAAAGTTCAGGTGTGAATACCTGGCGTGATCAGCTGAAACCAACCCAGTTATTGCAAAACATAGCCAGGTTTAAAGGCTATGCTCCTCCTGTCTTCTCTGAAAATGGTAGAAGGATTACCTATGGGGGACGAGATTATACTTTGGAAGAAGTCGGTGAGCTTGTTCATCTATTCTATATTTCTCTCTTAAGTTCACACTGGTACAAATATAAAACTTCTCCACTATTTATGGAAGATGAGGGGGGAAAAAAAAATCTGACTCTAGTCAGTGCTAAATTCTACTTTTTTTTAAGTTTCAAATGCAAATTCTGGATCATAAGCCCCTGTTCTATTTCTTTATTCTATTTCAGAAGCCAATAAAGTACTACATCAGCACCTTGGTCCAGGCGAAGAGCGGCTTGCCCTTCATATCCTCAGAACCCAGGGTTTGGTACCTGAGCATGTGGAGACGAGGACCTTATATAGCACCTTCCAGCCCAACATCCCTCAGGTACGTAAATTGTTTTACTTTCATTTCTTGAATGCAGAAATATTGCATTCCTGTAGCAATCAGAGAAATTGAAGTTAAATAAATGAGCCCATATTTCGAATAAGAGTAGAAAATCTGCAGCGGTTGCCTCACTTAAGTCTAGTGTGGAGGACCGCTATTCTACAGCAGGAAGGCCACCAGCTGCAAATAATCAGACAAATGACACTGCACTTAACATCTGAGAGAACAGAAAATTGTAACTACAGAATGAGAACTACTTAGGCATCCAACTGTGCTGAATTCCCTAGGAGTTCATGTCCCTACCACCTTCTGAATTTTTGGCATTGTTTATTTGAGGAAGCATAACATAAGGGATTGTACTTACCCCTAGCTGAAACCTGTAGAAGTTCTGACAGTCTTAACATCGAGTCTGCTCTGTGGCTAGAAGGTGCTACTAAGCAAGTCAGAAGACATTTCCAGGGAATTACCATGACCAACATGTTCACAGCACTCCCTCATTCATCTTCTCTACCACTGCAGGGAAAGCTACAGATGTGGGTTGATGTTTTCCCCAAAAGCTTAGGACCTCCAGGCCCTCCCTTCAACATCACTCCCCGAAAAGCCAAGAAGTAAGTATCTGTATTTGCACACCATCTGTCAGCCCTGACAAAGCTAACTCAATTATCTTTCTCTGAACATCTTCTCTCTTAGGTATGTCTTACGAGTGATTGTCTGGAACACCAAAGATGTCCTACTGGATGAAAAAAGCATCACAGGGGAAGAAATGAGTGACATTTATGTGAAGGGGTAGGAGCATCCTATTCTGTAACACTTGCAGATGAATGATGTTGAGGATATCCTGGCCTAGAAAATGAATTCCAAAAATGATCTGGTTCAGCCAAATCAGTGCACCCTGTACCCTCTGAAATAGTGCTCAGCTCAGAAGTACTATAAGATAAAGCATGATCAGTTACTGTGTTATAGAAGATCCCAGAAGTGCAGCCTTACAAAAAATAAAACCTAGAGATGAGAAGTAACAGACAAGTAGGGAGTTAGCTTTGGTGCTACATACCCTGAAATTTTGTTACATTTTCTAGTCTTAATGTAAAAAATTCAACAGAAATCAAAAGACTATCTAACAACAACTCCTAAAAAAAAATAGTAACAAACCAATTCACCACAGAGAGAGCAATAGTCTTAGCAGATCAAAAGCTTGTTTCAGGTGTTCATATTTGCAGTAGCAAATTAAAATCAAATTGAAAGAGTGTGAAAGTCTCCATGCCTCTGTGAGCAGCTTCTCTGGCTTGTTTGCAGCCACTCAATAACATGGCTGTAGTACAAACTACTGGTGTGGTTCCACTGCAGACACCAAAGATGTCCATCTGTACTTCCAGATGGATGCCTGGTAATGAGGAAAATAAGCAGAAAACAGATGTTCACTACCGATCACTGGATGGTGAAGGAAACTTCAACTGGAGATTTGTATTTCCTTTTGACTATCTCCCAGCGGAACAACTCTGCATAGTTTCCAAAAAGGTGGGCATTTTTGAAGATTTCTGTGCTTAAAACCTTAAAATATAGGTTTTAACTAGCTCTGATAATTTTGTTTGCTGTATACACAGAGGCAGCTTGGCTCAGTTCCTCACAGTTTTCTCAAGTTGCTACTGCAAACATTAAATTTAAAACATTAAATTAGATTATTCCTTTTAGCCAGGAACAACATGTTGGCCACAAATGGCAGGCTCCTCTTTTTTTTTTTTTTTCTTTGTTTCTGAAATATTAGGAACATTTTTGGAGTCTTGACAAGACAGAATTCAGAATCCCACCCAAACTGATCATCCAGATATGGGATAATGACAAATTCTCCCTGGATGACTATCTTGGTAAGAAAGCAAAACAATTTTAAATTCTTATATAAGGGCTGTATGTTGAAAGTCAGCTACTGTTAACTATCACAAATTACTTGAGCATTATATTTCTGTACTTTGTCTTATTCTTTTTAAGTACCTACGGGAAAAAATATTAAAGATCAAGTTATCTTTCATTAATAAAAAAGAGGGTTGATACTGCAGCTTGCTAAGTACATTTTATCAATACTAATGCGTTCAACACCAAGAAGATAAATGTAAACACATCCTACTGCATCAAACTTGCCTGCCTCACAACATGCTTAAACAAACAAGAACATAACATGTATGTTGATCACCTTTTTTTCTAGAACATGTTTGGATATGGGAAAGGTTTATGTTGAACCACTTTGCTTTTTGTTGGTTCCATTATGCAGTGTCTATGTTTTACTCTGTTTGTCTGCTAGGTTTTGTGGAACTTGATTTACATAAAACAATAATTCCAGCAAAGGTTCCGGAGAAGTGCAATATTGACATGATTCCAGAATACAAAGCAGACAGTTCTCAGAAGGCTCCCATGACTGCCTCTCTCTTTGAGCAGAAATCCATGAAGGGGTGGTGGCCATGTTGTGTTGAAAAGAATGGCTCTCGCATTTTAGCGGTATGGTTATTACTTCACTTCTCTTCAAAATTACTTAAAAATGAGCTTACTTTTAATTGCAAAGGATCTATCTTGGAAAAAATTCTAATTAACCGCTGCTATATTTGAACTATCATAATTAAAGATATTCAAGCATACGTTTAGACCTTGGACTCAAAATGTATGAAGAATTAAAGAAACAGCATATTTATTCATTTGCTAGAGTGTTAAGCCTTTTCAGTATATGCACTATTTTCTTCCAGTACTTTTGCTTTTAAAACTTGATACTGCAACTCAATAAACAAAGGGGAAAAAAATCCAAAACATCTGTCAGCAACAGCAATAAAAAAAAAAACCAAGATGCTTAGTCATTAGGGAAAGATGTAGTCATTGGGTTGCTCTTGAAAGAAAAGCAGAACTGTCTTTGTTTTAGTAAACTGGCAAAAGCAATATGGAGCTTAAAATGCAACTACTAATGCATCAGCAAAAAACGTGCTGTTTTTTGTTGATTTTTTTTTTTCCCTATTTATCATCCTCAAACACCATCATAGTACAGAAACTTTCAGATGGAAACAGAACACCACCACTTCCCCAGACACACACAAAATGAGCTTGTCCATGACTACTGTGTTTAGGTACCAAACAAGTACTCTTCTTGCTCTTTCAATAAGATACTATGTCATATATTTTCTGAAGGGTAAAGTTGAAATGACATTGGAAGTTGTCAATGAAAAAGAAGCTGAGGAGAGGCCAGCTGGTAAAGGAAGAGATGAACCCAACATGAACCCCAAACTAGATCTACCAAAGTAAGATATCTTTCTCTTACTAGCTTGAGGAACATATTTCTAGCTACTATGATGTTCCTGACAAAATCTGCATTAACAGTGAGCTATTATAGATGAACTATATCTGTCCTTTGAAGAACTGCTTCTAAAAGCCATCTATGTTTCCTTCCACAAGCGTAAGGATAAAATGCAAGGTTATTCCAGTGTAATGGCACAATATTTGAGTGAAGCTGATTTTAAAAAAAAAAAAAAAAAACCTCTCTCCTTTCTTCAGCTCAAAACTCAGACTTCTTAAACAATTTATACTATCACACTTAAGTATTTTCTGTATGTAAACTACGATTAATATTTGTTTGTTTTTCAAAATACAGCCGACCTGATACTTCCTTCCTTTGGTTTACAAACCCCTGCAAGACAATGAAATTTATTGTGTGGCGCAGGTTTAAATGGCTCTTCATAGGCCTTATCATCCTGTTGATTGTACTCTTGTTTGTAGCAGTACTCCTCTATTCATTGCCGGTAAGAATGTTTAAGTGTTACTGTTGTTCAGCTGTAGGTGAGGCTAGCTTTTATATGAATACTGAACAGTGTACTCTCTTTACTTCAGATAAGAGATTCTATTGTCTCAATTCTAGCAGGGACACAAGGATTACAAAAGTTAACAGCTATAAACAGTTACAACTAACTTTTAATGAGAAATAATTAAGTATGTTAACTAGAGCTGAAGCAAATGACTGCTTTGGAAGTGTTAGTAACCAACCCAATTAAAACTTGCATCTGGAATTCATTCTACTTTACTCTGAATTATTTTATTTTCTTTAACTGAAATAAGCACATCCTGAATGCATTCTGACGCAGCTAGAATCTTAACATCTCTTTTTGAAAACTACGCTGAAGTTTTTCATATACATCATTTCACCTTGTTTCTTCCTCTCTCACTTCCACAGAACTACTTGTCAATGAAGATGGTGAAACCAATTTAAAGAAGAGTTTTTTTCCACCTCTTTTTAAATAGCAGTGAGGTTTTGCCTCAGGCTGTGGACCAAATTGAGCAAGGTTTTCCATGCATTTTATTGGCTACTATTTTGAACTGGAAAATAGATGACAAGAATTTAACCAAGGCTATCCAAGACTCAAGGGGTCATGACTGGTATTTTAGAAAGCAAATAAACAAAAGACTCGTGTATATTTCTTGAATACAATAGTATCTATCCTGGTAAGGTTCTGACTTCCCTTGCTTTTATACCAACTAGATTTTTCATGAAAATCACTCAGGAAACTGCCAGTTCTTGCTATTTCTATTTTTCAACAGATACATCATTTGATAATTCCTCTCTATTTGTGCACTTTGAAACCTTGTATTTTAAATTAATGAAAAACGACACCACTATTATTACATGTACCAAAGAAATTTTACAGTGTAATTAAAGATAGGTCAGATGATTTTATAAAATTATTCAGCATCATTCTGCTTAAAATACGATGTTATCAAATCTACATTGCAATACTATGTATGCATGTATGTAGAAACAACTATATTAATATACTATTTACTTATTGTAACTTTAAAATGGTTAAATAAACTTATCCACAAGTAAAATGCAAGTTTCCAGATTCATCCATTGCAAAACTCCAATGCATTAGGTATTCTATAGACACTATAACATAGCATGTATCAGAAGAGAACAGTGCTGCTAATCTGGAATTTAGGGTCTTTTATCATTGTCTTTACAGTGAATAATAAGGAAATACTTCTGCACAGAATTCTAATGAATTCTTTCATTAGGGAGGAATTTAATAAGTAGATGAAACTTGCTGAGTAGTTTCATCTCTAAATCCAAGGAATATAATACCTTGATTCAGAACAAAAAGAAATGCAACCTAGATCAAGTCTTGTTTGAAACCAGATCTGTACATAGAAAGTATTTCATTTAGACTCATATTTCCCTGTAACTAGGGAGAAGAGAATAAAGTAACTGCACTAAAATCAGGTTTGTAGTCTGAGATTCACCTTCATTATATGGAGGGTCAAAGCATAGCCTCTCTATGAACATTTTCCAGTTCTTTAAACACAGGAAGTCTGCAGTAGGATCTGTACTTTGTGTGATAGTGACATATGTAACTGCATTGAGACTCCTCACACCTTAAAGAAAGATGGCAGTAATAATTAGCAAGAATTAAAGTCTAAAGTGTATTTAGCAGCGCACAGATTTTTTTTTAAACAGTACTGTGAAAACCATGCACTTGTCAGGCAAAATAAATGCTACTGCCTTAATTCTGTTGAACAAGCTAGAGTAAAGGCATCACATAACTGTTATGCCCTGTTGGTTAGAGTGGAGGCACAAGCAACAGTTATCCTCTCAAAAAGATACATCCTCTCAAGCACCTTGATCTATGAATGAGAGCTCAGAGGTGGAACTAATCACTACCCAGATGGACTGTCCCTACAGTAATAATGAAATAGCACTCCAGAAATAACTGACAGTAGCATCAGCTAGTGTTTGCTCATCCACCAATAAAACCTATCTCAGTCAATGCCATAGGTATGACAGAGAAAAAAAAAAATCACAGCAGCTTGCTTTTCATCAGAGTTCAAAAAACCGTGTTGCTTGTAATGGCTGTCATTAGACAAGCATTTAGCTTTAAGGAGGTATTTAGGAACAGCATTCCTCAGAACATAGTTAAAAAAAAATAGAGCAGAGATCCGAGCAAGACTCCTCCCCTAGCATTGCAAGAGTTTGGTACTCTCTTCCAGCTGTCTCTGTGCAAACAAGCTTAGGCTTGACGGTTTTGCTATAATTATGCAAATGTTACATTTTTAAGTAACTAAAAAGTTGGAAAATCCATCCTGGCTCCCAGCTCACTCCAGAAACAAAGAAAGCACATGTCTACAAGCAAGTAAATGTGAACATTATCATTTACATACAATGCTAGTCACATCTATAATCCTTGACGGAACTGTTAGGCTTGACTCCAAAATACAGCTGCTTAAAAAGGCTGTAGCAAAGGTTTAGCTCTGTCTGGGTAACAACGTTATGCTGTTTCTTGCCCTGCCAGCCAAGACAGCTCTGTATTGCTCTGCTTGACAGCAACTGAGGGTAACACTCTTTACATCCACAGAAAAAAAAAAAAAAAAAAAAAAAAAAAAAAAAAAGCAGTCCTTGTGATAGGAAATGAATTAACCCTAGAAATTCCTCATGGGAGGAGGAATTTCTGCAAATTTGCTTTGCCTAAAGTAGTAACTTGTCAAATATACAACAGCCATGATTTTAACTACTCTATAAACAAGATTTTTATGTAACTGTCTTCTGCAACTAGGCATACTTCTATAGTTGATCTGTGTTTTGGCACATGAGAGTCACAGGTTGCACACTTTCCTAATGAAATTTTCCTTCAAGGCCTGGAACAGATTTGTGTCACATTTTCCACAAGCTGCACACTTCAGGTTTGCAATTTGTTAATGCAGCTTGGGAAGTACATCCACCCAATCAAAAAACAAATCCAGTCTTCAACCAGGAAGTAAAGAAGATCAGATCACTGCAGATGCACAGTACTTAAGTTCTTCAGTAGTATACAGAAGAACAAATAGAAATAAACTCGCTTTTTCACTTCAGCAATTACACATCCAAAATACTATAGTGAGATGTTCAGTTCAGGGGCACTCCTGTCATGAGTCCTTAGTACACACAAACTCTTTGTTCCAAAGAAATGATTACCTGGGTCCAAAATAACTTCTCTGTTTTGGAAAAACAAATTCTATTTGATGAAGCTACCTTTGCTGCACCTGAACGTCCTTAAGACATAAAAGACAAGCTAGCTGAAAGCCTGGGAAAGGCTAAAACTGGGCAGGGAGCACTTTTAACAAAAAAGGCTAAACAAAAAGCGGTATATCATCACTTACCATCAATACACCAAAATCCTAGCTCTGAAGCCACATATATTCCAAAAGCAGCAGCTGCAATAATGCACTCAGCCTTTCAAGAAGTGTACAATTTCCTATCGAATGCCCTTCAAATGGTGGTAAATGCACTCTATAGTTCCCCAAGACCAGACTACTGGCTGTGAGAAAATTAACAGCTCCTGTAATTTACTTTACAACTCGATGAGAAAAAAAATGTATTTTGTAGCTCAAGAAGAAATGTTTGCTCCCAAACCAGCTCAGGGTAAAATAAAGGAGTAAACTCAGCAACAGCCACAAGCTGTTCATGCATTTCTTCGAACAACCACAAGATGACATCCCAAGTCTCGTTTGTTTGCAAAGTCCAGTGCTTGCACTCCATCCCTACCCTACCTAGACACAGTTCATATATGAATATTAACATTACTTAATAGTTAGGGAAAAATGCAGTCCCACCGAAGTCCATTCCTTCACAAAGTGTATTTGGTAAGCACAGCTGTAAACGCCTTTGGAACTTACCTAATCTACAAATACATACAAACAGAAAGTGACTCAAAGTGACAGCCTGGTTCACACTGACTCTAGTGCTGCAGTTGCCTAAGTTTCCATTCCATGCCAAAGTGATGCCTAAGCGTCTACTGGCAACTTGAAAGCAGTACCAGATAGGGAGAATGCAGCAGTCAGTGCTGAATCTAACTTAGTCATCTTAGCTAGTAAATAACACAGGTGTTTTACACAACTGCTCACCGTTAGTTACGAAGAAACTGTCATACACTGTATTAGAAAGTAATTCTCTAAAAAAGGAAAATTGAGAAATTCTGTAAAAATTCACATGACAAAAAAAAAAAAAAAAAAAAAAAGACACTGCCGAGTCCAAAAGTGCTCTAACCACAAAGCTACTCCTCAGAAAAGTTTCTTTTGTTATATTTACTGTGGCTGACGGATGAATTCCACTGACAAATACAGGATGAAGAATACCACAGGGAAAATGCTTTCTTCCTTGAAGCCACCAAAAAGCTCTGAATACACTATAATTGCTTATGAAAGACTCCAAGGCAGTTCTGTTCCTCTCCCAGCCCTAACAGTTGCCAGGACTAGCAGCAAAAAGCACCAAAGCACCAGAGCATTCAGAACACGGCAGGATGTAAACAGACCTGAACAGCAGTGGGACCATCAGCCACCTCAAAGGGATGCAGAAGTGGCAGCACAGAGGGGTGAGGCATTCACTGACTTCCTTTAGGGAAGCTATTTGTCACCAGTACGGAACAAGAATCTTCTAGCATTGTACACCTCACAGCTGAGGACTGCAGGAAGTTGCCAGCAACTATTTGGGATCCACAGACCAAACCTTTTTTCTCCATCCTTTTCCTTCAGTCATGTTGCTACCACAGTAGCAGTGCTGAAGGGAGTTCCCACCAACACCACATCTGTAAGGGCACGCACAGTGAGGTAGCAAATTTGGGTTGAACCTTTTCAGACAGGGAAGTGAACTGAATATGCATAGACCTCCTCTCAGACATTCAGAAACGCTGAATTTTTGGCCACAACAAAGCTGAGGTGCCAAGCTGTAAGAAGACACAGACATCCCATATGAAGAGATGCAGAAGTAGCAGAGAGTAGGGAATTCATATACACCTTAAGTGCAACTGGTGCTAGGCAGTAATGCACTGTTAATTTGCACCCAAGCACCTGAACTCCCACTGAACAGGTATGTCCTCTATGGGACAGCTCTGTGTGAAACAGCAATTAAGAAAAAAAAAAAGAAGTGCAGCCATCATCCAACGGGGCACAGTGAATAAACCAATGTCACAATGTTCTATCAATCATAATCAGCTTACGTTCAAACCTCCTGTTTGATTTTGACATAGGTCTCAAAAGAGGCCCGTAATAAATGAATAAAAATTCAAATGTGAACAATGAAAGCAATCAGTAAGGCTTCCTATAGAAGAAAAGATGAAGAAGTCAGCGCTAGCCTGAGAAGTGATAGAGTAACAATATTACAACTAATGGAAGCCACAGGGAAGTAGAGATCATATAAATTAGATGCTTCTCTTCAGGGAGAATATTAAAACCAGCCATATGTACACATGAAGACTTACTCCTCCCCTCAGAATCTTGAGCTTAAAAAAAATGCAAAAAACCTACTAAATGTTAACAGAGACATTTTTGTTCATATTTTAGCTTACTGTTGAAACACCATCAGAGAATATAACTCCATAAGAACAAAGAAAAGACACAATACCTCCCTGCATTTACATGTTAGGAAAACAATGCAAAATAAGCAAGCTCCAATATTTCACTGCATCCCACACCCATGGCAGGAACCCCTAAGAAAGCATTCAGTTCTGCACTGTGCAGCTGGGAACAGCAATGTATACTCACAGCTGAGAGACACTCTTTGTTGCACAGTTGCCAAGCTTTCTTGACTTGTGTGTATACTCCTTCTTACTACTCAGGTTATCAGATCAAATACCATGAAGAAGAAATCAAACTCTCTTAAGATCATGAATCAGCTATAGAGTCCCTGCTCCACTGGGGTTACAGCCCCACAGTACGTTGGCAATGATGCTATTAGTAGCTTTAGATATTTATTCCTGTCCACTGCCCCATCCTCAGCCAACAAAATCAGACTGAGAACAAAAAGAAGCAACACCACACCAAGTTCTTACCACACCCTGTTTTGTTTTTGTTTTTGTTTTTTTTTCTCCAGTGTGAAACTATTATTTGCTTCAAACCACAGTACTACAGTGTGGTGACAAATCACAGAGGGTATATCCTACAGAGTAATCTCTTAAGACACCAAACAAAATATTCTGAAGTCAAGCCCTCTGTTAGCAAGCCCTGGTACCCCAAAGCCCACTTTCAGGACAGTTGTCAGACTCAAGAGATGAGATCACATCAGTCACATAAGAAGGACCTTCAGAATATTCTCCTCTCCCTCTCCTCCCCAGGAATAAATACCGTAAGAGGATTTAAAATAATAATAATAATACTCTAAGAAGTATTTGGCCACCAGTCTACGTATATACTAGAAATGAAGACAGACCTTGCAAGGATGGCAACTAAGCAGTTAAGAGAATCCCTTCAGATGCTTGACACTTATTCTAAATGTAAAAGTAGTTAGGAGCAAACCCTTACAAATCGCTATCTGGGGAGAAATGTATCAGCAGCAAAATTCCAGACTTCCTGATGCTCCTTTCCCTGATTTCAAGGGGAGAAATGCTGCAGAAATAGTCTGTACGTGCATCTGCACTCCTGGATACACCAAGTCTTTATTTTAATTAACAAAGTTGACAAATATTTTCATCAGACAACAACTGAGAACTGTTAACAGTTAATTAGCGCCTTTGCTTCAGCCTTATGCCCTTACTTCTAGGAAGCAAAGACACACACCGGACTCAGCACCTCCAGCAGCTCCAGCCATCAGCTCCTGCTCCACATTTCTGACACTCCCTGAGCTGGCACAAAAGTTACCTTCAGCTTGCTTTTTTCCCCCACAGCGAAGGATTTCCCTTTCAGAGCAGTGGCGAACAATGAAACTCCTACAATTAATCCTGCCCGCATCAAGTCCACCTAACCCAAAACACGGGCACTCTACCACATAACCTGCGAGCCTTCCCGCAAAATCCTGCACGGTGTAACTGCTACTGTTAGAAAATTGAGAAAAAACCGAGACAAGTATTTACGCAATAAGAGAACTGGAACACCTGGCCAAAAATTCATCCCGGTGTTCTCATTCAGAGGCTTTGTTATAGGGGATCTGTTTTGGTTTTCGGCTCTGTTTCTTGCCTTAGAAAGTCCTGACAAAACGGTGATGGTCCCACTGTGCTGCGAGTTTAAACATACGCATACAAAAAAGTAGACCGGTAAAAGCGATCGACTCTGAGAAAGGATTTAATTGATTTACTTCAACTGCAGAAGTATACGTGCTGCGTGTGTTTTTAATTAGAAATCAGATGCTTCCACTCATCCAGCTCCGATCCATGCTGTGCCGACTTAAACCCTGCCAATGAATCTGAATAGTCAAACAAACCTCTGTCCCTCCTCAAACATCCACCATTCACATTAAATAAAGCACGTAACAATAGAAGGAAAATAGACCTGAAAAGAGCTTATTTCCAAATGTAAAGGTCTAACCTGAAGTTAGCTATTTTCATGTAAATCTGAATTCTTCTTGTCCATATACATAGACCAATAATTATCTGTTCACTTAACACTCTAAGCTTCTCTTATGCGATTAACAGGGAGGAGCAAATTAAAGGAAAATGGAATGGAAATCCCCCAAAGCAATAAAAAGAGAAATGTACCTCCCCTGCTCGCAAAGTAGCAAAAGGGCCCGAAAGCAAACTTCTACGTTCAGGACAACGAGAAGAAAAAATGCGTTGGAATCCCAAATTCATTTTGCACAGCAAAAGCCAGGACAGCCTGGCAAAGTCTGCGAGGGTTCTGCACTTAGCGTCAGTTTTGACTACTTATCTGCTCCTACTCCGTTTTGGAATGGATGGAGAAACGTCTCTAATTCAGCCAGCCTTAACTTTGCGAAGCTCACACGGTAGAGATACTGACACAGGGTCTATGTGAGAAAGTCATGTCTAAAACACTTTCCCACAGCAATTGTTCAGCATCTGGATGTGTGCTTCATAAAATATCAGCTATACATCCACTGCTGCACGTCACTACTGCCTCAAAAACTGAAATACCCAAAATTTCACCTCTGACATATTTTGATCTGAATATAAAGAAAATACAACATTATTAATTGCTGTGAAAATTTTGCGTGAAAATTTTAAAAGAAAGAAATTGATTGCTGATCTGTGAAAATAACATACACATCAGTTTTATCATGAATACAAGTTTCAATTTCAATTAAAACCTGCAGAAAGTTACCGCATTGCTTCCAATATGTAGTGCTGGAACTGCACAAGCTCTCAGGATCACAGGTCAGGCTGTATTAGTAGCTTGTCCTACTATCTGCAAAAGATCAGCACACCTACACTACCTCAACTGAGAGGTAAAGCTTGGTGAACTTGTTTTATTAGTCATAATCCTTCTAAAATGAAGTAACTACTTTGACTCTGCTTAGCTGATTCAGAAGTGGCCTCTCTACTGTTGGCTTCAACCTAGTAAGCTACTTCAAGTTTTGGACAAAGTAGAAACTCCTATTAATCCATACAGGCAAGGCCTGATCACGACAACCTACCAGCATAAGTGCTAGCCCTATTATTATTATTTTTAACCAGTTCATGATTATGTCCAGGATAATGGCAGTACAAATTTTCCAGGGTATAGATATAAAAAAAATCCAAACCACGCTACCATGTACCACATATAATCTAGAAGGATTGAAATAGTTACTATAATTTTTAGCAGGAAAAAAAAAAAAAAAAAAAAAAAAAAAAAAAAAAAATCACCAGAACCTTAGGAGAATGAGTTGAAATACTGGCCAGAATACTCTGAACTTGTCGACCCCAACAGTTGCTGTACTACTCCAGTCATAAGAGAAAACTGAAAGAACTTATGGATTAGCTGGCAGAAACAACAGAATGAACTCTGATGTGGAAGCCAAGTGCTAACATGAAGACATCAGCTCCAGAGATCCTGGTGAACTGTAGTCTTACTGGGGTTGCATTTTTCAGATGACCCATTTGTAAATTTCTTTCAGCTTTGTCTCCATTAAATAAGGAAGAGAATGAGTAACATGGACAAAATCAAAAGACGACACAAATTAGCAGTGAATTGAATTATGCCGTAAAAGCTATTGCCTTGTAAAAATGTGGATGGGTGCTTTACAGAATTTTCATAATTTATAATGCTACTAAGAAAGTATATGAGGAAAAAGGCCAATGAGTTACATTCCTAGGAGGGAAAAAAAAAACACTAGAAAATAGTGATCTGGTAAGAACAACATTTACCAGAGAACAAGACAACTTCTGTGGGTTGCTATCTCCTTTTCCAAAACTCTACATCACTCACCTATGACTGTAAAACAAGACAGATCACAACATGCCAAGTTTCTCATGAAACCTACCGCCACTCCAGCAGGGTTACAACCAAGAAGTAACCTGTCTGCTCTCTGCATGCAGCGTGTTTCTCATTGTAAAGCAGGCTTGCCTGCACAGATGTCAATGCATCTTCTCAGTTATTGCTTTTGTAGTGGATAATCAGCAATTCCCAAGTCAGAAATCAACCCCCAAATCTGAAGTTTCACTTGTCTTACTTAGTTCTTTGAGATAAGTACGTCTGTCTGGAAGATTTGTGTGACTTAAAGATGAGTATTTTTGACAAATTCCAGAGCAAAATTGTATGTCTCAAAGGAAACTTAATTCTGAGCTCATTTTTACTCAGATCTACAGAGTGACCGTCCCAGTGTCAAGCATTTAAATATCTCCTATCCAAACATTTTAACTCTTTGCTCCCAGGGCTCTACCCAGGAACACATAGTAAATCTCCACCGAGCTCAGCCTGCATATAGTAAAGAGGGTCTGAACTCTAGCCCAGAAAGCAGCGTGATATTTACTATTTATTATGGCACTTAAGCAAGTATTTCTCTCAGGATATAGATCACTCAGGCTGCAAATTCATAAGTTCCTATCTCCACTCAGATAACTTGGCTGCAGCCTCAGCCCTTGAGCATGTCACGCAGATTGCATACTTCATTAAGCTTGGAGGAACCCGGGAAACCCCTAAGAACATTTGTCTACAGCGAGCAATGGTTCATCTGCTAATTTTGTTCTTTCAACACAAATGTTATCTATGATTTCTGCTATACACACAGTATCCTTCCTGCACTACTCCAGATGTTAGACAGCTAAAGCACAAGCTAAAGCATTTTGCCATGAGGGGAAGGAAGCATTGTTATTAGACTGTGTGCTCTGTTGTAAGGTAGCAATAGGCTTGATCTAGTTGTCAGTGGAAATGGCTAAGATGCTCCTAGACAGCACTGATGAATGCTTCAATATGTGTGTTTTAAAATAGTACCTCCAGGCTATAAAAATAGATTATCAAATTAAACAAATCCTGCTTAAAACTTCCATTATATGCATTTCAAGAGAAAGAAACTTCAATACAGTAAATATACTCCTGTTTCTGAGGTACAAACATTTTGTTCCTGGTTCTTTCAGCAACTGCAAACAAATAATTAGCCCTTCTGAACTCAGGAGTCTTGTAGCCTGTAGTTAATGCGATGTTACTAATGCATTTATAAACACCAGGCTCCAAAGCCAACACTGAGATATTCCATCACTATTTAGATCTCTCATTAACTTCACCACCCTGACCAACATGCTGTCACTGGCAGAGTGTTTGACAGTTTACATTACCTGCAGACATGCATTCGTGTCAACTCAATTAAGAAAGATTAATTCCAGAACTGACAATGCATAAATATTTTTAAATTACACCTGGCCTTGTTGGCAGTGCTTACTCCAAAGACTGACTTCAGAAGAGAGAACGTGTCCTTAGCCTCCTGGGTAGAAAGGCAAACTAGGAGGAAGGTAGAAGAAAGAATTTATCATGAGTTTAGTACTCCATTATTGAGTCCAAGTCTAGCCTTGTTTTAATCCTTTCCCTCACCCCCAAAATAATTAAACAAGCTTATCTCTGCCTGTTACAGAATTAAGGGAAACAGCATAGATTCGATCCACACAGACACTGCCAGAAAATTGTCAGAGACATTTTTACGACCATCTTTTGCTAACTGGTTTAGGTATAGATTTGTGAGCATTATCACTTTGGACGCACTCAGGTACTGTGACGATAAACAACATATGAGAATTTGGATTGATAACATTTGACATTTATCTTCATGAACAAAGATCTGGGTAACTCCCCACTGATCACACTTGTGATGAGTAAAGATCGATGTCGCATCAGACTAAAACAGCTCATATTGTAGAGCAACACTCTTACTCTTGGCTCTGGCATGTAATAGTGATATCTTGCTTCAGTGCATATGAACATGCTTTGTTAGCTAAGTATTGAGCTTTGCCCACTGTCATCAACAGGTCAGGAACCAGAAGAGTCAGTTTTCTAAAATTCTAGTCGAAGGTTTAATCCACCAGAACGAACCTCCATGGTTTCAGTGTAACAATTGTAGAGTCATTGCCTAAAAAGAGCATTTAAAAAAAATAATAATAACTCTCATCTGCTATAGACAAAATCAGTGCCATACCAAATAATCAAATTCTCTGAGGAAAAAGTGCAGCCCCACAGTAGTATCAGTAATATCCTGCTTTTGGGACCTGAGCCATATCCTTGTGCCAAATTATGCTGAACTATGCAGATGCATCAACTTCAATGATCCTAACCTTGCCTGATACTAAATAAGGCTGACATCTCCTCCACGCAATAGGAGTGGGAATCTCTACTAAGACAAACTGGGAATACAAGAGGGAGCAAGCATTCAGGCAGCAATGGCAAAGCAAGGGGAGACAACACATTTAAGATGGTGGCTGGTCCCATGAACTATTTCCTCCGTCCTACTGAGTGAGTGAGTTTGGTATTATGGTTAGACTTGAAAAAATGAATTGTGGAATCCATAATCACCTGCTATAAACATTCAAGATTATGATGTTCAGACAAAGCTTTTCTTATTTTCATGCACTCATTAGTTGAAAAGATTGATTAAGTGGCTTGCATGATACCTTACACATTGAAGATGAGTACTTCTGTTACTTAAGCTAGCCAATACAAGGCAGCACGAAAAGGGAGAAAAAACAAAACAAACAAAAAAAACCAACCTGCTCTGCAAGGCTTAGCTTTCTCTCCACGTGCCTGAATCCTCCCGTGTGAACATGGTGTGACACTAAGACTGATGCTTAGCCCACTCAGTATGGAATTACAGCCCCGAAGGACCATTAGGCATTTTATCTAATGATTATCTTTCGTAAAGATGGCACTCTTTGAATTTGTCTGTTTTTAACTATTATTTTATTTTTAAATCCTGAATTATACTTGCAAAAGTCTTAACTGTTCATCACTACCATTATTATAAGGTATCTGAAAAATATTTCCAGATTCTCTTAACAGCTTTCAGTTCTGGTTGGAATTTTTTTTAAAGGCTGATTATTTGTAAGGCTTGCTAGGAAAAACAAAATGTTTCAAAGACTAAAGATATTTCAAAGTCACACTGGAATTTAAGTCCAAAGGGATGAGAGAAAAAAAAAAAAAAAAAAAAAGCATTTAAGCCTTTCCACGTATTCAGGAACTCCCTCATTTCATTCCCCAAAACAACAAACACTGGAGAGAAAAAAAACCAACATATATATAAAAATAAATAAAACACTAGTCCACATAGGAGAAGTGGACCTTTGACTAAGCCCAAGATGCTTAGCATGTCTTTGAAAACTATTCACTGGCATATCACAGCTCTCACTCCCTGAACCAGCCTTTACCATAACATACTACATCTGATCTAATCACCCCATATGTCAATGCTATTTTCATCAAACTCTGTTATCCTGCCTGAAAATGGCACCCACTTGTGTTCATCATGAGCAGCAAGCCCACAAACTTGACCCTGTGAGAACCAAACTTCATTAATCTAAATTCAGCAAAGTGGACAGAACTTTTTTTTTTTTTTTTTTTGGCAGAATTTATTTTGAGGTTCTTCATTAGAGCATCTATAGTCTTAATCCCATAAATATACTAAAAAAAAAAAAATTATGATTTCCTGGATTTCCTGAAATTTTATGAAGAAAAGTTTGAAAAGAAGAGCACTTACACCAATAAGTAATGCTAAGTTATTAGAAATATGTAGATATATTAGAGAAGGAAATCCAAATTAGAAACACCCATGAAAAAGACATTTATATGTACAGTGGGAAAAGATAGCACCAAACTGCACCGAAGCCATACAGGATAACGCTCCAGCTGCACAAATGTTACTAATCCAGGGAGGCACAGGACAAGAAAGCAGGAGATCTTTCTCTGAAAGAAGTGATTGAACTGAAACATATTACAGAAGTTTGCATTCTTTCATTTAATCTTCTGGTTGAAAAGAACGATTACATTACATCCAGCACTAAGTGATATTTAATTTTAAATGTCTCTAACCAATTCGCAAACTAGCCAACATTGTTCTCTCCTTCTCAGCTTTGAAGAGGTGTTTCAGATGAAATCAATTTTAAAGACACCCACTGATTAAATCTTTTTGCTTAATTTTCAGTTTTCTTTGTTAAGCTTTGTTAACTTTGTTAAGCCAAGTTTTCCTCAAGCCAATTTCTTCTGGTGGGGACACAGTAAGCTTGGGGTACAACGGGAAACCTATTCAGGCTATTATTAGAGAGAAGTCAGAATAAATCAATGTAAAAACCTGCACCAAAATAACTCTTATTTTTATATAAAAAGACATTCTCTATTTTCATTCTTTTTTCCTTTCTAGTTCAGCTACTTTCAGACAGTTAACTGGCTTAGCAATACTACCTCCCTCTGGAATAGTGCCTTAGCTGGAAGAAAGCCAGCATCATTTCTTTAAGTCTCAGGAGGGTCAGGGGAACTTGGACTACAGTTTCTGTCAAGGATCAACAACAAAGCCAAAACTTGCAACTTCAGGTAGCTTTGGGACAGAAGTCCTCACTCACAGCAAATTTGTCCTACTGATGTGAAGTAGAATAACTGACAAATTTCTTCCTTGATTTAAAAGCTTAAGAACTCCTTTTTAAGGACTTCTGACCCAAACCTTTTCCCACACAATTTCCACCTGCTCCCCACTCTACACAGCCTACTTTTCCATACAGAAAGTAAGTGGTTAGAGAAGAGGAAAAAAAAAAAAAAAAAAAGGCAGTGTAACTGCAGTAGCATAAAACCATGTGGAAGCTTTTGGATTTAAGCCACTTAACTGATCTCAAATTTAGAGCTGAAATATGGCTTTGCCAACCAAGCTCTTTGGCTCATTTAGTAATTGTTCTGGAAATATTAATATTAATTTCATTAACACTTGGACAGTTTACAGAGTAGTGTGATTTTCTTGAAGTGAGGACAGCGAAAAGAAAATGAAAGACAAATCAATATAGTTATGAGATAAGCCAGGAATAGCACTAAAAAAACACTACAGAGGTTGTCAGTTTTGGGTCTAGCTATCAGCATCTCTTGATAGAATGTCTTGTTTTGAAAAATCAGATTAGAGACAAACAGTAACTAATGTAACAGAAACAAAATGACTTAATATCCCTCTAATCTGCAAATAATCTGTCTCATAAGATATCTGAACTGCAAAATCAAGTGCCTGCATTCTTCTCTAGCTTTTCTATAACCACAGAGGATACCAAAGTTCATTGTTACTTTATGCCTAGGGACACAAACATCCCCAAAATGGGATGCATCGCCTGTTTGGCACTTGCTTGCAAGAATGTTAACTGTGTGATCTGCATACAAGTAAAAGATGTTCCAGGCTGCAACAACCCAGAACTAGCAAGCACAGAGTAGACCATAAGCAGTAAGTACAATGCAGGTTTCATTTTTGCTGTAGGTATATCTTTCATGGCCACCATGGAGATACGCAGTGGCTCTGGCATAGTAAGATGATTGGCAGGCTAATAAGCACTTATAACAAAAACCAACATGTTAGAAGCAATTCCCAAAAAGGTCTGGGACAACCAACCAGTTTGAAGCAGAACATCACATTTTTACAGCTGAAATAAATGCTTTACACAAGTTTGAAAATTGAAGAAATCTAAAGACGATATGGAAAAACTCATAAGAATTGTACAATAGATTAAGAAAGGGTTACACAAGACAAGGCACATATGTGCAATACCCAGTAACAGAAAGCTGCAAGAAAACAGAGTAGCTATGTAAAGCAGCAGATGGGGAAAACAAAATAATAACAAAGGCAAGCAGAAATAAATAGAAGTGTCCATTCTCCCCTTACATCCCATTTGCTTAGCTTGTAAGGTCTTTAGTTGCGCTGTTACCTTCTTAAATGTTTCTAACACGTATGAAAGCAAAAACTTTCAGACATACAAAATAAACAAATACTTCAAGAGAATCACAGATGGTGCAGTATCAGAACAAAGAAGACACTGGAAAGTTAATACATTTCAGGTACCGTATATTTTGGTTTTAGTCATGGAGGGGTTGTCTTGTTTTGACTCTTCTTGAAAATGAGTACAATCTACATCACTACAAGAGCAGACTCTGCATCAGGCACCAGAAGTCCTCTCTGAGATGTTTAGACCCCTCTACATTTTCCTGAGTGAATTCATAATGAAAACAGGGAAAACTAGCTTCCCTAAAACAGGGACCATGAATGACATCAAACAGCACAGCCTGTGTAGGCTTTATCCTAATATCAGTTTTGACACAGGCATTTATCTGTTTTGTTCTTACAAAGAATGAATAGCAGTGGATATCTTTTTTCTGTTTACCAGTTTTTAAAGCCTCAAAAAAATATGAAGTCTCTTAAATGAAAACCATCCCTCACATTTTAAACCATTTTCTCATCTGCATGGGCTGCACTATGCAGCATCTTCCAAGCACATATGGCCTTCATCATTTTTTAAGTCTGCTCTAGGCTGTTTTAGGATAACCAGTTTCTGTTTCTCTCTAGCTATATAGAGAAAAATAAGTCTACTACTTTGCTCTTTATGCTCTTCAATTTTGCAATGCATCATTTGCTTTTTGAATTGCAGATATTTTGCGTATTTCTAAAACATGCCTAAGCAAGAGTCACTTGTCAACAGCCGCATTAAAATATCACATTGATTAAAACAAGCAAAAAGACCTGGGTTAAAATGAAATAGACAGGAAATTAAAAATTATATCTGACACTTCATTTTTAACTCAAACCACTGCAAAGGAGAAGAAAGGTTAAAATTACAAATATTCTTATCTATAAAATTCATCAGAGAGATTGAAGAGGGAGGCAGAAAGTGGTAGACTGTCTGCAATTTGTACCCATTACACTGCCATCTAAATAGTTTACCATCAGCCTGGTAAAGCCTGGGCAGACAAGAACAGATGCAAGACAATCCAGAATGCTCTAAGCAGCAGAAACAGTGGTTCAATAGGTGACACTATTGCTACCAGGCAAGGAGAACATCCTCCTTTGGCTTTAGTTCAGAACCAGGCACTTAGAGCAACTGCTATGACAGGTGGAAAAATATTCCTGATCACTTAGATCTTAATTATTTCAGGCCATCTTTAGAGGTGAGCATATTGATTTCTCTGGAGAGTCCTGTTCACTCTTCTAGAGCACACATCCTCTGTTCCCTTTCTTGGAAGCAGCATGGTTCCATTTTAGGAGCGGATGAAACAACTCTGAGTAACTTGAGAAGGTCTGTCTTAATCCAACTCTTCAGTAATCTCTCAGTCTGATATATTTGATGTATCTACTGAAAAGTACCTTCAAAATCTGTTGCAAAAAGTTTCAACTGTTCTTAGAAGATACAAGACTAACTGACCTAAGATTTGGTCTGCCTCAGAAGGTCCTGGAATTAGCTGAAGCTCTCTAAAACACCACAAAGTTGTTCTAGAGATAAAACACATAACAATGACCAATGAGCCTGCACCCTTCAAATATCAAAAAGGTCAGTACCAAGGTGGATGCTCACTTATCAAAAGAATGTAATTGGAGTCCCAGTCTTAACAGTAATACTGCTTTAATTCCTCTAGCAGGACAGATGCCTATAGAGGAAACTGTAGGACATGGAGAACAGGATATGTGGAGAGAAAGGCAGCCGGCCTCCCTTCCCCCTTTCCTTTATCTTCTCCACTTAGACAATGGCAGAGTTCGCACCAGCAGGGAAAAACTTAAGCAGAAAGAGAGAGAGGAAAAAGCCCAGACGTATCCAGTTTATTCTCTCCCATGTGTGGCTTCAAGCAAGACTCCTCAGTACTCTCACAAGAAGACACGAGTAACCCAATGGAGTCTGAAGATGCTGGAATCAAACCAAACAGCGGCTTTAGTAAGACTGTTGTGACAGTTAGCTGGTATCTTCCTGGCTTATTTACAGAAATGGCAGGACAGACCTGGACAAAGATGATGTGGAATTCTACAGAGCAAGGAAAATGGCAGTGCATGCAGAGCAAAGAAAATCAACATTTCAGAGAAATCTAACATTTTATCTCTTCAGTGATCTTCGCCCAAAACGACACCTCAGTAAAGAAGAAGAAAGTTTTGTTTTCCTAAGACTGAAAGTCTAGACAATTTAAACCCCATCTCTGAGGAGGGGAAAAAAGAAAAAAAGCACCATCTCTAATATCTGTAGATAAAGGAAATCAACAATTTTATGCATTATTAATAATGAGAGCCCCAAACCACATGCACTTCAGGGGGAGAATAAGGCATAATGAAAACTATCTATCAATGAGAGATAGCATCAGCTTTTGTGTATAGATTTTCTCAGAGCAGCATTACAAATCCCCAGCAATTCCCAGCCAGCAGAACAGCTTCCCCCCTAGGTTTTTACTTCTGCCATTTCTTAAGATATTTCCACAACACATTTTTAAAATCCAGAGATGTGTTCCCATTGCAGAGTTTTTAACATCCCCACACTTAAAGTTAGGCCAGATCCCAAAAGAGCGATCTGAACAGTTATACTACAGGGAAGAATTCCAAATTACTGAACAAGTATCATTAACATTACTATTACTTGATGCATCCTGTACTTTATTGACTCAAAGTTGTTACCCCAAATCTATGTAATTAAATGTATCATGGCAAACACATATTCAGAAAGAAATCCTATGGCACTCTAGTTAATACTCAAAGATCATATCTCCAAGTCTCGTTATATGGGTCATGAATAATATTAGAAAGGATTGCTGTGTCTCAAAACAAACAACAAACAAGGGAGCTACAGAAAAGGGATAACAAACACAATAGACCAAAAGAGAGAAACATACATCCAAGGCACTATGTCACTGCCCTACTTCATTTATAAAAGAGAGCTGGCTAGTAATCAGCATTAATTTAGTTTACTTTTTGTAATGGTATGACATTATTCTAGATGTACATCTTCGGTCAAAATAGCAGTGTCACAGGAACTTACTTTCATTGGTTTTACACCCAATGTAACTACAAAACTAGCTAGAAGTAAAACCATTCATTTAGGAAAGAAATTCAAATAGGACACAATTCACCCAAAAAATAAGTGTAAAATGAACATAAACAGGCCCATTTACATCTTGACTCTCTATAAATGTTTAAAGTGAAAAAATGTGATAATTAACGTTTCTATACCCTTATGCTTAAGGAGTCATCACAATCAGCCTTTGTTTGCTACAGAGTTGGCAGCATGGACCTGCTGCATTTGAGAAGGGAATGTTTTAGGGTCATTTAACATTATATCACTCTCCCTGATCCAAGAGCTGCTATAATTCTGCCAAAGAGTATAGAAGGTTTCCCAGTCAAGTTTCATCCTGATTTTGATTATTGTTTATCTCTAGTCCACGTCTGAATAGTTGTAGTAAAATAGAGGAAGTTTTACTCCTGAATTTGAGGTCAGCTTGTAATGAACCATGGTTTCAATCGCATGAACAGCTGCTTCTTTTATAAGCAAAAAGGGTTCACTTACAGTTCAGGGTAACACAGTAATAATTTAAGGAACAAGGAAGCTTCTATTCATTTCTTTATTTTTTATATGTTTTTGAAACATTTTGACATCTGAGTGCCTATAGTGGACTTGCTGAATGGAATGCAATATTGACACTATTCTTCTCTGCAAAAAAATTTTGGAAAAAAATGAACAAAGTTAATTTTAAAACCAGAAATACAGTAGACCTATCAATCACCATATAAAAGCCTTTTTCACTGAGAAATTCATTTTTCATAGCAAGAAAAACAATTATTGAACTTCTAAAACTTTGTAACTCAAGTTAAAAGGGATATAGTAAGTCAGGTACACTGCTTGAAAATAGGACCAAAAAATACCTGGAAATGACAACAAACCCAAAGTGGAAAATATGGGGGGGGGAACCAAAACAACAACAAAACCACACGTACACACACACACACACACACACACACACACACACACACACACACACAAAAAAAAAAACACCAACCCACAGAACATAACATTTCTAACAATTAACTAAGACCTCAACAGAAGAATAGTTTGAGTTTTTAATTTTGCTATTCTGGATAAGTGAGAGTCCTTTCGTATGAATTATAGGATTAACTAAATAAGATTAACCAGAAATGTTATATTTCCTGACTTTTGCTCATTTGTCTAACCAAAATTTATTAATGTGCTTGTAATTCAAATGTGTGTAAGAGGTGGACTAAGCAGCTTTTTGGCATTTGCCATCTCAAACATATTATGGCTTCCTGTTTCTTGCCAGAATTGTTGTTGATGCTTTTTCGTTAATCACCGTTTGCTTTTGGCAGTGTATTAGTCACTGGATCAGAAGCCAAGAGATCCAGGCTCTATTCCTGGCCCAGCCATTAACTTGTTATATGATCCTAGGTAAACCTCTGTGGACAAAATTTGCTTATAGCAAATTTTTAATCACCCAAGAAGTTCCCATGGCTGCTCACTGAAGCTCACTCTTGATTTCATATTTTAGCCTTTGCTCTCTTGTATTAAGGACTCCTCAGTAAGTCTGAGAACTTTGTCAAGCTCAGTTTCACTGTTTAGGAACACAGAGAATCCTCTCTTCACAAATTTATTTAAGATAAGACTGCCATATTTTCCCCCTTATTTACATTATAATAAAGTCTTACATGCTTTGGTGGATGTACCATGGTTTCTCCTTTGAGCAGGAGACAAACTGATTGGTTTTTCATGATCATAGGCTAAACATGAGCCTGCAGGTATTTACCTTTCTTTCCCAGAAATAAATGGATATCCCCATTTCCCACTGCACTTTCTTTAGAGGTGACAGGAAAGTATTCCAGATATTCAGTAACTGGACTAGAGTGGTAACTCAGCTCTTACGTCTAAAATATAAACTGATTTCTGAACTCTTTCTTTAATGTCTTTTCCTTCAAATACCAAACTGCTTCCTCAAAAAACAAACAAAAAACCCACCTTTGATTATGTACATAATACAACTTAGGAACAAATAGGAATCAAGAACTATCATTATTGGATTGAAATAATCCCAGCTGCTCTGAAACTTCTATTTATTTCTCTTCTTTTTTAGTAAATAACCATGATCAAGAATGAGCACTGCTGGCAATTTTTTCATAATTGTTATTAAGCCATTCGTGAAACATTTAGTGGTATTGGTCTTCTTTGTATAGTACTGTAATATCATGATAGCAAGGCAAATCCAAACCCAAGCATTAGAAGGTTTTACTTTACCTAGAAGACAAATCTATGGCACTTTTAATTCACCTTAAGGACAACTGTCACAATGAATTCTAAAACCTGAGCCCAATGCTAGATGAGCCAATGTTTGGAGTTAGGGGCTAATGGCTTCTCTATCTCACAGGACACAGGAATGAGAACATTAAGCGCATGAAAGGGCACCTACCAGGTTGTGCCTTTAGTCTACTCCTCTGGTGAACAGCTAGTTGTATGATAAACAGGCTCTTGGCTCTTCTCTGAAGTGGCTGAGATAGAGATGAGCTAATTCAGCACTGTATGTGATCTAATTCAGAAAATATGCAGCTATTCCACTAAAGCATACACTGTTCTCAAAAGTTATTCTACTAATGCCTATACATTTCTATCGCTTTTGGAACACTAGGAAATCTGAATTTCTAAGACCGGGTACTCCCTGAAAGTCCTCCTTTCCCTCTAACATTTGCTGTAATTGACATTGTTGCCAGATGAAAACGTAACTCACTGGTCATAGTACACTAAACTCTTTCTTGTTGATTGGCCATATTTAAAGTGCCTCAGAAGACTGGCAGGACACCCCTCCTGCCATACATTCAATGATGCAACACACTAGAAAGAATAAACAGCATGATGGAAGTGATCTCTCCTGTCTCCTCTCCTACCCTAATAGTAATTATTGCAATTCAAAGAGCATACGCTTGGGGCACTGAATTACTGCAAGTTTCTTATTTGAAACATTCTTTCAATTTCAATGAAGAAAAAAATCTTGTGGAATCTTAATGTCTCTAACACACATCCATGCTTACATTTGTGCCCAGTTAGATTTGTTTCTAATCTCACTTTTTCTATTATTGACGCTCTCTAAAGTAAGGATGACTTCCTGAAGCAGGGACGTGATCCAGCAAAGCACTGCTGCTCACAGTGACCCTTCATTTTTGCACTATGCATTACAGTCTTTCCTTTTTGCTATACTAAACCAAGATACTTTGGTAAGGCAGACACTCCATCCTATAGTATGTGTGTTTTTACTCAAAATTTAGCTTTGGGATTCTTATTTTGAACACAAGAAGTGGTAGTTATGCCTGTATTAATAACCTTCTGTGTCAATCTAGAGATTGTAGCACTCTTGCTACAACAGATAGATTAAAACCTCCCAAGGAAATGCACTTTGCACTTCTGGAGCTGTAAGGTTCCAGCAGGAAGGTCGCTCGAGCCCTTCTCAAATGAGAAGCTAGTTATACTTTCATTTTCCAAGAAGAGGGCTTTCTGATGTTTTGGGCAGTCATCGTTAGGTATCAAGGGATGAACTTCTGGAAAGTAACATCGATTTTCGCTGTTTTCTGGAAGAACTACAGAGCCAGCGGTTAACAGGTCTGCATGATGAGAAACAGTTCTCTGCAAAGCACAGGCTTTTGGAAGTACCATGAAAGACTTGCTAATGAAACTGCATCATAAACACATGCATTTGAATTTAAAGATAGGCTAGCCTTTCACAATGCTTGTGTGGCTTTAAATGCAACCCCTCTTTGCTATAATGTCATTGTGCTTCTGTAATACTTGCCATAACAGAATCTTTTCATCTTCCCTCACTACATCTCATCACTGTTGGAGTCTGGGTTTTCTTATGAGTTATGTGTCTGCTAGATTCAGAAAGCACAGGCCAAAAATTGAAGTTTTACACTACAATCTCAGTGTAGTGTAGTGTAGAATGGAGAAGAGCCTTTGCATCACTAAGCTGCTTTCCCAGTGAACTCTGACAGATCTGTGAAAGGCTGACAGTACACCCTGACCACAGAGACTCGCAGATTAACAAAGCCTTTCATCCCCCTCTCCTTGCTTCAATTACCCATTGCACGAGCAAGGAGACTGTGAACAAACCAAATCTCTGCAGGATAACATTCAGGAAAGCTACACTCATTTAAATCAGGTATTTAACATAGAACTCAGCCTAAAGAAAGCTAATATTGTGCTATTCTAGGGCCACACAACTAAATAAAAATCTTAGATATGGCTTCATGTTTGAGCTTCAGCCAGTTCAAACATGGTTATCCCAGATGCTGATTTATTATTTAGTAACCAGGTAAGGAAATGGCACACAAAAAAGACATGTTCATGAAAGTTCACCAATGACTATAGAGAATTGTAGAATCGTTTGAGTTGAAGGGATGCTTAAAGGTTGAGTTCAGTTCCCCTGCAATGAACAGAGACATCTACAGCTAGCATAAATATATAAATGGTAGCTGTCTGTGCACAAAAGCAGTGGTGTTTCACTGCTAAATTTTGGTGGTATATATACAGTAGGCTTTCAAAAATGGAAGCAGATCAGCTCCTCTTGATATGGCTTAGGAATCTGCAGAGAGAGATGCCTTCATAGATCTCCATACAAGCTCAGCAGTCTACAGAGAGAAACTGATTCCCCTTTCACATGTTACTGACAATCCTACTCTCGCTTTGAGCTGCTGCTGAGTTTATAGGAGAAACACTCCTAAACCACATGGAAATGGAAAAAAAGAAACAATGTATAAACTAAAAAGGTGAATATTTCCTCAGATTCAACAGTTAAGATCACTGCTGAGATAACAAAGAATCGGAAGAAACATAAGAAGAAGAATGTGGAGGAAGAGGAAGATTCTCACGGGGCGCATAAGAATAAAACTTTGAGTTCTTCACTCCTAGGGTATGTGAAAACAGAAGATGACAAAAGAGTCACTAAAACAGCAGCAGAGGCTGATCAACGTTCATCATTGATAATGATAATCGAATTCATGATTCAATTTGAACAGCTACTTAATTTCATTTGTTTTACAAGACTCATCTATACAAGTGACACAACATGGTAGGGTAAGCTCTTCAAGTGCTACAAATGTATCTCCTGTTTCAAGAAGAGCTGACATTTTGCTGCTCTAATTCATTTTCAAAAAGTGAGGCTCCTAAAATTGTATAGTTAGTTTATCTGTCATTTTTACCTAGAATTTTTATTCCTGTTAACTGGATTAAGCAAGTTGAGAAAGCTAAGTAGTGTTCTCAAGTTCACACATAGTTTGTGAATTCAAAAGAAGAGTAAAGAGGCATGCACCAGTAAAACCACTGGAAGACTGTAGCCTTTATTTAATAGCCACCCATTCTGTGTTGTCTGCGTGTGGGCTAATTTAGACATACAAAACAACTGGCAAATAAGTACAACTAAATCGAAGCCAACAAAGGACACACTGCTTCTTGTTGTATGGGTAGCAAAAGGGTATGAGACAGTCACAGGTGTTCTTAAATAGAGGAGCAACTGTCAGACATGGGAACAGCACACTGCAAAGGGAACCATACAGCTTAAGAGAGAGTTAGGGTTTAGCTACAAAATAGGGATACAGAACACAAATCTGTAAGAAAACAAACTACTCCTATCACTGACAGATTAATTTGTTCACTGTGGTCAAGGATATCTCAAATCACAGAAATAAGAACACGTTTCTTGTACCTGTTATTCTTTAACCTCCAGCTAAAAAGGGGGAGTAATAATTTACCTTACTCCCAAAAAGCAACACAACTCCAGCAGTAAAACTTAAATTCATAAAACCAGTGCCACAGTCAAACAGTCTGAATTTGGATAACACAGCAGCACTTTTGGAGTCTCATAATGAATGGTAAACAAGAAGAAATAACTTGCTTGCATACTATTGCCATGCTCAGACTACGGGGCATCCAAATAATCTTTAAGAGCAAACAATGATTTATGTAACGGGTTTTCAGTCTATCGCTTTATCTGCCAAAAGAATTTACAAATTAGAGAAGGCTGTACTTTAGCAGCCTTAAACACACAAATGCATTTGGTATTGAATCAGTAAGGCACAGATCTTTTTTGAATCTGAAAGGTTCTTAAAATGCTTTCCCAATATTAGAAGTTACTCACTGTTTCAAAAACTGAATGCACTAGCAAAGGCAAAAATATCACATACTTTAATAGCAAATTCTCATTTTCTTATAGACTGCAGAATATTTAATTTCCATTCCCACCTAACAAAACAAAAGGCATAAACATAGAATCTGAAGAATTACAGAAATGTATTATATGTTAATTTTAAAGTCATGCATCACCTTATTTGTACACAAGGTGAGGTAAGTTCAGGTAAGTTAAATCTTCACACTTGTAATGACTCCTGGTACCACACAGCTCATCTGACTGAGAGGAACACGTCTGTAAGCAGTTACTCATCACAGTTTGCTACTTTCCTATTTTTAGAGTTACAAAAAAAAAAAAATCAGTGTACCTGCTTTTTCACCAGTTGATACCGCTTTGTTTCATTGAGGCATCTGTAATAGATCTCTAGCTAAAACCACATCCATCACAGTAATCCAAAAATAATATTACTTAATATTTTTTTCCTGTTAGCGATTCAATTTATTACTGGCTTTAGTTCTTCCACCTTCATTACTATTTGCTTTTCCATATTATTAATACATTGATTTGCCAGTGCTCTCGAAGTCTGTATCTGATTACATTGTGCAAGCTGACCAAAAAGGGAGATACTGCTGGTGGATTGGTAATACAAAGTAAAGTGGTAGAAGGCTAATACAATCAATTGGAATAAAAGACACAAGAAATCAAAACAATTTGAAACATGCGCTTAATTAAAAGAGTGATTACATTCTAACAGACCAGGCAACTTTTACAAAGGTAAAGGGTGAAAAGAATATTCCTGTCCATATATGACAAGGACTGATTAACCTAGCAGTCATATGTGCAAATAAAGAGGGTACTTTGAAAGAACTTAGAAAGCAAGGAGATATTGCCACACAGAATAAAGGGAAAAATTATCTCTCAGTAAAAACCCCAGAGCCTTGCAATCGCACCTGCTCTGTCAGATGTGGCGGGCTTTTACAAGAACACACAGATAAACACAGAATTTATTCATCTTGGGAGAATGAAACCTCAGGTTCCAAAACTGCACAGAGCATTAAATATAGTCTTATTGGAATTCAGACTGCATCACTGCATTCTGTTCTCAAAGTACAAATCATATGTTACGATACCAAGTAGGTGACAGAATCATAGAATGGCCTGGGATGAAAAGGACAACAGTGATCATTTAGTTTCATC
>JAOWBP010003659.1:18735689-18749999 GCA_028571105.1 Tragopan temminckii
GTTACGATACCAAGTAGGTGACAGAATCATAGAATGGCCTGGGATGAAAAGGACAACAGTGATCATTTAGTTTCATCATATGGTGATGCAGGTATCTGACAGAGCAGGGACAGTTTTTTAAGCCTAAATGAATGATAGCACACTGAAAAATATTTAGACACAAAATACAATCACAAAGGGAAAGCAGGAATGCTAAAATATAAGAGTGAAAGAGAAACTTTAATAATGTTCTACATAAATAGTAAGAACACATAAAGCATCAGACTTCGTTATGATGTCATGTACGGATTCCTCCCATCCACATACAAACTCATCACTTAGAAAGATGGAGTTGACTTAAAGGAATTGATGTTAGTATCTCAAACTTAAAGCAGAGAGTAAAATAAAATAACTACTGCAAAGAGTTTACTTCCTTTTGCTTCATAGTGCTACCAGTTCCCATCCCAGTGACTCACAAGCAAATGAAACAACTTTTTGCATTAAACCACTGAAACAGCAGCTCACCAGATCCCCAAGTTGAAATCCACATCAGATTTAACAGCATTTACTGCAGTCTAGATTCTAGTCTCACAGATTAGTACCACTAAAAACAAACTTTAAAAAGCACAACAAAACAATAATGATGCGTAATGGCAGCAACAAAAGACACAGCCAATAAAATTTCCCAAGCGTTGTAGCAATTAGCTTTCTTACTGGATTAGGGATGAGTATAAACATACAATCCACTCCCAGCCCAGTATGAAAATCCAGCAGCCAGATGATGACTCATTTACATGCATCTACTAAAGAGCAGCTTCCTTTACACACTTAACACCGCAGCATGCGCATGTATATATGAGCACATATGCACAATAGAATATATCTCCAGATCATGGAGATCCCATCAGGATTATGAATGAAATCTAGAGGCCACATAGAAGGCCATCCATGATGAACATTTTAAGTCTTGTTTTCTTTTTTTCCAGTCTATAAGAAGGTGGAGTTAAACAGACATCTTGAACTACATGCTTGATAGAACAATTTTGAAATTTGCTCTTTATAGAACTATTCTCTACTAACTGCACTCAAAGATTTGCACACTACTGTTTAGAAAAATCAGTTCTAGCTACAGCAGCAATTGCCATCAATCCATTATGCCCCTTTTCCCATTATGCATCTATTACAATTAAAATAAAAGTATACCAGAAGCACAGGTATTCCTATACTTTGCCTTCCCATTCTGCCTAATCTTATAACGCTGGAGTCAAGAATGTCATCTTTTGCTTATAGTCTTCTGTGGATACACACACTCAGGTTATCCAGATCCAGGTTTCTGCCAACATATTTCAGAAACTATTGTGTAAATTCAAGTATTGTCCCATCTCATTCTGATCTGTTTTAGAAATACAAAATTACTAAACCAGGACTCAGCTATGACTTTCTTTAGGGTAGTCAAGTTACATAAGGAAGAATAGAGACACCTGGTGTAACTAAATAGTAGCTGGCATAAATGGCAAACTTTTGTTTAAATGGGACAAATCTCATGGTCAGCATTCAGAAAAATTCAAGAGTGAGCTTAATGGGACTCCTCCCTGAACACCAATTACTAATTGCCCTCAAATTGCCCTCTGTGATAATGAAAATAAATTAATTCTGTAATTTCAGGGATTTGAAGCAGACCAGAAGCACCGCAATATTGTTATCTTTCTATCTTAATATGCATTGCAACATGTTTAGAGAATGGCTGTTTCATCAAGGCTGTCTCTCAAAGTTATGGCAAAACATGGCAACATTCATCACTGCTACAGTCACTAGTCACGCTACTTTATTCTGCATTATTTATTGGATCACAATGATCATATCCTTCTTTTGACCCCAAACCTTGAAAAATACTGCAGACTGTTAAAATACTTACAGTAAAAGCATCCATCTAATCTTTCTACTCGAGCAAAACAGAATGCTCTATCAGGAATGAAAAACTGGTTTCAGTGAGGCTCACTTGACATAAGAATGAACCCACTGAGTATGGAAAGTAAAGACAAAGGGTGTTAAAATAGGAGTGAAATGTTGCAAGGAGCGTTTCCCTTAATGAATTACTTGGAGATTTGTAGCAGGCCAGCCAGGGTAAGTCTTTCAGCATGTGTATCCAGAAGTGTCATGGACTTGCTGCACTATATCGTTGCTGCCCTTTCCATGAACTGGGCAGTTTCCTTTCACCAGTTTATTTTCACTTCTATTCTGGCAGCTGTCTACAGCAGTAGACATTTATCTTAAATAATTTGCTACTTGTTGAAGAATTCATTGGGGGAGGAAGGAGAGAAATAGCCATTCTTGGTGTACCGTGTCATAACTGATTCAAAAGAAAATTCAATAAAGATAAAACAAATTTCCCACAGATTTTTTTTTCCCCATTTCAGATATCTCATACAAATAGTCACCTACCTCCTTCCCTCAAACAACGGAATATCAAAACTTGCTTCATTTAACTTCCCAGTTACTGTAGGTAGCAAAATTTGTGGAAGTCATTTGTTTTTACTTAAATCTTCTCCGAAGGATATTCTTTGCAGCGGGAAGAAAAACAAACAAACAAACAAACAAACAAAAAAAAAAAAAAAAAAAAAACCAACCCAAAACCAAAACTCAGCGATGATAAAAGTTAAACCTACTAATTAAAGGAACTGTAGTATGGGTCAGTTTTTCCTTCCTTTCTAACACCACTAACTTATTGCAGCTACAAGGCAAGCCCTGATGCAAACTACCTGTTCCTGTGTTCAGCACCTAACATCAGTAGCAAGGTTTTTTGATGGGACTGTGGAGATTCGAAGAGCTAAGAGCAGCATCGAATGCATAGCTTTATTTTCTGTGCCATATAAAAAAATTATTTGCCCAGTTTGTAAAGTACTGTAGAGGAAAGAAGAAATGTCAGTGTCAAGTGTTAATGACAATAAAAGGTCTGTTCTAAGCAGAAAGAAGGAGAAAGGAGAAGAGAAACAGAAAGAAAACACAACAAAAAAAATAAAAACACTGAAACATTTTAACTCTCCTTACCAGCTACAGTCATAGGAGACTGGCAGTGTATGTTGAACAGCAGATCTTACAAAGCGTTCAGTAAATTTTTATTAAATAGAAGAAAAAGCAATACATGAAACAGCAAAAGTAAAACTCTGCTTTTGTGTTGCACATAAAAAAAACCTCAAGGGACCAACTAGTATTCTATGCACTGCTTGTTACAAATGATTTGATGAAGGAACAGTAGCTGTTAAACTTTAATGCTTTTCCAGGCTTTATACAAATTCTGTGAAGTCAGAAGTTCATAGCAGCAGGTGAAAAACTAGGCAAGCCTCCCTTGCTCTCATTTTCTCTCATTTGAATGCAACAGTTTATGCTGCAAGTTTGCATAGTGTGGTCCCACAGTAAAGTAAGCAGAACCGTAAGTTGCTACTTAGCTCAGCTTTCCAGACAGATCAAGCACTAAAACTATTCATTTCACAGTTACAGAGCTAAAAAAATCCAGTGCTTACATAACACATTCACTATACTTACTAAGTATGTACTGTTCCTTTTCCACTACCTCAGAAAAGTTTCAAATGCAGGAAAAACAACAGACAGCATCGGAAGATAAAATATTTTCACCATAAAGACTGAGCAATAACAAACTGGTATTTTCTAAATTGAGATTAAGCGTTGAACCAGACATTCCTCATTTCGTAAGTACTTATGTCTAAAAAATACCCAAGAGAGAGACACTTTGGAAAGTTTTACCTCCAGAGTTCAAATTTAAGTTTAAGCAGAATAAGTCCAAACAGAACCAAGACCCCAACGCTCTCCCTCCCCAAATCCCCATAACATGCAATCCTTCCTCACCCTATGTTTATATTCCACAACAGGTGTAAGCTGGTAAACAAAATTAGTTTTAAAAAGAAAAAAGAAAAAAGTTGTGTACATATGATTATGGAAAGCTTAGACAGGAGCTACAGTCAGAACCTCAACTACATATTTCTGCCTCAGCTTAATTTTTCAGCAGAATAAAGGATTTCAGATATGAAAGCCAGTATTCTTGAAGATACCCAATACTGAACAAATTGCTCTGACTACAGTTAGAAATCAACACTAGACTGATCTGCTCTAGTTCTAGTCTGTTCATTGGTTGAAAAATTCATGAGAATATGAATTTCCATGAGTTTCAAAGAGCAGACATCTTACAAGAATTGATAAACTTGAATTATTTCCCTTGGAATCTTACAGTATGTAAATGCTATCTCTTATGTGCCCATTTTTTTCAAGTCAATCTTAAATTACACTGGACCTCTTCAATGATTGCTTTCAGAGATGTGCTAGTTGGAGTACTAACTGTACTCCCCTCTGTCTAGAGACTCACAAAATAAATTTAAATTTAAAATTAGAATAAAATTAAAATATAGTTGGGTAATTTGTGTATGTGGTGAAAGGGTCTTGGATATTCTACTGAGCAGAGCACCTAAAGGGAGATAAATACCAGTTCAGAATCAATTCTGAGCATCATCAAGAACATTTGACAGAAAAACCAGACAACTGAAGCGATCTTAGCTGACCAAAAGCAGTGTGACAATCACATTTAGGTATTTTCAAAACCAGATAAGCTCCTGTAGTTTAAAGATCTTCCAAAAGACTACATAATGCATTATCAGGAATGTTGTTACCAATGGCTTATAGTAATACAGATATGAAAGTCAAAATGTTGATGAGAGATTTATTTTAGACTAAAAGCAAATTTAGCCCTAATCATATGAGGTAATAAAGCAGACGAAGGCAGCCAGGGGTCTGCGTGTTATTCAAAAGAAAGCAAGATATACAACGGCAAAGCCGGGTACCTAGCAAAATCTAACTGTCTGTCAGCCAAGTTCTGCTGTTTTTCTTCAGAGCTCAGCCCCATAGCCATGCTAACAACATAACGGTGGCACTTGCAGAACCAACTCACCATTGGCAGCTTCACTCTATTCATGGCTAATTCCAAATAAGCTAAGGATATGCAATATTTCACATCACATTATCAACTGCCTCTAATTTTGCAGATCCTCAACTGATCAATCTGAATGCTCCCATTCCTCCTATATGCCCCAGGACAATCTCCTGGACAATTTCAGTGCAGTTGTACCACTGCTCCCTGAAATAAGGTTAGGGAAAGAGGAATAACTTTGCCCCATCAAGACATGCAGATGACAACGTCTAGCACTATCACACTCAAGAACAAAGACTTAAGACTTAGATGGAAAACTTATTTTTGCACACATACAAACTCAGACTGGAAATCAGGATGAATAGCCAGAGAACGGGGAGAGGAAAACAAACAAACAAAAACAACAATAAAGCAGAAAAAGACTTCATGGGACATCAGCAAAAGGATTTATGTCTGCAAATTACTTCTTTACTGAGTGGCAGAGGACAACCAACTATAAGTGCTGTCCGCATAAAAACTCTGCCACAAGTTTCCATGGGATGAATTCTTTGAAATTCTATGTAGTGGAATTACAGTTTTGTTGTGAACAAGCCATTTTTGTATTTAGTTTCCTTTAAAAAAAAAAAAAAAAACCCACACACACAGCCAACAATAACTAAAAGTCCTTTAAAACATAAGCAAGATCATTTCTTCTTCCTCATAGCTCAAGTCTAAAGTCTTTAGATTGGAGACCCAAATTTAGCAGACACTCTTGCACTAACCTCTCTTCACCTTAATCATACTTCATTTAAATTGAGGAGCACTCTGTCACCTTGTGGAGCTTCCCACAAAGCAAAATGTTTTAACTATGGCCTCTGAAGCCTAAGCATTCCAGAAAGCAGCTCTGAAAAAACATGGTATATATCACAGATAAAGAAGAGGGTTTGACCTTCAGACTTTCAACAGCTCAAATTAAGTGTATACTCAAATTAAGTGGAATAGTTATCCAACTACAATTGCATGCTGCTACAGGAGTCAGACTGCCCAAAATATGTTAAATCATGATGACAGGCCAAATACTTACAGATTTCTGCCCCTTCATGCTTACCCTGATGTATTAGTTGGCAATAAAAAACATTTTATCAGTACTATGGACTTAAGAAGGTACAAAAGAGACAAATTCAAAACCTAAAAAAGCCGTAACATGGTTTATTTACTTACAAAAACATGTTTTCATTGTAATTTGAGTAAGGCTCAATTGCTACATTCTGGGAATTAATGATTCAAACTCTGTGTTCTTAATTTCTTTTCTTCTGTAGAGCCAAGCCTTTCAGAGATGCTGCATGGTCTAGCGATGGTCAGAGGAGAAGACAGAGCTATTAGGATACTGGGTTTAGTCCAAATTCACAGCACTGACTCAGTCTGGGACAAGTCACTTGACCTCCTATGCCTCAAACAGTCCAGCTGGAAAATACAGAAAGAAAAGCAGCAACCCTGAATGAGAAACAGTTATGACTAAGATCAGCTCCTGGATAAAACAAGCATCAAATAAAATGTGTTTTCCATATGGAAGTTGCTTTCCTAAAGTGGAATAAAATGTAAATGCCTGTCAATTATAATTATCTGAGAGACAAGTGCTGAGAAAAGCAGCTCTGTGAGAGACCAACAGAAAAGTCTCGACTAGCAGTGAAGGACAGTTTTTGAGGTGTAAAGAAATGGGAGATGGAAGGTAGTCAAGCATCTGGCAGCAACAGAGGTGAAACCATGATTTGAAGAGGTCAGAGACAACAATGTATTTGAGTCAGAAAAGGTCACTTATTCAATATTCCAGCTGTAAGATGAAAGAATGCAAGAGGAGATTTTTCAGAGCAGAGATCACAGATGCAAGAACATCTAAAAGGTAGATTGTTATTTGAAAGTGCCATTGACATGTGATGAATACATCCTCCCATGCCAAATAATTTCTCATCAACTCTTGATTTTACCTTTTCCTTCTGCCCTCTTCTCTAAGCAGTCATGCCTGGTTTCCAAGGTTCTCATATTGCCCAGGAATCCAGTCTTTTCACTGCATTACAATCCTAACTTTAGTAACACTGCATGGCTCTAAATATTAAACCATCTGAAAAATCCTGGTCTTCTATGATTCTTCTAAAACCCACGCATCACAGGCACATCAATACAAGGAGATCAAATATTCCCAAGTAAACAGTGGGTACATCGCAAGTCCTGTACTTGCACACTCTTCGACAGATAAAAGTGCTGTTCTTCCAAAAATGATTATTGCTACTCTGCTGCCATAACAACATCTTTACAGAAATCCGAGATTGAAAAAAAAAAAAAAACAACACAGAATTTTCTATATAGAAGATGAGTCTCAAGGCTATCATATACTCCATTTATCCTGGACCACATACTAACCCACCAGCAGTAATCCAAGATTGCTCAGAGCACACCTGTGTCAGAAGATAACCAGATCCCAACATGAGGTAGCATAAAAATGAGATTTCCTCTGTTCTGTCTCTCCTCAGTTGTGCTTTCTGTGTGTTTTTATGACAGAAAGCCATTCCACTAAAACAGTATTTTTAAAAGTATATTTCCTATATTTACAGACCAGCTGAAGTAGCAGTGGTATTTAGGAGGCTAATATGAAAGTGAATAGATAAGACTGCAGGTAAAAGAGATTCTTTTTAAAGAAAAATTAATGCCTTCTAGAAGCACAAATATAGAATACATATAGAATACAAACAACAACAGAAATAAGTACAGCATCATTTGAACTTAGAACAGATCCTGATTCTCTAGTATGACCACAAACTTTCAGATTTACCAGCCACAACTTTATACTTTTAGAGAACACAAGAACTACAAAAAGGACAGATGTCTGCACAGTAATATATAGACTGAGCAGATCATCAGTGTCACTTGTGAATTGTGAGCTACGTGAAACAGTCTGAGAAGCATCCATCTACAGATTGTGCTGTGAATCATTTAAATCAAGTGATTTCCTTGGACTGGACTTGGGCTTTAAAACAAACTGTGAAAGTACTGCATGAACAACACTATCTTAAGTTGGAAACATCACATCAGGAAGTCCACTAATATAACTAACCAAAGAAGCAACTCCTATGAAGATTGATAAGTTTATTCAGAACACCAAAAAGCAAACACTTGCAAAACCTGAGTTTACAGAATTTACAGCACAGGGATTTTAGCAAATGACACACAGGTGTTCCTTTGTTTCGGAAACGAATACTGTCTTTCACAATACATTTGACCTATATAATAAACAATATTTAAAGTCAAAAGATACTCACTCCACATAGATTAATAAGGTGTCACTGCATAATCTTTCATTTCTGGTTGGAAGATGAAAGTGGGCATTTAACACTGCTCACTATCAATCCAAGAAAAAGCTTCAGAAGACAAGCATAAAGACAGGTAAGGACAGGATCTGTATACAGAAGCTGACAGTGGAAGAAAAGCTATTCATTAAAATATTCATTCCCAACAAACATATATATGTATTTATATGAAGTTGTTTCAACAATATTTGTATATAAGCAAGATGTAAAACCTTAGTATGTTAGTAGAATCAAAGTTCTTTGAATATAATGGATTTATCCAAAGAGGGGTTGTATATATGATGAATTTATTTTGAAAGTAAGTAGCTGCTTCTCTTCTTCCTACTCCCATCACACTTCTCTGCAAGTTCTTAGCAATGTCACATATCACTGACCACACTGGAAAAATGCAACTATTCAAAGGGCTCTCTCAGTTATTTTATCCCCTTCTGAAGTTTCAAGGCCCTGTCACATAACAGAACACTCAGTTCTGAAACAGCATCTCAGCTAAACATCAGGCATGGCTGAGCCTACTCTACACACACCAGTAAGCAAGAACATGCAAGCAGCTTAGCATACTTGCCAGACATGACTGCAAGTAGGGACAATTCTCTTCACAAAATCCTGAGAACCTCAAGCCTCTGACTTGGAGGATTCAAGGGATCCTATTATCACAGATGATTTCAGAACAGGACCTCTGCCAGAGACAAAGGTCTACCCAATTGAACATTGCTTTGATGCTCTTAAGCTATCCTTTAGAGACCTTAATAAATGAACTGCTTATATAAAGTGGCAGTGAAATGCACAAAGACACCTGAGCCAGTGGATCTATATTAAGTTTTTTCACAGCTGCAATAAAGCCTGGAAATAAACTTTCTTTTTAGGCAAACAAAATGCGTCAGTCTGCACACATAGGATTGCTGCCACTTGTACAGATACACCTATTGATTCAGTGATCAAGGCTGGCCATATCAGAAACCTGCAGCAGTGGATGACCTGACAAGGCACTAGCATTCTCAGTACAGCAAATCAGTTAAGCATCTGCAGTTTGTACTGGGGTGGGATAGCCTCCCAGGGCACAGGACAGGCCAGCAACATTCATGGCCTACCAAGGTGGAAACATACAGCAATGAGTGTCACTGTACTGCGCGAGCTCAGACAGCTGCACAGGAGCAGCCTCCAACAACAGTACAGCTTCCCCCAAAAAACATGGTGAAAACTAGCAATAGCACAGATTCGTTTATGGGCTGTGAAGCCAGTACTGACAGTTCCTCATTTTCATCTAGCCATAAGAAAATGAAGGTAAAAATAATGTTTTTAGCAGTGAAAATATGTTTCAAAAAGAACAGGGAAACAGAGGGTAGCAGTTGAGTAACTGGCTGAAGAACAGGAGGCAGTGCTGAAGGCTGAGGCAATGGAGCTTCACAGCCAGCAAACAGTCCAAAGAAGTAGACTCGCTAACCACAACTTGGTGAGTTATCTGATCTGAGGAGGAGGATATGAAAGATGGAACTACGTAAATTCACGGCTAACCTGCTGAGAGGGACTCTCATTTAGTAGGAAAATGGCAACTGTTTTGTAAGGTCAAAGCAAAGACCTCTCCTGACAGTATCCCTAACAGGATGTCAGAGAGCACACTGGAGAATACAGAAGGCAGACAAAACAAGATGAACTCCTTGCTGCAACTATTACAACATATTATCATTCTGCTCTTTCCACTGTTTTGATTATGTTTTTCCTTGCCATTCACAGGGAAACTGCTGTGTATGTAAACATTTCCATTAAAGGCAAACACCTTCCATAAGTCACTAGAAGAAACATCTCCCTGCACCTGCACACCAACAGCAAAACACCACAGCAGCTGTCTCTGCCCATACAAGGTTTGACTACAAACACGTACATTTGGAACTGCAATTTACCACTTGCCTGTTCCCTCTTGGGAGGGCACCAATACTACTGCATTATTTTCAGACTTCTAAGCACATCTTTTGGTAAGCTTTCTACTAACACAGTAATGAAGTGCACCACTGCCTTCTCTGTGGTCTCACTGCCAATATCAGCTTTTCTACTGTTCAGCACTTATTTTAAGTCAAACCCCAAAAGACTAGTTGATCTAATGACACAAATCCAACAAAAGTAATGCAACATTTATGGAGATAGAGTGTAAGAGTAATATTTACTCTTAAAGGACACTGTTTCAAAAAGAACCTCAAAACTTCTACTGTATTACATAGGTAATACCACACTGAGTTAGTGACAGTTCAACCACTTTGGAAAAAAAAAAAAATGTACAATTTTTCCACCATGGTCATCCAAAAATATTTTAAATGCTTTTACACAAAGTCTAAACAGAACGTTTCTGAAATAACCCTAATGATTTTTCAATCTTACTTACCTTGCAAGCAGAGCCAAAAGGCCAAAATACCACTGAAAACTCTTTTCATCAAATATGCCTAAACAGACAGTAAGAGGTTAATTTCAGAAACTGACTTTTTGTTTCAAGCTTTCTGTCCAACAATTCAAGTCCAAAGAAGCTTGAGAAGACCAGACTGTATTTTAGGTGCCTAAACTGCCAAACCAGAACTTCAGTATTTCTTGAAACAGGAATCGTGCATTCTTTTTATGTTGATACACTGTCTGTGCACCAAAATTAAAAAAAGATTCACACAGTTACAATTAACATCTGTTACACTTGTTAAATAATAAATGCAATAAATAATTAGGAAAGTCTAGTAATTCAAGCATTCACAAGGAATACAATCCCAGGTCAGTCACTTTCTCTAACTCCAGAATTATTTCAATTCACCAAATTTGATGACTCCAGTTAACAACAACCTGAAAGGAAAGACTGATTGTATTTGCAACCAATAATATTTCAGTCAAAAGAATACAAGAAATTACCATAGTCTAATTTGTGGATTGGTACTAGATGAATTTGACCTTCTTCATTTAGCTTTAATAAGAAATCTTGTGTCTATCATTTTTTATTTGTACTTACAGAGGACCAAGGTGACCTACAGAAAGAAATTTCTAAAAAGAAAAGTGAGTTTTTTCAGTTTTCTAACTGTAACTCCATAATACATTAAATGCATTCTTGAAACGTTTAGGAGAACTGATAATAAAAACAGGAGACCTATTAAGAAGTTTTCACCTGTTAGGACCTACCACAGTGAATTAGACCCTGAACATCTGTTTATGCAAGAGATATCCACGAGTAGAAAAATACTGCTCTCACTAAATTTCATTGCCTATTTTAATCAAATTTATAATACTTAATTGCATAAACATTGTTAGTTCTGCAGCCTGGTTCAGCAGAATGTTCTTCAGATAAAACACAGCTTCCCAAACAGAAGGTGATGTTTAAAACCACTGGCCAGGTTCAGAATAGGAGAAAAATAACTTTCCCTTCCTGTGATTTCACCTGTATCAATGTCAGTGACTGGATGCAAAGAACAGCTGTCTCAGCATTAGCTAACTACCTTCATTCAGACATTTATACAGGACTTTGTATTGCAAAACTACACACTGCAAAACAGCAGAAATTATCTTCAGCTCAAGTTATACAGCACTTCAGGGACACTGTACATATATTGTATCCCTATACAGACGCACAGAGAGTTTTCAGAATGCCCAGCTGGCTTGAAGCTGTTTGAGATTTCTCTGATACTAGGCTGTCTCACAGTTATTAGGGTCACTCGCCAACCAAATTATGGTAACATAGCCCACAGCCCTCGCCTGCAATAACTCTCCTACTGCCCAACCCATCTGCGCAAGTGCTGGAAAAGAGAACAGAAGTCACAGCCGTACCTACACCCAAAATTCTTAAGGCTTTTATTACCACTGTGATTTTTACCCATCATGAAGAACTGAGAAGTCTTACACGCACATGCATGAACTAGGTTGGTTACAAACAAACCATTAGACGGGTCTGTGGTATATAATACTTCTCACTAACCCTAATAAGAAGCTATTGCCACTGAGACACGCTACTTGTGTTCTGGAAAAATCAGCTTTTTCTTCACTAGCTTAATCCCACAACATCCTGGAAGCAGGAGGAAAGCTCACACTGCAGCAGAGCTAGCCCCATAAGATAAGCACTACCAACTCCTGGAATAGGTGCATGCCATTAAGATACTGCAGCCTTTTCTAATGTAACAGAACTGCCCAAGATAATGAATGCTTTCTTACAACAAATACTTTTTTCCACCTAGCAGAATCAAGAGGCAGGAGGTAGAGTTGTGATCCTAGCAACAATCACAGCTCACATCACCAGCTCGATCACAATCTCAACTACCACTATTGGTTTAGCACCATAAATTTTGAACTACTGCAGATGTCCGCCAAATGTGACATTTCCTCATTCTTCCATCTTTGTTGTTCACAAAGGACATGACTGTTAATTTCTTCCTTATGTTTGTCTGTTCTTTGCTGAGTCACACAATAGTGATCAATTATTTTGAATAATCAAATGATTCCTTCTGCGAAGAACATGTGCCTCATACAGTGACCAAGTCTAGCAAATTTAACAAAACAAACAAAAAACCCACTCTATAATTAGTTGATATTTCTCTTAGATGAGGGTTTCCAAGAGTGTGGTAATTATAAGACAAGTCCTCAAAACAAGGTCCCAGTTCTTACACAGCATGAAGAGAACTTCAAAAATTTGAGCTTTTTCCTAATGTAGAAATCACAAAATGTGTGATAATAAAAAAGCACAGTTCGGATGTCATTATTTATTTAAAACAGACATAGCAATTCTCTGAATCACAATTTCTTAACAGTTGAGGATGACAGATTTAAAACAGTAGTTTTTAATGTCAGATTTAAGTCTGAAATAAAGTGCGACTTATTCCTGATAGATTGAGTCTCCAGACCTACTAGATACAAGGAGAGTAGGCATAAAGAATTCCTTTTCATGGAAAAGAGGCTGAATTTATTACAGGCTCTTTGGTCAGCTAAGTTTCCACATCTAAAAAGCAGCTCTGCACAAACTGTTTTTGCCGACCTGTTTTTATCTAATAAATAGGCAAAAACTGCATTGACTGCTTTTTCATTCCTAATGGTCTTCTACTTCACACACACTTTTAAACCTGCTCAACTCAAGACTGTATCATGAGATGACATAGATTCAAGCCTTAAACAAATATGTGAAGCCACGACCCATTTGTTTTGATATTCCACAGTGTTCCAGACGGGGAGAAAAGCCATCACTGAAACCATGAGACATACAAGACTTCACAATTTATTAAGAAGATTAGCTGGGTTTAGTTTGTGCAGTAATGATTAGACACTGAATATGTGTTGGTTTGAAAGCCTAAAAGGTCAGGGATCAAGGAATTATTTGGCTTGTGTTTAGTTTTCTTTCCTTCTTTTAAAGAGTAAAAAGTTTCAGACAGAACTTTGCAAACACAGAACTCCAAGCATATTCCATACCCAACAAAAAATGCACCCTAAATATTGTGAGTTTTTTTCACTTTTAGGTTGTATTTGTTGAACTGCCTGCTGTGAAATGACAAAGTTCATGGTTCATGTGAACTTTTGAACTCAAGTGAGTATTTGACACAGCAAAACAATCTAAATGAACCTAACACAAAGTTTTCATAGTTTAAACCTAGCTTTCAGGCCTTTGTCTGGGGCAATTGGGTAGGAAAGTTCTTTATTGATGCTGTAAAAACTACCAGTTTAATAACAGCCAGAGAGAGTGGAGAGATCAGTGGAAAGAGCACCTTAGCATTTCTGAAATAGTGCTGGTTTGGTAGTTCATTGAACTTTACCTGACCCCATTACGAAGGCTTCCCCAGGACAAGTTGTAGCTGCATTTGTGACAAGACTGAAGCTTCCTATCTTATTTCAAATAGGCTCCAGGGCTGGGAGTTCACAGATAAAGTTAGTTAAAATGCATATACTCTGCACACATGAGTTCACTTGGCTGCCTGCATTGCAATTTCATTTTTATGTTCGTGCTGAATTCTCTTTATTATGGAGAAGCTGAAATCTTTTTTCCCCCCAAAAGGAAGAAGGTTTTCACAGTTATTCCTGATGTATCTCACACTTATATCCTTAAAAAAAAATAAA
>JAOWBP010003659.1:18752243-18781565 GCA_028571105.1 Tragopan temminckii
ACTCTCTGGTTTAAAACCATTTAAAATGGTTTAAAACCATTTTCCCTCATCCTGTCACTACGTGCCCTTATAAAAAGTCCCTCCCCAGCTTTTCTGTAGGCCCCCTTCAGGTACTGGAAGGCTGCTTTAAAGTTTCCTTAGAGGCTTCTCTTCTCCATACTGAAGAGCCCCAGTTCTCTCAGCCTGTCCTTGTATGGAGATGCTCCAGTCTTCTGCACATCTTTGTGGCCCTCCTCTGGACCTGCTCCAACAGCTCCATGTCCTTTTTTGGGGGTTCCAGAACTGGATGCAGTACTCCAGGTGGGGCCTGTCCCTGCAGAATACGCTGACATAGACCCCATAGCCCAGCCCTTCTGTGAGGTTCATCCAGGCTGATGGTGGAGAGGAAGGGGCTGCTGGCTGGCACCTAAGCAGGAAGAGTTATTTTGCTGCCAGCCCCCTAAGGCTGCTGTTACCTTTGCAACGATGATCAATATGTGTTTAATTCTTCACATTCCCTTGTCTTTCTCCTGGGAAGTTCACAACAGTATATCAAACCCACTCCCCAGCTGAAACACTGAACCCTCTGTGAGACTTAGGAAGTTGACCCTTGCTCTGTAGACCCTGCGTGTGCTGCTGCTTTCCCATTTCTTTCTAATTTGTTGTAGGGCTTGTACTGGCAACCTATTACAGAAGCATCAATCAAATCAGCCCCTAAAATGGCTTGTTAGACTGCTGTGTTGATGCATGCATTTTTAAGAGATTAGGAGGGAGAAAGTTTAGAAGGAAGCAGTGCCACTAAAATTTAGGAGTTAGCAGAAGCCAAATACATGGGAACATGCAGAGTATGGTGTTTGGAGCTATGCTACAGGTTTTTTAAAGTCCATTTTCAGACATGATGTGTGTAATCACACACAAACCCCCTGCTTGGTGCTAAAGAAAGGTCAGGATTTCATGATAGCTAGCTGATCATGTGAAAGTTAAGTCTTCCACTTACTGGTTGGAACTCCCTGTTTGTAGCTGTACATAAGGTAGAAGATAGTGGTAAATAACCCTGGCTTCTGGGAGTCATACTTTTGAATGCTGTTTTATTATTTATCTGTTGGCATCTGTTATCTGTTGGTCCTAATAATGTTGCATAAATACAGAGCAGAAGAAATCTTTAAATCCCTGCCCCAAAGAGCTCTGCTGTTACATAAAAGAGAACAAATTACAGAGAGAGCTTTTCAACAGAACACCAGAGCAATACTCATCAGCTTGAGGAGCAGGCGTCTCAGGACCCCAAGTGGTCTGTTGATGGCAATTTTTGTGTAGGCATTGTATCTAAGGGTAATGAAGATAAATAGATTGCACTTCTAAAGAAGTTCTTAATGACGCTTCTGCCAAATATATGGATGAAAGCACTATGGTGCTCTTTTGAAAATGTAACAAGTGGAAAATAGATACTGGCATTATTAATGGGTTAAAAATAGGAGTCGACCTTTAGATGCTGAATGAGAAGCTCAGATAAAGCTACAAAACTCCTTCACAGACAAATCATTTACACTGACTTACACTACAGAGAGAACGGCTCTGAGAGAGAGATGAGTGAAATAACAGTGTAGGAAAATAAAGGTTTTAGCTGTTTTTCTGAATGGAAATGAACATGGAAAAACTGAATTGTGAAAACCAGACATAATGGTACCTTAGAACTAAGATATGAGAGGCTGTGAGTTTTATAAAAAGGTTTTGGCTGTGCAGGTATCTGAAAGCTGTGGATCAGAAAAAATCTGTAAGATAAATGTAGTGCCATGTTCAACACTGGTACCAACTCAAGTACGTGGTATGCAAACACACAGGTGAGGGTTTGCTACGTGGGATTCAGCTGGTGCACATGATCAGTGGGCCAGTTTCTTCAACAAGGATTCAGCTGTGATCATCTCTTTGGCAGCTAATTGTAATGATTTGTTCTTCAAGTTGGCTGTTGGCCTACGGATTTGGTTTTTCTCTACCAGTTTTCAATCATTTCAGATAGTATGTATTAGAGGTTAAAGCGTTAACACAGATAGAAATATAGACTTGGCACTCAGTTCCAGGCTATAAACTCAGGGCTAAGACTATTATGTTTCATAACCGTGACAATAGTTTTTTTTTTTTTTATGTCTGGGATTTGAAAGAATGCATGTTAGGTCTGTACTCAGATTTGTCTGAAAAATAAAATGCTCAAAAAACATCATATAGGACCTAATTGTTTGGTCCCTCACACTGACCTCATTGCTCTTCTCTAATCATCAATTGCACCTTTTATTTAATTAGGTTCAATTTAACAGATTCATGCTCTAAACACATTATTCAAAACACAGAATCGGTACGTTAAAATAAATGTAAAGCAATGCTCTGGACCTTCCACAGTTGTCACTGTAACTACAAAGAAGTATTTTTCATATATTTAAGCCAAAGGACATTTTTTATCTTCTGTTTCTGGTATTTCCTGTACTGCTTTTATGTAATCAGTACCAGCTGTATTGTTAATACAGCTCCCAGCAATGTAGATTTCCAGCTCAAATAATTGACAGCTTTCTCCACTGACCTCATCCTCTATTGATGCATTGTCTCCAAAACACTTTCCACAGGCACACTCATACTGTTTGCATACTCTTAACTCCTGCCTTTAGTTACTGTATCGACACATCAGGTTTGGGTCTCTGTCCATTCACAGTTCTGAAGTTTCTGGAAATTGATGTGTTGATGTTACTAAAATATTTTGAAATGTACGTATCTTGGCCATCCTGTCATCTACTGTAAGACCATGGGTTCTTGTAGAGCATCCTCTGTATGAAATGTTTGCGCTTGTGTCTCTAACTGTCCTTCCTCCATCAGCACTTAATACTCTTCTTGTATTTCAAGCTTAACAAAAACTCAGGGATCTATACAGATCACTAAATTTTGTTTTTTTCATTTTTTTTGTTTGTGTTTTTGTTTTTTTTTACAAATACCCTTTCATTTTAATGAATTTGTGGTCTCCTCTGTTGATTTTGTTATGTTTGCTGCTCTCTTAATTCTACTAGGAGTATGATTACTCATTTACGGATGTACTCTGCTGACCAAGGTCTGTACCCCAAATTAATTTCAAAAAGAAAAGGTGACACTGCAGTCCCTTTAACCCCTCTTCTTTGTGGGTGGCATCAGCACTGCCCTTGCCCTCACATGCTCTCAGATAAAACCCGTAAGACTAATTGAAATAGACCCAGTATTACCTCTACCTGGTCTTTTAGTGAATGTTTCCCACAAGATGTTCGTAAAACTTTATCAGTAGTAGTGCAGTTGTCTAGCCTAACTTGTTTGCAGCAGCACCTTTTCCTTTAAGGCATATATATGTTAGCTGTTTCACATCTTTGATCTGATTATGATTTTTTTCAAATCTGTGTGCAGCCTTTGGAAGTACTGTGTCATTAGAAACATCTAGTACCAATCACTGTTAACTGCTGCCTCCTTTTGCAGTGAGGCATGCTGAGCTGCCTCTGGATCTATTGCCCCAATAAATATCACATCTGTGACCTCAGTGCATTCTGTTCTGTGTACCTCTGTGCTTCTCTCTTGGGAAGCACATTTTTGCAGAGAGGCTTTCTTCACCCTTTGAACACAGTTTGCCATAGATTACCATATGCTGGCAGTTTTGTTTTTAATGGGATGATTGGTACTCCATTATATGTACTCCTATCCACTTCCAATCCCTCTCAGCTCAATGTGCATTTTCTACCAGAGGCTGCACTTCTCCTACAGCCAAATTCATGTATGGGATACCATTTTGCACAATCACCCACCTGGCCTTTCTATCAGCTATAATCCAAACTCCAATTCCATTAAAAGACCCTTTCTCATATAAGCAGTCTGGATTGTTAAATGCTTCTCGGTATTTAACCTGATCAAGTTGGGTTGTTACTTGCAGAGTGGCCGATGACCCAGAGTTTTCAACTTATTTTTATCCATTTACAGCAAAAATAAGCTGTATTTCAAAAGAAGTCTGTTTCAAAAGACATCTGCTAATATTGCAATCACAAAATCAAACTTTATCCTACACCGCACAAAAAGGCAAAACCAAACAGAAAAGACACTGAATCCCTCTGTGAGCTGACCTATAAAAAGCTATAGCAAGCATATGTATCATTCCTTGTCACGTAACAGAATGCACTTTGATCCATGAGCCCTAAACTGTTTTGGGACATCTGAAGCACGACTTCGTTGTGAAGCCTTGGGCCTGTAATACAGACAACACTCAGGATGAACATTTTACTTTACAACCTGTGCAGTGCAATTAAAGATAGCGAGAGTGCACGATGGCATTTTTTAGGCACTGTCTTTCCATCTACTTCCAGTGCGGTGAAATTATTCACGTGAGTAAGGTAAACAATTCATTCTAAAATGAATGCTTTCAACAGATCTTTATGTAGACTCTTTTCAGCAAATGTCCATCATTGTCTTGTCTGCTGTTGGATTTTCTGCTTCATTTTAAATTTTCTGTTTAGTATTTCAACATTTTTAATCTATCCAAAATGTAAACAAAGGAAGAGCTGAAGGTGTTTAAGGTGTTTTGCAGACACAATTGCCTCAGGGAACTGTCAAATGTAAAATTCAGTGGAAAGCTTCAGCATGTCTCTAGTTTAACTGAGTTGAGGAATGCTGCAAAAACAGGTGTTGTCTGACACAAGCAATAATTATCTTTCACCTTGATGGATGTTAGTTTAATCTGTTTTTTACATGGTAGCTAGGTCTCAGCTGGGTTAATGCCAGAGAACAGATGAGATGTTTTGCGTACTTTGTATATGACAATGTCCCAGACAGTTTTTACTCCCCTTTTTTATTTATTACATGGAACAATTTTAATAGTCACTTTAAATTTAACTCTAGATTCACTTTATGTTACACTGTCAATATACATACACTTCCATTAACGGATGTTAAGTGAGCTCACGGTTAAAGTGTTGGCTTTTAAGGACTTTACCACAAGAAAAGAGATCAATGAAGAGAATAAGGTTCTAAAATATGGGTTGTTTACTATGCAATATTTGTGAAGAATAATCACTTACAGTACAAGGTTAGAAGAAGAAAGTTTTTTTGAAAAAGTTGTCTCTCCACTGCATATGTTTCAACTAGAGAAAAAAGTGCAAGTCCTATCTTTAATTTAAAATGCTTTGTTATTCTTCAGTATTCAGTAATTACATTACATTCCTTATCATATTAATCCATTCCAAACTATGCTACACCCTTCCTATGCCCTTGGGCAGGCTTTCAAGTCCTATGGGCTCTGGAATGGTCTGTAACCCACACTAACATTAACCTTGGCACAATTTTGGGGATTCTCTTTGCATAAACAGTTTTTTAACAGTTTCTTCAAGGTGTTAGGCAATAAATACAGCATGTTCAACATAAGGTACACAGAGCCTCCTGGTTTGGCAGTGTTCTCTACAGAGCTTAACTTAACAGATGTATGAAATACCACCTCTGGTGTAAGATATGTTGGAATGATTTCATACCAGTACTCCATTGGCTAGTGACAAGTACACGCTAATTTCTGCTAGATTATGTTTTCCTGATCAAGTGTTCTCTGTCTCTTAAGAACTACTGATAAATAAATTTTCCTAACAACTTTGTGAATCAGCCACCTTCAGGAGTGAGTATAGGTCAACACTCAATTGTGCTGCATTGCTTCTCGAATTCCATCTCTTAGTAGCTCTCACAATACAGAATTTCAGCACAACAGTAGACTTATGCACTGAAAATTGTAGGTTAATGTTAGCAGCATTGGTTGCCACTGAATACATGTCATACTTGATTCTGTGATTCTACTTCTACCACTGTACAGAAGAGTCAATGGTCTAAATATGCTTCTTGTATTACAGACCGTTTCCTTGCAGGTAATAGCTATGTAGCTCGTTTTGTCGACATTAAAAATGTACTTCTATTTGTCTTTCAGCTTCATAAATCTTTGTCTTAGGGAGAATTATGTTGGAAGTTTTAAAAACTTTGATAAACAACATGCTTATCTCCATAGTCTGAATATCCTCAGATCTTCACTCATTTTACCTTCTTAAGACAGCTAGCATTACTTTACTGGTGTTTGTTATTAGGCTAAAACAATATGAAGGCCCTATTCCAAAGGACAGCATAGAGCAAGAAGAGAGGACTTATCTGTCTCCAAACCTGTGCTGAAAACAGACTGTGGTCTACAGAGCTCACTGACATAGGGAAAAACTGTCCAAAAGTCGTATTTCTTAAAGAGACTACTAAAAACTACTTCTAAGCTGTCAAGTAAATTCTTCCAAGAAAGCAAAGTGCTGAAGGAAGATAGAGAACTGTCTATAAAAAGTGCTCAATGAATCTGAATACTCTAAGCTGCTGGTAATTTTCGTAGCTGTGCAGTTTCCCATAGAGAAAATTAAAGATGGGTAACACAGGTGAAAAGCACACAAAGTAGAAAAAAACATTATAATAAAGATTTAAGCAGCAGGCAGAAGTCTACCTGTTTGTCACAGAACAGGAAAAAAGAAAAATAACAGAACAACCTTCACAGTGAAGGAATTTGATTTCAGATTGAGACATTAAAGTGAAGAACATGCAAGTGTAGTTATTTAAAAATCCTTTTCAGCACGTTTTCATTCTTTAATTTTGTCTTGTTTTTAGTACTTTTCCTCTCATATACTCAGGCTTCTCCAGCAGGAAATAACAGGACTATAGTCAATGCAGCTTGAAACAAAATAAAACAAAAGTGCCTGCATTTGAAGGAGGCATTGTATGCACTGGATATACAAGCACAGCTTCAGAACTGTACATCAATTTTTTTATCTGTTAGGTTCCCCACTTCAACCTGACCCTCAAACCACACACTTTGCACAGATTACAATGCCTGGCAGATTATTTTACACAGGAAAGAAACCAAAGACAAAAAGAGATGGCCACTCGTGCTTAGGTATTTAATAATAATATTTATGGATATCTTTTAATTAAAAGTGAAGAGTAAGTCTTGTAACAGGTGCCCAGGAATTTCTGCAAAAGACATTCATGTGAAACATTGGCCAGCTTTCAATATGGAATCTGGTTCTATTTTGTCAATGTTTTTAAGATGGCATTATGATTTATTTAGCAGCAGCTGGAGATATCATTGCTAACATATGTGCCCCTCCCAGGCTAAGTGTCAAAAACACTCAGCAGGCATCTCAGATACAATATTAATGTTTTTGAATGTTGCTACAATAGACACAGAAAGTCCAAGAGAAAAAAAAAAAACAAAACAAAAAAACAGCACACACGTAGATAGAAAATAAAGCGGAAGGACTCAAACTCATACTAATTTTGTGCAACAATTTCTAATCATATTTTGTCTAAAAACTTGAGAATTTTGGGCTGTATGAACATCTATGTTTTAAAGAATGATCTTTTTAAAGTTAAAATAGAGACTGTACAGGCAGAACAGTAACCAAAGACTTCGGCAGTTAGGATGTAAGTTGAAGAAATGAATATCTGTGTTGATGTGTGTCATCCACCAGAAGAATGGGCTGGTTATAAACTGAAGCATGAAGAGCTGTATGTGAAATGGGAATAACACCACTTACTTTCTTACTATTAAGGAAAACGCAAGAAAAAAATCACTGGGACTGCAGTACTTGGGTTTTATATTCATAGTGGCCACACACAGAACAGACCAATTTTAAGATATATCTCAGGTGGAGCTGTTCAGGAAGCCTCCCAATAGTTTGGGAATGAAAGTTTAAGCAGAATGACTGAGCTCAAGGTTGTCATGGCACAGAAGCATAGCCAAGTATGCTGAGTTAGTACATCCTCTCCAGGTAGAGATTGCAGGTGTGGAAGAGTGGTAAACCTCTCAAGAGCATATAAAAATATTTAACTTTAGACATTTACAAAAAAAAAAAAATCATTCAAGCCCTGGAAAACTGCCATCCTTTGCCCCAAATGATTTGAATAAAAGAGTTAACAGAATCAGTTAACTCTGAGTAAAATGTTTTAAAGAATAAGGAATAATTTCAGATGACAAATACAGGAAAACGTGGCACCAGTTCTTAAATGTTTTTAATAAAAGTTAAAGATTCAAGGAAGAAGGAAAATAAAATACCACTCAGAAATTTACTTTAGGGACCTCATAGGATACATTGGAGAAATAAGCAGTCATTAAAGCTAATGAAGAGTAGAAGAAAAGATCTATGTGAGACAGATAATCTGTCATGTATCTGAAAACACAAAGCAGAAGAGCATATTGTCAAACTGATAATACTCTACACATAATTTAAGAGAAAGCTGAAGGTATCCTTTACCCAAAAGTAGCAAAAAAAAAAAAAAAAAAAAAAGTAGAATTGACAGAAAGAAAAAAAGTCTATGCAACACAAGCATTGACTGACATTTATAAACATTAACATTTGTGAAAAAAGCCAAAGTAGAATTGCAAATAAAAAATATTTTTCTTTCTCTCTTTCATTTCCTCAGTAAAGCCAAAAGAAGACAGAGAGAATGGAGATTTCTGTAAGGAAATGGAGACAAGAAACAGCTTCCAAGGGCAGGAGAAGTACAGGCAGAAGCAGTGTAACCAATCCTGACGGCTATGGAGTGTTTGGATATATGTGCCTTAAGGAAAGTTTAATACAGATCACTGTTCATGCCTTAACGTAATTTGACTATTGAATAGCATCTGCTGAGTGCATAAACTCAGAGCTTCAGAGGCAACTACTACTAAACACTGAGAAATTCCAGATATGATGTTGATTTCCTCCTCCAGTACACCTAGATTTACCTGAATGTACTGTTAACAGAACTTTAGGCTCAAATGGGATAGTAAATCTATAGACACTAAGCTGACCAATTCAAACAATTCTGTAGGGGACTGAGTTGTTTCCTCTGTCTTTTTCCTTCTTCTCCTTTTCTATAATTTTATTGGATTTTACTACAAATTGGGCTTCATAGTTTTCAACAGTCCTTCTACATTTCACTTGTGAACAACATATTCATTATTGGAAACGGATGAGAAACAGGAAATTTTTCTGCTATGCTGCTCAGCCATTCAATACACCACTGATCACTGTAGTCATTAATAAGCATTGTATCACCAACATGGCTAAGACAAACAATAGAGAACAGTTAAAACTAAACATTGATCTGTTTGGATTTGGCAGGCTTCAAAGTAGATAACATAGCTTTTTTATTTTTAAGTTATTATGTCCTCCCAAAGGCACATACTGGAACACGCAAAAAATAATTAGTAGAAGTTTTGATAGTAGGCAGATGCTATATTCAGTTTTTAAGCCATTGGATCTGTGAACTTGGCACAGCATCTCTATTTTAAGAAGATAGTATCTCCCTGCCTGTGTACTTGGTCTGCAATTCAGATTTTCATAGACTTTCTAATATGATAATACAGCTGATGAAGACTATTGTCTTTTTCTTATTCCCACCATTTAGAGATGTACAGTAGTGAAGAAATCTATTTCAGCTAAAGAACCTTCTCTTAGCACTGTTTCAAAGCATCAGTCCTTAAAATATAGCTGGAATATAATTACTTACAGCATCTGCTCCTTCCTATAGGTTTCATTGTAAGTTATAGATCACTCTATGATACAAAGAATATTTCTTCTAGGCATAATATATCCTTACAACTTGTTATTTTAAATAAATACATTTTAGTATTTCAGATTTATTCTACCTAAACAGCACTTTTTTACCAGAAACGAACATTTTGCTCATGTAATCACAATATTTATCTAGTTAACGTCACTGGCATTTTACTGCTGAACAAAGCAGAAAATATAAAAGGGGAAAGATCTTTCACTTAAATGCAAAACTCCAGGTGGAAATATGCTTTCTGTTGTTTTAAAGAAGGACTGCAGCATTACAAAAGCAACACAAACGTGTGAACCTTTTTCTCTCCTTGTCTTGCAGTTGATCTATTTAGACGGGTCACTTTGGCATCCCTATGAAAGGTATGAAACTCCTGCATCAAGGAAATTGCCTATGATTAAGGGATAATACGAAAGGATGTTTAATCTTTTTTTTCTAGTCCACCTAACACATGTTAATGACTATCAAGAGTTTTTACCCTTTCTTGCTAATGAAAGACCAGACTTGTTACTTTTTTTTTTTCTGAAAAATAAATTACCTTATCCATTGTTTCTTGTACATTTGACTTGAAACACAATATGTAAGCACTGAAACAAAATATGAAGTCTGCTATGTGACCTTACTAACTATCCAGAATTTATTTATTTATCAACAATTTGTATTTTACTGAAATAACAACATATGTGCAAAATCAAAGAAATTATTTTGCATTTAACTATTTTTTAATTTCTGATTTGGACTGAAAAATTTTTACATAAAATGAATGGAATCTGCTGATTTACTAAGGGAGCTACAAAACAAGATTGGCCCTTTTAAAAAAAAAATGTTTTGCATAGATCCTCTCTTGTTTTCATAGTTTTACCAATTTTCAATTCATCTCATTACAGAGCAAGTATATATAAGCTTACTTATTATTTTCTTACTGACACAATATGTATACACAGGAGTTTAAATAATCTAAGGTTGTGTCCATGATTTAGTTTTACATGCTTGTCAAATCTGATCGCTTTGCATTTTTAAATGATTCACGGGAAAACGTGAGATTTCAAGAGGTAAGAGGACAGTAGCTCAGACTGAAGTTGTAGGAATCACTTAAAATCTATTTCCTTAACAAATTCTGATTGAAAGTGCTTGCATTCTAAATGACTTATAAGACATGTACAGCAACAAACAACAAGAAAAGATGAATTTTTGCTTTAACAAATGCCAAAGAAGAAAGCTGAGTGCTTGGATGCTCTGGAAATGGATTAAGTAGTTAATCCTTCAAAGATCACGGAAAAGGAGAGACATACATGTGCCATAGGAATGCAGATATTAAAGATAAATGACAAACAATACATTGTCACGTAGATTTTATCAAGTCAAATGTTTAGCAGTTCTATTACAGCACTGACTTTATGATTTCTTCTCCTTTTTTTTTTAGAGCGAACAATCGTGTCACACAAAAGTATTTTAAAACATGTCCCAAGCCCCTCCGTTGTGTTTTTGAATTATTTACATTCAGGCTGGCTATGCTATTAATTGTGTTGCCTTCTGAAATAAGTGTAGCTGGCTAAGGCAAGTACAAAATCTAAAGATTGCTATTTCATGCCCTTGGTCTCAAATATCTCTGAGTTTTAGAAGCAGACCATTTTAAAGAGAACCACTCGTTCAACTCCATACTGAAGGCGTAAGACTAATATTTTGAAAACCTCTAATTCAAAGACCTGTTATCTTTACTTGACCTTATTTCCTGTCATTGGCAAGAAGTGAGTTGCTTCTATTCACTCTAATAGCCATATAGTATAACCCTTGCTGTGAACAACTGCTATTTATGCATCCCTTTGTAGAAAGCTCCAATCTTGGGAAGTCATATGTCTGCCTCAGAAGGGTCATTTACAAACAGCCTCTTGTTTGACCTAAGGGATACATCACATCACCTCACTCTGTACTTTTTACCTTGTATACTGTACTTCCTTCCTCTCTTGTTTAACACTGCACAGGTGGTTTTGTGTTTCAAAACCAGGTGTCTAAGTCTGAAGTCTGAATGTTTACCTTCCTATTATTTTTACCTGGATTTCAGAACTTACAAAAATACAGATTATTTTCTTTGAGAAAAAAAAAATTATCTTTCATGGCTTCTTTCCATTTTGTAGAGAAAAGATTTTGTTGACTTATCACATATAAATTTCTGACCAAATATGAGCCCAAACTGCATAGTTACTCCCTTTTTCAAATCACTATTAATGACAAAATTAAAATATATATATATAAGAAAGCACTACAAGGTTGCATATAAATAATTAAAAACCTTTTCCACCATTAAGAAATGGCTACTGTATAAATTATAGAAGATATTTTACAAGAGAGCCCAAGAAAGAAACTTTTGAAGTCTCTAATTTTTAATAGTATACAGATAGCTTTGTATAGATAATTGCACTTCCTTGAAGTCAGCCAAAGCAGAAAAGTAGGAAATTTCCTTTCACTTTTCTCAGTTCAGTTGTACATCATGATGATCTGTATTCAGATGAATACAATATATAAAACAATATGGAAATGAAGGCATTATTTTATATCAACTCCATGTAATTCGGGGAACATTAATTTTTCTTGAAGCAGATCAGCAGTGCCAGGTTGTTATTACCAAGGCTTAACAAGTAAAAAAATAAAGATATTTTGCACAACCAAAGTCATAGAATACCCCGAGTTGGAAGGGACCTGTAAGGATCATTGAGTCCAACTCCTGACTTCACACAGAACCACTCAAAATCATGAGAATTTTTTCATCAGCTTTGAAAGAACTTCATCACACTGAATCTGGGTGGATAAATTAACAGACAAGCATGAAAGTCAGATAAACATTTCAAAACAAATTATCCTGCTCTTGCATTTTATCCCCTCTGCAAAGGGAGAAGTTGGCTGTTCAGTGTTTCCCAGCGTATCACAAAGCTGCACCTGTTAACAATGCTATCACCAATATTTGAGCAGATCTCAAATAACATTCCCTAGAATATCCTTTCAGTGATGTCTTTGCCTTAGCAGGAGCCATGATAAAGTTCCAAACTTAAAAACACTGACAACTTGCTTTGTCAGAGAACAATCTCTTTTCTTCCTGCTTACTCCGTGACAATGTTGGATCAATTCTCCCATGATTTTCATAGGACTGTCTGGTAGAAGATTCTACAGAACTAATGTGAAGTTCAGCTTTACTATGAGAATTTATCGTAAATACGCCAGAGTGGATGATTAACATTTTATAATGGCTTGTTTTGAGAAAATAACAGAATTTCTGGGCACAGACAAAGCTTGTGGTGGAGCATTTGATGCTGTCTTCATAAGTAGTTGTTAGCTAAGGTAGAGAAAACAGGAGCTGAGAGAGTTGTGAGGTGAATGAAAAGTTTGCTAGGGGCAAAGTGCTGAAAGGGGGAGTATTTGTTGGAGGTGGTTTACTATTTAAGTTTGCAATGATCAGTTTTGTGACTAACCTTGTTTCATAAAATGACAAAAAACTTGCGGAGGAGACTGTGTGAAAAAAAATGATTAGAACAGCACATGAGAGAAACAGATGCTCTTGAAAGTTAGAATAGTAGAAACTGGAAGAAAAGTACTACTTCAAGTAGAAGTATATATTTAACAACTAATAATGACAATTTAAATTAAGCTATGGGGCTCGTCCATTGGAAATATCAAAGGGGAAAAAGAGATCAGGAGGTATTACCTGTTTTTGGAAAGACTGTAATGCCAACATGATATGACCATGAAAAGCCAGAAATGGTCCTGGAATAGTCAAAGACTCATAACACTGGAGAAGGTGTTTTCAAACTTCATCTGGATTACTGTTCACATTTTCCCATATTATAAACTATTTTTTCTTTCAAAATTGAATGACTGGAGAGATTTTTTTCACCAACAGCATCACGGAGATGAGAATGAAAAGGTTCAAGTAGTGCAACAGCGAGAAGACTGCTAAGATGGTTCCCTATAAGTACATGAAAAAAAAGATTATTCAAGATGGAAAAAAAACATAATGAATTTTAAACAAAATTATTGCAAGAGGAAGTAGATATAATCTAGCTCAGCATTTTTTTTTCTGGATTTCAAAGATTTGAACTATTATAAAAGTGACAGTCTAGAAGAGCTTTCCATTAAGTGTAGTAGCACCAAAAATCTTTACTGATGTTAAGACTGAGTCTGATACATTTTGAGAATGGATTCTGTGACCAGATAGTAGTTACCTGCAATGGCAGTATCAAAGCAGATTTCTTCTAGTCTGATATATTGCTTGTGATAAAACACGCTAGCTCATATAAAAATTATCACACTATTGCCAAGATAAAGTTATCTGTAAAATAACACCTGCAAGGTACTGACATATTAATATGGTGTCCCACAAAATTGAATTCTAGAAAAAACAGTTCTTTCTCTCCTCACTTCCTTCCACCACTTGCTCTATCAGATACTAAACTTGACAAGAACCATTTCAGAAAGCAATAGCAATGATAGGAATATATTATGCAAAATGTTGACCTGGTTATATTGAAAGTTCAGTATATCATTACTTCCAAAAGAAAACATACCTTAGGATGTGGTGAAGTGTATAAAGATACTTTTACAGTCAGTGTGAATATTTTAGTTTCTACCTTTTGTGGCACATAATATTATTATTCTAGGGAGTTATTCATCTTTAGTGTGTGACTTACTGCTCAGTCCTGTCCTATCTAACTCAGACTTATAACAACTACTTTTCAGGTAATATGGTTCTTTTACATTAATTATGCTTTTGAGTAAGGAATGCAAAACTGAATCTCCATTTACTACATTGAAATAAAATAAACAAACCAAATAGGATATAAGAGAACAAGGAATTTATGTTTTGCATTGATGCTGTCCACAACACGGCTGTTTTCCAGATTTAACCCTCATATTCCAAATTCTCCTATTACTTGATAAATCACTCTTAAAAGTTTAGGTCTATCTTGTACCCAATTCCTCTTTCCAGAAAGAGATAATAATATTCATATTCAAGCACTGAAATACTGATAGACCATTAGGAAATCTGAGGAGGATGTCTACAGTAAGCTAGTTTTGCAGTTTTTTTGCCTCAGTTGTCAGTTTTAACTATTATTCTCATGACCACAATTTGCAATTATGCTACCCAGTGCACTGGGTACCCAGTCTGCACTGCTGTTATAGGAAACAATTGAACTAAGTCATTGAAGGATTAGGCTTGAACCCTTGGAAGCAGAGTCTCCTGGAAGCCTAACTTTCATTCTTAAAAAAAATATTCTGCTCTCAAAAATTAAAATCACTCATCATAGGAAATTTTGGTTGTTTGTTTTCCAGTGCTGAGGTAGTAGATGGCAGTGTAAAAAACAGACAGGTTAACACATCAGCTTCACACTCATCTATCCCTCTCACCACCATAGTAGTCTGAAGGACAACACAAAACTCATCTTTGGACTAATGACGCTTTCTTCAAAAGACATTCTACTTTACAAAAGGTGGAGCAAAGCCCTCTTACTTTCAGATGAGCACCCCAACTCCCACGTTGGAATCCTGCCTCTTGCTCAGATCAGTATATCCTTATGATCTTGTTCTGGAATTAATGGATCAAGTAAAATCAGTTTACTCCCCTGGAATTGAGCACTCTACCACTCTTTCATAGTCCACTATATACTATGTATATCATACACAACAGTTATCTGTTCATCTTTAAGGTAATTCAGCTAGTACCTGAATAAACCAGAAACTAGTGTTCTTTCCATTTGTTCTGCCAACATTTCTATATGGGTAGTTTGGGTAAGGTACTGTGATTTTAAGGTGTTGCATATTAGATGATACAAACACAGTATTTGCCATTGTCTTCACCTGAATGCTACTTTTGAAGTGATGTAGTTACCTCCTCTGCTTCAATTTATTCTGCCAAGGCCTTCAGCATGGTGGAGACATTGTTCAACACACCATTGACTCAATTTCTGTGCCTGATGGAATGAAAAAAAATGCATGAATCCAAGACAGGTGCTAGTGACATTATTCAGTACACTTCTGGAAGATGCTGAAAGTGATTTAAAAAAAAAAGCAAGAGAACCCACTTAGACTGTATTAGATGAAAATCTAGGACAGAACACAAATGGACCTCTGGACTAAGGCAGCTACCCTGAAAGAGCTGTTGGTAAAGGTTTGTTCTCAACAGCATTTTGGGAAGTGGCTTGGCCTTTATCACCAGTGCAACTGGCAAATTCTTCTTCCTAAGGCCATAACATTCTAACAACAACCATGAGCAGAGAAGGCTTAACAGTAAAGGGAATCTGAACAACAATATTTAAGACTTTGTTTTATTTCCATTACTGTGCTGTACACCAATTACAATAATGCCCACATATTTCCACAGCTGTCACACTTTTAAAGGAGGTAAAGGCTTTCGGAACAGGGAGAGAGGTGAAGAGACGTCCTTAAAGGGACAAGTAAGGTATCAGCAATCCCAGGAAGGGAACTCAAACCCCAGCTGAGTAGTCTGAGATCTACTCAAAATATGTGGAAAACGCTTTCCCTGTGGCAAAGAATGGTGAAAAGGGCACACATAATTGTCAATAGCTACTGCTGCACTCCATGTCAAAGTGGTGCTATAATTGGCATCCAGCAGCCTCTGCATAAGGCCACATGGTTGGAAGAAATTGCTAAATTATTTGACTTGTAAACCCAGTTTGAAATGCTAACTGCAGAATATTTGTCTGAGTGATAAACTCTTTAAGGAGAAACCTTTGATCTCCAGTCAAGTAAAGACCCTTAAAAGTCCTGAAGTCTGGGATAGCCAGCCCTAAAGACCTTTGTTTGCAGCCATCGCTGAAAGGGGGGGAGGGAGAAAGCATTTTGCACAGTGATTGCCCAGAAGTTTGGCTTTGCTTGTAAAGCTGGAGGGTGAAAGGCTGTGTATCTCCCTTCCCTTCCCCCAGCAAAATAGGGTTATCCAGCTTTATGGTACAAGACAATTCCTAACTAATTGTTTGGACTTACCAAAGAAGATTTCAATCTGTAAAAAAAATAAAAATGAAAATAAAAAATATTTATAGACAGTGAATTTTCTTGTTCATGAAAAAATACTTTTTTATATAAAATTAGAAGTGGGTTGTCATGTCCCTTAAGTGCAGCACATTGCGTTACCTTTTCAATTCCTTGCAGTGAAATGGAAAATAGTTCAATCTGCATGCCAGTTCCAGTAGAAGCATTTATATACTTTATCACCGAGTTTGGATCAGCAGGGCCAAAGCCTGCACATGTGCTGTCATTTTTCACCATCGCTTGAACTAAAAGCAGTAATGCTGTGCTGCCAGTAGAGTCCTCCTGGCAAAGGACAGTTGAACCACAGGTGACCTCTCTCCTGCCACCACACAAGCAGCTTCCAGAGAGACAGCAGGGTTAGTAACATTTTCTGCCTCCTGAGTTTATCCGTGAATAATATTCTTAATTTCCAAAATATCCTGTGACAGAATGAAGTCGAGTTAAAAAAAAAAAAATCTACCAGAAATTGGGCAGACCCAAATTTCACTCCTTCTTCCTTCTGTGTCCTTTCACCACCATCACCCCGGACAAAAGTTCACAGCTGACTAGCAATGTCTGTAAATTGCAGATCTTTAACTGCTAGTTTTAGCCTCTGTTGAGCTCCCAAATGGGATGGTGTTGCTTGATGGGGTCATCTATTTACTTAAAACAGGACTGGGATCAAAAGTTCATTTTCATTGACCATTAAAGGGCAATGATATATTAACAACTTCAGCCACTGCTGGGCTGGATGTGACTCGTAGGTGACTGACACCATATGCCAGCCACCCTATTTCTTACAAGATTTATTTCAAGCCCCTTCCCTACACCTCTCAGGGAATATGGAAACAGCCATCTTCCGTATCAATCTAGAAGGTGTACCTGTAGGCAATCTTAGACACATTATCTTCCCCTTAGAGGTCACTGGTGATTTATTACAGCATATTTACTTCCCACCAGCCACTTGGATTTGCTTCAATGAATCAGTAACACTCAATTTCTGACTAACAAAGTCTTACTCATATTCCAAATTGCTGGCCACAAGAAAAACACTGTTAGCCTCTCAGGTAGGCTTACTGCTTATGAAGAATTAAATACTGAAGCCAGCATTTTTGAGATAGACAGAGAAGGAATGAGAGAAAAAAAAAATGAGAAAGGATGAAAATGTAAGCTATTTCCAAGTCTTCAGACAGCAGAACTGAAAACGTTAGCTACAGCAATTCAGATTGCTACCAAAAGATAGCCCCCTGGAAAGTGGAAGAAGTGCAGCAGTGAATGATTTTTGGTGTAAAAGCCTGAGTTAAGTTATAATTTAGTCTTTTGAATTATTTGACTGTGTTCAGTACAGAATTAAAGCAAATTTGTACAAAAGCACAAAGACTGAATCAAATAAGCACACTTGGAGTACACAGCTGACACACACCTGCTGAAAGCTCACTGTCTACCTATGAAAAATGCAATGTGGTATTTTTTTTTTCACAGCATATTTAAACACTCAAGAAAGTGAGGGCCCAAGCCCTCTCTCCACACAGCCAACAAGTGCCCAGCTTGCTCCAAGAAGACATACTTGAGCCCTGTCTGCTCTTCCCAAGCAGAGTAGCTCCTGCCCTCTCCAAAGTCAGGCCTTTTGGTCACTGATGGCACACTGTAAGGCCTTTTCTCAAGGTGTGGTGTGTTGTGACTACCCCATCCAATCCATTAAGAAATGCCAAGGACTTGTGTAGACTGGTACCAGATCCCTCCTCAGCTGGGAAAAACAAAACAAAACAAAACAAAACAACTATCAGAAATCTGGGAGGGGAGAAGTGCCCTGGGCAGCACCAGCACGGCTTAAGGGACTTCTGCCACGGTCTGTAGATCACACAAGTGTATGGTGGCACCCATTAACTGCTTTCAGCGTAACAATGGCTCTTTCTCATCTCTGCCCATCCTCCCTGTCCCAGTTAAATGAGCTGTTTCCCAGACAAATAAAGGCTGGAGAGACTGCCTTCAGCAGGGGTAGAAGGCTGGGGTTTTGGATATGGGAGCTTCGGGGCACTGCTGGGCCACCCATGGGCGACCAGGGGACAGGAAAGCCTGCTACAGGGAATAGAGAAGCAGGGAGCACGAGACAGTGTGAAACCACATTCACCCTCTGCCCAGGGATCTGTGGGAGCAGGGGGAAACCACTGGCAGCACAGTGCAGAGCCAGCCCTGGGGACAAGAGGACAGCAGAAGAGCCCCAGAAGCCAACTCGAGGTGGGCCCTCACACCATCCCAGATCTGCTTCAGGAGCCACAAAGTCTGCAAGTGCCAGGTTTCTTCTGTCCTCACTTGCTATTTCCTCAGTTTACCTGTTGAAAGGCACTGAGCAGGCAAGAGGGCAGCCACACGGCCCGTGCTGGTGGCCTGACCCCACTCCTGCACCTTCCTTGCTCTGGCTGCAAGGGCAGCACACCTGAGCTGGAAGCTTCATCTGAAATCTCGGTGTCTTCTCCAACTTTTGGGGAAAACAAGTCTCCCTCTCAGCCAGAGGGCTTGCTGGGATCATAGCACAAACCCTGCAACAATGGCACTATTCCCTCACCTCAGGGTAGAGCTGTAGGACGCATGGTGGCAGTCAGACTTGTACAGGATAGTGAGGCAAACTGTCCAGCTCTATGAAAGTGAGATGCAATTATACATCCTGCCCAGAACCATGGTACCAATCCTTTGCTTCCTTTCCTAAGCTCACCACTGCCCCAGCGCAGAGCCCAGCTACACAATGGGATCTTTTGGAGTGAAAGATAGCATCACACTAACAGTGTGGCCTCACACACCACTGCAATGAAAATTCTGTTTTAAAAGGAATAGCTCATATACTGGAACTAGAAAATAGATGTACTGATGTATTGTTGCAACCTACAGAGGGCAGAGAGCCTCAAGAAAACATATTTTGAAACATCTCAAGCATAGACCTCCTCAGATGTAATTCTCTGCTGAAAGGATGAAGCTGAGAACATTACTGGCAGGCACTGAATCAGCCTTGCTCAGCTATCTCTTCTCCTGGTGCAGTTGTCAGCTACCTCACCACTACATATACACTGATGCTGCTGTGCATTGAGACGAGACCAGCTTGCTCATAGACTTAGTTCTGCTGGCAGACTGTGGTAAAACAGAAGCCAGCTGAAACAGGGCATGCTCAAGATAACCCCTGCAGGAGAATTTGCAGCATGGTTTCACCATTTCTCTTCAAAGTGCACTCTCTTCTTTATGTCCTTTCTCTATGACTTTTGCCTTCATAATGAATTTTGATGAGAGAAAAACAGGTGCAACCCAAGGCATTTATTTATTTAGAAGCAAATGCAACTTTCTAGGGGAACCTAAAGCATCTAGGTAGATGCTTTAGAGTTATTGTAGGTCAGCCGCTTCCAGAATGAGTACATATACATTTATGCAGTCAATTAAAGGAAGGACTTGTCTTGAAAGCACAACTGCATTTTCTCTTTTAGATATTCCAGACACTTTTGGTCTTATGCTGAAGTTAACATTACTTCCTTATATAATTCATACAGTAGACACAGGCAGAGAAAAAAAAAAAAAAAGTTAATTTCTTAACTGTAGCTTTCCTCTTTTTATGTTTGCAATTTCAATTAACTGTTCTAAATAACTGACAACATGGAATATAAAACATTCCTGCAACAATGTAGGTCTAACAGCAATTACGTTGATTTACTCTGGACCATGTTAAGTTCAGGGAGTAAGATAAAGAGACAAGAGTTTAAAACTTCTTTCACACTGATGTAATAAATTCAGTACATTGCTTTAAAGTTAGGGCAAAATAGCTGGTAACTGAGAGTCAAAAAAAACCCTTGTTTTGTTTTCCACTGTGATGGAAAACAATAGATTATGGGAAAGTTCTTCAGAAGGTGATCAGAGGAAAAGTTCACCAGCATCTATCATGGGCTGTGTCTCTGTGGCCTGCTGGGATAGGAGGGAGGGACATAAAGGTGTCAGCAGTTGAGCTGATACGGTAAATCACACTTGTGCTAGTAAAGTGCAATAGCAGTCTAGTGTAAATGCCTTTAGACTTCTATTTCTTTTTCCGAGGTTGTGCCCAGGACACGTCCCCGCTTTGTGACCTTATCTGTGGGGCAGTGGGTTGTGCAGTAGTTTCTCCTCTTTAGTTTACAAGGACTAATCCATTTGCAGGTTAATAAATGTGAAAAGAACAATCACCATGGAGCCACCAAAATAAACACATAGTACCTCTGACTGAGTAAGGATTCTCATTTTTCCTCACCCAGCATTCTCTGTCCATGTTCTCTCTCCCCTTCTGAATGCTCTGATAGTAAGTGCATACAAAAACTATTAAAAAAAAAAAAAAATGGCACTATGAAAACAGGAGAACAATAATTCCATAAAATGTGGATAGTTCTACTCTGTTGGCATGTAACTTGCCTCTGTGAAATGTACTTCTTTCTGTCCAGTCCTGTGGTTGGAATTTGTTGAATTTGTTTAATTTGTTGGAATTATTTCTTGAGATGCTGATTAGTAATTAGTGTCCTTAAGTGATCAGCGCTCTCCCAGTCCCAACTACAGGAAAGATTCCCTCAGAAATGACACAAATCTGAGCTGTTCCATTTCATGAATGAGCAAAAAGGTCACAACTTGATGTTACAATCTGCTGATAAGACTAATGAACTTTTTAGCTGTGAGATTTATAATTCATGCAGCAGCTTGCTACAGTGCTGTACACGGCATCAGTACCATCAATAATGTATATTTACTGTAACAACAACCACGAATGCAAGAAGTCAGGACAAGAAGGATGACAGCAGAGTAGAAATCACCCATGCACTTGCAGCCAGGGCAATGGAGCGGGGCTGCACACTGGGGCCACTTGCATCCCACACCCTGTGTGCAGGGTGCCTTTCCCTTTGTTCCCATCCTGTCTCCTTCCATTCCTGTGGAAGTTCAGACTAATTCACAAAGAGGAGGCTATTGCCAGGGTCTGAGACTGGTTTCCAATTACTCTGCAGTCCCCAGGCTTCCAAGGGAAGCATATGAGAGAAGCGTGGTAGTTTACAAGTAGGTGGACGAAGCAGACTTGTAAGAAATAGGAAACAAAACAATTCCATTCAGTAGGCTGGCTCTGATATAGTGGCAGGGCATACTCATCCCCTCCTTCCTCTCTCCTGGGATACAGACAGGTTAATACAGGGAGGCCTTGGTACGAGATAAAGGCTATTAGAGCTAAGCATGCCACAGCCTTTTGCTTCTTTCACTCAATTAAGTCAGTCAGCCAAGATCTACCATCATCTCTCTGCAAATTCAAGTCTGATCCTGAAAAGATGCTTTTTCTGCTGACATTTTACTGTAAAAGCAGCATATTTCTGAGATCCAGACACATTAACCTAATGTTGACCTTATACATCAAATTAAAAAGCAGAAAATAAAGCCACGTTTGTGCTTTTCCCTCAAAATAATGTTTCCTGGAGAAAGCTATTTTATTTAAAGCAGCATTAACAAAGAGCACAACCTTGGTACAAGTGTCACATCTCCGCACATCTTCCTGAACTGTCTCAGCTGTAGACTGTGGGCAGAACCCAACCATTGCAAACAGGGCCTGCCCTGCCTCCCGCCCCAATGTGTGCAATGTGACTGCCTTTTGGTTACTTTTATCTCTTCAGAGATCCCATGAGGGGCCCTCAGCTCTGGAATTTATTCCCCACTTTGCTCAAAAACAACCTCTCATAATCTTTGACCTTCTGTGTAAGCTGCGAGGCCCAAATCCAAGGACTTGTTTTGGGAAAGGCATATGAAAGGTTGGCATTTGTGGGTGTGGTAGGAAAGCATGTTGTCAACAGCTGATTTAGCCCTTGGTTTATAATTTCCTCACATTGCAGCAGTTCTGCAGTATGGCAGTGTAAACTTAACCTGTAGAGACTTGAGCTTTCTTAAATGGTCATAAATTGAAAAACAAAAATGCATTGAAACCAACCCGTGTGTGAATGATTGTGCGTTTGTGAACGAAGTGACCTTGCAAACAAGTACATCATAAGTCACTTTTGCTAAATGGATCCTTCTAGCCTTGCAAATCATGTGAGTTGTGCATGTATTCTTGGGGTACCATCAACATACACAGGCTAAACAGAGTCGCTGGGACTGCTGATAAAGGAGTGAATTGCACTCTAACTAGCTGAAAATACTTAAAATACAGCCTTAGCTATGACGCAACTGAAAAGCTGGCAGCAAAAATCTATTAAAACAGCACTACTATGCCATACTACTAACGTTCTCATCTATCACCTTTAAATATTTTAATCTGAGATTCATTAAAAGCTGTCTCTGCTGCTCTTACTCTTTGGATATAAACAGATTTGTTAATATTTTATTTCGAACCCACCCACGAAGTTACATTCATTTACATAACTTAATGAAAGCTGCATTATTCATTGAACTTCTCATATAACATTTTTCATAAGACATTATTAAACAAGTGAAGCAAGCTGGTCTAGTAATGAGCCTTCTCTAAACTTGCTGCCAGTTATGTTTCCTTTCTCCTAATCTATCACTCTAATGGTTGCAACTAATAAACTTTTCGAATCTTTGCTGCTAATCTGTATATGTTTTGCATTGCATGCTGGATGTATAACTTGACAGAGAATTTACAATACAAACCACCTGGCAAACAAAACTATCTGCATTAACAACGGCTATCCAAACCTAGCCACTCTTTTTTGTTATAATAGAGAAGACAACTACATGTGACTTAGTACATTTAAGCCGTAAATAACATAACCCATTTGGGGCTGGAGCGTATCCTGCAGAGTAGTATGTCCCAAACACAAAGGATTTGTGACTACCTTTTATATTGCAGAAGCGTTACCAAAAATCAATAGAAGCATTACCAAGAATCAATAGATTGAATTTTAACTTATGTAAATGTACAGCAGAGACATAGTCTTGCATAGAAGGGACTGTTCCAACAAAGACCTATGTAACAATTACAAGGTAAAAAACTTTAGGAATGGGTGGCTTGCTTAATTTGGGACCAATCCAGACGTAGCTGGATTTTCAAGAATCCTCAGCAGTGCAGCTCTTTGAGATACACAGCATTATTTGAGTATTTGTAATTCACAGAATCAACTCTAATTAAAAAGAAAAAACAAAAACAAACAAACAAACAAACAAACATTGAAGTGTGGACTTAAGGGTCCGTTTTAATGCACATTAATTTTTAACTATACTGGACCATACTTTTTCATCAGTGCCCACACTGAAAACTAATGCCAATGTGCAGAATTAACACAGCACAGCAGCATTCTGTTTTCTAAGCTAACTAGATACAGATCTATAAAGCCAGTTTAATAAACTTCCTACGTCCCTTAGTAGGCAAGTGTTTCTCGAAAGTCAAGGTTGGAATATTTTACATATTATGAAGCATTTTTCTTGGTACCCTTCCAAAGGTAATTCTAAATCACTGACCAGATGAAAACAAGAAAACACACAAACAATTAAATGGGGTAGAAAGAGAGGCAACATTTCTGTCAGTCTCATTTTGCAAGGTCCAGGAAAAGACAAAACAAACAAAAAATAAAAAACATTAGAAAAGTGCAAAATCTTAAAACTCATACTGTCCATTCAATGGGTGTTTTAATGAACCAGAACAGAAAGAAATCCTTTCTTGTCTTATCCGCTGAAAGTAATATGGCAGTTTTTAAATTCCACTAGGACAAAATGAAATAAATTTGATTAAAAAATTAAAAATCAAGCAACACTATTTTATTTCCACTGAAACTAGAGCGTTCGCAATTTTTTTCCTCACTCATATAACCATTTTCAAGTCAGCATTACCTGTCCTAGCCTGATCTGGAAATACTAGTGCCTTTCAACGAGGAACCAATTTACCCAGTAGCATTCCTCAATATCAGTTCACACCAAAGTCATTCTTTGATGTCATTTTATCCAAAGATGGCTATAACTGCATGCTGTTAACAAGAACCACACATCAAGCACCGTATGGAGGCTTCAGAAACTCTTAAGTGCTTGGCTGCTGCAGCCTTAGTCTCAGCACTACTGGGTGGGCAGAGCCATGTAACCATGGCAGAGCTCACCTGGGGCTGGGCTGCACACCCACCCTGCCACATACAGCTGCTCAGGGAGATTAGCAGGGCTGTAAAACCTGCTCAAGAAGTAGGGCAAATATTTTAGCAATTAGCCCACACCAACCTCTGTATTACTGCAGCTACACTGCTACCAGTTTTGGGAGTTGCTTGTTGAAAGCTAGCTCCTGGATGCCTAAATTACACAGCAGTGACAGACCATTGAACTCTAAGGATGAATTATACGGGGGCAGTGCCTAACATGGGTTATGCTGTCATGATTTACAACAGCTGAGGATGTGCCCCCAGATGTTCAGACAAAATCAAATTAAGTGTATGATCCTTTTCTTCTCCAAACATAAAATCCTTTCGACTCTGAATGAAAAATATAGAAGGAAACAGAGAAATGTACGGAAGATATAGGCTTACACCATCAAATAGGTATGTAGTCTCCAGACACCACTAGATTTTCATTCTTTATAAAAATAAAGTGTAAACTAAAATAATGAAAGACCATTCAGGACATTCCCACATATGAAGAACTTTAGTTAAGAATAATAAAGCATTTCTAGGATATTAGCTTCTATCAGGATCTGCAGGATGTTGTCATGTTAACAAGGACAATGTTAAAGAATACCAAAGCGAGAGATCTGCTGTTCTCTAGACTTCTGGATCATCTCCAAATCGGGATCAGGGTTTGCAATTTTCTACCACTACACTGGTGATAAATGGGTCTTAAACTGAGATCATTGATCAAATGCCTGAAGAGCACAATAGTACAGGACACTGGCACAGTGAAAATTATTTAACATTCTAAATACTGCCAAGAAGACCTAGGCACAATCTAAAATGAATATCTCTTTCATTTTAAGACTACAGCAGCTATGCTCATCTTTAAATGAAAGTAATAAATATGGTCTTGTATGAGAAGATTGTGTTTGAAGCTAGCATTTTAAAAACATATCATATGTATCTTAGGAACATCCCCTAAAATAAACCCAAACCTCATAGGTGCTATCAAACAGCTGCAGTGATTTTGATCAGCTTAACACCATCCATAATTTTGACCTTGGGAGACCATAATGAAAAAGTGAGCTCCAGAAGCAAAAGAAAAAAAAAAATTGTGTTTCTAGAAGTGATCATGACACCAAATTACATGAGTTTACTTTGTAGATGTTTATAGAGCTACCCGATGTTGTTTGACTTTTGAAGGAAGACTAATAGATGTAGTAATGGGACAGTGGGGGGGAAGGCAGAAAAAACCTTATGGTTAAGGCAAAACAGGGGTCATGCCCAGGGCATTTTATCTGCCCTGCTTACACAGCCCTAGGGAATTGCATCTCAACAGTTGATTCCCTGTTAATCAATTCACATTAGTGCCTGCCTTTTAGTTTTCACTTTGCTGAATTCCAGGAAAGAAGTTCTTAAACCAAATGCACGCTCTATCTCTGACCTACGCAGAACCGTTGCATTTCAGCAAGAAATCACAGTGGATTTTATTTGCTCTAACAGCTGATAAGAGACACCTTTGTAAGTAAAGGCTCATGGATTGCAGACTCAACACAGAACAAGAGCCAGTGCTCTGTTTATGCAGGTCAGCAGTAACACAGGAGGAGAGAACCTTCATGGAGTTTTTTTCTCCCTACCTGTTTTCTCCAGTTCCAGATAAACACTTGTGTTACGTGCTATTTTTTTGCTTCCCTTTACTTCCTTATTTACTATGTCTCAACACTATGTGCTTGATAAAGAGACCCATAGCACTCACTGTCATACCACAGTGTTGAAACAGTTTACTGTGCACAAGTGAGAAGCACATGGGGGGCAGGAAGGTAGGGAAGAGGTGTGAGCATAACAACAGCAAACAGCATATCCACAAAAGCAAGTCTGATTGATATTCGAACCCTTTAGACCCATTTTATCAGGCTAAGCTACCCTCTAGTATGCAGGCAGAACTTCATACAGAGGATCTTCAAAAATAAACTTTATTATCAAACTTAAAATTCACATTAAACATGAGGTCTAGACACAAATAATACTGAAAACCTCAAACCATAATGATTTAGATAATTTGGATGATAGCTAGTTGCCGTTGTTTCAAATGTCTTTGAGAATATTTCTGAATGCATACACCATGGTGAAACGTCTTGTCAAACAGGTATCTGGCCAGCTTGCAGTAAGATTTTTAAATAGGGGAAAACTTATTTCTATAGAAATAAAATAATCTAATTATGAATCAGCGACCCATAATTGTAGTGCTTGGGGAAAAATGTCACAGACTTTTGAAATACTTAGACATAAATAACTACTGTACATTTACAAGTTTAAATATTTAAAGGCCTTTGTTACAATAAAAAGTTACTATGTACATATGAGATGTTATACAGAAATCCAGCCGGAGGGAAGCGTTGAGCACTCAGATTTGGCCACTGAAACCTATGAATTTGGCAGGCAGGTTGTCCACAGGGTACACTATGGGGCCCGTTTTCATTGTAGGAGGTCCATTTAGCAGCTGCCAGTCACAGCTCCGTGCCAGCTCCACCGTAAATATTTTTAGAAGGACTTTTGCGAACTCTTTGCCTACGCAGCTCCTCAAGCCTCCACCAAAAGGAATGAAACTGAACCTAGAGGAGTCCTCCGGAGACGGAGACATGAAGCGGTCCGGGTTGAACTCATCCTTGTCAGTAAAAAGATCAGCCACATCATGGGTATCACAGATACTGTAAATAACATTCCAGCCCTTGGGGATCTGGTATCCCTACCAAAAGAAGAGAGAGGAGGCATGAGGCACGTTGTTTTGTTAAGGAAGCTGAAGTGTCAGCATGTGACATGCAGGTACACCCTCCAGTTCCCCCCGTTCACTAAGGCAGGTACCTACAGAACCACGTTCACACTTGGCAGTGCTGTGAGGAGCTGAGCCCCAGCCCTACTTACATTCAGCTCAAGAGTCTTGAGTGCAATTCGGAATCCTCCAGGAACGGGAGGGCTCAGCCTGAGGGTCTCCTTGATAACACAGCCTGTGTACTTCAGCTGCTCCAAGACCTCCATGTCCAATTGCTTCTCTTGGTTGGGACCAGACAGTAACCCCTAGGTAGGAAGATGCTGTCATGACATTTATAGAACAAGCTCCAGGCACTGCATGACAGCTGTCCCTCAGCTAATGGTGTTTCCCTGCCACCCTATAAGTAAGGAACCTCCTGTGTCAAGGGAAACCCATCCTGGGACACCACTCTGAGGGACCTTCCTACTGCCTACTTGTGAGAAGTGGCTGTGGGAAAGACACACACCTTTACTTGCAGCTCCTTCCTCACTTTCTGCAGAACATCATGGTGGAGCCCCAGGAAGGCTATCAGCGATGTGGCAGCACTGGCAGTGGTTTCATGGCCCCCAAACAGCAGCTCTGTGGCAGACTCCTTCAGCTCCTTACACACAGGACAGGAGAGAGAAAAATACACCTTGAGTGTGGTATCCCCACTGGGTCCACTCCACCACCAATACTGCATGGTGATCTCAGGCTGGAGCGGGCACCCAGGAGCCAGGGTGGGTGGTGGTCCCCACAGGCACAACCCTACACCCCTCATCCAGCAGCCTGGCTGCATCCTCATCCCTCCAGCAGGGGCCTGCATCCCCAGGACTCTCGTGCACTGCACAGGCTGCTTTATGACCTAGCAAAGGGACAGCAATTCCTGCTCTCCATTTTTAGTCCCAAAGATAAACATGCTGCTGACTGAGGGAGGGAAGCAGGGTGGGAAGAGATGGATCTGGATGGGGGTAACCTCACCTGCATATTGAGCTGCTCTCCATTACCCTGTGTGTGCTCCATCAGCAGCTGCAGTGCGTCCTTGTAGCCACTCTCGGGCTCCTTGCGGGCCATCTTGGCACGGATGTTCTCCTCAATCTTGGCATGGATGATGTTGCGTGCCCTCAAGCCCTGTGCAAGCAGGGGGAGAGCGAGCTGGGACTTGTGCCACACCAGCCACTTACGCCACGCTGCCGACTTACACCACGCCGCCATCCCTCCCTGCTGCCCTGGGAGCATCCCTAGCTGGCCTGGAGCCTCACCCGGTAGAGCCCACTGAAAGGCACATCGATGGGGAGGGAGAAGAGGTTGCGGATCATCTCCTCGAAGGCCTCCACCAGCTGCTGCTCGCTGTCGGGGCCGGCCTGGCGAGGCTGAAAGCCCAGCAGGATGCGCATGGCGATGCGGAACATGAGGCGCTTCACCTCGGGGTACACCAGCAGGCAGGGCCCGGCGCCCAGCCACTGTGCCAGGCAGGCACTCACCTCCTCTTGGATGACGGGCACGTAGTGCTGCAGGGCGTCCCGGGAGAAGGCCCGCATGATCACCTGCCCGGGGGAAAAGGAAGAGAAGGAGGAGTAGAGGAAGAGGATATGGGCTCAGCCACGGCATGTGGGACAGCTGCCCCACTCCCAGCCCGCCATCAGGGCCATACCTTTTTGCGGTGTTTGTGCTGCCCGTTGTGGAGGTTGGAGAGGCAGCCCGAGCCCAGGATGGTGCGCACCGAGGCGGGCCACTGCACGGAGACCAGGCGGTGCTCACCCAGCAGGATGTGCCGCACGTTCTCAGCACCCATCACCCGCACCGTGGGGCGCCCAAAGAGATGAGTCTTGTAGATGAAGCCGTATTTCCTGCGCTTCATCT
>JAOWBP010003659.1:18794552-18825996 GCA_028571105.1 Tragopan temminckii
TAGGTGGACCAGTCCCACACCATGAAGAGGTCCAGGAGCTGCGGGAGAAGAAGCGGTGAGCGGGCGGCAGCCGCCGGCCGCTCTCTCCCCGGGGCCCCCTCCTCGCCCTCCGCACGGCGGGAGGCGGCGGCTTGGGGCCGGGCCCAGCGGGGAATGCCGGCGACCCCCGCCCGGGTGCTTCACCGCGGGGAGGGAGAAGGGGATTGCGGCGCCCGGTGCTGCTCCCGGCCACCCGAAAGAGAGGCTCAGGTAGTCTCAGTTAAGTGAATTAAAGAACCCCCGCGGGGCTCTCTACGGTGACCGATCCCTACGCCTCTGTCCCGAGCGCACTTTCGGATCGAAAAACTCTCAACTGCTTCAACGGTGAAAGAAGAAAAACCCCGCAAGCAGAGCTATGCACGCAGGCCGGGCCTTTCGCTCGCAGCCCCGGAGCCGCCGCTCGGCACCGCTGCCCGATGCCGGCCCGCAGCAGCCGCCGATGCCAAAGGGGCACCGCCGCGTTCCCCCGCAGCCGGCGCCCGGCCTCCTCGTCCCGTGGCTGGAGGCTGCTCCGGGCCGCCCTGCGCCACGGCAGCACCGCTTTGCTGTTGGAACGAACACCCCACCCATTCAGCATTTGCTTCTGCTGCCCGTAAGCCAGAGCAGGGCTGCTGCAGTAACGACCCAACAGCGCCAAACACTGCACCTTCAAACTCACATGCTTCCGTTCTCCTCTCCTTTCTGAACCCTTAAGTTATTTTCAAATAAAGTGTCTAATTTAATTATTTTCTAATTAATATATGTAATAAAATGTTTTCTGAACACAGAGTAATACTTCCTGTGGCACAGGTACTGCTCAGTCCTTTCAAAGTCCTCCAAAGACATTACAGACCTCAGCGACGTCCAGATTTTACATCTGAACACCTCACTTGGGTGAAAGGCATATAAAAAGCAAGGAGGCTGTTCCATTCTCTGCTGACTACACATCCACCATAGCTGTCAAGGTCGAATACAAGCAGTTCTTTCTCATAACCTGCTTTCTCAGTATGGTCACCATCAATTTTCCTATTGATCTGTGGATAATATGCTGTCAGTCACTAAGCAAACAGAGCTGGTCTGAGCTATCAGGCTCTGATAACCCAGGAATTAGCGGTATTTGTGAAGCCCCTGCCCTCACCACTGTGCGTTACCTATCCCTTACTACTGGTGCTGAGACAGTCAGCAGTGCCCAGTCCACACAGAGGCTATGCAGTAAACTCAAAACCATGATCAAAAGAGCAGAAAGTAGGACAGTCAGACAGACAACATGAGGGGAAGATAAAGTTGACAGTCACAGGCACACAGGCTACATAAACTGGAGACTTCATATTTCCTTTTTCTCACAAAGAAGCAAACAGAACGTATGAATCGATTACCACCAACTACAGAGCCACTTGTCGTGGGATCCACATGGAGAAGGTCCTTATAAAAGGACCACACCGATGTTCTTGCAGCAGCTGTGTTCAGCAAACCAAATTTGTAGGGGTAGGAAATATCCCCACTGCAGCACTGACACTGTGGTGTTCGTACCAGCAGTGTTTGAGTCACTCAGTGACAGTGGGGGTGGAAGGTCAGACCTACCAACCAACCAGTCTGGCACGTAGGGCTCCAAAGGGGCTGCAAACATTGCAGAAGGTCGCAGACTGCTGCTGTGCACAATTAGGTACAGTGGTTCGGTCCCCCTGACAGCTGCAGTGCTGTACTGTGGCACACTGCTGCACTAACAGGCTCTGACAGCAGGTACCATACTGCAGGTGGGCAGGAACTGCTTGGTTCTCTCAGATCTGTGTTCCCCTGCATCTGATGTGATGCTCGGCAGCATACAGCCCATGTGGGCAGAAAGGCCTCTCTTAAGGTGGGACCGTCTTGAGCACACACACATGAGCTGGAACACAGCCCATCCATCCAAAGATGCTGACAAGTGTTTGAACTACTTCACATAATTCCATCTGGCCTACCTAATCCCATGGTAGATGAATACGATGTTAGTAAAAGATAAAGATACCTCGATCTTTATGTACAAGACTCTTGAAAGATAGCAGAAGAGCACGAAGATGCAAAAAATCCATTTTTTTTACCTCATGCAAACTGAAAGCTATGTGGAATTTATCGTGAAAATTAACACCTGGCCATCTTCCTCAACAGAAGGAAAAAAACACCAAGCTTTTCCCTGTATTTATGCTGTAATTTCATTTACAATAGACTTACACCGAAATGATCTTACGATGTGACAGGGACTGGGCGTGGGCAAAACCACAGGCAGAGGGAACAGCCTTTGGTGGTATTACAGCATTCAAGGTGAAGACAAAATGAAAAGATTTTGTGGATTTGGCTCAATGTGCTGACATACTCATATTGCAGAGATGTAACATAGGGCAGACGTTAAATTCCACTGAAATAAAAGAAGGCTGTAAATCTCTGATGTTTTAAACTGTGATTATTACTAATGTGAAAAAAAAAAAATGTATGGAGGGCAAGTCTAACTGTAAAGGTATTAATTTTGCCAACATGTATCATCTACAATTACACAAAACATTTTGGGGATAAAAGGTGAGGTGAGGTTGTCGCAAGGGCCTCTCCATTGGGCCTGTGATAGTTCTTACCGTGGCAACCAAAATCAACCTGTTAGAGGCCAAATTAAAGCAATAATTCCCTATTGCTATTTTATCCACTAAAACTGCTATTACTGCGACAATAACTGAAAACAGGATGTGCTGTCCAGCAAGCAGTATCCTATAATGGCATGCACTGTAGTAAGAACATCGGCAATAAATACATTTCTGCCTTAAAATAAATCAAAATCCATGCTGTAGCACAGCACACTTGCACTGCTGGCTGCTACTTCCTTGAGGTTAGAACGTGCACTGTTTGCACTTAAATTACAGTCAGAAAACCATTTTATTTCATACATGCATCTCTTCATAATTAACATGTACAGGAAATCCTTCAAACGGGACAGAACCAAACCTTTCTGCTCGCAGAGGCAGGGCAGACCATGGGCTGTTAGCCAACCAACTGCTCACACCCAAGGATCCACCCATGTCAGAACCAACTTACACAGCTAAGACACGGTGAACCACCTATTAAGGCAGGTATAGGTGCTCTGCTACACAAGAACAATGGTGCTCTTGTACTCTCTTTATCCCATAACAACCATGGAAAATAAGAATAAGCTAAGACAGGCAATGCTATACCTGAGAATTGTATAATGAAGCAGAATATGTTTCCCTAGGAGCATGGGATCAGTTCATAAAGCCTTTCTGACTTGCAGATATGTGTGTGCATTTGTGAATCATTACCAAGAAAGAAACACAGGAAAAGCTCTACCCACACTCAAATGCAGTGTCAATAGACTGTCCACTGGCTAACATTTACAAGTAGACAGGCTGTACGTCTATTCTAAAAGTGAGACAGAAGGGGAACTTTCACCCAGCATCTTGGGAACATTAGAGCTGATGATCCCAAGGACAACATGTTCTTTTCACTGCATATTAAAGTGCTGTCCTCTCCACCACATTATTAGCCATGTATATACAGATCAATACACCTCAACTTGAGGCCTCTCGTTGCCATGCTACACTTGAGTGATGCCCTACAAGCCTTGGATTTTCTAACTTTCAGTACTTGCCTAGGTACTTCCTAAACACCTTTTTACAAGTCTAACATAAGCTTTCTCTGCTGTAAATAAACACCACCTCGGAAAAAAAGGTGCTTATTCATACTTTTGCTTACATAAAAGTAATACTACATAATTTCTTATAATTCTATATAATTACATAATTCATTTTACAACAGACAATATTGCTTTTTTCTATAAAAATTTTGTTTTAAACACAATGATACTGCTGCAAAGGACACTAAACTACTTCTCAGTAAAAAGAAGTCTTACTTCAAGACCTTGATAGCTACTGGCTTTGGTTAACACAACACAACGCAATACAATATTGATGCCATGTGGGAAAATATGTCTTAAGATTTAAGGGGCAGAATTCAGGTTTCAAATGGGTTGCATCTATAATTCATGTTCAGAACTCTTCCTTCCCCCAAGGTTTCTCCAAGGTGATATGGCCATGTTAGGGTAGAAATTAATGATAATCATTAGTCAGTAAAGTTTTGTTCTGTATTACCCGTAGCCAAAGCCCTCAGTAGCTCACGCTTATTCCTGTATTTAGGCCATCTTGTAATTACATGAGAATTTTAGGCACTTGGTAACGGCCAGACTCACCCATCCGGCCCTTTCAGTCCTGTCTGAGCCTCTGTCACATCCTCAGATATCATACAGATGCCCTTTCCTTTTTACTTTGGGGCAACTGTCAGGAATAATCTTGGGAGATAATGCGACTTTGGGAGCCAGCTGTCCAAAGAGCCAACACCGCAGCGGAGATGGGAGATGACGACGAGGGCTTTGCGGGAGGAAATGGGGTCAGTGTCCATTCAAATTTTTCTAGACAACACTGTTGGTGTTGTCTAATTTAAAATTCTCAAGATAGCTTAGTATGAGATGAAGTGGTGCCGTTATCTCTTCTGAAGTATCACAAGGGTCAGCACGTAGCTCTGGCTGGGCAGCAAAGCACCCATGGATCAGGAGGTGGAGATAAAAATGAGAAGTTGTGCATCTAACATCCAGCTCACCTTCCTGTAAATCCCAATATTCCACCAAAGGAAAAGTAATTCTGAATTCAAAAAAATAATTCTGAAACACGTCACTGTTGGTTATGTCCTTCAGGCCTCCTTTCCACACTCACAAGTGGAATATTTTGCATGCTGAGCAGCTTATTAACCCCTAATCACCCAGTTACTTCTGGACTCCACTGCATGTGTAATTACCTTTTCTCAGGTACAATTTGCCTGACAAACGTGTCAGAACACTTGCAGCTTAGTTTGTTGAAACTGATAAATGCTGTCTTTCCACAGCCCAGGGGCATAACGAACAGGAAAAAAAGGCAGTTATGGAAACACACAGAAGTGGATTCATGCCAGCGGAGCTCCCGGCCTGGGCCACATCGCGGCCCTCCGCATGAGAGCGTGCACTCGGCCTGCTGGGATGGGGCAGCCACAAACCTGCCACCCACAGCAAGACTGCACATGAATTTCAAATTAAGAGTGGGATTAGATCCCTCTGGGAAAAAAGTATCCCCCCTAAACGACCGACAAATGAAAAAAGCAAGGGTGAAGCAAAGCAGTGGAAGCTGATATTGTCAAAGGCCATCGTACGTGCTCAAGTAGAAGCAATACTACTGAGACTCTCCAGGAAAGGGGGGAAAAAATCAAAAGCAGATCCGGACAAAATTCAGGAAAAGCAAAAAGGGCAGGATTGTTTTTTTTAACAGTTTTGCGGTATCCGTGGGCTCAGTTGCTCCTGCTTTCTGCCCTATGGTGTTTTCAGGTTATGCACCCGCACACTATGGGGAGTGCAAAAAAAGAAATCCTTACCTGACCTCTGGATAACCCAAACAGGAGATTAGCCCATTTCCAAGCAAAGCAGGTTGTCACACTGTTAGGCCAATTGCTTCTATTGACACTTTGCATAAACATCTTACACAGGGTGATCAGAAAGGACTGTTATGCCATTAACGCACTTTTTATTTTTTTATACCTAAGCCTTACAGAATAAAGGCCTTTCTGAGTAAGGGATAACAAAAGGGTCAAAAGGTCACAAACATTCTTTTAAGTAGGTAAAAATCTGGGAAGTCTGGATTCGTTGAAAAGTGCAAATTAGAACTTTTCTGAATCCTGCGGCATTCCAGCACCATCAGCTTTTTCTGATTTTACTTCCATCAAATTCGTTAATCTTCTTAATTGCGCATTTCTACTTTTACTTTTAAATAAGCAAATGCTAAAAACTTAACTTCAGGAAATAGCAAGCTGTCTAATCTTCTCAGCTAATCGGTGATCTGAACAGATTTAGACAGTGCTGCTAAAATCCACTCGGGGATCGGTGTGAAAATATAGAGAGTTTTTGCTGAAGCGGTACAACTGAGCAGTCTCCTATGTACAGCTTGCACCTATAATTTGCACCGCGTGTGGTTTGCACTGTGTACAGCAAAATATTCTATATTTTCCTTTGTTTTGTTTTCGCTTTGATCAGAGATGGAAACAATCTCCCTTTAATAGTATAAAAGCCACCTGCTGGGCATTGCAGACTACAACTAATTGGTAAATTCTTTGAAATTTAGATATAATGGATTTTGACCTCTTTAATTAAAAAAATCCCAAAGGCTCGAACACTGGTGAGCTCTGCTGGGAAAGCAGTGCTGCCAAGCATACGCAGCTATGGCAAACTTTTCTAAGAGGGAATACTGAAATAACATCACACCTTTTTCCTAAAGGATGCACAGCTTCTGACCTAGAAAAAAAAAGCCTCGTGACCATTGGCTACATAAGTCACTGAGATAAAATAACAGCAAGTATATTAATAATGCTGTTAGTAGTGCTGGAATTCGGAGACGAGGGAGACTTTTTCATTTTAAAGACAGTAAACTCGCAGAAGCCATTCACAACCATCCCACTCTTCAAAATCCCTCCCCAGGAGCTCACAATGTACCTACAGACACCTCCTATTCAGAAGAGCAAATGAGTTTGCTGACCGAAGAGAAAGCATGTCAATCAGAGTCCTTGTTTCATAATTTCTGACATAATGCTAACCTTTCAGTGGAGCTATAATCTCATCAGCTCGTGAACTCTGAGGCAACACTGTCTTCCTTTTGTTAAAACCCTTATTTATACTCTGCCCAGCAGAACGGGGCCATGGGCTACGGCTGGGACTACTGCAGTAACATCACTATGAAACAAAGTCGCTTTCTTTTTAGAAAGACAAGCACACGTGAACATACATTCCACAGGTATACACTTATTTCCAACGAATTAACAAAACCCCTGCAGGAACAGTAAGATAACATGCCATTAGTTCACAACACGCCATCTCCACTTATTAAAGCATGCGGCCCGTGAAAACACTTACTAGATTGGAACTAAAACGCAAAGGACCAAAGTCAGAACGGCACAAAGACAAGCCTTGTTCGTGCTAAACATTACCCGTTTGCAAAGGAACAACGGAAGTATTTAAGATACAGGTATCTAAGTCTGGCTAACAAGGAGAAAAGGCAGCGCCTGCGAACTGTGTGCTAACAGCGCACCAACCGAACGCAATTAGCACTCCATCAGTCGGTGCTCCTCACTGCTGACAAATACCTTGTTAGTCTGGTTAGCAAGTCTGCCTGCCACTTGCCAAAATATTTGGTTTTATTTACTCCTGGTGACTTATTTTGTGAACGTGGTGAATTTTAAAATCCCCCCTACCGATCACATAACTGGAATAACACACTCGAGTCTTGTATTTCAAAGTGTAAATTGATCTCTTGATCTGCGAATGTCTCCCTATAGTTCATGCTGCCCTTTTTCTGGATTGGTAGAACAAATGCATTTTCAAAGCGATGGTATGGGGACTTAACTATGCAATTCCCATTAGTGTCAATGGGGGTCGCAGGCTAAATTCCTACGCAACGCTTTGAAAACTGAGCCCTGGATTTTCAAAGGAAGGATAGTTTGTGTTAGAAAGGCGGTGTCTTTCAGTTTTTAAGCCCACCGCGTTTAAACGTGCTTTCTTTCTCTCTTTCTTTCTTTTTCTAAGCACTAAGCACTCGGAAATTGTGCCCAAACTGGGTACACTTAAACATTCACAAGAATGAAGCGGTTTTATATCTAAATACATCTGTTTCAAATTCATAAGTGAAAATTGTATCTGTTGGGGTACAATCTTTGACACATTTGTAAGTGTGTAACAAGTAAACGCCGGGGCTATGACAGCCGGACCTCTGGGAATTGTTGTTATGCTAAGAAAAAAGAGAAGTCTCCTGTTTTTGAATATATCCTTTATAGCCTAAATTCTCCCCAAGGGCAGAATGCTTCCCTAAAACCTGGACCTTCAGGCACACTCTGAGATGCCTGGTCTTGTCATGTATGTAAGCCAAATGCATTTTGGATTTTTTGGCGCTGAAATGAATGTAGGCCTGTCTGCGTATAATGCTGAAGCCACGTAAGCAAGCTTGCTGCTGTTATAAAACAAAAACAAAACAAAAACAAAAAGCAAAACAAAACAAAACAAAAAAAAAACAAAAAAAAACAAAAAACAACACTCCTGTTGTATAGCTTTAACAAAACTCATTAAGACATCAAGGAGCTAAAGATGTAACTTACAAAGGAAGTCACTGAAGTAGTCACGGAGGCAAATAGCCGAGTCCTATGCAACATACAATATCACAAAAAGTAATAGATACTCAAAGAACACTTGCTTGATTACAGTGCAAATGTTTATTGTAAAGCATATTCCTCCTCATCATTAATGAGTAAGCTGGCCAGTAGCAAAAGAGCAAAACAGGCCAGAGTTTGAAGAGCAGAAGCCTGGCAGGCGGTCAGGCTCCAGAGGGCACAGCTCTGGCCAAATTGCTCCTGTCCATCCCATCATCCTGTACACGCAGTCCCTTCAGACAAAGCATAAACTATGTCAGTGGCAGAATGTGCGTGGATTAAACACTGTGCATTATGCAATGTTTGGGTTGGTCAACAGCTTTTTATTTTTGAGCTCCTGGCACAGAGGCACACTCTGGCAAACGGCATGCAGGGAGTCATAAACGCAGCCCCAAAAACAGAGCTTCTGTCTCTGATCTGAACAGGTATTGAAAATATCATTTTGGTTGTAAGAATCAAGAAGTCCTTAATATATCATAGTTACTTTTACAGCTGTCATTTTCATTTTGCTTCTGTTTTTTTCTTCCTTTTTTAAAACGCAGGTGTGTAAGTAACACTTAAACACTGAAACTTACTAGGAACACAATTAACTTGAGGTAATTTTTACAGCACAGTTTAAAAAACATAAATCCTTTACAAGCAGTTTTTTCCCAATAGCATGAGACTTATAACAGTCTTGTTATCAATGATGTGCTTGTCTAGAATCACAAAGCTTTGTGTAACTGCAATAAAATTTAAATACAGAACACTTTCCATTGTGTGTTCTGGAATTGAACTTTTGTCCCATCTGCCGTATTTCCAATGCAGCAGTATCCACACGAGTAACTCTTCACCAAAGCTCAGTACATATACTATGCTATGAAAAGTCATTACTTGACAAATGCTGTTTAGAACTATCCTAAACTGTTCTTGTGTACATGCACATTTAATCTATACCATCAAGCTGCTGTACTCTGGGACTAAACATCTGCAGCAGTCTGCTCAAGTATAATTGCAGCTCCAAGTTTAAATGTCAATCTGATTACTTTTAGGTCTGAAGGAAGGAGTTTCTACAGCCTGCGAATGCAAATGGATGTCTACAGGAAGACAGTAAGCATGGCACAGCTCCATGGCATCAGACCTGCAAAGATGAGCAACTTCAGCTCTTTGTATGAAACTGCAGTTCACAAAACAGACCCAGGAAGCAGTCAGTCCAGCTCCTCAGAGTTAGCTATTGACTGCTAGGACTGAATGCTTCCTTTTTCCAGCTTCCAAGTCATTCCTTGTCATGGACTAAAACACCAGATCAAATAGCATCTCAGGAAAATACTGAAATTACACTGCTGAAAATACTGAGGCTTTCAACCTAACAGGAGGCTATACATCAGGTTATATAGTTTATGAGTATCTCTTGACTGCACAGCACTTAGTTTCCAGAGTTCAGTCATCTCTAGTGGGCACTGACAGAGGACACCTCCGCCATCCTCTCTTAGGCAGCTATCAAAGATTCCAGTATTTTACATCAGAGTTGATGTAATGTTCCAGTGTGGCTGTATTTGCTCTACCCTTGGTCCCCCTTCAAAGGCTGTGCCTCAGAACATGATGTAACATCCACGTTACATAGGGTCTATGTCTCAATATTAAAGAACATCCATAGCACACCAATGGTAGTTACAATTGTAAAAACATGTACCAGCAGTAACACAAGTAGAAGTTTTAACCACAACTGAAATCTAAGACACCAGAGGCCAGAAAACAGCAACTTTTTTTCTTTGTTTGTTTGCATCAAAAAGAAAAAAAAAAAATCCAATGCAATCTGTAAGGCACAGACACTTATAGATGTGCTCACCATGAGTTTACTGTAAACAGATAATTATTTCTTCCAAAGTAGTGCATTCAGGGTACGCCTGCACACCCAGCCTTCATAGCAGATGAAGTTACATCCCTGAGGGAAAGCTATACTAGACCTGGGAACCACTGGACAAGGAATTTCACAATCAGTAGCTCAGGAATGTAAATATAGACAAGTTAAGAGCAAAGCCCAAACCACTGAAATTTCCTATTCTTCCATGGATAACCTTCACTTTCTTCTTCAGCTACTACAAATTTACCTCCACATTCATATCTGTCAAATGGCTCTAAAAGCATTTTAGCAAACACATTTTAGCAGTCCATATAAAATCACAGTATTTGTTGGGTTTTTTGTTTGTTTTGTTTTGTTTTTCTTGCCTAGATAATTTGGTTTAGCAAAGGTCTCTAAGCCTAGTAAGCTGCAGTAACAAGAAACCCGGATAACCCAGACTTTGTTTTTGTAGGCTATTTGTGAAAGATCTTGCTTTTCCTGATGCTATGTTTGCAAATGTTTTAGGAAAAATCCTTCCTGCTCAGTGCCAATATTCCAATACTATATCTTTTCTAAGAAACATGCCTTCAAGAAATTATTCTTCCTAGTAGTCGATCTTTTTCCTTAGAATATGTTGTTTCTCATCACTTTCCAGGTGACAATATTTCCTTAAAATGTTTCATCTGAAAAACTATTTTTACAATTGCTCTGGAAGAGAGAAAAAAAAAAAGAATCCAAACTATGTAATACGTAGTTCTTAGCAATTACTCTTCAACCTTAGCTCCAATAGACCTCAATATATACAGAACCTTGTTGGGTGGGAATGGCACGATTCAGCCTCAAATGTCTCCTGCAATTTGAAAAGCTCTTTCCCTGATTTTATTTGGCACTTTGAAATGTTATCCTTTTTCTGGTGAGTAATCCTGTGCTAGATTCTTTTCCTTCTTAAATGAACATTATTCTCACCCTGTATTGACTGACCACATCTATTATCACATGTAAGCAGCGTTAATCCTCCAGTAATTAACACCCTTATTAAAGTAATTTTAACCCAAAGAAGTTTAAATCACATTATTGGTTTTATTTAATTAAGCTACAGAGACTGTTTTACATTGCCATTTGAGGTTTCAACCTGCGTCTTTTCAATCTACCAGATAGGCAGCCTTCCCCCATTACCCACGTATTTCCATCTAGGAACTAGTCAAGGTTACTCTTTTCACAATTCACTTTTTAAGCCATACTCTGTGTCAACAGATGAAGACTTAGGCACTACACTGAACTCATGACCATTCTCTAAACTACCATTTGGATATGTATTTCAATGACATTATCAAATTGCGGACAAAATCTATACTTCCACAGGACTGAATATCCTGTTAGTGCTTAAAATGAATGAGCAGCTTTTACTATCTTCAGAGACACTAAACAACAGCAAAGCTTTTCTATTTAAAATTTAGGCTGGCAAAAAGATAGGAGAATCTGAATGCATTGAGTGCACATGCTACTTGCAAAGGTTTGGCACTTTTCCTGTTGCTTAGAAAATAAGTCAGTTTTTAAACCAGCCGTTTTTGTGTGTCTACTGCGTGTTCCTCTCTATGGGAAAGTATCTGGTAGCCCATGTGCTCTTACAGAGCTCAGGTAAGCTGCTCAATTGACGTGTTTGACACAAGGTCAAAAGATGAAAACTGTCTTCTGGTTTAACTGCATCATGTTACACTGTGCCCTCTGTAGGAGTGTGGGCTAATTGTGTGCACTCCTGGGACAATTCCTGGAGGCACGCTGTTGAAACCAGGAAAGCTTGCATTCTCCAGGTAATAAGACAACCTCATGGCTATGTGGATTCTATACATCATTAACTGTGCACTGAAAGTCCTTTCTTTCCTCGAGTAAAAACACCTCTTCAAACTTCTCCTGTTTAAAAAAAGTCTGTTCTTAGTGGGTCTCAGCATAAAGCACAGAAAATGATAAACACAGAAAGAAAAAAGGATAAGAACAATAAAATGCCTTTATAGAGGCACAGCATTTTTTCTCTCTCTTTTTTATGTCCTTCATGCCATATCTTCATTGTTTTCATCTCTTCATCTTCCAAAATCCATTCTTTCCTTTTACCCATTTCTTTGCATTTCTGTTCTTATTCATTCTCTTTTTTCTTTTTCTTTTTTTTTTTCTTTTCTCCTATCTTCACTCTATTATTGTGAAGTTCTCTAAGTTGTGCTGCTCTTTTGCCAATAATATGTGGGGGGAAAATCCTTTCCAAAAGTTTTTATATTTATTATTGAGGTGAAATTTATATTATATTGTATGGTATATTATATTGTACAAGCACTTTTGAAGATACAGTTATTTGTTCTAAGACACTATGGTCCAAATGAACATATAGTCATTTCTGAATGTATGGAAATGTATATTCCAAATGAACACTGTCATCTATGTAAATGTTTGTAAGCCTTGAATTGTGGAGGCACATAAAACAAAGAAACAGAAAAAAACCCTCCCTGCTTCCTTTAATTCACTGCTATTGTTCTGAAGCAGAGAATTCCTTGGATTCCTGGATTCCTTGTTGTATAAATTCTTGACTTTACAGAATTTTCAATTGTCCTTATAGTGACTCTCAAAGAATAGATGGATTATCTTTCTCATTTTACAGAAGAATCTGTTGCAAAATGAAAAAAAAAAGAGGGGGGGAGATGGGTGGGATATTCTGCCTATTGCCTGTGCTTGACAGGGAATTTGCAGAAGGTTTGGAATCTAAACATATTGATTGAAGCAACTGAAAACTGAGGGTAAACCTGCAGGGTTAAGCAGCTATTAGTGTAGCCCTGTATATACTACTTATAATGAGGGATATTACCTGGTTGGCTAAGGCTGAGTATGTAAGCAATTTTGAGGCAGAAATTACTGACTACACTGAAGCAGCTAGCAGCCCCATGGCTCCTTGATGGGTGACTAGGGCTCATAGATGCTAAGAACACAAATAACAAGTAACCTGAAAAGCAACAATTTTCTCTTCTTGTGTTGTTCATTTAACAATGCTCACTCATTAGTCATAGGAACCACATACCACCCACAGGATTCAGAGGAAGTCCTGTGGAGCTGGGGGCTCCCACACTGAACTCCATCCATCAGCTCAGAGCCACAGAAGGGCCCAGACACAATGGCAGAGATCCTGCAGCAACTGGCTGTCAGCAGAAAGACAACAGCTTGATATAATGTATTCTCAAACTCTAGCAAAGTCAGGCATTCAAATCTTGCTACAAGTAAAGCCTTCAGCGTGCATCTATGGCATTTCTGGTGGGACAAAGATAAAGGCAAGCATCAGCTGGCAAGCAAAGCTGCCAGGAAAAAAAACTGTCAGAGAAGTGCTTCATTCCAATAAATAGCTTCCACTGCACGGAATCTACATCAGTGACTCAAATAAAGGGTAAGCAGGAGTTAATAAATTTAATAGACAAATAGATCATATTTTTATATTTCAAGTAAAAGATTGAGAAATTATCTGAAAGTGAGCTCAGTGGCAACTTTCTACTAATAGGTACCTCTGCAAAAGAACGGAAAAGACTTCCAATGGAAATCTTTTTTTTTGCCTTTTTTCCGATGGAAAACCTTTTCCGTGTAAGGCTCATTTTTTTTGCTTTCTCTCATAACATCCTTGGAGATGCTGAGATTAAAACTTGACTGCTTCATAAGTAGTTTCCCAGAGACATAGCATGAAAGTTATTGAAGAAATCTAATATTTCATTTGAGAAAACTGAGACTTTTTGGTTCTGGTATTACAGACAAGGCATAACTGGTATACATACTTCGACTTCCGAGGATACAGCTATAGTGCCATTTACATCATAATCTTGCAGAGAATTCATCTGCAACTAAGGGATGAACTTTCTTGAACCAAAAGTTCTCCAGAGATATGGAGTATCATCATAATAATAGCTCTGTAGATTTTGAATGAACTGATTCCTTCTAAACACTGTCTTGTGAAAGTACTGTTGATTCTGAAAGATGATTAATTCTGACAGCTGGTACTTATCAGACAGGGACTCAGATATATCCATCTAAAGAGTCTTGACAGGAACTTTTGATATCTGCCTTGATTAACTTCTCCAGCAAAGTTTTTATTAATTTATGTGATGGCAGTATTTACAAGCTGGAACTCCGCTGCACTGCTTATGAAAAATCAAGCGTTCCACCTGCATGTGACAAAGAGATCAACAAAAGCCTTTGCTTTCTCAGCTCTAAAAACTGTAAGTTCATCTAACAACAGCAACCTTAAGCCTTGCTTAAGCAAGGCTTGTGCTCCTATGCAAACATACTATCTGCTGGTCTCAACATCAAGCTTCATGAATTCCAACATTTTCTAAATGATTTCTTGGCAGCTCATCTAACTTGTGCGTATATCTGGTTTCATAAGTGGACAACTTAGAGAACTGTGTTCCTTAAATGAACTAGCCCAAAGGAACAAGAAGGAATATTTTTTATTTTTGATAACTTACACAGTTACAGGTACCTAGAGCATTCTTCACTGTCAGTTAGGAAATGCCATTTATTTTAAGCATTGCAGACTTCAGAACGTAGTTTTTTGTGCATATTCTTTTGCACTTTTTTTCTGGAGAAATTCTCTGCTTTTTGCCAGAGATGAAGTAGTGTATCTTGTAGCTAAACAGCCACTTGTACATTGTTTTAGTTAGGTAAGCTATTGATAGGGCTCCTGAAGGGAAGTAGTAGAATTTGTACAGTGAGATTTTAAAATCTATTTTTCAGGTATGCCTTTCATGCCAGTATGTCAGGATGTAGCATGAAAACCTGATGCAGTATCAGTGTGTTACTTGCACTCCTCTGATGAAAAAGGGACATTCAGAAGCTGACCTGGCTACAGACCATTTTGCAATGGATTTGATGAATGATTTAATGTGCCAAAGAACACAGATCTAATAACTGGCACGTGTGCCTTTAGCTCCTGACAGCAATGGGGCAGGAATACCTACTGCCAGGAAATGACTGACTTGCCACCCTGCTTTGATTATCCAAATCCTTATCAAGATAGTGTATCTAAAGCTGTGCTTGGTGTTGACCCTCCCCACTGCTAATTTCTGTGCATTTGTTTCCAAAGCTTCCTAATTCTTACCAGCTGGCAAGTATAAATCCCATCCCAGTAATGAGCTGCCTTTTGTGTACAGAGCACTGATTGAGATCTTCCTCAAAGATATCTACACACACAATTTGCCCTACTGTGATTACCTACAGGCTTTGCAAAGCCTAGGCAAAAAGTCAAAAGCAGGAGTTTCCTTTGGGAAATATAAGTGCATACAAATTCTTATGTTTGTCAGAAGAATTCTCATTTATTTGTAAGTCTACAGTACTCAGAAAATGCACTGTGTATTCTCTCGCACGCTGGATAACATATTTATATTCATAACTGTGTTATTTGGAATACAAGTATGTATATGCATGTTATCCAAGTATGACACAAATAGATGAGAAATTGAGCCTTGCAGTGTCTCTGCCCTGTTCAATGTGTGGACTAAAATCCTCTTTCTTCCTTTAGTAGGGATCCAATTTATGGAGAAAAAGGCCAAGAAGAGTTGCTTCCTTCTCCAGCAAAGTGAGGGTCTGTGACCTGAAATCCAGAGAGGTGCAGCTCCTGTTTTGTTGCTGTCTGAAACTTGAGCTTCTTTCTTTAGCTGAATAAGCAGCATTGCACTGAAAACTAGAGAAGTGCAAATCCCATTACATAGCACCCTGAGGCTGGGCTTCATGTTACAGATGTAACATGCTCCTTTGCTTGTTCAGAGAAGCTGGGGAGTGAAGGTGGGGGGAGAAAGGGATCAGTACGCATTGTCAAAGAGCCTCTGTGAAGATGAAAGTCTCAACAATTTCCCTCAGGAAGGGGAAGATGAAATATTCAATACTACCTGATAATTAAAAATTCAAACCACTGTCTTATGAAAGAGAGGTTTACTTTTATCTTTAAACTATGAGGATTTTAAAGTCTTATTCCTGAATATACAGTTAGTGACTTCTCCCTCCTGGAAAAACCTAATGGTTTCTCTGGTTAAGACTTGTGGAGCAGGGCCCAGGGGTGGCTAACTCATTTCAAAGCCAAGGCAATCTGCAGGCACAGGATGCCTGTAGAACCCATGCTCTACAAGAATAATTGTAGACTGTTTTGGCAACAGCCTACAACTTATTCTCTGACATCTACTGAAGGGCAGACAACCCAGTGGCTGAGATTAAAGTCCAGCAATCTGTTCCACATTTTCTACTCATGAGTCACCACTGAGTTTATCAGGACAGTAACAGCTCTCACTGATGAATGAGAAGCAAATTTGGGTAACAGAAGAAAAGAAAGGTTACTAATGAGAATTTTCAGTTTCAAATAAACTTACATCTGTTGCATGCAGCTCTACTGTTCAGAAGTTTAGCAGTATTTCTCGCCAAGAAATACACCAGAAAATGCATTACAAAGTAAGTGGACAAGTAGCCCAAGAAACTATTAATCCAGTTTCCATTATGCTTTGCAAACAGAAGAAAATGCACTATGCTGTTAAATATAAGATATAAATTTTTAGAAGAAAAATGTATTGTGCATTGAAAATTACTTATGCTTATGGAAACACATGCTTATTCACACACGCATACAGAAGTCTGAGAAAAATGTATCTGCTAATGTTTCCATGGTATATTTTTCTGTATATTAGCTGCATTGATTGCATTACAATTTTGCATCTAATGTGTGTCTAATGTTATCAGAATGTTAACATATACAGCTGAAAAATACTTCCCTCATCACCTCTGAGGAATTTATGGACCCTGTCATTCACAGCCATTGGTCTCACAGTCTGTAAACTATATTACCACATGGGTGGAGACTCCTGTGGTGGCTCCTTAACTTGGAACTTGCTAACCTGGTGGTTACCTACAATACCTGATTCTGCTTCATTTCAGATGGCTATTCCTGTTGCAGGAACAGCACTGAAAGCAACTGGAAAATATTAATGTCACTTCCTCAATTGCCAAGAGAAAACATAGTTATCTTCACACTCCTGCTGAAACAAGAAATTTCCACAGTCATCAAACCAGCCTAGTACTTGTCTGACACGAGTCAGTAGAGGAAGACCTGTCTGAAACTGAAGTAATGGTCGTGCTGGAGGGAAGCACAAGAAATCACTCGTAAAGTCTAAGGTGAAAAAAAATAAAATGAAATCGGCAGCTTAGGTTGTAACTGTGCAGGCAATGATTTTATTTCAAGAATAGGCATTTATTCCCTCTCAGTTAGTTAAGAAGCATGAAATTTGCCCTGGGAAATTACCGCTAGTGATACAACATACACCTGGATCTCTAAGGTTACTACTAGGTTATCATTATTGTCCACTACACACTGCACGGGCTCTCCAAAGAAGAGCACACACATTCTAATATTCAGGCCTTCTCTCCATAGTGTTTAAATGTGCAGGACATCCAAGAAGCAGCTGCCTCACATTCCAGAACAGTAACACTAATTTTTGGACACTAAAGAACAGATCATAACCAGGACAAAACTAATTCACGGAGAAGGCAGAGCTTTCTCAGAGACTAATTCAGGTAGGATGAACTAAGACTTGTTTACTTTCAAAGGTTAATTCCAATTGACCTAGGATCTGAAATGGTAGTAAAATCCCCAAAGTTCATTCCACCTCATTTTGGGCCAGTGCACTATTTACCCAGGCTCCCTATATAGTCAGTAGCAAGAGATTATCTTCTGAGAGCAATGCAGGTCGCAGGTGAGCTGGGCCATCTTCATGAGATGCCAAAGACCATTCTCTTTAAAGAGTCACATGCCACTTTGATAATCGCCTTGATGAGCCGGCTTGCTCCTCAGTGCTTTAAGTAAGGGAGGTGAAATGGTGCACCCAGGTATGACCTCAAGTCAAACCTCAAAAAAACAGCATATGACACAATTACAGCAGCTGTACAGAGATGTGTAAATGTGTACAGAAATGTTTGTGTATATAAATTTTCTTAACAGCTGCTTGCTGCTTTAGTAGCTGCTAAATTAGCTTTTAGAAATTAGTTTTTAGAAGATCATGGTCATCGGATTCTTAATTAGTAGAGGGGATTGTATATTAGTATTCTCTCTGCAGTAAACCTTAGGTAGCTCTCTAAGAAGTTTCTGTATGTTATTCCATGGTTCTATAGCCACTGCCCGTGTTAACAGGTCTGAAGTACAATACCTTCTTATCAGCGCAGAGATGGCACTACATAGTTACATATATCCTTTGGAGAATAGTTCAGAGGCTGTCGTGCAATGACTTACAGAGATGCAAAAGCCAAGCGTGTTTTTTTGCTACACTTGTTACTTATCCACCCATGCAAAGCAAATATAATGGACTCTTCCATTTTTAGTCAATCACTTGCACAAAGCAGATTGCCGGAACGTGAAACTATCCTGGATTAATTTTTCTAGATTATATCATGTGACATATAAGTTCTTAAGTTCTTCAGAAATTGTGCCCTGTCCCAAAAGTTTTCTGTTTTGTCTGACAAAAATAAATAGCAGAAAACAACCAAAACATTTAAATTAGAAAGAAGTCTATGCACGCAAAAGTCTTCCTCCAGGCAGAAGAACATAGAATGGAGAACAAATGCACCTTGTGTGATAAACCAACTGCATGGAATAAGTCATCTCTATAAGATGCTGAGATCCTGAAGTTACGGGAACAGAACAAAAATCTTTATTGACCAGGGTTTCTCCAGATTAAGCTTCTTTAAGGAATACATTAAGTATTTACAAAAGTGTAAGAGGAGACAGTATAAGAAGAAATAGCTGCTCAAAGAGGACACTGATAAGTGCCTGCCCTATTGCCATTTTCAGCTTCTTGGAGCTTTCTGCAGATACTGTGGTTTTTGTTTTTTGTTTTTTCAGAAGCAATTCTCTCATGTCAACTTTCTGTTTGCTCTTTTGCATTTGTGGGAAGAAGGAAGGAAGCTTTGCAGGGAACAACGTACTGTTCATACTGCCTTCAGTAACTGTTAGGATGAAAATTCTAACAGCAATTCTTTTCAAATCTGCTTCTCTCCCTGTGGTAATCATCCAACTGTAGCTCTTCCCTCTCTTTCTTCCAAGCTTGTTCCTTGTAAGTCGCTTTACCTCCTTAGGAAAATGTGCTACAATATCCTACTGCCCAATCCTCATTAATCTTACACATTGTCCTAGTACAACACAGAGAGAGTAAGCTGTTGTTGAGATAACTGGCTTCCATTAGCAAGCATGTGATTGGCAGGACGATAAAGTCTTTTCCCTTGCAGGTCAGCTGCTTTTTAAGAAGAGGGCAATCCTGCTGATCCATCTTTTAGTTACAGTCTCTCACTGAGTCCCAAATCTCTTGCCTTTTAGCTTTGATACGGTTCAAGCTCTCCCTCTTGTATCAGCCCCTACCTGTCATCAGCTCCTCTGTACCAAACAGCCAATATCAGGAGTTTGACCTCAGGGCACAGTCCGGGTGGGCAGGTAAAACCTGACCACTGGACCTACTTCCTTATCTTTCATATCCTGCAATTCATGAAGAAGTATCAAATTCAAACTAAAAAACAGAAGCATGACCTTTTATAAGAACTTTCTGAAAAAGGCTCTGTTGCTTTTCTAAGTATTCTTGAAAAGAACTGTCATCCACCCTATTAAGATAAAAATGGATCACAAATAAGGAAGAGATGGAAAACACTGCAAATGCTTATGAAATGCTAAGCATTATTTTTAATGTGCTCTTGCAGTACCTAACCACTTTTGGCACAGCATGCAGTGATATGGTAAAAACAAAACAAAACAAATATACCAGACCTGTTTATACATACATGCTTAGATTGCAACCTACACTTATGCTGTTTATAAGGCTTTCAAAATCAATGAGATTTCCACGGGATGCAGAGCGTTCTCTACAAAATGTTATTTGCACCAAGAGAATTCTAAATGTAAATTGCTAACATAAACTGACTGCTATCACAGGCAACATAATCCTTATTTACATGATATGCTCAACAGCTGGTACTTAATACATACAAAATATTATTTATTTCCCATAGCAAGTATGTGCATGCCCTGGATAGCTGCATATGCTTCTGCATAGCTGGAAATCACGTTTTCCCTTGAAACAAACATAGGCTCCACAAAGATTTATAACGCTCAGGCAGATGAAAGAAATGATGCCAAAAATCTCTCAACATCCTCTCCCTTTAAGTAAATTGTCTTCATACAAATTGGAAGATGTTTAGTCAGTTCTAACACTGATAATAAAAGGAGAGTAAAGGAGAAACCGAAAGAGGAAGGCCGTTAGTCAAGGCAAGACATGTACTTTGCCAGACTTAAACTATCAAATATGTTGAAGTCTGGTGCTCCTAATATTTAGGTATCTCATTAATGAATCTTATGGCCATGATCCTACATTCTTTTCAGACAGGCCAGGCTTATCCTATTGTAGATATTGTTCATTATGTTATGTTCCGCTAAGAATATAATGGGCAAATCTACCTTTAAACTTTCTCATTTAAAAATACACTCAGTCCTTTCTAATTATCAGGAGAAACCAGAACACTGTTGCCAAGGGAATTTTCCCTTCTGAAATGCCCTTCTATTATCTTAATGTGAAAAAAAAAACTACTAAACTACTAAAAGCAAACATGTTCTTACTACATAGATAATTTTGCATTTCTACTCTTTTCTGATGACTTTGACAGACGCATAATGGTGCTGAAAAATCTTATCAGCATCTGCAGAAAGCTAAAGGGCCTCCTTGCGCAGCTAATGTTCCATTTCACTATTTAAATGACACTTTCTACTTGAAATTTTGTGAAACAAATTCTTCTTTAAAATTTACTTCAAGTATGAAAGGTTTATGAAAATGAATTGCTATGGTTGGATATATTATCAGAATTTAGAGAGCAGAGAATAGAAATGACTACATGAAATTAAGATAAGTTAACTTTAGTCTGGAAAACAGCCTTCCTTTTGACAAGAACTGAGAAAAAGTGCTTTCAATAGTAAGGCACTTTAACTTAATTTTGGTATAGAATAGAGATCAGCCAGCTGGAATAAAGTGACTTTCTAACTGTTTAAAAGAATATGTACTAAGTTAAGTAAAGGAAACGTTAAATAATACTATGCTTGATTCTACTCTCCAGGGAGTCATTCCCTAGAAAGGAGCAATTGCTCAGAATGAAACAATGGTAACAGCACACCAGGGTAACATGTGTACTCTTTCAAAAAAAAAGCATTGCAGGATCTTTACAAAACAGTCAGGACCAAAATTCAATGTTTTATCCATGTAATAATACCACCAGTAGCACAGTGCCCCCTAACACCACCTTGAAAAAATAGTTTTATACTAAATAACAGAGCGTAGTGCCACTAGTAACACTTCAAGTAACCGCTTTTCAAAACCAATTACAGGGGAATGCTAAAACATGAAAGGTTCTCGAATTTAATAACTCCAGCATTGGTCAAAAGGGGAAATTAGTAGGATAAAAAATAACAACTAGTGTCTTACTTGTCTGAGGTCGATGAAAGCTAACTGCAGGGTGTCTCCCTGGAATCCTGGCACAGGCTCAGAACTAGCAAACACTGCAAGAAAAAAATTAAAATTATGGATGTAGATTTTTTATAATCTAACATAAAAATTAGCTGTATGCATTATAAATGATAGCTAGCATTAAAATGAAATCAGTTTGATGCAAACACATTACAACTATTCAACCCACCCACCCAGCCAACAAACAAAACTTTCCAAGAACAATACCTTTAGGAGGACATTTAGCTTACAATTCTAAACCAGCAATAACCTTACAAACATTAAAGCCAACAACTTTACATTTTCAGCCTGAGGTGAGTGATTACTGAGGTATTTTGAAATAACACCAATTCCATGGCTGTCAACATATTTTCAAACATCTGCTTTTGTTACAGCATCTGCTCTATAAAACCCCACCTCTATCCAAACAGCAATAAAAGACAGTAAGGTGGAAGCTTGTTTAATGTGTGGACGACAGGTGGAAAACTGTAAGTGCCACAGTCAGAACAGAACTGAAATGCCTGTTCATGATAATGAACTTCTGCTCTTCTTGAACCCAAAAACAGACTGACAAAATTGGGAGGTAAAGCTATCTGCTAAGTACAAAAAATGGTAACACATACGAATGCAACAAACTAGCTATTTATTTAAGTTAGGAAACCTCAAAGACTTTCAAACCTAAAAATTAACAAATGTATTATTTATTTTAATTTCACATGCAATTTGAAGGCAACTAAAGAAAAGACAATAATCTATAAAAGAAGGGTAACATCACAGATTTCTGTTATTATTAAGTAAAAACAGTAAAATTAGAAATTCATTAAAACTACAAATCCCCAAAATAGTACATCATAGTTAAACTAATCAAGAAATATCACAAAGCGTTGATGTACTATAAAGAAGGTCAATGCTTTCAGGAAAGAGAAAACAACAAAGCTTTCCATCAGCCCCCTCCCTTGTTCATGTCACAGAGAGCTACCAAATTAAGACTTCAGCAGTTTCCCACTTCCTTCTATGAAAATCACATGAACAGAAGCTCAGCAAAATGTCCTGACATTTCAGATGGCTTCAGGATGTACTCAAAAGAAGCACTGATGGGATGGAATTTTATAGCCCACATGTTGAAAAGTATCCACTTCCGGGCACTGCCTTTTCTTAAATGTAAAGTAGTAAGTAAAAAGCTATATGATGATAACATTTAAAAAGTTGGACATCAGACACAACGAGGCACATGCTATGTAATCAGTAGTCTTATATATGATCAGAAGGCCTGCTCATGAACTCAATCCAGCCCTTCAGACAGCAGTACTTCAGTAGCCTAATAACCAAAGTCAAGGAAGTCTTTAACTGTGTGCAAAAAGATGAAAAGGAAATTATCACCGATTTACTGTTTCTCTTAACACAAGAAATAATAGACAATGAAATAAATGGAGAGAATTTTGCAAATCAAAATACTTTCTCATAGAACACAGTACAATTATGGGACTCATTCTTACGACAGGTTGTGCATAACAGAAAAACAAATGAGGAACAAGTATAAATGTAAAAAATGTTTATTTGTAATACAGGCCCTTAAACAATGATTAAACATAATAGTCTGAATACACCGTTCGTTAAATCCCTATGTACTGCTGGGAGATGGATCTGCAACGGGAAGGGTCACTCAATAAACAGCTGGTGTTTTATGATCTTCTCTAAATACTGTCACTGATCACTTCTGGGGAGAGGATGTTTGGTTAAAGGGAGCCTTAGCCTCACTCAGTTGGTAGTTCTCATGTTCTTATCCCAGTCACACATTCATAAGGGACATTTACAGAAACACCAGAAACACCCACCGCCTCATATATCCACTCAGGTAAGACATTCGACTTCAAAAGAGTTGAAGAGAATTTTTCTTATGCTTGTTGTCTTGAGCAGTCAACAAACTAGATATTGCTCATGTGGCTAATATAGTTGGGAATTTACCCTAACATATTTAATAATGCAATATTTGTTTCACTAGAAAGCACCTACTACTCAGGTAGCTACAGAGCAAGCATGCAAGGCCTCAAACTAAATTACTGTATATGCTCCATCCTCTTTAATTACAATTTTCTGTTATAAACTTATTTATGGGGGCATTTATGATAACAAAAATATTTATTCTTATATTTGGGTCATTTTTGACAGGTGACTACAGCAGAATTTTCTTCATTATTAAAATTTCATGAGTTCAAAGGGCAAAAAGATAATCTACTTATGGTAACAGTCAGACAGTCCCACTCAGCTCAGGGCTTCAAAGTTTTGCAAAAACTTTGCAAAAATTTTACAAAGCTAATTAAATATTTTCTACTGCACAGCATTTTAGGAAGATATTATATAAGAACTGGATTAACATTCTTAATGTCTTTGTCCTAAGGGTCCTTTTCCAGACAGTAATGAAACATTGTCATATATAGATCTTTAAGAATATTTACCCCCTACATGTTAATCTTAAAGAGAATTTGGAGGGGTAGGGGGCTACTTGTTTGTTTACTTTAGCACGCATAAGGACATTCAGGAATTTTACAATATCTGAGAGTGAAAATGCAAAGATCACCATCAAGACTATTGAATACAAGGGCAAACAACTAACTGCTTGGCAGTTTGAATTAGAAACTTCAATGCTTTCAGAAAAATAAGTTGATTATATGCATTAGATGAATCTACTCTTCACAGAGATATTGTTAACAACTTTCCCTGCGCTTTGTTAACACCTTGTTGTCCTTTTCTGAGTATATAAGGCTAGATCTTTGGTAGAATGTGTGGTCACAGCACACCCAAGCTCCTCACTGTTAAGCACATAAATACAGTTCATGTAACAATCAGTTTGGAAATTTACAGGAGGCAGAATTCAGTGAAAAGAAAAAAAAAGATTTAACAATACAAAATGGGCTATGAGTTAACAGGTACACAGGAATGGTAAACTTAAATGTTGCAAGGACGGCTTTACTCTATTTTAAGCATTTCATCTTGCTCTTTTCATTACATTTTGTATACAGGATATATGTGAACTGATATATATATATATATATCTGATGGATATATTACAAGAAAGCTTTTGTCTGCTAAAATGGAATTGAAGACGTCTGTGAGTAGTAATGAATTTCTGTGCACTTCTGGATTTATTAACAGGTCCCTTCATTGTATTCTCTCAAAACACAGTCCCTTGGCTATCATTCATGTATGCTCTGCTGGTCTGGGAATTCAGTACTTATCTTATTTTCTGACAGTTTGCATCTCAATTACAAAAATTAAAATCAGGGCCAGACTTTGGATCAAAAACTGAATTAGGGCAGCTTTCCTCAGTGTCACAGTATCAATTTTCAAGTCAAAGGCAGAGTTGCAACTGTATTTTTAAATGAAGAGCAGAGAACTGGTGAGTATTGGAGCAGCCTTTGGCCACTTTGCAGCCCTGCTGGATGCTCCAGCTGTTCAAACAGGCCGGGGGGAGCCACACTGAGAGGGCCACCAGCTGCCAGGCCCCAGCCCTCCCCCAGCCCTGCCAGGCATCGCTGCTTCTCCTGCTCTTCTGCTGACATATGTGGCCAGCAGATGAAGGATGGTCTCAAGTGAGCCAAGTTGACCTGGCCTTGTAGATGGAAGACAGGCAGGTAAAGTGAGGGGCCGCTGGAGGAGAGAACTATGTTTTTTCAAGAGAAAACAGCTTCTGGCATACTCACCCGGAGATCACCTCTGCGTATGCTCAACAGAGAGCGCATGGGTCAAGAATCCCACTTGCTCTTGGACATTGCAGCTCTCAATACAGAGCACTGGTTGGCAGGTATATTGCAACCTGCCTTGCACTAAGTCTGCTAATTGATGCTGTCCCAGAATTTCTTTCACTCTCACTGACAGAGTTAAAAACCTTCCCATCCTTGTACAGACTCATGGCTGGATGAAAAAGGAAGCCTACTCAATTGTCCCTCCTGCTGATTGATCCTTCCTCACACTTCATCTATATTAAAACACACACAAGTATTACAAAAGCTACTGATAAATTTTCCAACAATTAGAATTTCTGACTGGTCCTACTTAATGAAATGCTGATGCAAGGTATCTAGATCTGGATTGTGTTGTAAATTAAAGCATTATGTTCACTTAAATTGCAGTGTGAACATTAAAGCAAAAGGAAGTTATCTACACTTGTATTTATAGAATCACAGAATCAGAATTGCTCAGGTTGGAAAAGACCTTAAAGATCATCAAGCCCAACCCTAACCTAACCATACTACCCTGACAACCCCCCGCTAAATCATGTCCCTGAGCATGTATCAACTTGATCAAAAAATATATATTTATTTCTGTGAAAGCAGAAAACACAGTGTGAAAACTACTTGTGTGAAGAAGAAGTCAACACATTTTTGTATGTTTGGATCTCTTCAGCAAAATGACTGGGTAATAATGCAGCTGTGAAGCATTTTGTCTGAGTCGGACAAATAAATACAATCACTATGTAATACAACATTCTACATAAAATTTTCATATTTTAAAATCTATATTAAATTGCATACAATATTTTTCCAACACATTTCTTTGACAATCAGAAAGATACTTCTATATCTATCTCTGCATTTCACAAATATCACTGTTCAAAGGCTTGTTGGATTGCTGTAGATTTTTGATTCCTTAACACAAACAGCACACATTCCCAAAGTCATCTCTGTGTCTAGAAAGCTCTTGTGCTATTATCTACACCTTGCTTCTCATAAAGTGAGATACACCAATCCATATCTGAATTCCATCTTCAAGAAACGGCAAATGTCTTTCCTTCCCAACCCATTTTCTTCCTTTGCACACTGAAATGCAAGGTACAGGCAAAGGACATTCACTGGGCTATCTTCAGTGGAAACAAGTACATACACAGTATTTTTCTGAACACTGTTGTAAGAAATCAATTATCCTAATGGAAAATCACAATTAAGAAAGAATGACACAAAAAACAAAAGTAAACACTGTTCTAGTTCATAAATATGTAGAGAGAGTGTAATATACTTCAATTAGAACAAGACATTCTGAAATCAAACTTACAGCTTTTGTAATGTTTGGAAGGAATATGCAAAACTGAAGAACAAAGCAAGACGATCAATACTATTTTTAAATCAACCAAGAAGACCATCTGATACTGTTGTTAAGCAAAAGCATCATGAAGATACTTTCAGATTTTCTGCTCTGCCTCTTAAATTCAGGTACTTTTCATAGAAATGAAGTGCAGGATAATGAAATCCCAGTGATCACCACAAGATAACTTCCTTCCCTTCCGCCTTAATTTCCTGGAAGTCCAATTATCATTTTACCTGGTTAGTACAATTCTTATGAATTTTAACATTTACAGACTTAACAGCCCATTAATAGACTGTTGGGTTGGTTATCAGATTGCCGATTGCCTTTTCTGACTAGTAATCACATTTTCCTGCATTTATCTAGATATCCCCCATTTCATACTAGAAATAATAAAAATGCAATGTTAAAAATCAAAACAAGTATCTAGAATATTGCCAACAACGTACTAAAAATGCATCTTCAAATATTCAGAACTTTCTATATTTCACATGAATTTTTAGTTCAGGATGCATCTCAGTATACTCTGCCTTGCCTATAAGTAAAATGTCAAATCCATGTATAGAATACAGTAGAAAACTACCTGATATTTGTGGATTATTCGCACACACTGAGCACTAATTGAAATGTCTCTGTTGCACTCAAAGTGTCAAAGAATAAAGCTGGGAGAGAGTGATGAACAAGAACATAAATCACAGGCATCACAGTGAGGCCTGGAATGTGCCTGTGCTGGACCTTATGAATGAAACTGCAACAGCAAAGCAGTCTCTGAACAATACCCAGTGCCATTCCACAGAATCAGAAGGTAAGACATCATTTACCGCAGAGTATTATTCGGCCAAGCTGCCATAGCTATCTTTAAGCATCCCAAAGGGTTTCTGTGTGAAACCATTTTCTTTTTCTACTATGCTTTAAAAGCATTGTAAAAAGAAATAATTAAAGTTTAATCTATTTACAGTTGTACATAATTCAGACATTAGAAACAGAATAACAAGGCAGAGGGCGAGCGCTCTCTACTATTATGCTGTTTGTTTAGAAGGCAAATGATTGTGTAGTGGATGCACCAGTTCAGCTTGTCTGGGTGAACAATTCAGTATCAGCATTATGAATATTATGCAATTTGCTTTCACAGCCATGATCTTTTCTTAAAATTGGGAAAGCAGATGAATGCACACACACATATCCCTACCCATGTACTAGAGAAGAACACTTACATTTGCATTATCAAATGCACTAAGTATCAAACATCAAAACATCATCTGTGGCCAACTTGTGCAATTACATCCTAAGACAAACCATAACGTTATGATCACAAATATTATCGGTTGTTCCAAAAGTAATGCCTCTTATTTAGAAACTACAACAGATACAAAGAGTACAAAACGGGTAAATACTCTGCTACAAAACACTATTTTTCAACATAGTTACCATCATTAGTTACGCATTTTCACCAGCCATGAACAAGAGCCTGCATGCTTGTAAACATCTGCATGGCCATCCAGAGCATGGCTTGCATTTCACACTGCTGTTGCCACTGTTGAAATGCACCACCCCCACCTCATTCACATCCACTGTTTGGTCTCCATAAACATTCAGCAAGCATTGACTACTGTCAATCGGTGCCATTTTTTCTGCATGGAGGAATTCAGTTTCACACTTTTGCTTCATATGCACTTCCATGTCAGACGCCATTGTATCAGAGTGCCCCTCTGCTGCCATCTGTCACATGGCAACAACACTTAAAGGAATACTGGTGGGAAAGTTCAACCTCTACTGCCATACCACCAACAACCTCTGATGCCGTGGGCCAACAGAATAAAATCTGAGGCGTTACTTTTGGAGCAGCCCTTGTATTTTTTTTTCCAAACAGATCCTGATCCTGTCAGTTCACCCCATGCACTGAAAAGCCTTAAGGCTGCAATACGAAGGGCCTGTCAGAAAGGTGCCTTCATTTCTTGCTGCAGAGTTTTAAATGGAATGTAACAAATAGAGCAGGAAGAGAAAGACGTGCTTGTGGGCATCAAAAATTTCTATTAACTTTGCCCCTGGAATCCTTTGTGATGCTAACTAAATTGCTTGAAAACAAATTTCCAATTTCCCATAGCTGGCTGCTAATTGAGCAGACATCAGGTTTCTTTTTCACATGTCCAAGCTAAACACAAGAGGAAACGCAGAACTGCCACATTCTAGAGAGGTCACTAAGATCACTGAAATCTGTGCCTCAGACATATAAGAGGAAAGATAATTTGGGGAAAAAAATACAAAACAACAACAAGCAGAGCATGAGAAACTAAAGATATGCATTAAAGAAGTCCTAGCAAGCCTTCTTAGTGAACCTCAGCCATCAACTGCAAAAATAGGCATAAAATCTACTCACATCACAACAATGTTATGAAGTGACTTCCTTAATGCAGAGTAAAAGCTCACCTTACAGTGGTGAATTCCATGTAAAACACGGGGAAATTAATTCTGTCATCAGTGCTAGATTCAACCAGCTTTATTAAATAATTCTGACACTATATTTTGAATAGTAAGTTGATGTCTATTAAATGAGCACGACCACTCTGCACAGTGAGTAAGCAGTGGTTCTAGGAAGGAGAAAACTCTTTGTAACAGCATAATTAAAATCTGTATTGTAATAAATCATCTCAAGTGGGAAAATTAAAATTTCACAGACATTTGACTTTTTTGTGCTTAATTTTATAACCATAATATTTATGCAGTATTTCTGGTCAATTTTGTGCTAGACCATAGTCTTTTTACTGGATGTAGTGATTATGATTCCATTAGGAGTAGCAACAGCTGTATACTTCAATCAGATACTAAAGTTAAAAAAAAAAAATCTTAATTTTTTTCCCAAAGTTGTTAGCCTACTTACTTGTAAGTACTTTCAAAGGAAGTTGTAATTTAATCGTATTAAAAACAGCAACAACAAACTGGCAAAACTTTAGTAGATTATAGAAAAAGATGACTATATGGTCAACATTAAATACTTTTTTTTGTAATTTTAAGACAGACATAGGTAAGAATATCAGAACGTCTACTTACATTCACACTGTATCACATCTAAATTAAACTGCTGAATTGCTCCCATGCTTATTTGTTTTAATTCAGTGTCCAGTAGCATCTGCATTAGAGATGTTGAAAGATGCTGGCACGCTGACATGCAAGCTGTCTGGGCCACTTTTCCCTAGTAGAAAGAGCAACACATTTTTAGATAGAAACAAATGATATATTACTAAGGAACAGCTTATCTGATTTGATCTTATTATATGCTCAAAGTCTTAATGACACAGGACTTAGATTAGAATAAGAATGATCACAATTTTTGCTGTTTCTCTGGCCTGTTAGCTTTGTTTCTATTAAATCAATTAGGAAACTAAATTAAATGGATGTCAAACAATTATCGATACTTCTTCCAGAAATCCAACAGCCTTCAAGAATACAAGGACATTTCTAAATAAAGAAGAGCATAATAACAATATAAGCTGTGGATGCATGAGTGTGAATTTTTTGGTTTTTTTTTACTCAGATAGAATGAAAGCAAAAACGTATATCAACCTGCTACATATTTTTAACAATAGTCATTAAAAAAAAAGAGATATTAACCAAAACCATTGATTTCAGTTGGGGCATTTCTCATAGCAGCTTATGCTAATCATGGACACCTTAGTTGCCTGAACTCCACCTCAAAGATTGTTGATAAATTATTGAAAATATTCATGATATCCATCACCTTTTTTGGGTGCTTAATAAATCAGTGCTGTCAGTAATCAACCATGTACAAAATGAAATGCAGCCCTCTGCTGTACAGAATAGAAATAATTTTTCAATCACAGTCTAGTTAGTAACATTTCTCTTTACAAAGTATATGTAATTGACACAAATCATTTCCAGACCAGAGAACAATAAAACAAATCATAAAAATCAGAAGTTAATCTTATAAATTATTAACATTTTAGTACATAAAATTATTTTAAAAATATGGAAATTCTGCTATAGAAGAAAAACCAATTAAGAGCAGATTATCAGATGCCAACATTCTATTCATAGCAAGGCAACCTTCAAAAGTACAGAGATCTTGGTTTGCAAATGAAATTATAATAAGCTATGGTTTTATGAGCTTAAACCATGCTTTTCAATTAATGCAGATGTTTACAATGTATACTGAAACAAAGGTAACTATTTACATGTTTATATGAAAGAAATCATAAATATGTAATCCACCTACTGGGACATAAACCACTGCCATTTTACTACTACCCAACAGTAAAGTGATGACAACTATTCTCTAAAGCAATGGTTCCCCAACTGCTTTGTGCAAGGTCAGGATGGTCAATTCACTGTTGGCTCACAGAAACACATATAAGCCATGAGAAGTGCTAAGGACTGACAGCAGTTCACTGTTCAAAAAGTTTGTGAAGTTCTGAAGATCTTGTCCTTAATAGGATGACTTGTGCATATTATTGAATTTTCATGCACACATTAAATGGCTTTTGCTAATACCTCTTAAGCTTTAAAATACCTTGAACTGCTAGGAGCTTTATATTCTAAAATGAGATGTCAGTTTCTTAATCGAACACCTCAGAAAAGCAAATAACATTTTTGACCAAAACAGATGAACTGACAACAAGGAATGTAAGAAACAATGCAAGAACAGCATGCTTAAAAGTCTCCCAAATCCAATGGTAATTACACTGGGAGACATGTAGCTCTGCTCCCCAAGCAGAACAATATCAATATG
>JAOWBP010003659.1:18833924-18850627 GCA_028571105.1 Tragopan temminckii
TTACTAGTGCCCTTTCAAGTGGCACAAAGTAAAGGATATATTTGAATAAGAACGGGGACTTGTTTCAATGATGCTCAATTAGCAAGAATTAAATGATTTTTTTTTTTTTAATCAGAATTACTTAACTGAAAACAACCAAACCCAAGGCCTCCATATCTCCAAAAATGGAGGACTTGCACCAATTCAGTGCTCTTTGAACCAATGAATGTGTACACAGAACTGTACAATGAAGGACATCTGAGGACTTGCCTGCTCCAGAAAACTACCTAACTTCTTAGACTATTTGTAAATGAGCTGTTGTTTGCATTACTTCTAGAGTATTCAAATGCATTTTCGAAGTATTATCATAGGTAAGCATCATCAACATACTGAAACATCTGAAGCACATCTGTACTGAAAATACTGAAATATTCATTGCTAGCATGCATTCAATTAAAAAATCACATATTTTTTCAAAATCTTAAAATTATAAAATAAAATAATGCTCCAGTGGATTGAAATTACACTTAATTTTGAAAACTTACAGGTAAATGAGTAAAAACTTGAAATGTGCTTCTTAAGAAGTTAATGAGGTCCATTAAGTATCCACTGGCTCTTCCATCTGATTCAGACATTGTCCAGTCATAGTCAGCAATCTGAATAAATTCATCTATTTTTTGGTTTAGTTTTGTATATATTTCTCCTTCTGCAGCATGCCTTGCATCCTGAGGAGGAAAAAAAAAAAAAAAAGACTGCACAATTACCAGAACTCTAAAATATTACTAGAACATAGATTAAATATTTTTAATCAATGAAACTGAAGTCTTACAGGTTGTTATTTTTTAGGGTTAAAAAAAAAGTTTGTTAGCTTGTGTCTTCAAGCAGTAAGTATGAAGCTAATTTTTAAAAATTCCTATGATGCATGCTATAAGTATACATAAGTATATTTAAGAGAATAATCTAGATTCTCAGAAATCAAGAAAATATATTTGAATTTGGAAACAAAACAATTCCTTTACTCTCTTCCACAACGATCATGTCTCAGCTTTAAAAATTTATTAACCCTAGAGATAAGATTTATTTAATCTATTTTACAAAGTGAATAACAAAAGTACCCAATTATTTGATGTGTTATGGCAGGAGGTCCAGTAATCATTGCACATGTACATAACACATAATTGAAATAGCACTTTTACTGCAAAACTAGTTTGTAAATGCTTCCACTAAACAGCTCTCACCCACCACATAAGAATCTGACAATTTGTTAACATGTAAAATAAAAGAATATGCTGACAATCACAGTTTTGCAGATGTCTATGACTGTAACAGTTTAAATAAAGTTAAGCCTTTGTTTAAAGTTTCTAATTAATGATGAGACCTCAGTTTCAGCAATCTTTAGTGACAAGAGTTGCAAATATACTTGCTTAAGTTTCATGTAATCACTTAGTCTACAAAACAAAGAAAACCCAAATCATTTATGGAGTGGCTGTATCATCTTCACCAGCTAATTGTTCCTACTAAATGGCAATGACAAGATCAGCCCATTGGTTTTTGGCTACCATTTATTCTGTTTAGTTACTGGATTACAACAGAAGTAGCGTGCTGCCAACACTTTAGGCAAGGAGTGTACACTAAGGAAACTGTGAGCAGACTAGAAAATGGATTTCAAATCCAGAGAAATAGCATTGTGAATCCCATACTCAAGTGAAGAAAATGCAAATCAGCAGAATTCAGATATGGGATGACTTCTAGAGGCAGAGGAAATACTCCATCTTTTATCTTGGTGACATAATCGCATCAAAAAACTTTTGAAAGTTCACCAGACTTTCTCCCATAAGAAATATGACCAAGGTAAATGGGGCAGTTTTGTTAAATGGCTTTTTTCTAATAGGAAGATTAGGTTTAGAAACAAACTTGTTTCCTTTGTGGGCGAAGGATTCAATGCTGTGTATCTGGCTCTTGAACAGCCATTACATAGCCTAATCCTGAGACCCTGGGTTCAAGGAATTCTACCAAGTAGATCTCCAAATTCATCTGTTTTTGTTTGGAGTGACTGCTGATTTAAAGAAGCAAGGGAATACAATGGTATCCACAACTACACTCAGCCATCCAAAGCTGGAAAGTATGTTGTAAATACTGAAAGTTACACAGTTTTTTAATATGATAAAATGAAAAAAGGTGGTGTTGTTTTGAGGGCAGAGAGGTTGTTTATTTGTTTTTAATTTGTACTTGCCTTTACTTTTCACTGTTACAAAAAATGCTAGGAGAGTTTGAATGGTATTTTAAAGTGGCACCTTACATCCAATAATAAAAGGGGAAAAGCAGCCCTCAGATACAGCAGCAATGAAACAGGTCTGAGGTCTTGTATTAAAAAAAAAAAAAGAAACAAGAAAAACAACAGTATAGGTGTATTTTTGAGATCATCTCATGGAATGCGAACACTGCTAACAAAGGAGATTTTTGATCACTCAGAAAGAATGAGAGTCACATGATTTGCCACCAGGAGATGAATTTAATAACTGTAGAACATACCAAACCCTATGAGGGCCCAGCTGGGGAACTACATGCAGTTTTTCATTAAATATAAATTTTAAAAAAAGGATTAATGAGAAAAGAATTTTTTGCTATAAGTAGAGAATGTTGTGCTAGCAGGTTCTCCAAGGAAAGAGATATGAGAGAAAACAGAACATTTTCCTTATATGTTTGTTACTGTTCACTCTGTACTTTGCTGAAAGGCTTAGGTACTAAGCTCAGCTCTAATACACAGCTATAATGTTCTGCAGTTATCTCCAATGAAACTTAAATAGTTTATATAGTAGTTAAACATAAATTAAAGCAAAAGCCATTAGCACAAAATGTAATGTAAATTCTAAGCTGTCATTTATTAGATGAAATTCAAGGACAAAGAGCATTTTACCTCTTAATGAAATCAGACTATGGCTGCATTGAGTGTTTTGTTATGAATGTTAGAAAAAGCATGAATTGTCCTTACAAGAAAATATTCACAGACATGAAAATTCAAACGCACACATACACTACCTACTGTTGTACTACTGTATAACAAACAACACAGCCTAGATCTATACGATAGGTCAAAATTTAGTGCAATTGTACTGACAGGGCAATGTTAATCTCACTACAGCTGCTGTGCCTTTTCTGCCTTGTCTTAGTCAAGAAATTCTTAGCCAACAACAAATAGGAAAATCACTGGCAATCAATTGGAAATATAAAGTGTATTGCAAGGATGATGATGTCTTATTCCACCTCAACAATCTTTAAATGTATGCCAGAGGGGATATCAATATAGAATAAGCCACATATTATACCAAGGGGAAAAAAATGGGGTGCAGAAAACAGAACTACTCTCAATAGGATTAATCCTCCTTATCTCATCTGTCTTTGTTCTACTGTATACTATAAAAAAACGCACATACCTAAAATTCAAGTTACAGTTGCTTTGGAATCTCTTGTGACTTTTTTGGATGTTTTGTTTCTTTTCCAAAAATCTCTACGTAGGAGTCCCAGGTGACTGGGAAGGCAACGCACTTGCTGAATTTACTGGATAAAATGACCCACACAGGATTATTCTTCCGTAAGAATGTTTTCTTCATAAAGAAAACCCCAAATCCCTTTCCTCCTCACAAGACACACAGATTTGCTTCTGTTCTAACCCCCCTCAAAAAAGCTATTTGGCCAGACTTGGTTGATGAAGTAATTTCTGTCTTATTTTACATATATAAATTCCAAAACTTGTTTTTGCAATATATGCAATCACCTGGTTGCATTCATTGTCTATGGAGAGTTTCTATTCTTAGTAATTTATGGCACTTTCAAAATTATTTTACAACAGGTCATTTGAGTCTTTGCTTACAAACAGAGAGAAACTGAGAAATGCAGAGGTTAGGTGACAGATTTCTGATCTCTTAGTTAGCCAGCAGCAAACCTTGACAGAGAACACTGCTCCTTTACATGCCATCCCAATGCCCTCCCACAGAATACCGTATTTCTCATGAAAATGCTTTGAAACCTTTGATGTGAATATCTGTGATTCCATACAGTATACAGGTTTGCCTTCTGAATGAACAGCATTGAAGATTATAATCTCAACCATTGTCATGAAGATAAAAGTGATAAAAATAATAAAATGTGGAAAAATCCTTCTCTGAGGATACTTACTATTTAAAGGTAAAAAATAAAGCTTTTTTGTAGATAATTATACACTAATATCATGCTCATATCTAACCCTATTTCCATTTTAACAAGCACTACTATGCAAATAAATGTGAAGGATATTAAATAAAAACATGAATTCTAAATACAATTGAATAATCTATGCTTTGTAATATGTACTAAATACTGCTTTTATATTATCATTACACAGTCTGAGAATATACCACAAACACAAAAGATGGCAGATTACAGTAGCCGTTTTGCTTGATTCCATTCAGAAATGCAAGGATGTCACACTGCTTGGAGGTTAATCCATTAAAAGCTTCTGATGCAGTCAAACTTTGTTTGTCATTCTGTAACTTATAAAAGAGGCATCTGTGGGAATGTGGATGCTTCTCGTATATTAAATTCCCAGACCAATAACATAAAAAACTGTTTATCTGCTGTGTTAAAATTGAATTCCTAACAGATTTTTTTTAGAATCAAAATGAGAAAATACACAGCTTTCCACTCACTCCCCTATTTGTTTTTAAATACATTAAAATCAGTGCAAATGAATTAACTTTTCATATGTGGTTGCATAACAGATGATATATAACATACCTTAAATGTAGAAAGTCCATACAGCCTTGCAGTGTGAACAGTCACTTGCGAAATGTTCGTGATGTTAGAGATAAAATCTTCAAGGTATTTACAGGCTAATTCCAGGTGTGTTGTGTTTATGATGATTTGAACAAGCTACAAGAAACAAATAATTATCATAAAATGCCTTTTTCTACTACCAACTGACATTTGATTTTTGTAAATGGGGAATTCTTTCTGAAACACTGTTGCTGGAAGCTTACTGCAATATTTCAGGTTATCAGCTATTAACTGACAACTTTCAAGTTAGCTTTCAAATACCAGTAAGGAGTAACGCCAGAGTTTACATACAAATGCCATTTAAAAAATAAGATTGCAGACACTTACTCAGTGAAACTAATTCAATTGTTATTTTAGAATTAAAAAAAGGGAAAATAAAGGATAACATATTGCCAAAATTAAATCACTAATTTGTACTACAGAAACAAGGAAACGAGATAGCAAACATCATTGCTGCAATTAAAATAAATAATTACCTAAATAAATACATAAATTCACAAAAGCAATGCATAAAGTAGTTCAGAAATTTCAAAAATATGATTGCATCCCCCCCTAAATGGTAACATACTGCTCTAGATATAAATATACATGATAAAAATACAATTTACCTTTTCTTATAGGCAGGACCTTCATTCACATTCAGTTCATAAATTAGACAAAACAGATAATGCATAATAACTGAATCAATGGTGTATGATTTCTGATACCCTCACTACTTGCAGTCTGGCTCCAATACCTTATAGTGATCACTAATGTAATGTTTGGAAAAGTAACAACTTTATCTTTTAAACTTTTTATCGTAACATACCATCCTGATATTTAAATACCTAAAAAATACTAGTGATTTTTTTCATATCCTGTACCAATTTCAAGATTGTAGAAAACTTTCTCAGAAAAATTTTATGGCTTCACATACAAATGTGGCAATATATGAATTACAGCTTTTCCCTCCTCATAATCATCTTTTTATTTCATCTACACAAGAGATTCTTGCCATTTTTAAAGCACAATTAAATATGAAAATGGCACTGCACTAATGGCAGCAGTCTAACTCCGTTCCAGTAGCAACAGGCTACTTTCAGTATCATCTTTCAGTTATTACTCCTGACCTCATACGTACCTGCAGTGAATGTTCATGGCATGATTTGCTATTTCACTCTATTGTATTTCGCCCAATACATGCATTAAACAGTTATGAAAAGGAAACAATATGCATAAACTTACCAAAATGTTTTACTAACAATTAATATAAAAAATAATTCATGTCTCAACTTCAGATTTGGGATATGCTCATCAGACGGGTTTACTCAGCGACTTCACTCACATAGCTCACATGAGAAACATTTTTTTATAATAATTCTATTTTAGGGAGGAAAAAGAAACTCATTGATGTCCTGCTAATTGCTGGACATAAGTAGCCCACATGAACTGTGCCTTGCACGCAAGCAGAGTAGCAAGGGTAGTTTCTCACAACTCCCTGTTTATTGTACAGCAGGCAGAATTTGTTCATTGCCATCTATCTGTCACCAAGCATCCTTATGTAAATACTCTTACAACTAGATCCACATTGTTTTTGATTATTTGGTTGCTTTTTTGTTTATGTTGCAGCCACTGACACATTTTTATACATTTATCATCTCTTTAAAATGTCGATTTTAAAGTAAACCCTGCTTACATAATCTCGATACTAAATTATATCCACATTTACAGGAATAGTTTTAGCACTAATTTCCTTAGAAGAACGCAGTTTTGGGGGCGTATTTTAAAACTTACCTCTGTTAAACCTATATGAGGTTTCTTAATTAGGTTCTGTAAACAACTACTGAGAGTTCTTGTTAGCAGCAAATTTGTTGATTTTCTAAGCATGTCATCTATTTCTGTTGAGCTGAAATAAAAGTGCATTTTTAAAACGTGACAATACTTGACAGCAAAATTCAATTTCTTCCTTACAAAGAGAACTTTTAGTGTTCAGAATTATCCATGTGCATTGAATTTCTGGTTGCTTCAAGTCATCTGTGATCTAACACACAAAACACCTCTTTCATTTACCAAATTATCCATTAACTACATTTCAACATTGAAGCAAAACCTGTTATTTTTAGATTTTGGACGTGTTTATTGACACAGCAGTTAGGAAAGAGTAATTTGTGTTTTGTAATGAGTTACCACGGAGGTCAACACGCACCAATTAGTACGTGTAAATTATAAACAGTAACAATTAAGAACGTGTGAAAGCGATTCATTTACATCCTTAACGGAGCAGAAGTGGGTGAGCAGCCACAAATAACTCCCAGATTTCAGACCTGCCACCTTATTTAACACAATTACAACTAAGCTTTAGAGGTTCACAAGAAAACAGAAGATGTCAGAAATGTTATGTTTTCCTTTAGGAAAAGGTGGGAAAGAAGATGGAATTAGCATGCAGGCAGCACATTCTATTGCAGGAAAAATAATTACTAAGGAACCTCAAAGCACTGAAAATGGTAAGGTGTTTAAAGTAATCAGGGACGCTACACAATTATTTCTGAAATGATAATTATTAAAGCATATTTTTGAAATCACACAGGCCATGTAAAACAAGAAAATCTCCAGATTATCCAAATCATCAATACTGTTAAAAAAGCCCTAGCACTGCTTTTGTGCTTGGTACACCAAGCTAAATTCATCTACACATACCTGCATTCCATACTTACATGTATATATAAACATACATTAAATATATATTGTAGTACAGGGAATCACCGATAAAATATAAAGAATTACACATGTAACTTAAGAAACAAACATAGCAAGTAAACACCCAGGAAAACATATTTCCAAGTTAATATAAATTGTTAGTTCACCTGGAAGTTACAGGATAGTTTATACTCATTCACATTCACAATACTTATAGATTACCTGCGGTGAAGTGATTCTGAAAACTTAAGGCTTGCATAAATGAATTCCTTAACCTGGATATATATCTGAGGCACTGACTGAGACATTGGGAGCTTCTTTGGAAAGGATTGCTGTAAAAATAAAGATAATTCTCTGATTCTAAGAAGAGATTGGTATTACACATTGGAAAATCCCTTAACACTGCCAATATTTTCACCTATTATATGTTTTTCCATTTTTAACCAAACATATTCAGTGGTGTATATTGAGCTGATTTCTGTATCTGTTTAAACATCTTATAAACAAAATGTACCATAACCACTTATTTAAATTACAATAAAGTTTGGAGGGCTTACTGTTCTCTATCAGCTATATTCCTGCTGAATCACAAAATTAGAGTCCATTTTCAGTACAGCAGTGGATCTTGAATAAAGCAGTTTCCCTCTACACCAGTTAGTCCCACTGTGCTTTAATTTCCTTATGTAAATTCTACCATAGGTTTGATATTACTTGATCAGTTCCATCAAAATCGCTTTCAGAAGGCAGAACATACTAATCACCCTTCCATGAAAGCAAATTTTAGAGAGAACGGCTGACACTATGAAAGAATATCCCACTGGGATGCCGGTACAGCAGAATTATTTACAGTCCTTTCATATCTACTTTGCCTCACATATTCAGATAATAAATAACTAATTTACAAAGTGAAATAATGAAGCTGCTATCTCTAATATATCCCTGATGATCATTACCCGTATTTTTGCAAAACTACAGCATATAACATACCATGGGTTACAAAACCCAATGTGTGGCAACAAAATCTAAGTTAACTCATTAAATAAAGCCTGTATTAATTAAAATGAATTATTAATTTGTTTACAAAACACTAGGTCTCATTATTCACTCAAACATCAGAGCAAGTGATTAGAGCTTTAATTTTCATATTTATTTATGAATACATAATTACACTCTTAATCTACCTAGCTTTTCTATTTTTAATTACTTTCTAATTACAAATATAATTTCTGTTCTAACCATTCCAAATTGGATTTTGGCAAATCTTAATAACATAAAACTTTTTCTTACCTTATCAAGTTCTGAATCTTGAAAAGGAAATTTGCTTATAACTATTTTGTATTCCTCTTCATTTGCTACAGGAATAGGGCTGTAGTTATCTGCTTCAAAAATATCCCTGGCAAATTAGTTAATAAAGTGATAAAAATAAGGTTATGTAATCTATTAATGGTACTTTACAATAACAAAACATGTTAATGAACATACATTTTACTACTACATTTATACGTGCAATGCCAAAATACTATGAACTGGAATCATTCTAATTTCAGAAGTCTGAACTATGTTTAAATGAATGTGAAAGTAATTATTATATGGTAACTCTTTAAGCTATGTCCAATCACAGAGTAAAAAAAAAAAAGCTGAAAACATTTAGTATGCATGTCCAAAAGCACAACATATTAAATGAACTTCAGAACAAGAAGTCTATTCCAGAATAAAACTGTAAGGAAATGTTTACCTACACTTTTCCTACACTAAAGCTAGATACTCAGAGCATCCAGCTTCAGTATCACAGCTACGTGCGCTAATGGAGATGATTCAGAGAACTTAAATAGGCAAATGTGCACAGCTTTATTGACGTACCCTCTGGACTTCTCTACTAGTCTATTGACTTGGAGTCTAGAGAGTGTGAGAATACTAAGTGGTCAATTTAATTTTAAGATTTTCTGTAACATGATTAAACATATTTTATGGTAAACAATATGTGCACATTTAGACATCATACTCTATATCTACAAACACGCTTTGAAGCTCTACTCCTGGGTTAACTACTTATTGTTCAAAAAATGATTCCAAAGAACATGTGGAAACCCACTTGCATTGAAAAAACATGAAGATATATTGGCAACATCAGAAGTGTGTCAGTAATATACACGTAATGTCTGACTTTAAACATTAAGATGACCTAAATAAGGAACAGACTGGCAACAGCCTATTGCAGTTGCCCAGGCTGATTAGGTTACTAATGAAGAAAAACAGGTGTCCTTCTCTTGGTATTTCTCCAGCAAAGTCCCTAAGAGGGAAGGTTTCTTCTCCTCATTAATTACAGAAGCAGTCCTCGATGGTTCTTCTCCTAAATATTAGTTACATGCAATGAATACATTAGTTCTACCTAATCCAAACTTCATATGCAATACTGACTCAATCAATTCTTCGAGAATTACAACTGCAACAAAATTTAAAGACAAAAAGAAATAAACGCAATATGAAAGGCACAATTATTTTGAAATACTAACCTGAACAATCCAGACCACTTTTTAAGAAGTGTTTCATTGTATTGGTCTCTTATCTCAAATAAAAGATCAAAGAGTCGATTCACAGGGAAACCATACCCCTAAGGTATAAAAATGAAAAGGATGGATGATTCAAGAAATAACTTGTTCATTCTTATAACATCTTCAAGACTCTGAAGTGAGACTAATCAATCTTATCAGTTCTACAAATCAGATTATACTACTTCAAGTACACAACTAGAAGATTATTTATTACATTCTTACAAAATATTTTTTACCACGCTTTCAGCTGTCAAGCAGAAATCTCCCATTTATCTGTAACATTTTAACTTGATATTTACACAGACGAATAATCTTTTTTATCAGTCTGGTAAATGTTAGAAGAATATTTGCCAATGATATTCATTTGGTCATCCCCCTAGACAGTTAATGATAGCTGGACTGTTAATTCATGTTTAAGTTCAGAAGTAAAGCACTTACAAAAGACAAAAATGTTCATAAGGTACAAAGCTAACAGTAGCACAGATATGAATATCCTGATGCTAACTGGATCACCCAAAATACATACAATCAGTTGGTAATACTGACAAGGGGCTAAAGGGCATAAAGTACAGACATCTTTATTATTTAGAACATTATTCTGTAATTTTACTCTTGACTTATATATATGACATCGGGGGATCCAAAACATTGTACTCACCTAAAGTTCAAATTTGGCTCTATGAATTTCAGTTAAATTGCTAATATAATACCTACCTGTAAAGTATCAGCAAATACCACAATTAGATTCTTCAGTTCCAGAACAAGGTCAGGATCATTGCAATACGACTGAAAGCGAGAAATTCTGGTTTTGTTAAAATGATTCAAAATACTGGACATATGTTTTCAAAGAACATTAGCACAGAAGGAAGGTTGAACTCTCCAGCCTTACCTGTGTCCCTGACTGACTGCCTTGGTTAAAACAACTTAGACTCACTTACCTTCATGCAGTGCAGTTACATTAAAGTATTTGTTTAATTTCTTGCATGAACTGTCACTAACATAAAAGCTCAGAAAAAAAGTAAACTAAAACATGAGATAGAATAAATGTTAGCGTTGTACTGAGATTAAAAACTAGCAAATGACATTTATTTTAATGGCATATAAGCACACATCAAAATGCTTTGCTAAACCAACATCAGAGATTTCGACAGGACTTTCTTTTGAACACTAAGTCTGGGTCTAACTAGAATTAAAAAGCATTGGTACACCTGACGTAACACTGATCTGTAAAGTTCCTGTGATAAAACTACAGTTGCAATTTGAATTCTTCCCCATTCTTTTCTACATATACATGAGTTGTAAAATATTATATGTTAAATACGTAACTGCTACTAGAAGGGTAAAATTCTTCAACATTTTCTGACAGCAAAAATTATGCCCAACCAGCATGGTAAGCTCTGAAGCAACTTGCTAGCAGGCATTCTCAGCAAACAGCAATATTCCACTAGTTGCCACAGAGAAATAAGAAATATCAGGCAGCACCATTTGAGCTAGAGTTGAAACTTTAGAAGATGCACTTTGAATAAACTGAAATACTCAAATGATAGAGAATTACATTCTAACATCACGAAATTTTTTCTAATATCTTTACTAGAATGTAAACATACTACTACCATAGCACTGAAGAGATAGCTTCGAGGGTTTTGCTGGTAGAGTTTATTTTGGAAACACAGCATTTGGAATGATAATTAGGAACTATTTCCTGGTGGTGCTTTCAGTGCTGAACTATTCAATCTGATCTAATGAAGAGGTCAGTTGAGACTAATGAGGAAGGATTGCAATAATAACAGCAGATTAACTCTGCATATTCTAAACTGCTGGACTAAGAGAAGGTTTGGAAGACCCAGTGAGTTGTAAATCAGTGGAGGATTATGCAAATAGCCCATGGCTGTGGATCACAGCCTGATACTGTCAGGAACAACAAAAGCTTGGCAGGCTCCCTCCCAAATCTGAGCAATTTTTAATCACAAGGAAAAGAAAACACCAGAGAGGTTTAATTTTTCACTTTGTCATCATCTCAGTTTTAAATACTCAGAGCTCTTAAGTAAAAGGATTTAAACTGAAGTACTCACAAATCTTCTCACTTACCGAGTGTGTTCTAAGAACAGCAATGATCTTTGAGAGAGCCATGTTCCAGAGTTCATCAGTATAAGTTCTAGTTACCAGTCCTTGGGTTACATGTAAAATATGGTCTTCTACTACAAAGAAACTAAAACAAAGCAATCTTTCAATTAAGTTTTCAGTGAAAGAGTAGAATTTGCTCTAATATTAAGAAACAAGTATAGTCAAGCCCTTTCCTATTGGAGCAGTGACACTTTGGTAGATTTGGTGTTCAGCTCCACCCAGCATAAAGTCAAAATGTGAAAAACCTCCTTAATGCCAGCTGGAGCCCAGGTTACTGGATGGTCTTTTTGGGGAACTGTAATGGTAGGATGTGAACGCTCAGATACAGCTACACCACCCACATCATTTATGCAGAAACTGAAGAAAGTTTTTGGACAGTGAGAGAATAAAGGATGAATTAAGAATCAGTACAGTAAAACTGAAGTAAATCTCCATTTAGGAAACTTACCCTACAATTTGACTGAAGTATCTCCTATAGCCTTCTACTGTTTCATGCTTGCAGTGAAAAAGAAAATAAGTTTAGGAATAAAAATACCACTAAGTATTAGATACAATCTAAGTCAATGTAGAAAGTAAAGTATTGGTTACCATGCTTGATTGTGGCTGCAGAACTAGTCTCGCTTGTTTCCTTCTTTGCTTTCTGTAGTAATTTTCAAATATTTCTCCATCACCCTAAAAAGAAGACAAAAGTAGTTAAAACAAGGTCATTCTCCCAGTATTAATCTAAGCATAGAATAATCTGTTTTAAATTAAGACACATATTATGCATTTGTTTCACACACAGATTTCTTGCTGACATTAATGAAGTTTAAAATGCATGAAATATACAGATTACATATATGTATTTGAAAGCAGAAAAATATATATAGAAAAATGTTGCTCACGTCTACATATTGTCATACAATATTATGCATTTGAATAACTATTTATGTTTACGCATAAGGTATGTTATCTATTGTTCTATAGCTGAAACTCATCGTGTCTTAAAGTGCATCTTCAGGTTAGTCAAGAAACGGATCGCATTGCAAAGTTACAATAGTATTTCTGTGTTTATATGACACACTTGAACAATGCATGCAAGAGCTTTGCTGGAGAAAAATAAACAATTTATTTAATATTCACTTCTTCCCTTTGGAATTGTTAAATATAAAGATTAATGATTTGGATTTTTCTCCTATTATAGTCCTTGAAATACAACACCCTTCTATGCCTAATGATTACATTGTGAGGAATTCAAATGACATCCTAGTCATCTCATTAGGATGACCATTCAGTAGAAACCATCTGCCCACTTGAAATCAGTGCTACGCTGACTCACCTTCCTGGCACTTGTTCTGTATGTATTGGAGAAATAAAATAAAGGATATTCAACTCAGAAAAGATCTTTTTAAAGCCACCTTAATACATACCAAAACTGAGTAGATGTGTAAACATCTATAGACTGGAGAAAAATCCACAAGATCTTGAGCAGTTAAAACCTGTGGAGAGGAAAAAGTTATAAAGCTTAAAACACATATAATCTGCTGATATATTACCAACAGAACTTGCCCACTTAATAAATACTTGATAAATTATCTTACTTCGTGTCATCAACTTTAAAACTGCATGATTTGGTTATTAGACTGATAAATTTAAGATTAAAATGAATAAGGAAATACATTGGAATTGAAGACAAAAGTAAGTCCAAATTAAGGTCAGCAAAATTAACTATGTTGAAGGTTTTATGGCTATAAAAACTGTTGTATTCATAGAAAGTGGAAGGAGCTTGCATTAATGACTTCAAGAGCAACTGCATCAGTTCCTTTGCCAGTAACTTCAGAAAAAACTGTTCTATCAAAGAAGCTCCCACCTCTCTCTGCCTTACAGTATTAGATTGCATTTCTGTTGCAAAAACATTCTATTCACTGTGTTTTCAGAGCACCAAATACAAATATCTAAATATTTGCTAGTTCATTCAATCTATGGATAGTGAATATTCAGTAGCTGAAAGACTGCTAACACAAGCTAAGGTTCACAACAAAGAAACGCCCACTTTAGCAACAGAGGGATATTCCAGGGCACCACATACAGTTTGCAGTGGGCAGGTAGTGTATTATGTAACTTGCAACTGAATTCTTGAATAATTACAAGTTGAATTCAGTTGAATAATTACATTCTCTATTCAACTGAATGGCCCCAAACTTGACGTTCTATTTAGCATTAATGAAATTAATAGTTTGCACTTTATTTTCCTCCTAAAATGAAGATCTGGGCATTGCCCATCGAAGATGTTCTCTTCTTATTCCATCTATATTATTCCATCTATAGACAGCACACTGAAAGCTTTGTTCAATAAAACTGCAAAATTCACTTTAAATAAGATTTAGTAAAAGGCTACCTCTTCATCATGTTCATCATCTTCTTCAAACGTTCGCTTCAATGTCATTTCATTCTTAGAGTCCAAAATTCTGCTTCTACCTAAATGCATATTCCGACCGTAGTTTACATTATTATGCTTCTGAAGAGTGGTACTAAAGGTTTTCTGCTGTTGTGCCTGTTTTGAAAGTAGCACCAATTGAGAGGGATATAATTCAAATTTCATTATTTATAAATATATGCTATGTCATGAAAAACAGGTGGTCATATAGACCACAAATCAGCATAATTGCAAGCTGTTTGCTCTCAGCCTACTCTGATGGTTTTGCCCTCAATTGATTTGGGATGACAAATGAATTCAACAGCTTCTTTTTGCATAATTCTTCCCTCATCCCCAGAATGCAACAGAAAAAAATGTAAAAGTTATCTGTAATTTTTTCAATAATAAACTGCAAACACATAATCAATACTCAAGTACAGTTATCGTAACAGAGTTTGCCAGCTATGTTTTCTGTCTTCAGTTAAGCCCCAGTGAACAGATAGCTGCAGAAGTCAAATGCACTCAAATGCACTGTATTGTCCATATTGCTGAACGAAATGCACCAAGTTAGCATAGTATTGTTTTGTGATTGGGATGCACAAGGCTGGCATGGGACAATACAACATTCAGTAGTCTTGTTGAGAGACACACTTAAGTTTCATTTATACTCATCAGCTTTGCATTTTACAAGAATTTTGTTTCTGAAATACAAAGCAAAATTCTAAAAACTTCAGAAGAAAATGAGGCAATCCAACGTAACCTCCCAACAGAAAAGTCAAATAAAAACTTTACTTGCTGCAGCAAGAAAGCTGCAGCATTCATTAGTAATATTCAACCTAGTAATAAAGAAGTATCACAAAGTATGTTAATTAGCCAAGTTCTTGAAGAATATTTGCAGCTTTAGGTCAGTTTTCAGTAGGTAATGGGGCTGAAATCATCCTGGTACGTAGGCTTACCTGCTTCATTGCAGTTTCCCCAATTCTGTCAGAATGCTTTCGAATACTCTCTAAGAAATCCTTCAGATCTGACATAGAAATTTCTTTTATTTCTTCACGTAGTTTTGGAAGATTTTCTATCATTATTTGGCAAAATCGGTATTGGCTAACTCTGGGAAGATACAGATTTTCTAGTTGTTCCATTGTCTTCAAAGCAGAGTAATATCTACAAAGAGATTAAATCAAATTATATAGCTTTTTATCAAATTTAAATAAAATACATTCTTTATTATATATAAGACATCAATATAATACAAGCAACCAATAGGCATCTAATGAAATTACTGAAAATAATGTTAGTCAAATGAACAATGTGAAACAAAAGGTCATCAGTATAATGTTTTAGTTTGGAAAAATAAAAAACAGTAAGCTGTCAGAGTGACTCAGTCAAGTCGAGATTTTAAGTAGGCTTCTATGGTATTAGCTGTTCTGATCAATAGATGCCTAATGCCACATGCAGCAGCTAGTGGAACCGAGGCAGTAAAATGGTAACAATCTCTGTTTCTAGATCAGTTTCATTGTTGCTGTTTAAATTAGTTTCATCTTTGAAATGCAAGTTACCAGTCACTCAGTGTTGGAGTATATGCGCCAAACAACGAAAACAATCTTGGAAATGTGTGTCTGTACATATCTGGGTTCTTTAGATTTATGTGAACATCTACACACATCCATACTCACTCTGCTTTCTCCACCCGTAGCTGGAAAAGACATGTATAAACTTATCTCCAGCCTACTGTAAATGATGCATCTAATCCGCTGTTCTGACAAAATACAGTATGCCTCACCAACAAAATGATTACACTGAACAAGCTTCAAGGTCAGGGGATTTTCCAAACAAAGAAAAAAACAACAAAGATCAGATAATTTTCACTGTTTTTCAGTTTACTGTTAGACTATAGACTATATGTATCAGAAATATGGAAGAAACAGCCTGAGAGAGTCAGTGAACAAAACACAAAGTATTTCCTCTCATGTCCATAAGATGATGTACCATACATTAAAAGCTATTTTGTGAAAATTTACATAAGTGACAATGAGTCTAAAAAAATATTCCAGTTAAAAGTAAGTATAAAATATATTCCATTCTAATTCCAGGGTATTTCAAGTATTATGAAAACAGCAAAGGTTGGTAAATGTAGGGGAAGGAGCAAAACAAGCCATATCATGGGC
>JAOWBP010003659.1:18850655-18860779 GCA_028571105.1 Tragopan temminckii
CCATCAAATAAAACAAAGACTGTGATATTGAAAACGCTATACAATCAACAAGATCTGAACTCTCAGTACATTATTACGAAACATTTTGAATTAATATTATAGATTTTTTTTTTACAGAAACTACACATTATAATTTATAATTATAATTTATAATTATAATTTAACTCAAATTCTGATGAAAAAGTGTTACAAATTACTTTTGTCATATTAACAAAGGTGTCACAAACTCAAAATCAGAGGATGAAAAATCTAGTAAAATATCTCAGGTTCTTGTTCTGATTTCTAAATCACTGCTGTAAAAACATCCGTGAGATGTACTGCTATTGCAAAAATGCAACATAGAAGATGACCAAATGAAAAAGTCCTTTCCAAAAAATGTTAAACTAAAGGAACAATCAGATTTACGTCTATATCATACACAGCACAACAGCACAACACCCTTTGAATCAGAAACCTGTCATCTTATTTCTTCAATAAGAATACTAAATAAATGCAATTTTGAGAACAGAGATCTTCCAAATACTAAGACATCAACCCTATCTTTTACTACAGTTCCTTTCTGGTCTTCAGTTTCAGTTCTCTTATAGATTACAGGTGTTTCTGGGCCAATATTTATTAGAACTATTTATTGACTTTAGGTCTGTAGGACATAAGTAAAGTTATGATGCTTCCAACTCATTTGGGGGAAAATTTATAGATAGAAATTGGTTCTCCTATGCTTTCTCTTAAGTGCAGAAATGAGCACCACAAGGAGCTCTGAATCATGCCCATTCATGGAATCAATAGCTCTCTATATCATTTTCAAATGTCACATCAGCATCTGATTGTGAAAATTTATTGAAAAAAATTAAGCAAAATAGAAGTGTACTAATTTTGAAATAGACAACTAAACTAAGAAGGCAATAAACAGAGCCATGATAATCAGAACTGTGACGACAACATTTTAAAGAGATGTGCAGAAAAGAGGTTAAATGTGAATAGGACAGCAATTATTTGCAGATGTAATTACACAGTATTCTCACCAGCCACTCAGTCTAGGAGGCTAAAAGAGAAACTGAGATGAGACTGTTAACTTGCTGTTCAGTTCCAAATCTTTCCACAAATACAGGGCAATATCCTTAGCCCATTTTTGGCTTTTCATATTACAGCCTTGCCTCTTTTTCTTTCTTGAATTCCTACACAATCAGAAATGCAAAATTACTTAATCATTTTGAAAATGGAAAACAGAGCATGTGCAAAGTCCCTTGAAAATATTCAAGAAAAACTGGAAAAGTGTCCTTTTCAGTTCTGGTGCTTCTTAGTATTACTTTGTAGGTATAGTAGGCAAACATGTTCCAACTGAAATAAAATACAAGCTGATGGTTCTCTTCTGTCAACAAGAAATAGCAAATTGTTAATAACTCAGTTGCAATTTAATGTTCTATTCTGAAATAAACGCGTTGCTTACTTTTTTTTTTTTTTTTTTTTTTTAAGGTTTTCTCAAAAAAGCTATTTCTAAGCTAAGCTAGCAATTCAGTACAGTCAGAGGATGGGAAAAGCCTTCTCTTTTATTCCAGAACACAACTGCTTTCAGAAGACTGCAAATAAAGAGGTTTCAAGTGTAAATTAGCAGCTTTTGTTTATTATATACTTGGTTTATATAAAATATACATAAGGCAATGGGAATGTTGCAGATAAGAAAGGGTCTGGGGGGTTTGTGTGTGTGGTTTTGTGTTTGTTTTTTTTTTTTTTAAACTAGCAAATGACCAAAGGGCCCACATGGTGAGATTTCTGGGAAATAAAACCGTAATAGCATCAACATTGTATAAAAGGTCTGTATTTAAATTATACAGATCAGCTTATCAGAACACTATTGGTTCATCTGGATCGTTTTTGACAGCTATTTCTAAGATGAGAATTAACATAATCCATTTAAAATCCATTCTAGAGTCCCTTACTAATTATATATATACGGAGCTCAGGACCTTGCACTTTTAAATCTGTTCTGATAAAGCACTGAAATCTTATTAATTTGAAGGTCACCTATAAGTCAGGATTTAAACAAAAAAAAAAATTGGCATACAAATACATCACTGCTTGAAATGATATATTTTGCTTTAAAAACATTCCACAGACTTAATTCAATGTTGAAAGCTTTGACAATAATATTATTATATCATATATTATCTATCATATGAATGTGAAGATTGTCTATTTAAATATAAACGATTTAAGGAAGCATCTTCAGTGTCATTTCTGTCATACAAATATACCAGTTCCTTGTCTATTCTTCCGGCCTAATCTTTTAAGAAAACATTCTCTAACATAGATTTTATATTATAAGCTCAGAAACTGAAAATAGAAATCTGAAACACCAATAAAGTTCATAAGATCGTATGGAACTGATCCATCTTGTCATCAAGACCAGAACACTGTAAAATAGATTGATCTGTACTAATATCTTCTCTATAAAAGAGGAAACTTCTAAAGCCAACATGAAGCAGGGCGGGAAAAAATAAGCAAACAAAATCAGAAGATTAACATTAGTGTTTTGTATGATCCAAACAAAAAGAAAACAATTATAACTTGGAATTATTACCAGTGCACATAAAGCAAGTTATATTTTAAATGACAGAGAACTTCTAAGATCAATCAGTGGAATTTCATTTGAAGACAGTTAAAAGAAATACTGTAACTTACTTTAAAAAGCTCCAGGTTAAACTAGAGAAGAAAAGTTGTACAGGATAGGAGCACCTCAAATGCCATGAATTTTATTAAGCAGAAAGCATTTACATACACATGTTAATGTAAAGAAATGTATATTTATATACTAAAATTCCCTGTTAGAGGAAAAAAAAAAAAAAAAAGACGCTTGAAATTCTCATTTTATTAAGGAAAGAAACTTAATTTACAAAGAAAAAAAAAATGTTTTCTGACTTCTTTGCTTCCCTCTGAGACAAATACCATATATCCCTGCTTATTACATTTCCTTTGAGTAAATATTAAACATTTTCTATTCCCTATCAAAACAAGACAAATTTGAGGGAGTTCAACTAGAATTTTTCAATATTACCATGAAAGAGTCAAATTCACACAGATGCTGAAGAGAAATTGCAATTGAAAACAAGTCACCGCACAAACAACTTTTTTATTTACAGTTGCCTTTACAATTCAACAGCTAGTTTTTAAGCTTCTCTATGTTTTGTTTGGTTTTTTTTGTGTGAAAGAAGATCTGCAAAGCCATAAATTTTAACAATTCCCAATTAGACTGTTGATCTACAGTCTCCTGAATAAGCTTTGAAATTTCTCCAGATACATATAACCAAACCCAAACATAGTAGCCATGCCAAGAGAGCTGCATGAAGCACGGTGATCTTATCTCTGACTTAAAACTAAAGATGGAGAAAGTTCCACCGAAATACATAATAATCCCAATAGGTCTTTAGGAGAGCAGTGGAGAAACTAGGCCTCTCCCTTGTGCTTCCTCATCTAAGACTTAAAACCCTTCATAAATCTTTCCAGCCAATTGTGTCTGTTTAGAGCAGATTCCTCAATTATTTTCTCTCACAACTATAGTTCTTGTCAACTTGTGTTATGCATGGCTCAGGAAACAGATAAATAGGATACAGAGCCTTTCACCCCTAGGTCATCAGTTCAAACATAACCCATGTTGGCAGAGACCAAAAGTTGCTACCAATCGATAGCTTTTTGGACTCCTCAGTAGATCTTTCTGTCTCCATAAAAAAGAATGTATTTCAGATGCCCAACCCCACATTATCTTACTAAGCTGGCTGTCTTGGAGAAAAGAAAACAGAATTCCAATCTTTACCATAAAATAAATACCCCCAAAAGTGTAGAGCATCCACGCTTTCTTCTTCCCATTCTTAAGCATAAGAAATGTTAGTTTTATTCACAGTGTAAGATTTAAAGACAGTGGAATAATGAAGTTATTACTAAAAGGCTGCAAAAGAAACTCAAACGAAAAGATATAGATATATATATATTTAATAAATTCAAATGAAAGCTTAGCTGCATTAATAAGGTTTATGAAGGTTTATGAGAAAAATGATCTCTGTGCAAAATAAACTCTCCCACCATTTTGTTTGGACAGGTTATGAATGCTCATATCCCCAGTTTTTCCAAGAGCATCACAGCAAAGATTAAGAAGGTCAGTTTTTAAATTCTTTGTACTTGCACATATCAGCTATGAGGGGTGCTCTGGATGTCCTTGCCAGTACAGAATCACTTAATGACAAAGACCAAAATGCATTCATCCTTTGGACTTGTTGCTTGGTAAGCCACAAATTTGAACTAATCGCAAGTGCCGTGAAACATCCACCTCTAGCTAGTATTATAGAAATTGTAAGTCACAGGCCAAGTAGTAAGTGTAGTATAACTAATGAAAGAGATACCTGAGCTGTGGCAGTAGCCTGCAGCAGAACCTAAACCTTCTGTACTTTGTGTGACTTCAAGGTATGGTACATCAAAGCTATGGCATCTCCCCTTTCCCTTAGATCTTTTTATGGTATGACAATGACACGTCTAAACCCTTCAATTCAGTATACCATCACTTGACTTGTAACATTTAAGATTTCCTGTCTGGCAAGCAACTCTTTCCCTGGGAAAATTATCAGATCTATATTTCCTAAACAATGGAAATTTAGATTGAAAGAGTACTGATAATTTTTCAAAAATCCCATCAACCAACAATAGACAACAAACCTATTAGTAAACATGGAGTCAAAGCACTGAGAGCCATCTGCTATTTTATCTCACCTAGGTGATCTTTCATGATAATGTTAGGAACTATAACATCTCTTACAAGCCAGAATGTTATTTGCCTTGCCTGACAGAAGAAGGGAATGGCAGAATGTAGACTCTGATTCCAGCATTTCCACATCACCAACATGCAAAATGTAGCAGATTCTGCAGACCAGGAAGGAAGTGGGAAGTGGTGCAGCTCAGGCAGCATACTCTGCACTACAATCTCTGAGCAGAGTAGCTGGGACACTGGACTGTTTACATATTTCTTCTCAGGTGCTCCAAGAACACTGCTACAGCACACTGCCAGCTACTTTAAACTACTGTTGTGTCAGTGTCCTGTTCAGAGGAAGCAGTGTAGAGCAGTCAAGTTGATGAGACCTACCAAACTGGTTCCCATCCAGCAAGTTTTGATTGTAATGCAAAAGCAGTTTCAAATTTTTGTTAAAGCACTGATATTTCTGCAAAAGCCTCCCAGATAGCACATGTACACAAGTACCACGTAGCACACACACTAGTGTGGAAGATGCAACACATTTGCTGCAGCTCTGCTTGATCAGCAGTGTATGATATACCAGATGTGTTCTGGACATATCTGCACCCAGGCTTTAGAGCTGATTTGCTCTTGCATGGCAGCTGTTGTTTAGGATTCTCAGATGTTCAGCTTTATGGCAAGAGGCGTTGGATATTCATATAATAGAAATCCAGACAAGAGAAATCCAGACATAAAGTCAAAAAACAATTTTAGATTGTTTTCTAGAATGTACACATCTGACTATGCACAAATGGAGACAGTCAGGTCCAGACAGACTTGTTAGTGGGAGCTTCCCCGCCGTGGTGCCAGGCACACAGAGACACGATGACAATGATCACAAATACAGCAAGGAAGAGAAAGAGCAATCGGTGTCAGAGGCTGTGTGAAAAGCAGCTGCGGTAAGGTGGACATAATCCTGTATAAAGCAGGAAAAAGAAAGTAGTGGCGCTGTTGGGCTGGGTGTGCATGAGGTACAATGCAGCAGCAGCCCCTGGGGGACAGAAACAGCAGAGCACCCACAGAGAGAACTGGGAACACTGGGGCTGCAGCAGCAGTGAGTGGCTCCCTCAGAAGACGGAAAGTGAAGAAACAACAGATGAAGGAAGTACCTATTAAAAAACATTATCCTAGAATTTTATTTTTCACTACGTCTGTTGGTTTTTTTATCCTTAAGACAGTGGAAAAGACAACACTTTTTCTCCATGTCCTTTCCATAGTCTCACAGTGTAGAGGTATCAGACAAGTCTGAAGAAACATATATGGAGTGAAATGTCCTTTTCCCTTGGTTTATAAATTTGATTCAAATATATTATGACAGACTAAGCAGATATTAATGTATTATGTAAAGATCTCTATTCCCTAAGAGTCTCGTTATCACATCTTAAATTGTCTCAAATATTTAAAAAAAAAAAAAAAAAAGCAAACCTAAAATCCATTTTACTTCACATTTTATGATCATATTGTCACTGCATTTAATGCTATTTAACTAACCATTATTTTCCATAGCAACCATTAAGCTTTTAGAAGTCCTTATATTTAGTACACTATTTGTTCACTTGTAATGGCATTCTTGAAACAGACCAGGTATTATGAAGACTGTAAGTCCATATGACAGGACTTTTACATTTATTTGTCTACACCAGTTTTTGCTAATCTGTCAGTTTATTTACAGAAGGTGTATTTTGCTAATAAAATAAATTCACTCACCTTTTCACTTTCATCTGTTCTTTTAGTTTGCTGTACATTTCCAGCACTGCATAAAAACAAGCAGATTAACCCATGCATCTTATTGTGGTTTTAGTTAATAAAAAAGGAAATATAACTGAAAAGAACAAAGTAAACCATGAAAAGGGATATGCTAAATTTGTCTAATTCAATTCCTTCTACAATGGTAATGTGATAAAACTTGGAAGAAAAAAGATTCTAGAATGCAGGTAAGAAAAAGAAAAAGGAACTGACCTCATAAGAGCTTTTAAAAGAAAAAATAACTAAGATTAAACAGAACAGTAGAGAATATTTCAAGCATACTTATTCACTTACCACTACTTTAACTATTTTACAAGTCTACAATCTGTCACCACTAAATGACAACAGTACCCTCTACTGTAATCAGAATAAGTCAGCAAGACTTTACAAAAGAAATTCTCAAATCCGTAAAACCATATCCTCAAATACTGCAAGCAGGAAATCCTTATAGAGCTGTGTGCAATCCCACAATATTACTTTTCTAAAATGTTATTTGGAGCCTTTATGCTTTATTATAAAAGACTGCAATGACACAGAGCTGAAACAAAGCACAATGTTCATACAGAAAAATTCGTAATTTTTGAAGAATTCAAATAGTTTTAAAAAATAAGGAACAACTTTACTGTTTAGCAAATTAAAAGTATGACTACAATTAAAAGTACATGTAGATACTTCATTTGCACTATTTATATCTTTCACAATGTTTTCTCAAAAAGTGGCAAAATTACTCTATGTCAAATACTGTAAAGTCACAGAATCTATATGTGGACATCTTTCTAAAACACCACGATGCTTTTGCTAAACTGCATTTTACAGGGCCACTACTTAAAAAACAAAATTCTTTTGTATTTTAGCCACCATGATTTACTTTTTGTTACTATTACTATTTGCAACCATCTTTAGCCATCCGTCACTCACCTGGAAGACACAACTGTAGTTTTTCCACAACTGTTGTAATATTCCTTTGCTGAACTCTACATCGAATGATTTCCTCTGTTTGGGCTATCACCTTGGAGGTTTTTTAACAGAAAATTACAATTAAATTATGCAAACACATTTTATTTGCTACAAATATTCATAATGCCCATATAGGAAGCACCATTTTCTCACCTCTTTCCCAGCATCCTGAAGCCTTCGGTTGGTATCAGTAACTTGGACCTTAAAAATAATTTCACCTTTGTTAGACAAATATGCATATATTGCCCTGATGTGACTGCTCACCCTTGTAATCAGATCATGCTTCATGAGAAACTTGGAACAAAGAAATGCAAATTCAAATTAACTCTACAGCTTGAACTTGAACTTTTGATCGCAAAGGGCTTTCGTTAACTTCAATTACTTATGACAGTTCTTTCTAACAGATTCTGTGGCAAACTTCTCAAATTTACTTGGGATTTTTGAACTTTCCTTGTTTCTGTAGGTCTGTCAAACAATTCAAATCATTGACCCAATTGACCACTGGTCCCTTTTTGATAACCTCAATGAGCTCTATGGGCCATTCATTGTCTGTAAGAAATGGTGATTGCATTTTATGGTAATTAAACATTCATACTTTGCTGAATGCAAACACTGGGTGGTTGATTAACATCAAACGTGGAAATCTCCAAACCACAGCAACATTTTAATGCTGCAGGTGCAGGCAAAGCTCGACCTCAGATTTTCCCACATAGTAAGTGACTCATTAGGTCATCATAATAAGGAAGCACATTCTAGTTTATTAAAAATCTCATTAATTTCTGAACAAAGATGCTCAATGACCTCATTGACGCTGTATTTGGTCTCTTGTTATCTGAATATCCTTTATATAATGCTCTTCTAATCATAACCTCTGATGAACTATACTCTTTCTGTCTGGTGTGCATATTTTGCTCTCAAAAGTGTAAAGAGAGCTAAAAGGGACGGATCTCATAATACACTATAATGCATTCTGATTTGTGAGTAAATCTTAGTTCTCATTTCTAAAGAGAAGTACTAACTCCACCTACTCTCCTACTCATTTACAGTGTAAATAGAACATATTTTTCAGGAGTAGTTGCAGTCTTCTTACTATTCCAATCAAAATTTGAAACTTTCTAGGGTCTGACATGTAAACACATGATTAGAAAAAGCAGACCTACATAAGAAATTATGGTTTTGTCATTACTTTGCTATTTGTTACCATGTGAGAAAGCCTCTAGAAATCATAAAATTATTTTGCTAGCATTTTCTGAAAGTGCATACGAGAAAATCAGAATTAGACCTAATAAAATATTTAACTTTATAAATGCGTTACTGCCTCAGACAAAACAGTATTCATCACAAATCCTACAAATTCCACTTTAAAAAAAAGTTTCAAATAACAGAATGTATGTGATAGGTCATGAAAATTCTATTCTTCAGTAGAAAAGTTGAGTCCCTCCTTTTTTTTTTTTTTTTTAAATTCAAAGGCAATAATATAAAACCCTGACAAACTAGCTCCTTACCTTTAATTTTTCTGCATCAGCTCTAACTTTAAGAAGTTCTGTGATAGCATCCACAAAGCCCTGATGGTGAAAATTGCACATCTTTTCTATCTCCCTGTCATGGTTACGTATGCAGGCATCTAGTTTTTCCATAAACCTCTGATGTGCATTTGGTTGGTCATCGTATACAGACCTGTTAAATACAAATAAGAAAATCAAAGTTTACTTCCTCCCCATCACTTAAATGCAGTATGCAAGAATCTTTATTGAAATCTCTCTTAGAAAAAGAAAGTAAAAGCAATGCTTGCAAGCTTGCAAAATATGCAAGCTTGGTGTTATGGTACCATTATTTGTGATGCACTCCACCAAAATCAGCATTAAAACAAAGAGGTAGTACAAAACTGAGAACTGAACCCAGCCCTTACGGCATTAATCCAGGTGCTTAACCAGTTACATCATGGTTGACCTGAGCCTCACTGGTCTGTTGTTTATGCCCTAATGCTCAAACACAGATACAAAAGATTCTGTTTCTCTGACCACCTCAAATGGCATGGATCACTTTTCTATCAAATTCCACTCTTCCCTAAATATAAGAAAGTGCAAATTTACAAATCTAACACTCCTAAGAGCAGAGTTATCCAACTGTATCAGTGTTAGATGCCCCCAGCCAAAATGACCAGAGCAGCTGCCTGGCCTGTCCGCTCCTGGAGCAGCCTCTGCACTACCCTCCTCCAGCACCTCAAACATGCCCTAGGGCAAAATCATCGCATGCACATGCCTAAGGCTGCTACCGAAGTGAGACCGAGCTATCAGGAATGGCTAAGATCAGCTCTTTGGGTTTATTAACTGTTTGAATACTAAAATTAGAAACCTCAAGTAGGAAAAATGACTGCAGAAGTTACCAGAGTAAGTGTTGAACTGTTTCAGAATGGAAAGCTGCATGGAAAAGCACAGAACCACAGAACTGTAGGGGTTGGAGGGGACCTCCAGAGATCGTTGAGTCCAACCCCCCTGCCAAAGCAGGTTCCCTACACCAGGTCGCACAAGTAGGCATCCAGGTGAGTCTTGAACATCTCCAGAGAAGACGACTCCACAACCTCCCTGGGCAGCCTGTTCCAGTGCTCCGTCACCCTCACCGTAAAGAAGTTCTTGCGCACATTTAT
>JAOWBP010003659.1:18877533-18897210 GCA_028571105.1 Tragopan temminckii
CATTCCTTCTTTTCTCCCTCAGCCCCACACTCCCCCATCAACAAACTACTCACGTAATAGATTGACACATACATTTTTCAGGGTAAATGAAATTCTCTTTCTTTAGCCTGATAGTCACTGCAACCTGATGCCCACAGCCCCAGGCGGGCTATTTTTAAAGCTCTTCTACAGCTACTGATAATATACTTAGGCACATAACATCATGATCTTTTACGTATTACTTCTTTTTTGTAAGCGCGAATATGCAGAAGAATTTTTTCAGCTATACTCTCACCACTGAAGTGTTTCCATAAACTGCACATGAAAAAACTTATTTACATTTTCAGATACTTAGGGATATCAACAGTAAAATTTTAAGCAGTGTTTTTAGTGATTAAAAATAAAGTCACATTTATTACAAACTTAAGAATAAGAAGCAATTAATTCAATAAAAATAAAGTTGTTAAGCTAAAGCCCTGCTACACAAAAGAGTGATTCTTCCTTTGTTTTCATGCTTAAGTGCAATATATTTATTTCTGGAGAACATGAAGCCAGCCTACATTCAAAGACAGCTTTCTCCCAGTAAAGAGTTGCACAGATGTCCTTGGTTTGTATTTTTCCAACCAGGCCCAATCACACCCAAATTAAATCCCACTGTCCAATAGATTTTGGTGTCAGGATAATGAAGTTTGTGATACACTGGGCTGACTGAAATCAGAATAGCTGAAGAGTGGAACAAATCAACCATGAACAATATAGCTGTATCTAAATGATGCATACCTTAGGGTGGTTCCAAGAGGCAGCTCAAAGGACTCGATCTCAGCAAGGGCATTTTCGTATATCTGATCTTTGTTCTCTTCTAGATACGTTTCAGACATATTTGGCCTGCTCTTCCTTGCCATAGGTTGGCATAAAAACTGCTCTAACTTCAGGAGAGGACTTTTATTCTGATCATTATCGTTGACTAAGCGACTCTGCAGTCAGCAGAACCAGGCATGAAAAAACAGATCCTGCGCTAACCTCGTGACTCCTGAGGACTTTGTGTCCAAGAATGGTGCACAGCTGCTGTCTTCCTGTCTCTGCTGGTAACATTTGCCTTGTGTGCAGTACTCAGGCCAGTACAGTCATTTTTCTCTGTGTCTGATTTTTTCTGATAGGAAATTTGTTGGCAAAAATATTATATCTACATCCTTGTAATAGTTCAGCAGTAATAAACATTAAGCCTGAAGTCATGTTCAAGTTATTTCAGACACTAGGTGTCAATGCTCAGTTTCTTTGTTAAGTATTATGAGATTAAATAAATAAATAAATAATAAAAAGTGTTCTTAAAAAGAGAGCAGGTTTATGGACCTTGAAAAGCAGACTGGAAAAGCAGAGAAACTCTCACATTCTCACCTTTTTCATTCTGTGCATTAGCAGATGCTGTTTTCAATATAAAAACATACTAAAAATGTTCTGGGACAACAATAATTTTTATATGGGTGTGTGCCCTTATGCAACATAAAACTGTTACTATTCATTACCTGCTTGGTAACCTGCAGTGTTCAGAGCAATGCTAGGCTCAGATCATTATCATACTTTGTACAATTGCCACCAAGCATCTTGATGTCAGGCAGGTATTTCAGACATGAGACTGGTGTTCTAGAGCTTTCACTTTAAACAGCTTTTTAGAAACCTAATTCTATACTGAGTGGCATATCAGTCTTGTTATACTGGATTATTTTTGGTATTTCAAAAGTTTCAACCGAAATTGTCCCAGTACTGTGCCAGACAAAATTAATACAAGTCTTGACACCAATGGTGCAGTCAAGAATTCAATACAGGAAAACATAAATTACTCATTTCTGACAAGGGTGATGAGTTGTTTCAGCATGAGCATTGAGGAGGAGAGCTCACCCCAGAGGCAGGCGCAGGGAATTCTAAGGACTGCACTGTGTTACATGTGTACAAGTCCAAAAGACACTCCCTTGAGCTTCTTTAATCATTTGTTTATTTCTAAACTAAAATATAGCAATTGCTCTGTTAGTGTTAATAGTCAGTACTTTTATTTCTTTAGTGTTCCAAATCGTTTTTTACACCTTTGGTAATAAATAGGTGCCTGTGATTGACCCATCCAGCCACTGGATGTCACACAAATGCAGATGAAATGATATTGTAACTATTCAGCCTAATTTTACCAGACACTAGATTAAAAGATAATTTATCAAGTTTAGAGTGACCATGTGAAAATAAAATTACTAATAGCAAGAACTATTACATTTAATGAGTTTGGTATCTACCTTGTAACTTGCATGTTCAGGTTTTGCCATTCATACTCCATTTCTGATTGAAAGTTTAAAAGTTCTGAACTAAATCACAGTACTATAACTTCCTCTAGGTTTTACCCCTTCCTACCAGTCACGTCACTGCAGATAAATACTGGCTATTTTTAGGTGCCTCCTTGCAATTATCCTTTCTTCACAGTGAAGAGCAGGTCATACCTGAAGGTAAGTTATTAATTACCAATGAAGTTCCTGCATATGATGTAAATGACATATATTAAAAATGAAGAATACCAGCCTGCTGCAATGGCACCTTACCAGAGGCTGGGCCATAGACTTAGTATAGGCAGTTTAAGAACCACCAGTCCTCTCCTGAAGAGCATAGAGCAGAACTCAGCTCCCGGCACCTGATGTGTCTGACCCTGTTCTCCAAATTCTGGCCATAGTCAAAGTGGAAAGAAGAGGTCCTCCTGAGAGTGATGTACATCTTACAGACTGATCTCTGCCTTGATCTTGCACCACAGGAGCCTGATCACTTCACCTTTCTTCAGTCCAATCTTTGCAACACAAAGATATGAGGGATTAATTTTTTTTCCCCAAGGAGCACTTGAAATGATCAACTACTGCCAACACATACTGCAAAGTTTGGTCTACTAAATAGGTTAACTCACTCTTGGTCAGATGTCTTGGAAAGATGCAGAGCAGTTATTTGGTGAGGATACTTACCTGCTGATGTCAAACTTATTTTGGGGCAAAATTTCCAATAATTTCTATGAATTTCAGTAGCAGACTTCTAAGGATTTTATTATTCCCAAATAACATGGCTATCAGTGTGGTATGTCTACCCACTTTCATCTGGATTAAGACTTTCCCCATTGCAGTGGCTCATGATAACATGACATAGGATAGAAGAAAGGACATCTGTAGCCACGTGGCAGAGCACAGGCAACCCAGGTAGATCAACAACATCTTAGACATCCACACCTCATGCCATCACACACCATAACATGCAAAAAAAATAGGATTCAACAATGGCAGTGTGATACGGAGTGCTCTTGTGAATGTTTTTGTGTGATTTTTAGTGAGTTTAATACTTTGATACAAAGATTTTGGATACAATTACTTCTCACTCCTTTTTCAAACATGCAGGAGCTTCCTTTAGATGTGAACCAACAAAAAAATTTCAATCTGTTGCGTAAATGTTGCTGTAGCTTTCACAGCTGCCTATAAATATACATTTAACAACAATAAATCAAAATTGCCCCTGACCCGGCTTCTTGTCTCTCTGGAGAAGTTTACACCCATATTGAAACTATGTTAGACCATGACATGTGAAGAAAGACCTAATAACTAGTCGTGGATCTGTGGCCAGCTGTGTGCACAGGAGTCCATCAGTGTCAGTACATGACAAAAGCCCATTCTGCTGTAGGTGCTCCTGCCCTGTGCTGCTCTCCATCCTGCTCCCTTTTCTCCATTTCTGGACTTCACCCACCAAAGCTGAAAGGGAAAGTATGGACTGCCTGTTCTGCAGCATCACATCTGTACTAGTTGGGCTTTAACCAAGCCAAGAACCTTGGGAAAGCGCTCCTGTGCTGGGAGAGCTCCTGTGGCTGAGAAACTGACATCACTAGAAGCGAGCTGCTACTGTGTCGCATCTGATAAAATGTATTCCTTTAAGGCTGTGGACTTTCCTGAGTGCTTGCTGCTGTATTCCATGCCAAGAGGGAAATGACTCTATCTTTTCAGAACATTTAAGTGAGTTATGCTTCCTGGATTACAGTAAAAATCTGTAAATACATTGCTTTCTGTTTTAATTACACTGGATTTCAAAATAAGATAGCATATACAAATTCTCACCAGATTATGGATATGGAGGTAATAACATTTGATAGCACATTTATCTGTTATTTCTATAGCAAATTGTTCAAAACGTTACGCATCTCCCCTGCTAGGAGGGAAGTTCATCACCAACTCCTTTTGACATTTTATTGACATCTTACAAGTGCCTAAGCATATCAGGAGAGATCCTCACTGGCACTGATGTTATCTCTGTAAAAGTCAATAGAGTCACAGATACTATTTGATGGAGGTATTCTTGATAGATAACAAGAGGGGCACATTTCATTCTATGTGTTTATATAATGTTGGTGCTATTGAGAAACAAGTACTATGTTGTTTTCCCTGCAATGTGGATCAGGCACTGGGTAAGACCCCGAGCCAGCAGCTGCCCAGGAGCATGGGGAAGCTTTGCTTCTTCCCTGAAAGGTGCTGTCTGTGTCAGTGACACAGAGCAGGTTAGAAATGGAAATGATATTTGAGGTCAAGAGCCAGTGCCCAATGGACAAGCCATAGGAGACGACCTCTGCCTGGCAAGGAGCTCTGTCACTGGTCTGCAGGGATAGACAGACGTTGTTACACCTGAGTCTGTCCTCACTGCAAAGCAATGCCCTGCAGAACCACCAGAACAACCTATTGGATCACTTTTGTCATGGTCTGTATTCTTTAAATATTTTAGGGAAAAGAAATCCCTTGTTTGAACATAAGCTTGAATCACTCTGGCTACCAATCAATTAAATTAAATGTCTCTAGGCATTTGTCTTCTTCCAGGTTCTTATTTCAGCTTAGTTTAAACTCCATCCAATTTAATCCAATTTAAATTAAGTAACTACCAGAAAAAGAAAAAGGAAATGAAAAGGAAAAAAAGAAAAAGAAAAAGAAAAAAAAAAGGGAAAAAAGGGAAAAAAAGAAAAAAAGAAAAAGAGAAAAAGAAAAAAGAAATTATCAGAAAGCTACTTGCACCAGCTCTCTGTGGGTCAGGCTTCTGCAGCATTCTCCATGCTTGCTCCACTGAAGTTTGCAAGAGGGGATCATTAACATTAGCAAACCACTCTGTGATGGTTACTTTAATTACCTTGTTGGTCAGCCCTGGTCAGAGGGAACCTTCAGGACTGCTGTTTACCAAAGAGCCTGGTTATACCTGTGACAGCAACATGGCTACTTTAGTAACAATGAGAAGTGCGAGAGGAAGTGTTTGAAATTAACAATATTTATCTAATTTAGCTGATTTGTTTTGTATTACTTTGAAAGATCAGGAAAAAAACATAAGACTTACATAGGCAAAGTATTGTACTTCAAGATAAAACTTTTTTTTTTTTTTTTTCCCCTCCTCAGTAAATGAGGGCAGGAACCATTTCTCAACCCTATCTGACAATAGTAGCTGCGTACTGGTACTATCTCCCAGTTATACTCAATTAACACAGCAGGTTAAACCTTGTAAATCAACACCAATGTCTCTGAAAGGAACCACTTGTTTTTCAAGTACATTCCAGCAGTCCACAAACACTTTTTTTTCCAGTGAAAACTGAACAATTACTGTAAGACTCTGTTTTGGTAAGAAAATAGGAAATGATGCTAAACAAAAGGGTATGTTTATTTAGAAATTCCAAGGCCATTAATTTATATTAAGTAACAGTTTGTGCTCAGAGACTAATCAAAGGGTGATGTGAATCATTGATCACAAACGGACTTTATAGATAAGGACCAAGTGCGGTGCTGGATGATTGTATTATATATTAACAACCTTCAGGGGCAGCTTTTGCTGATTCATTTGACAGGAAGTGAGTTGTCAAGAGAGATTTCTAGGGAAGGAACAATCAACAATATTTTCATATTAAATAACCTCCAGTTACTGTATTGTTCTCACAACATTTGATAATGAATGCTTTCCTGTTAAAAAATACATATATATCACGAAAACAAAGACAGATCTGGTTACACGGCTAAAAATACACAGACAGCTCGGCAAAGTCAGGGGAGGGGCTGATCAATTCAGAAATTGGGAAGCTGGTAAAAGTTCCCTGTGAAGCTATTGCGCAGCTGGCAATTCATGATACAGTAACAGCTATTCTTTTTTGAAGGAAAAAAGGTTGTTCTGTTATCTACCTTCTCAGCAGGAAGCCCACAGCATGGCGGACTTAGGTCTGGGAGCAGGGCTTGCTTCCCATGAGCTCTGTGCCACACAGAGAATGGCAGCACACCGTCATGCTATAAAGCACAAGGCAGCTCTGAGCTTCAAATATTGCACTGTAGTGCCGCAGGGGACCCAGAGGTGCTAATTCCCAAGTCCTGTGCCACGCAGCCCAGGCCAAGGAGGTGTTGTCCACAATGCCCACAATGGTCATTCGACTTTCATAAATACTTTCATAGCTCCCACTGATACAAACATTCATAGACATTCAAAAAATAATAATAATAATACAATGAGCTTGAACTATAGCTTGATCTGTGATGGACTGAGTCAGCTACAAATTCATTCCCCGTAAATAAACAAATGAGAATGTGTGGTAGCAAATAGAGGAGTAAAAGGTACTGCAGTATCTAATTAGGTGGCTGGTCCCCTACATCTCCTCTGCTTTCACGGGGAAATCTTTAAAGGGAAAACACATGCAGAAGTAAAACCAGTCTACAGAGCAAATGCGGTGTATAAACAAACAGAGAAAGAAAGCAGAGGCCCTTATTGAAGGTACTGCTCCTGCTGGACAGCACTTAGATTTTTTCATGACCAATTGTGTAGGTCTTTAACAGCCTTCTCTCCTGCAAGGTTTTCTGCAGTACTTGTCTTTTAGTGCATAGTAAGCTCAAGCAGCATATTTTGGAAGCAGTCTTTATCAGAGCGACTTATAAAGATTTAAGCAAAATAAGAAAGAAAGAAAATAAATCCAAATAAGTTTGATGCAGTACTTCGAAATTTTTTGGTTCAGTAACATTATTATTTTTTTTTATACAATATGCCTAACTCTTCTCTGACTCAGGCAGTAATTATCAAGCAATATGAGAATGCAGTGTTGCAAAGGAAAAGCATCATGAAATAGAAAATTCCACTAATTGTTACCAACAAGGACCATCTGATAAAATACTGAACATCAAAATCCTCTCATTTGAACATAAAAAAAAAAAAAAATGATTCATATTACAGCATCTTGAATGTTGTGGTAGGTCAGCAAAATTCATTAACAGAACTGGAACCTGAAATCAAGATACAGCTTGTGCATTCAACATAAACAGAGACTGCACAGAACGATTTAAAACACCAGACAGGAATGCCAAATAAATACTTACTCTCTCACCTCTGCCAGTTGATCTCATCATGGGAATTCAAGCAGCACAGCTCTCAGTAACAACACGTTACAAGATTTTGGCTGTCCTGATAACACAGCTCATCTAAATGACAGCTTAAACAATGTGTAGCTACAGTCTGCCTGAACCAGAAAGACGAGCTTAATTAACTAATCATGGCAAAATGCAGACAGGGGAGCCTGAGAATTTCCTGACTTGAAAATCGGTTGTTAAAATGTTTGAGTTTATTCGCTGTAACATACAAAAAAATGAGGAGACCCATAAGGAAATATGTAATTTTGCAGAGGAACAAGTTGCATTCAACAGTGTAAAAAGATTGTGATATCTGAAAATCCCTGATTTTAAGTCCAAACAGTTATTTAAATCATATTTTCTCCTCTCCATACAAAAATCTACATAATCCATAGAGATGCTTTGGAAAAGATCTCAGGAAGCACCTATTCAGTGGAATTAATTACTAATAAAGATGGAGATTTAACAGCCCCTTGTCTCCATTTACCCAGGAAAGCCAGTGTAGATACACGGGCTGTGGTAAGAACAAAGCCAAAGCACTTGTCCTGCCAAGCACTGCACTAAGCAGTGAGGGGAACACATTGAATATACTGATTCCTCCGTTCAATAGCTAGACATACAATTATAGGACGGATCAATATAAGAAACTTGCAAGATGTAACCCATGGAAAATATGGTGGCACCAAATCTTTATCAATACTGGTCAGATTCAGATCTATACTGAGTGCAGCAACAGTAAAGAAGTTAGAAAGCAAACAAATATCTGATAAAATTGATAATGAATATTAATATTTTCACGCCTTGTTATTAGTAGTGTAAGATACAGCCCCACAGTGAGAAAAAAACAATGAAGTTAAATTAAGGATGGTTTTATATGTGTTACATTACATACTTTAATGTATTTAATAATTTTATGTAATTATCAAACCTTTTGTTGTTGTTGTTGACAAGCACGAGAGAAATATTTAAGTGTGGTGGTGTCACTTTGTCACTTTTTAAAACAAGACTTGCTTGCTTCATAATTTCAAGTAAAGGAGAAGAAGTCTTCCACAGTTAATCTCAGTGATTTGGAGTAATGCCTGGAGGTGCTGCCGCACAAGGAGAGAGAAGAAAAAAAAGTTCAGACTTCATCAGCTGTTGCCTGTCATCCTCTCCCCCACCTACATAAGACTTACATTTACAGTTCCATTTTTCTCCTAAAGGACACGCATTTCATTCAGAGGTTATGAACCCAGCGGGGTAAATTCTGTCAGCTGGAACTTTGCCTGCAGAGTTTCCCCCTCATCTCTTCTTAAAGACCTCAGGGCAAAATTTCCTCACTCGAACACAAAGTAAGACTTCAGATTTATATATATATGTATCTTAAATTCTTTGACTACAAACTTGCTTTCAAAAGGCCTGCAGGTGTTTTCCTTGCCCTGCACGAGCTGCTGGCAGGCTCACAGCCCACCACAGACAGCCCAGGAACCACGGGAAGGAAAACCACTCAGGAGCTGCAGCCTTCACTCTGAATTTCCCTGGGTCTGTGTATTTAACTCAGACGCTTAATGATTTTTTTAAATGTAGGTTTTGAGTCTGAATAGTACTTTAAGCACTAAACTGTCTCCTTAGTGTTTGGAGGGGATTAAGTTTAGAGTTCATTGTGTTGTCTGTCATTTTAAAGAGATTAGATAGTTCAGTTCGGCTCCTACCGGCAATGTAAAAGTCTCCGTATTTATTGACTGTCTGGAGTCATAATCAAAGCTTCTAAAACCAATCGACACCTTGTAAACAAAAATCCCATTATTCGAGTGATCTCGATAAGATTTACATGGTATCTGCACTTCTGTTATGATCGATCGAACCGTTAGAGAGATTCTTACTGTAATAATTACAAGACAAGTGATTACAAATTCAATTAGGAAATTAAGGTTTACACCGTTTTGAAAACACAAATGAACATAACACTTTGTGGTCTGTCAGGCATGATTTGCAGCTTTGGGTTTGGAATGGGAAAGTTCTGAGACTATAAGGGTTCCAAATTTTCTTTCAGCAGAATGATCTTCTCAGATGGAGGAAATTGTATTTACACCTGGAGATTTGTGCACTAACTCTTTGTACACTGAGAAAGAGCATCATATAAAGGAATGTGAAGTACTAAAAAATTACCATGCGGGTGCAGAGTAGGAAAGCTGCATGTCTTTGGACTATAGCCATAGTAATTTTACACTGTATGAACTATTTATTTTTCAATTAGTATTGAAATCAGGTTGAATTAGAAGCCTAGAATTTGAAGAGGCATTCCTGAGATATTACAGTAGACTTTTGACTGGTTTTAAGGCAGTACAGAGCCCAGTGTCAGAGCTGGCAGCTGAAGAGTCCACAGCTGTAACTGTTACCGGGACAAGCAGTTCTGTTGACCATGCCCACGGCTAGCATTTGTAAGTCAGATGCTATAAATGCAGCAATGTATTTCTGAAATAAGACATCTTATTTCATGGTAAGTATTTAAAAGGTGATCCTTTATAAAGAATAACTGACAGACCGAGTTCAATTTAATTTGAGAATTTTGGCATCCTTTTTGTAATCATACTATCATGGCAATGTTATTTTTCACTGTGATTCAGGCAGGAGATAAATTGAGGTACTTCAGAAGAGGTGAGACTTCTCTTACACTTAATGTTCTCATTGGTTTTTTAAAAAGAAGTTTTGGAATGCACAACTTGTGCTTAGCACATCACAGAGAGTTCTGACAGACTGCTATAAAGAAAAGCCTATTCCCATTGGATTCCAACTCTCATTGTGCAACAAGTCATTGTCCGCTGTGCTCCTTCTGACAGACTTCTGTTTGCTGACGCTCACTAAATACTTGCTACTGCAGATGTTAATAAATCAAATCTGTTTGTTGAAGCTTTGTATCTTGACAGTGCCAAGGTATCCTGTAATCTACATCAAAAGAATCAATAGAAACACATGAAAACTTTAGCACTGTGGGATAATATTGATTTTTGTCTTAGAAATACTTGGCTCCAAATCATTAAAATCAATGGAAGTCTCACACTGACTTCACTTAGTCTGGGATCAGGTCACTAGACTGACAGTTCCTCATGCAGTTATTGTTTCTTAAGTTTGCAGGTGTGGAATAGAACGGCACTTTCCAGACATACCTGTGATGCAAACAACAGTAAGTCCTTTCCTTAGCAGAGTTAGGATAAATCTTTACCCTCATCACCATTCATTCAACTGCAACTATATCCCAAGGATGAGTTTAGCATTTATTTATCTTAATAACTATTATTCCACTACATATTTTCTTGGGAAATACAAGTTATGCTCTTCATGACAGGCAGCCTGCATATCTTGGTTCTTCAAATTTAAATCCTCCCCTATTTTGTCACACTTAAACACAAAGCATTAAGCAGTGTCCTTTCCCATTAGAATACTTTCTCAAAGAATTTGTAACCCTCAAGACAGAGGTCTGTGTAATGGGATTATAACCATAACAACTACACAATAGCATCATTAAAAGCACTTCACTTACATTTACTTTCCTGGTGCTTGAATTTATTGCTACACTGTAAACTCTGTATTCAGGGGAAAAAAAATACATTTAGCTCAATTTATGGAGCTGACTTTGCTCAAGAGAGATTAGAACTAAAATGATTTGAGATAGAATCAAAGAATTTCATCTTTTTAATTAGTCTGTTAAAGGCAGGAGCATCTAATACAAATATTTAACTCTGTTGTTGAGCACTACTGCCAAAGTCATCAAGAGGAAATTTATAGGGAGTTCTAAAGTCACTTGACAATGATTTTCTTGCGTTATGACTTCTCAAATTGCTGTTTATTGCCAATAGCACTACATTTCAGCACAAACAGGATTCATGGGATTAGTGCACTGTCCTGGTAAAGATGTTAAGTCTTCACTTTGAATGAGCTATGGTAATTGAACTCCTTTCTTTTTGTGTAAGAAGTGCCTTTAAACAAGGTTAGCTATTTTTATACACACTAATGAATCACTAGCTAAAAAACCTTTTTGGTCAGATGCCAGGCTTGCCTTGTTACCTGCTGTTCTCAGTAAATATAATGCATAAGGTGAAGTGCGGGGTGAGGGAGGAAAGGAAATTACTACTTAATGTTCTAATAAGAAAGAAGACATTAAGCAATACTGGTTACAATATTTCAGCATCAATGGGATTACAATTGTATAAGGGATAAAAATCTTTTGCCCTCCTCTAAGTCAGCTAATTCAAATCTGTCCAGTTTAGTGTTTCAAACATTGCATGAACTTTTTTTTATGAGTTTGATTAACTCTCTGTTTCTGTGATTGGACTGAAGCACAGAAAATCTTAGCAGACAGCTGGAGCCTGGAGTACTTCGCTGTTTTAAGAATAGTCCAATTCATCTGAAACTCTCTTTTCAAGAAGGGCTGAAGAACGCCCACTGATTAATACTGGGGTTCACTTTGTCAGAGCTGAAATGATTCCTAAACTTCTGAAAAAATAAGGGACTCAGATTCCCTGCCTGTTACTTCATCAGTCCACTTTGTTTCAAGATAACAGGCATTTTAAGTACAACACATTCTTCTAATGTTAGAGCCTCTTCAAGTCCCGTACCACAGACAGTTAGCATCTTCAGGATAGGTTTGGGAGCACATTTGACTGAGCCATTCACTTCTCTTTCCTTGGCTACAGGGGTCATCACAGCACTACTTGCAGGCCAGTTTCCCGGGAGGATGAGCACACCATGCCTATCAGCACAAGCTTTCCTTTAGGGACGTATGCGTTTTGAAAGAGGAGAAATTAAAATGACAGATTATGCCATTTTATCATGTGCTATTTTCAGCTAATGAAATATGGAACCTTGTTTTTCTGTCTTACCTCACAGCCTGAGAACAGCAACTCCTATTTCAGCATGGTATCAGAGGCTACACCTATACTAGGAAACTAATCAGGCCTGGCACCCATTCTATGGCCTGGTCAGCAAATGACATACACAGCACAGATCCAATCCGCACAGCAAGACAGTCACTTGTCTGGGATGGCCTCATCCTTTCTGACTGCTGGGAATGATCTGGTGGCTTCTGCCATGCCCCGAGACATGCCCAGGCACTGCAACAAGGACAGCTGGTTGTTAGGGGCAAATGCCAGAAGAGAGATGACAAAATAAAGCAGACATCCTAGCCCTGACACTATTCCCTGTGTTCACCCATATGGATGCAGCCAGACAGATGACCACAGATGCTGTGGCCTACTTGGGGACCCAACTGCACCTGAGAGAGCATTACAACCACTATCCCTCACAAGTGTAAATTTTTCAAAGGGCCAGAAAGTCAGAGAAATCCCCTGACAGATACCATTTCCCAAAGGCAAATGGGAGGAGGATTGGCTGAGGATGCACCCTCACAACACCCGGCCCTAAATATTCCACCAGACCAAGAGCTTTCACAAAGTACAGCACAAAGTAAGAGGGCTCTCCTCATTGCAGATTTCTCTCATGCAAAAAGGGAAAGGTTTGCCCAGGCTTATTTAAAATCCCCTCATGGCATCAAGAGAAGCCTGTGAGGTGGGCAGCAGGAAAGGGAGGTGGCAGCAACAGCCAGGCCCTGCTCTTTTGGTGGGGAAACCAGGCCTGCACAGCAGCCCCCAACTCACAGCCCCTGGGCCTGGCAGGGACTGCCGTGGGTGAGGGTCCAGGAATTGCTTGGTTTACACAGTCTGAAGGCTTTGACAACAAAAAAGCATTCTCCTTGCTGGGTTACTTCCTAGAGGTTCTCATTCTGCACATGAGAATTTTAGTTTTTCATATCAAAAAGATATTAGTTTTTGGTCAGATTGGATTTTGTTCATGAAGAAAAATAATGTAAAGTCATCTGATTTTGTGCAAATGCCAGGAAGCTGCCAAGCAACTTTCGGGTGCCTTTAGTAACTTTCCCTGTAGTTAGCATGCAAGTTCGACAACATAAGAGCCTAGGCACAAATAAAAGCTTTCATCATCTCTTTCTTCTTTTGGGAAGTGATTTCATCTCCTTCTTCCTTATTTTAATTTACAGATTTTGAGACAGAGGAATTCACATTTATTGGCCAATGATTTCATTTATTTAATTCTCATTAACTTTAATTCTTATGTTTCTCAGGAGAAAAACATGAAAGCACTTGATCAAATTTAGGAATGCCTGCTTAGTAAAGTAGAAACATCATATTTCTGATCTTCATTCTCTCTATGCTCCCTGTGACAGTTCCACCTAAATTGGGCTGCAACTGCAATTTTCTCTGCCATAACATTGTAATGACTTTCTGAAAACTGGTGAATGGTTAAAATTCATCCAAAGTATTTCACAAACACAGAAAAAATTTCAAGAGAAAACATTCAGATTACATTAGTAATCTATCCAGTAGTCAATACTACTCTTCATCTGTCTAAAAATGTCTTTTTTTTTTTTTGCATTACAATTCTCATAAAAATAAAAGCCTGTCTAGTTTTGTGACAGCCAAATCAGCGACATTCTAGCAATGATTGATGCAACCACCAAGTCATGCCTACAGATCCCAGATTTTTCAGTATTCATTGAATGTTTGTTTTCATTTGTGAGAGTTTATGTAATTTTTCCCCCTGTCTGAATAACACAGCGTGCAGAATCACAATTCTCGAACTCAGAAAGGGAACTTCATACATATTTTCAAATGCATTAAAGCATCTATCAGTAAGAAATAAACTGTTCTACTTTCAAAAGGTTAGGAATGGACTCTCACAGCCAGGCTACAGTGTATACATTGGGCAGACCTCTCTTAGATGAGAACAGGACAGTTTCACTATGCTATAGTTCAATACAGGTATCTAATGGGCATATCTTCATTGAATGCTTTTAATGTCATACTTGATCACAGTTGTGCTAGGAGACACAGCTGGTATCTCATATAAAGAGGGAAAATAGGAAGTCCTGCACCAGATATAATGAAGCATAACAAAAGACAATTGCATCATTGTGGCTGATGCAGTTTGTATCTACTTTTTACTATGGTAAAGCAGACTTGGTGAAATATTCCTCATTGAGTTTGCTAGTTAATTTAAGAGCCAACCTAATTAATCATCCATTGACTAGTGCCAACAATTCAGAGATGGAGTTCATGAGTTTTTTTATAGCACTTATGCAGTTAACCAAGACTAACCTACACAACCAGCCGCTTGTGGTTAAAGATCTAGGAGGTAAGAGGTCACTAGACACTCCCAGTTTCTAAAGTTCTAGACAGGCGGTAAAGAAGGGAGTGTATAGCAGAGTCATGGCTTTTATAGTCAGAAGATTCCTACTTACAAGCAAGAAGTACAGAGATCCACTCTAAAGTGAGAAGAACCACAACCACCACTCATCCCCCCAGAAAATAACCATCACCAAATCAGCTTTCCACCTCAGCCTCTTAGAACAGCTCTGAAAAAATTTGAAACAATGGTTGAGGTGAAGAACAATTGTGTGCTACCAACAGAAACTCCTTTAACATTAGAAAACAACAACAAAAATTTCATAGATCAGATTCTACGTAACTATATAGAGTATGTATATTCTGTATATCAGCCCTTAAGAACAGAACTGACCCATCTAAATCAAATACATAGTTCACCATGTAAAGACTTAAGGACACTAATTTACTCAGGTAATGGTTACTATCAAGGTCTTTAGAAGTATGCAACTGAACTCGAATTCTTTAAAATTGTACTGTATTTGATATCAAATCCTCTCTTGGAAAGTCATCCATTATTTAATCCAATGCAGCTATTTTGAAAACTGTGCCTAGATAACACATCCTATCACACCCAAAAACAGCTTGCATATGTTTTTAAAAGCCTTGTGTCAATTATATATGTCAACAGCACAGTAACCAGTTATCACGCCTGCCCTTGGCAAACATTCTTTTAAGAACTATAAACGTGCCAAGCACTGCAAGCTGCGTCTTCTTACTCCAACTCCTTTACTTACTCAGCTGCTGGATTTCTTAAAACTTCCAAAGCAGCCAGTGCCAATTCCAGTTCCTAGTTTGTGTATATAAGTTATTGAGTTTTTTAATTTCCAATCATCTTTAAGTTCAAAACAATTTTTTATTAATTCTTAGAACATACTGAAATGACAATGTCATTGAGTTCAACTTCAGGTGTTCTTTTGGATTGCGGATGGACTTTGTGAGACCATTTGATGTAAAAGCACAAGGTATTGTGGAAAAAAAATAGAAGTGAAATAGCAAAGTATCTGTATCATCGTAATATATTTACCTAAGTATGTAGTTATGATTAGAGAGACAGCTAACTCACTGTGTAATGACAAGAAAACCATCTGCCTTTCAGTACATATAAAGCTACTTAAAGAAGAGCTTGAGAATAAATTTAAGAGCTTAGATTCTTGTTAAGCAAAATGGAGAAGCAAATATGTAAATGAACTGCTACATAATTGATACTTGATGATGTTTTCATAGCATTTAGTACTCGTCATTTTTTGATCAGACATCTGACAGCTGCTCAGGAAGTTGTGATTGAATTTTTCTTGGGAATCCGATTATTATTTGTAAAGCTTTCTTTTACAATGTATTTTGCAGAGTACTACACTGTAAATAATCTTATTTATATGGTTTGCATTTCTAAATCAATGGCAAGTATACCAAATTCAGGATTAATTTGCGTGTGCGCTTAGTTAGCCCCTTCAAAAATTTGACTTATAAAATCTCGCAACATAATCAGAGAGCCCAGTCATGAAAAGGGATACTGTGTTATTAACTAATTGTCTACACTTACTATCTATAGCGATGAGTTATATCATTGCCTTCTAATATATTTTGACTGAAGCAGCATCATGGGATGTGGTCTTAATGCAATAGCTGCAAGCTCTAATGACACTGAAGAGTCCTCAGCACTCGGCCGTGTGCTGCATTTATTCTGCTCACATTTTAATTTAAGGGTATAAAGAGGAAAACCCCTTTTATTAAGGCTGACAGGCAAATTCAATCACCATTTCCTAGTCAAACAAGCATAGTCTTCAGATCATTAACTGGAGTTGGTTAGACTCACGGCTGTCTTCAGATGAAGTCAATCCTTCTCTTAAATACACCTTGCTCCTGTTTATCTGGGAATAAAGTTTTGTATGTGCAGAAGAATCAGAGAGGGTCACCAAGAACTGAACATGTGAGATGCTATGTTGATTTACAGGGCCAGGATCTAAGCTTAGACTGATCAAAGTCAAATCCTTCCTTCCTTGCTCAAATACATTGTCATAAACACGGTACATACTTGCACTGCCAACTAAGTTGTACTGCTAAATAAAACATTACTATACTTATAGCAAAAGATTTGCTAACTTTCAGGTCTCGAAAGAAAAAAAAAAAAAAAAAGAAGTTATGAATGTCTTAGTGAGAATAGAAAGCCTTCAGGAATTTGCTGTAAAACACCACTGAGGATGATCTGTCTCACCCCTCAAGATCCAGGTTAGCTACTCAGGAGCAACAACACCGCAGCAAGCACACCCAGAGCTGCTGGGAACGGGGTGGTGCATTGTCCAGGAACAAACACAGCAGCTTGTTCTCCATCAGGTTAAAACAAGATAAAAATAATGATTTGGGAAACAAAAACAAATATAACATGACAGCAATTTGTAGTTATTCTAGAAGAGCCTGTATTCACAAATAATCCCTATAGCATCTGAGCATCACAGAACCACAAATGAACATATTGCTGCCCTCTTAGGTAAGGAAATATAAACTGTTTCACAGGTGGGATGTTGAAGCATAGACTTAATTCACTACATGACTTACATGACAATTTTAAACTGAAAACAAGTGGCAAAGCAGAAAATTGAATCCAGGTTTCCTAAATCCCAGCTCAGAGCCTTCAACATGAGAACACGCACTGGGTGCATATTTCTGGTACTTCCAGGTGGAAGTATTCCAACAAAAAAAAAAAAAAGGAAGTAGAGAAGAGTATGAAAAAAATGAAACAAAAGCAAGTGTTACCAAAGTTTGTGTGTGTGTTTTTGTTTTTTTTGTTTTTGTTTGGTTTTTACAGCCTCAAACTTGGTTTAAATTGAGGATAAATCTCTATAATTTTTTTCCAAAGCAATTTTATGTCTGCAGAAAAGCCTATGAGTTGTGATCTGAATATTATTTTTAAAGCAGTTTAATGACTATATCCAGAAATACGAAAGAGAGGAAAGCAATTTGGAAGTTAGACAATTAGGGTTCAATTTTATGGATGAGCATAGTCTGACAGGAATTTATTGCCTAAAATGTGCAATCTCCTGCCCAGGACACAAGTTTCCCAATCCTTCCCTGAACTGAACTAAGAACTGAGAATGGAAGAAAATAAATAATTTTTCAGACTTCTACTATCATGACTGCAAACGTTGTATTCTACTGAACAGATAAAAATTCTGTGGGGCAGAGAAGATCATCTCTGACAGTCATTGAGTTCAGACCTGATCAAGCATAAAAACATGGTAACAAACATAGCTGATTGACCAAGATGTTCATCAGTTAAACAAGTAAACAAACAAAAAATCTTGAAGAAAGACTGTGTGTAGTGGTTAGTGTCATGCAACCCTGCATTTCCCTAAAAACAGATTCACCATCTATTGAAAACACAGCCAAAAGCTTATGCCATTTGTATAGAAGCTTGTTTGCATCCTATAGTGTAATTACTTCAGCTTCCAGAAGGCGACAAGTGGTCAAGGTAGGTGTTGTTTCTCAGTTTGGCACCAGGCTCCCAACAAAACGAAAACAACCCAACAAGACAAAAACAGCTTGTGGTAAATATAATAGCTGGCTGCCTGAACAATAGCAATTAGGACAACAGCCTAAATCCTGTGGTGTCTCTGGAAAAAGTGTGAATGGTCTTGCTAGTCTGCTGATAAAGAGTTTAAATTAACATGCATTAGCATCCCTAGGAGTCCCAAAGCAGACCCAAAATGAGAAATTTTTCAACTGGTGGTTCTTATTAAAGCAGAACTTTAAAATTTTCATCGTTTTGTGTGTGCTCTTGAGCGTGGCCTCAAGGACACTTAGCCAGGTCCAAAATGGGCGTTTAGGGGGTTGGAGGAAGGTCAGGAGCGAGTGGGAAAAGTAACAGGCAGAAGGAATTCAGTTTAAAATCTCTCCCTAACTGGATAAGGGAATTTATTAATTCAATTGATTCAACTTTTCATGCTCATTAGAAACCATATACCATAGACTGTTAAGAGAAGTGGACCCTTCCAATGTCTCCAGTGGCACACAGAGTACCACCACCTTCTTGAACATGTAATATTTTGTACTATATTTATATGTTAATCTGTACAGATATGAACATCTACATTTAAAATAGCAAAAATCAACCTTCTCTAAACAGTAGCTGCAAACACTCCCCTTTTCACCCACCAAATCCAAAAAAGCTTTTTGAGTGCACTTTTAGGGTGGTGTGATATTCCACAAAGCAGAACTACACAAAACTTCCAGTTTTCACAGTGTAAATGCGTACGTGTGAAGTGCTGTATGACTGATTCATATCTACAAACTTGACTCAGAGCACTGATTATCCATATTGAGTAACTAAAGCCATCTTCCCTCCACTACCACAATGAAAATTGAGGCATTCCTCATAAGACAACTTTCTTCAAAATATAGTTATTTTCAAAATAGAAGAATTTTGGACTTGCATGACAGTTGAGATTGAATCCTGACTTTCATTTTTGCTGTATAATCAAATTGAAAGAGAAGGGGAAGAAGGTTTGGCTTTAGTTAAACAAACAAACCCTCACTTTTGAGAAATGCCTTATTTTCTGCCTGGTAGCAAGAGTTTGCTTGCAATTTAAAGCTCTGACAAAGCTCAAGAACAATGCTCTGTATGTATGCCCTATACTGCTCTGTATGTCCTACGTCTTCAGAAAATTTCCTTAGCTCCACCAAGTGACTGGTAGGGCCTACACAACCCCTTCCTGTGGGAGGAAGGAATTGACAATGAGAAGACAACGAAACACCTCTCAGGGTTTTCTTGGCATGACAAGGCAGGTTGGACAGCAGTGGAATAAGAAATGCATTATTTCAGCTCACTGAAGGACCTTCCAAAAAGAATCATAGAATGGTTTGGGTTGGAAAGGACCTCAAATCTGCTCTAATTATCCCTACAGGTTCAGCACCTCCCTTCTGTCCCTGGGATAGCTTCTCTCTGATCACAGCACTGGCTCCTACAGCAGTTGTTTTCTTAAGATTTGGAGTAATCTCTTAGAGTTCTCTGGGCTGATAAACACTTTATTTCGCAAGTAGGAAAGAGAGCAGAAATCTTTTACTGCCAAATATATATA
>JAOWBP010003659.1:18897336-18919384 GCA_028571105.1 Tragopan temminckii
GAAGGGGCAGAAATGGGTATGGGGATTCCACAGCAAACAGACATTTATGAGCCACCATGAAAGCAGTCTGTGCTGAGTAAAAAGGCCAATACAAACAAGTCAGATACACACGGGGCGTGGAAGAAGGTGGTATTGAAACCCAGAGTCAGCACAAAGGAGCTGTTGCTCAGAAGAGAAGTATTGCTACACAGTTTGAATAGGCTTCCTGTGGCTGCCCATGAAGACTAACATCTGGCAAGGCAGCCTGCTGTACTGAAGAGGGAACTCCTTTATCAGGGCTGCAGAAAACAGAAACAGCCGCAAAGGTGGGAGAGCAGGTTCACAAGACCTAGCCAAGCTTTTGCTGCAGCTCTTACACCCTTGGACGTGGTATCTCAAGGTTTTTTGACACAAAATTCTGTGGGTAGCCTCATATCACATCAGATTTTCTCAAGCCAACTAAAACATATGAATTCAAAACTCTAGAGGGTGCTTTTGCAATGCAAGCAGGCATAGCACCAGTTTATACCAGATGAATCCCTGTTGGGTTTGGCTTATACTATACAATTAAAAAAAAAAAAGTAATATTTTGGTTTTTCAACATAGTTTACATAATAAAAACAGGCAAACCATGTCACTTTTTTAAAAAAAGTGATAAATTTAAAAACAAGAAGTGAAACAGTGCAGATACCTGAAACTACACCAATTCTGCTTGCTTTGCTACACTACCAACAGAAATAGCTCTGTCCTGTTTAGATAGACTTTGTTTTGTTACATGACTGCATATGCAGCGAAGTGATATCAAGTCCTGAGGGTCCACTCCTTTGATGAGTTAAGCACACAAAGGCCCACATTTTGATGCAATCTGATATCATATATTTAAGTCCTAGACAAACTGCAACTGTGAGGAAGTGATAAACAGAACTTCCTGCACAAAGCTGCCTGAGATAACACTTTCCATGGACTGGAAAAAAAGAGACATGATTGCTACAGAACTAAAAGGGAACTGTTCTGCTCTTAATAAATAACCCTTTCTTTTTCACGTGGCTATTGCAAAAGCCAAGGCACAAGTGACTAAGATTCAGCAAGCGGCTGAGCGGTGCTACTCACACATTTCTGAAGTGATTCTTTGAGGAACTACAGCCAACTATTTGCTCTTCAGAGACACGTTCTCCTGAAAGCTCCTATGCTGCAGCTGGAGCCTTGCAGCTCAGAAACCTTCCAGCTAGTAATATTCTTACTTCCATTTTTAAAAAAAGTCTCTAAAGGAAGCCAACCACAAAACGTTTACTCATAAGGAGGAATAAGGAGTAACTGCTTACAGAATAAGTCTAGGTTGCCTCCAGTGTAGGAAAAATCCTGTAGAAAACATGACTTGTTCCTTCTCACAGAGTTTCCCCTCAATTTTTCACCAGCATCAACTCAAAATGCAAGAAATTTAGTATATTTATGATTGTTTTGATTTTACTTCGTGAATATTTGAGCAGCTGAATTTTCCTCACAGTAGAACTTGTGGGGGAAATGAGCTTCAACTTGTTCTGGTATAAAGGAAGAGTCATTGTGAATTTTTGCCTTGAAGCCGTTACTCTTTTTCTTTCATTCAGTTCTGTGCACATCTTGCTATATTTTCAGCTTATATTTTTTTTTTCAAAAGCATAGGCTGTGTAACCAGTCCAGAGAGAAGCAACTGCAGCATATTAAAAAGCAATCAAGCGCTACCAATAGCTGAAGAGTTTTACAACTTCTGCTTCTGTTGCAAATTTATGAAGTAATAGGGGAAACATAATGACAGACTAAATTAATGCAACAGCTCTGTGGTGATATTCCCAGAGATCTGCCCTGCATTTTGTTCCTTAACACATAAAGAGTCTTAGTATGAACATTGCTTCTAGTCCCATTGGACTCTGCGTACTGGGGATCAGACCTAAAGCTGACCACAGAGCATGCACCAAGCTTATGATCTCATCACCATTGAAGCTGCCATTAGTGTGCTTGTGCTGAGCCTGAGCAAACCAAGACAGAGGCACAAAGAACTCCAAATTATTACATATATCACCAAAACTCTTTAAAAGAGTCTTTCTAAGTGGATTGTTTCACCAATCTGAGTTAGATCGCAACCACGGCAGCAACTTGTATGACAGGCAGGAAAAGAACAGGAGAATCAAATCTGCCTCTGAAGAAACTGTAAATGGGAACACAACCCAGCAAATGCTAATGACTATCCAGCCAGAGTAATATACTGCAGAAAATTCCAAGCCTAAACTGAAATCTTTTACACCCTCAGTAGATTCACCATAGCAGGAGCTAATCATAATTATTTTTCTGGATAGCCTCTTTGCCACATACTTGAGAAAAGAACCAAAAGTTGTGGCTATGTGCTTTCTATGCTTTAAGAGAGAATAACTGCATGCAATAACTGCATAACTGCAAATGGTGACAGCAAAAGATTAAATAAAGTAAATTAAGCAAACGAGAAAATAAACACGTTTGCCAATTTTGTCCTACTTTCATTCCATCTACAATATCTTGCAAATACTGAGAGAGTTTGTAATTAAAAATTGTTTGCTTTACCTTTAATCTTCTAACTTTGTTAATTTTACTCTGAACATTTGTACATTCCCACCCCTCAGAGCGATTCCTCCAGCAGGTGAGTTAATATAAATCAGTTGGAGAGTAATTTGCCTTTTTCAGGTATGAGATGTTATTGAATTACTTAACTCACTTCATGAGCTCATGGGCATCTTGTCCACTTGGGAATTATGGTAGAAAGTCATTGAACAAACATTTTTATCATTATCAGAAAGTTTCATTCTCATTACACTGAGTTATCTTGAAAGCACTATTCAGTACAACATTTGAGTAACTAGTTTATTGTTACTGAGATAGCCTGGCGATAGGCACCTTAGGAAAAAAAAAAGAACAAAAAAAACTAGAGCAGGCAGTAGACCAAACCAGAAGCAGCAAATGCCCTCAGTCTCCTCCTCTTTTAATACAAATACAATTGAAAACCTTCACAGTGGCAGCAATCTCATAATGGGATTGAGTTCTTTATCTCAGCTATGAATTAATTGATTTTTCAATTGCAAAAACAATTCAGCAAAGCAGACACTTGTGACTGCACAGAGTGCTCATATGATGTGAATCAGTGAACAGAGGAGACTTGTGCGTCAGCAACTAATTCTTAAAACAAATAGAATGTCACTTAAATAGTGTAAAAATAACTAATAAAAAACTATTTGATTTTTAGCATTGCTAATGGGATACTGTGCCAACTTTGCTCTGCCTAACAAGTCTCAAGAAGCTTCTCCTGGGAATGTTTACATTGTGTTTCTATCCAGCCCTCATATTTGCTTTGAATTGTGACAACAGTTCGACCGTTTTCATGTTAAAAGCTTCCTGCCTTTGTCATGAAAAGAGCTTTTCATCAATATCTGTAGACAACAGTCAAAACAGGAATTCAGGAATACTGCTGCAAACTGTATGAGGACATATCTGGAAATGCTTGTTCCCCAGTACCACTCCCACATCACCCCCTGACCACAGCTTTAGCACATGCTGGGACCCTGAGCCATATCAAGAAGGAAGTAAGAGAGTCGTGGGGCCCAAATCCAACTGCTGCTGCCTGCCTGGGAGGAGGTAGGGTGAGCAGGTGGTGCTGCAGGAGATTGAAAGCAGAGGACAAAGAGGAAGCATGGAGAGGGACCTAGAGCAGAAGGACAGGAGAAGGTTCTCTCATCCCAACCCATTTTGGCCAGTGTTTGTAGTTATAAAGAGTTATGTTTGGGGTATAGTCTGAGGAATTCAGGATGAACAGTGGGATCTGTCCCACTAACCTGAAGTACACATTTCAGAGTACCTGGGAATGTGGGAGTAGTGCAAATAATACAAAGCCAGCTATGCTGGCAGTTACAGAAGATATTCATGCATTTAAAACTTTCAAATATTATCTGTTTTCTGGTAAAACAGATGAAGAACATTGGCAAGCACACTCGCATCCTGTTAAGGTATGAAAAGTAATCAGTGCAAAACATTTTAAAGAGGTCTTTATGCCTATAACATGTGCATACACACACATATACATATAGTAAATGTATGTATGTGATGAAATTTTCACATCTGATATTAGTCTGTTTGGGTTTTGATGTTTCTCATTTAACACCACAGAGCAACTTAGAATTTTCACCACTCCCAGGTCAAATAAATTATTTATGTCAAAGGGACTTGAAATATAATACCTCCCACCTATGTGAAACTCTGCGTAAAGGTAAGACCACGTATGGGACCAAAATAAAAACTGGTCAGACAGAAGTCTGAGTGTCTTTCCCTGGAAGAATTATTTACCTCAAAATTTTAGAGCACTGAAGAGAAATCGGAAAGTCTGATTCGCATCCCAGATTGTCTTAGTTGAGTAATGAATAGTTTGAACTTCCTTTTTTTTTTTTTTCAGTGTAGTCAAATAATGATTATGCAAAGCGGACAATTCTAAACAGCTAATTAAACAGCAGCCCCAAATCTTTACAGCTGAATAAGCTGCTATAAAAAAGAAAGCCAGAAACAGTGCTGCTTGTATAACTTCTTCTAAAAAACAGGATCAGCTACTTGTAGTTGTTCACCTCTCCACACATTTTACCTGAGCAAATAGCCACCGTCTGCAGGACTCTGAGCATTTTTCTCTTAGGGCATTTTCCATTTGAAGCTTTCAGGGGAGGTACTCTATTTTCTAATGGAAGCCATCAAGAAAGTAAAAAGAGTAATGCAAACAACTGAAATAGATACCAGAGAGCCAAGATGCATCTTCACTCAGGATGAAAGCATAAACAAATTAGATAGTACCAAAGAGACAAGAAAGCCTTACCCTTTTCCAAGGGTAATCTTAAAATGGCCTTCAAGTCAAGTGTGCTTTCTTCCCAGCAGATAAGTACAGAAACTTATGTAATATATTAATTCCCATTTAACTAAGATTCACATACTTTGAGACTCACGGCAGTATCTCCCAATAGCTACTGAGTAAAAGGCTGCTTTTTGAACACTGTCCTTGAAATAAGCTCGACACCTGGGATTATGTAATTCCAGCAGTCTTATGAAAGCTACTCAGAAGAAACATTCTCCAAAATCAGTGCATCTGTCTGCAGTTCATAAGCGGTGATCTTGACAGTTACTACAACCTACTCTGGTACAAACAGGAGTTACTTTAATGCCTATTTGAAAAGTTCCGTGATCTTCTGGACATCCATTAGTTAAGCATCGTTTCTTCAAAGTTCAGTAAAAAAACAACCAAATGTTGTGATAAGAGTCACTTTTCAGTAGTTTTTAGTACTTCTTTTTGAAACCTGGGGAGAACCTGAAATAAAACAATTCTCATTCAAGCACCACCTTAGTCCAGTCACAGAAGGTTGATTCCTCAACAATGTAATTTAATGCCTTTAGCTGCTCTTTATACACACTAATGGATGTACTTAACTATGAAAAAACAGCCACGGATACCTAGGAACTGTTTTAGTAGGAGCAGCACCCATGGTAGCATTTTAATCAGATGTGGAGCTGTTTCTCTTTCTAGTTCCCATTATTGTAGACAGTTGTATTTAAACTTGAATTCTGAACAAAGCTATCAGGCACCTAAAAAAATAAAGCATTTTGTCTATAAACATATAGGAGTAGTATTTGACTCGTGTGGAAAAAAAAAAACAACATAAAACCTTACTTTGTTAGGAAATATTCGTTAATATCTTATTTGGATTTGGACATCACCTTCTTAAACCCATCATAACAATTTCATTTTCAGAAACGTTTTAGCATTTAATTTTTTGTCCGCATTTGAGTATACTTAATGGTGCATATCACCTGTTACTTTTGGGATATACACAAAAAAATAATCAAAATATGAAAGCATAAGGTGATTTAGAAATAAGACAGACAACATAAGGTTTTTCACATCTTATGACATCAGTGCTACTTTGTGCAATGGGATCAAATATCAGATTTGTACTTTGACAGCCAGCTGACTCAAGTACTTAGTATTTATTATCCTGTTATCTGGAAGTGGGCTCCTGAACAGCAGAGAAAACTATGTGAGACATTCTTGAGACTCTGTTTAACTAACTTACTTTCCTATGTCTCCAGGGTGTTAAGTGAAGTCTGTCACTATCCCAGAAAAGTTATTTAGCTCCTTGGCTTTCACAAACTTATATATCCTCATTATCTGCCATTTCACTTGAGGATGGCAGAAGACCTCACCTGAGCCATAGCAGCTAATGAGTTTATGCAGAGCACAGGGATGAGGTGCCAAGCTTGCTCTTCCCCTGGAAAGCCATCACTCAGGTGTGGATAAAAAGATGGCTGTCAGAGCATAATGTGGACATAGTTTTTCCACTAGCTCAAGCCACTTCAACCAGAAAAAGGCTGACTAGAGGATTTCTGCAAATTGTTGTTTGCCGAGACACCAATTTTCAGGTCACAAAACTTTCATCACAGGCAAAATTCAGTGTTAAAGAGCATGGCTAACTGGAGCATCATGAGATTACACACGTCACAGGGCTCACTGATGTTACTCACCAATCTCTGGAGAAGCACTGTTGAAACTTAGGCTTCCTGAAAATGTTGGCTCGTGTGCATACATGCTGTGGCTGAAAGGGGCACCTTGCCATTGTTCAGGTATGTGATCTTACTGCATCTCTGAGAGTGAGCAGCCATGAAACCACATGACCAGTTAGATCAGGAAACTTCAGCTGAAATTAACTTGGAAAAAAAAAAAAAAAAAAAAAAACACAAATAAAGTGGTTAGTTTTCACTAGCATGAGTTATCACAAAGTGTATGGAGACAGTGACTGGGGAGAGAAGGACCAGAAAATCCCTTTTGACTGCAAAATGTCTTACAGCAATGACAATTGGAAGGGGATTGTAAGCTACTGCAAGCTAGAAGGAGCATTTGCAAGAATATAAAACTGGACTGTTTAGAAATAATATATTGGCCATATGATTCTACGCTGTTTCCTGATGAGGATTCTAAAAACTCAGTGAAGCTCACAAACAGCTCCTTGGTAGATATCATCACTCCAGTTTTACAGGAATGAATCTAAGGGTGAAACACAGGTCATTTACTTGAAACAAAAAGCAAGTTTGTGGAAGACAAATGGAAACAAAAAAATCGAAAACACCAATTCTTGATTCCCATCACTATGTTAATCAATATACCAATTGTGACCAACTTGCGGAACATTAAGAAATGCCCCCCTGAGTATTTGCTATGAGTTAGGCAAATGAGCAGCTGTGTCACCACACCAGCACTCGCATGGCTGCACTGAGCAGCACATCCCACAGTGACTGGTGAGCTGAAAGCCCAGAGGGAACAAGGCAGGAACAGAGGAGGAAAGACAACTCAGGAAAGACACAGGATAGGAATTAGACATGGAAATGAAACCAAGAGATTTTAACAGCAGGTTCTCAGATGTTCACGAGCTTGCACAGGATCTTGCTTGTCATGAGATTTAGAAGGGAGCCACTGGTTATTGTGTTATCCCTCAGCAAGTCAATAAGAATGTGTATCACCCCATGTGCTTACTGTTTGGTTATAATTCCTCCCAGCTAAGAGGGGAAAAAAATAATATTACCAAACTAATACTATTGGAGAAGGAAAAGAGATTTTACTTTACTCCGCTTCAAAAATAACACATTACATAATGGTAAAATGATCTTTTTCCCTTCTTCAGAGCTTGTAGAAGCCATGCAAAAATATATACTGTAGACTCCGGCATTTCCTTAAGCTTTACACACAAATGTAGAGCATTACTTTCTCCACAGAGTAATAGAAAACAGATTAACACAATTTTAAATGGTTCCTAACCCTGACGTTCCTTTACACCACTTTGGATTTGCACAAATGATGGCAGAAACTGTGGGGCAATGGATATTCATACCTCACCTGTTTATGTTGCAGATGCTAGTTGGCTGATAAGTATTTTTATCTTGTGGTTTTATAGCCTCCTCTACAACAAATGAGCAAGAAGCCTCTGTCCTTGAAACCACGAAGACTGAATGGTTTACACAGGTCTTTGAAAGATAGCAAGATCTGATGAGCGCACAGCAAACAGGTCCACCAAGTAAGATTCGGTGTGTACTGATTCATTTTCATTTGTCTTATATATTAAAAATGTTGTTTATAAAGTGTTCTTTTCTGAGTTAGAGAAATCAACTTAAATTGTAGTAAATTCTGTTTTAACCTCTTCAAAATTTTTAGTTGCAATGCAAATATACTTAACTTTAAAGAGGCCCAAACTCTTTCTTCAGTAAGCTACAAATGAACCATGTTCTGTTCCTCCAGACCTTAGGTGGTCTTTAAGGTGCTCACTTAAAAATAAAAAAAATAAATAACAAAATTCAGTACAGGAGAGTCTTGGGAAGAACTGAAGGTTCTAAACCCAGAAGCTGCCATCCAGCTCCTTCCCCTCACACTGGGGGCAAATCTGAAGTGATTTAATTTCCCTGGCATTTACTGTTTGCTGTGCATGTGCAGACAGGTCTACTCCAATATGAGCACTAGGGAGCCAGAAGATATCCCAGATATCTGGCCCAGCTAACTATCCAGCCAATTATGTGCAAAGGCTTATTTCTTCTTCCCCTCCCCAGAAGCATTTCTAATCGCGAATAGAGGAGCTGTTTCGTTGAGCTAGGAAGCCAAGAGGCTCTCAGCGAGGAAATGGCAGGGCAATAGCAGCAGTCACTGCCACAGGACAAGCCTGTGGGCTCTGGCAGGGCCTTGCACCAAGGCTTCTGCTCAGCTGCTGCAGAGGAACTCTCTCAGTGGCATGTAGCTCTGTGGTCAGTTGTTAAGCCTCAGCAGAAGCCCTGGGAAAGGGAATTGCGTGGCAGTGGTGACAAGGATGGGACAGGAGCTTTATAGAAGACAAGGGTGTCCTGAGAAGATATCAGTTCAGTCCTTCAGTGTTTCACAGACTCCAGGGGAATATCAGTCTAGAAATTCTAATCAAGGAGGCATCCATATATCCACTTTTAATGCCTTTCCCAACCAGCTGCTTTGCCAACTGCTTCCTTTCCATTCCTACACCAGGACGTGCATTTAACCGATCTGTGACATTTAGACAAAATAACATCATAGAAGGGAGCTGAGCAATGTTAAAGCTATTTGCCAGGCATGTGCTTCCATTGCAGAATAGATATGTTTAGAGGATTCTTCCTAGTCAGGAACAGGAGCTGGAAACAGGGGCTCCAACAGCTCATCACAGGACATAACAGCTGCTCTTTCATTAAGCTGCCCGCTGCACATATCCCAGCACAGGTATAACTTAAGATGCGCTAGCAAACATTGAGAGGTCATGCCAGAATCTGTATAAACCATGAAACATTATAGAATGAAAGCATGCTCTAAGAAGAGTAATTTTTTATCCTCCGTGCTTTCCTGAGCTACTCAAAGTGGAATTTTTACAGGAATTTATTATAGCCTAATTTCAGGTGCATTAGCACAAATTCAGAAGAAACATCCCAGAAACAACAGAGGATCTTTACATTGCCACCACCACTGCATACACCAGAACATAGCCATCTGAAGTACATCCTGAGGCCAGACATGGGGAATGCTTAAAAGATCTAACACAACCCAACTGTTTCAGGCAGGAGTGCCTCCTGCACACTATAAAAAAATATGCTAAAGGCAACTTCCCTAAATGTTTGCTGGAAAGCCATTTATGTCATCATTACAGGCATTTCCCCCAATGTTTTCATCTTTGTTGTTGCAATACTTGATAGCGGGGGAAGGAAATCAGACAACTTGTAGATATTACTGCTACCCTTCAGTTCTACCGATAATAGTTGTGGAAACATACACATAAGAATAACTTCCTGAATGAAACAATATTTAGCACGTATAGAAGCTTTTGTTCTTGTTGTCTAGAGAATACATAGTTTTGCACACTTATGGTGACTTTTAAATGCCCACAGGGAGTACCACTAGAACATATTAATATTCTCTTTGAGAGGAAAAAGGAAAAAAAAAGCAGTCAAATCAAGTGCTGGGCATCCCCCCCCCCAAGCAGAAAGGACAAATAGATACACACTACCTCTATTTTACTTAAGCCAGTTGTGTCATAACAGGAAGCGTTAGTCAATTCTAAATTTGATGCCGAATTATTTTTCAACAACCAAGATGAGCACTGGACATAACTTCACTCCTTTTTGCTTCGTAACCTTGAATAGATTTTTCAAGACAAAAAGCTAGCATGTCTGCCAGCTGAAACACGTTCATTTGCAGAAGTGAAAATAGAAGGCTTTTATTTTCCTGCACTCCAAATTAAAGAGATTCTGAATGATCTGGTTGAACACAAGCATTAAAAGAAAAGAAGTTCCTAAAGAGTATAGTCATAAAAATAAGAGTTTGCTTTGATTGTTGTTTTTGTTTTGTTTTGCTTTAAAGTAAGATATGTTTCTTTAAGTGGCTTATATTCTTATAAGATAACAATAACCTGAGAAATAAAAATAGCCACACTACCAAAAATAGCAGTTACCTACTACGGTGGATGACAAAGGAAGAGAGCAAAAATAAACCAAAATGATAGATAAAAACAAGGCAAATCAAATCAGTTTTTTACAACTTCTTACACTTACCTATTTCTTTAATCATAAAAGTTAGAAAACAACAAGGACTTTGCTGCTATTCATTTCAGGTCTTCAGAACGGAGGCAAGGAAACAAAGTGGGCCAGAGGAAGTAAATTAAGTAAGAACAACAAGATAACAGGTGTTTCTTATTTTTGTTCATGGTAGGTGAGTAGTAGGCTTGTCATTTCCTGAGACAAAATTCAGACCGCGATTTCTAAGAAATCAGGGGGGTTGTAACTTTATTAAGCTTAACTTTTCCTTTCTCTGTGCTGGAATATGAAGAATTATTGGATAATCATACTACACTACCTAGTTAGCAGTTTGGAGTTTTAGGGTACATGGCAGTGAGCTCACACAGCTTACTGCAAAGTGCTCTCTAATTTTAAACTTGTGCAAAATTGGCAGTACTGGTGTTTCATAATGGGTTAAAGACAACAACATCTTTCCATTTCAGGCCTCTGTGTAATGTAGTTATCCAGCTCATCTGAACTGGGTTGAGTCTGACAGTGAATGGAAACAAAGCATACAATCTGGTGCAATAAACAATGCAACACGTGGGGTTGGCGACACCTCTCTGTGGCACCTGGGTCAGGTCTGTGTCTCTTTGCTCACTTTCCACTGAGTAAACCGATGCCAGAAAGGTGACTTTCTGTGTGTCAACCTCACACATGAAAGTTGCTGAGACAGTGAGATCACAGAGGCTTTGCTTTGATGTCATCATGGAAAAACAGAAATACTGAATCAAAGGTGTCAGGACTTTCACGTGAGTAAAGAGCCAATCCCATGAGTTCAGTGGCCTCTGCTGACTGGCACTGAGTCCTCAAAAATTGATTTCGCAGCAGCTCAGCAAAGAAAAGATGCTGTGCCACTGGTCCCATGGGCTCAGCAGGTTCTCATGAGGATGTCATGATAGCAGAAGTTCTTACCTTCAACCCACTACACAGCTATTTTTGCCTCAACAGCGGCTCAGGAAATAAAGCTGTGTTGGAGAAGTGGTAGCATCACCTGGTAGACATGGGGCACAGGAACAACGCAGCCACCTCACCTTGTCAAACACTGCACACAGGCTGACACAGGCAAGAGGGAAGCTCTTCTTACAGCATTTTGAAGCACAGGTGCCTCCTTTTCCTCCAGGGCTGACCCCCAGAAGACCTCTTCACCCCCTACCAGGCTTTACAGGAAAGAGTGCTTGTTGCCACCTCATTGCTGCCACTGCATACAGTGAAGGCAGAGCCTCTGTGCCCCTGGGGACAGCGCGGAGGGCGGAAGGCCAAGCCCAGGGAAGGAAGGAGTGGGTGGACTGAAGAAGGCACAAATATGTCTGACTCTCCTCCCACCTTCTAGTGGGGCTTACTGGGGAAATTGATTTGTTTGCCCACTGTTTACTCTTCCTGAAGCAGAAGGAGAAATTAAAGCCTATAGCTGAAATAGTCACTGGACAAAGCCAAGGATTATTGTGCCTTAAAGGCAATGGTGGGTGGATGCTGACAACAAGGAGCAGAGACATGTGGCAACTGAAGTTCTTAAAACGCGTTGTGTCCTCAGCTTTGGGACATCTTGGCAGAACATAAGCTGTCAGGATCAGAACTGTTTTTTCTTTTGTTTTATAAGGGAAAGGGATCATTATGCCTGTGACATAAAAAGTATCGTTTTCAATCTCCTAAGCAGCTGACTTTCCCTGTACTTTCTCTACCAAAAGTCAGTCACTAAAGCTGAACGCTCACCTTACTCGCAGTGTTGCAGGCATTGGCTTCCATGGGAGCAACCATACAAAAAGGAAGGATAAGCAGGATAAGCTGCGCTTTTTCCATGTCACTGGACTGACTGTCCTTATAGTTCTGGACAAAGTTCAAATCTGATCTGAAGGTCTGCAATTCATTTCATTTAGGTAACCATAAAACGTGCTTCCTAAACACAAACCCATTTCTTATTTCTAAGAGAGTTGCCACACTGGGGCTGTCACACAGCTAATTCAGTAATTAGCCAGCATTTTTTCAATTAATCTAGTAGTAAATCCTTTAACTTCCAGAGCAGGTCAGTGATTGGACACTGGACATCAGAGTAGCACTTCTTACTCATATTGCAGTCAGCTTTTCACTACCATTTTACCAATTCTGATAAAACTAGTCGAGCTTTCTGCAAGCAGAGTTTGACAAAACAAAAGATGCTACAGGGGAAATGGAAACCCCCAGGTTCTTTTTTCCCCTCCTCAGGCTTTCACAGCTCTCCCTACGGTGCTGCAGCTCCTACAGTATGTTGAGCAACAAGTTGCTCGTTCCCACAACCTCAGCTGTGTTATAACACACACCTGGAGCTGCACAATCTTATGGAACCAGCTTATCTCCACAGCAGGGGCCACATGATTCATCTATTTTTGTGGAAAATGCTGTGGAGTTTTTTGCTACTTCTTTGCAAAACAAACAAGCAAACAAAAACAAGTACGTAAGAATGGAGAACGAATGGTAAACAAGGGAAGAAATGGAGGTCTAGCCATAGTTTTGACTCCAGCTTCAGCTCTCTCGGCAGTGGAGCAGCAGTTAGATAACTTTGGGCCACATAGTCAATTTATTTTTGTACCATCAAAACCTGATTTACAGTCTGGAACTTATCTGCTATAATACAGCCAAATGAACTTTAATGATCAACCTATTATAAAATGATGAAAAACAAAGGTTTTAAGGAAATGACAACTGACTCCTCTCCATAGCAGCACAGTGCTACAAGAGACAGCTGTAATGGCACAAATGGGTGGTTTATCAGCCTTCTGCCAGGGACTGACAAAATCATGTCAAATGAGGCATTAAAGCCCTGCTTTTGGAAACTGTGATAAATACCAGCTAATCTACTGACATAATATATATTGAGTCAAATATTTAGTTTTGCATTAAATCTAAATCCAACATTAGAGCATTTCCTCTTGATTAAAAAGGATAAAATGTAGATGTTATTTTATGCCTCAGTTCCCACGTCTAATTAATGCTCTGCATTCGGAGCCATTTCTGACATTACAAATGTATCAGCAAACATGCCAAGGAAAGGGGGGAGGCACAAGGGAAACAAGTGCAAAATCTATATGCTTAATTCATATTTCTCCATTTGCAGCAGCTAACATGTTATTGCAGAGACTATTTGCAGACACTTGCCCTGCCAGTGAACAGCTGACTTCCCTGATTGCTTGTATAAACAGTCTTCTAGATGTGGAGACAGACACTGTAGGAGAGCACATCGTTAATTTTATTTTAGTATCATTGGGAATTAAATGTGGGACATTAATAGATTCACAGTAAACGTTGTCTAGGCAATATAAGCATTGTACAACAGTACTAACAAGAGCCTTAGTATTTATAAGAGATCGTATTAAAAGGTTTGCAAGAAAGATTATTGTCTTGGGAATGAGATGTACATAATTAGAAAACAGATTGCTGCCAAGATAATGTAAAACACTTCACTGTTTTTGTATCATATATTACTGACCTTAATGGACATGAGGAAATCCTGATTTTAAATTTATGTATATTTATAGGGTATTTATTACCTATTCATATCTAGAAATAGAAGGCGCTATATCCTCAAGAATCGCTGAGATATCTTCATTCCTTATGCATTATATTCACAGCATTACATGTGAACTGATTGTTGTGGAGCAGCAATTTGTTAATGTGTTTTGTTATCAAATACTTTTACTGTCACACTCTTGTTGCAGTTTGACAAAATCTTCATCATAATTACTCCCTTTCTAGAGAACATTTTAGAGACCTTAAGGGCAAGGAGGTTGTGGTGGTGTGGGGGTCAGATAACAGCAATAGGATGAGAGATAATGTCCTTCAGTTGCACCAGGGGAGGTTCTGATTGGATATTAGGAAACATTTCTTCTCGGAAAGAGAGCAGCAATGCACTGGAACACACTGCCTGGGAAGGTGGTGGGGTTACCGACCGTGGAGGTGTTCAAGAAAAAGGTAGGTGTGGCACTGATGGACATGATCAGTGGGCATGGTGAGGAGAGGGGTTGATGGCTGGACTTGGTGATCTTAGAGGTCCTTTCTAACCTTAATGCTTCTATTCTATTCTATAAAGTCCAGGCTGTGTAAGGCAGCGTGAGCTCAAATGAAATGAAATGGAATAAAACAAAGTAAGCAGCCACCCACCACCTTCACTTTGCATAATGTGTTGATTTAACGAGTCAAGAAAAAGTCTCCATAGGCTGACAATCCCAGCTAACTCTGCCACAAAAATCAATAGTAGATACATCCCAGGGCATCTGGTATATCTCAGAGTACTGGAGAATCAGCTCCTCATGCTATAAAATAACAGGAGAAATAAATAAAACACAAAACTTAAGAGAGTTTAAAAACATGGACTTCAGAATTGAATTTTTTTTATATTCAAGAGAGTAACACCCTGACTCTGCACCTTCTCCCCTCACCAAACTTCTCTACAATGATTCTTCAGGCTAGGAAATATTTCAGAAGCTGTATGAACTGCACTGCCCATGAACACCTTGCAATATGCTCACAGACAGCAGAGGCAGCCCCTGCCACTCATGGGTCCTTTGGGGAGGGTGGCTGCACACACAAGTGATATTCGGATACGACTCACTCTTTTGGTGAGTAGTTGCTTTTATTCTGTTTCCTCAGTATCTTATCTCAAAACCACAAAGACTTTAAGCAGAATCATAGTTTAGAAAAGCTCTGCGTATGCCTGGCCCTGGACGCTTTCCTGAGCTGGCTGTTCACAGAGCTTCTCTGTGCAGGGCAAACGAACACAAAAGCATATCCCAAATAAAAAACCTAAATCAACTCTATGCTACTGATACACCATTCATGTTTTTTTCATGCCATAGCTTTGTGCTATGTGTTTAACATACCTTCTGGCACCTACCATGATATGAAGGAAGATTCCCCATGAATTGTGTAGGTCTTCTAATTTATTCTGAGGCTTTGTGCAGAACCCAGCTGCCAATTTGTATAATTGCAGAACACAGCACTGGTGGTTTCTTCTGCCTCACCCTTTGCAATTCAACTGGGTATCTAAAAAAAATAAGTAACAGGCATACAGGTGGCTCAGGGACTACTGAGACGTGGGAACTTGGAGTTATTCTAGACAACTCTTGGAAGATACTAATTCCATTTCCTGAGAAGTCTGAAGGCTAGTAAGGTCAGGGTATTGGCACCTCTCCTCATCAGTGCTGTGTTCTTTTGTTTCTTCTTCATAAAATAACAGTCATTTCTGACTGCAGATAGACTGTAAGTGACACACGAATTGGCACAGAACCAAAACTATATGGCAGTGGGAATATTCAAAACACTTGAGAAGTTCCAAGTCTCACTGTACTTGTTCTAAAGTAGTTATCAGCTTCTAACATCTATCATTGTCCTTTTGTGGAGAGAAGAGAGAAAAAGGGAAGAAGAAACAATTCCTGCTAAATATCTCATTTTGGAACTGATTCATAACCTTTTGTTACATCTTCACACTGAGAAGACAGCGCATCAAGCTCACTGTGAGAGTTCATCAGGTTGGTGTGATTGGAGCCATGTTGCTGGCAAGAATGATGCGAGGAAGGCAGTTGTCTTTCTATGAACTCGCCTAAACACAAAACAAACAAACAAACCAGATCAAAACACGAAGAAGCAGAGCTCTTACCAAGTGGCCTTTGGAAAGCAGATCTCACATTCGTGTATAAACCCTGAGTGATTTATCTCCTCTGTGACAGTCATCCTGCAAAGTGAAAACCCATTAACCTGGAAGAATTTGTTCATGCGATACTTGGAAACGTGTAAAATGGCACAATTTATGAGAGTGTTTATGTCAGTGTTGCACACACAAGTTATGAGAACATATATGTCAGTGCTGCACACACTGTTGCACAAGGAGTCTGGAAGTTGGTACACAAATCCTTATGTGCAGCTCCCAAACTAACGGTGCCTGGCACAGGACAAGCAGTCTTTGCTGCACGAAGGTTTCCAGATCATCTCTACGTGGAGTCCCCACACCTGTAACAACCTTCAGAGCACAGAGCTTCTTCCCACCGCTGGGATGGCAACTTACGTCTTAGTTTACATTTATCCCTATAACAGTGTCTGTTTTCTGCCTAGTATCAAACTTCTGATAAGTATATTTAAACAGTTTTAATGTCAAGAAATAGAGGTTTTTCTTCCATCTTCCACTGTGTTGATAAGGTTTGGATATTTAGAAGTTTACAGTTCATTTAAGCAAGCACAAAAGCACATTTCAGGTCCTTCCCTGTCTTCACCTGGTCGATGTTAGTCATTCGAGAGCTCTCACATGGAGAAAGCTTGTTCAGATGCTAAAAATATCACTGTTTACACTTGTAAATCACCATTAGCAAATGATTTTCCTAATGCTTCAGACAATATAATAGCAAAGTGCAGCTGCTTCAGCCAGAATGGTATTTTAGTGATTCTTAAGGACTTAATGAGATCGGGTAATTGACTAGTGAAGCTAAAAATTTTACCTTCAATTAAACAATCAACAGCTCCGTACATCAACATAATCATCTTCTCCCCTCCACCTCCCCGTTATCAAATCAATATGTGGGCAGCAGTTGTCTAAGAAACCACTTCCTCTGTGCTTCTAAACCAGTGTTCAGAACCCATTTTAAAGCGTTTATTCAATTAGTCTGGTGTAATTTGCAAATAATGGAAAGTATGTAGTAATGCAGATTCCGTAAGCAACTAAGGAAGAATAAGGCTTTAATTCATTTGTTGTTTAACTACCTTATTTATCCTACATTTGTTCTGGTGCTACCAACAAATAACTTAATACTCTACATTTTAAAGTATCAGGATTTATGCTTGAGTTGCCAGTGCCAGATATATTGATTATACAGAGAGAGAAAATAAGATTGTACAGGTTTTGTTAGTGAATCAAGTGATTCAGAGTTCAGGAGAAAACCATAAACAAAAGTATTATATTAAAAAAAAATTTGCATGAGAATATAAAATAATTTCATCAAGAAACTACTTCCAAGGGCCATGTTACAATACAGAAATCTCATTTTGGAGCACTTGATTGTGAATTACTATAAACTGCTGTTCCCAACCACGACTGTGAGTGCAAAATATTTGTTTCTTGAAACACAGGGCATTTCTGCTGTCTTACAAAAGATTCTGCAATTAAGCACACTTGGACTGCCACACATCACACTCAGAGGATGGCTGGTACCACTTTTGACCAAGATTTTCAAAAGTGCCTAGTGGTGTGATCTGGGTCCATCCCCAAGTTCCCAAGCAGAGCTGTAGACATGGGAATAGTTTTCAGGAGCCCTGAGAGATGCAGCCTGCCCGAACAGTGCCAGCTCTGCTGCTCTGTTGGATTATTTCAGGCTGCTCCCCTGGGGGTGGGATGCTTCTAATGGTTTGTGTGGGGTGAGTGTTACGGCACCAAGGAGGCCACATTGCACCAAGCACTATGTTGGTGACAAAGAAATGCTGGGTCAGCACCCAGGGCCAGGGCCAGAGCCAGAGCCAGGTCTAACGCTGTGGGACAAACCCCATCTGCCTCTTGGGCAGCACTTTTATTCCCAGCCCAGCACTGCTCCTCCCCACATCTGACTGGCATCAACATGCACACAGCCAAGATTAATTCAATATCTAATTTGACAAGAAGACCAGGACCAACCAACAGTACTACCAAAACTGGCAACATTTCTTCAATGTGCCAGCAGAGCTGACTGGGCATCTTGTTCCAGATACCCACTGAACAAAACAAACCAAGTTAGTGCAAAACTCTCCTTCAAAGACCATTGTATAATAGACTCATAGAATCGTTAATGTAGGAAAGACCACTAAGATCACCTAATCCAACCACAAACCCATGTCTGTGGCCGCTCTAGACCATGTCACTCAGTGCCCCTTCTACCCTTTTCTTGAATACCTCCTGAGACAGTGACTTCACCACCTCCCTGGGCAGCCTGTGCCAGTGCATCACCACTCTTTCTGAGAATAAATATTTCCTAATATCCAACCTGAACCTCTCCTGGTGCAATGTAAGGGCATTACTTCCCGTCCCATCTCTGTTACCTGGGAGAAGATGTGGATGCCCATCTCACTACAACCTACATTCAGGGAGCTGTAGAGAGTGGTAAAGCCTCCCTTCGGCTTTCTCTTCTCCAGACTAAACAAACTCAGGGTTTCAGAAGTGGGATCCTGGGATTGTTTTGTACTATATTGTACTAACCTGGGCTACGTTTGTTCCAAATGGGTGTAGAAAGGTCTCCCTGGCAGAACTGAAGAGGTTTGGTGACAGGACCAAGAGGGTGGGTCCCTACAGAGGCACCTCTGTAACTACCCAGCTTTGTGCATAATGTGTTCTGCTGCACCACAGGTGTGGGCAGGATCAGTTGTTCTGACCAACCCCATGTGCAGATGAGTAGTTCTTTGGGCTGGGTAGGAGGGTTCCTTCTCATACAGAAAGGGAAGTGGAAGAAGTGATGTACGTAAAAGTTACCTCTTCCCTTTTTAACCTGTGATCTTTATCCTGGTATCTGCAGTAAGTCATTGAGATAAACTGCATGGTAGTGAACAGCCCTGACTCATTGTACAACTGCCATAACCTCGTGTGGGTGTACTCCAGGACAAACACCTTCTTTCAATATGTCTAGACTAGAATAGAAGTTGTGTTTTTAAGTTATGTGTTTTTAAGACATAAACTAAGGTGGCTTGACTACCGCATTGTGATACCCTGCATAGATAGGACAAATCAAATGCTTAAAGATGTTAAAAAGTGTTTGCTAAATGAGTCTAAAAACACAACTTTTACGCTTGTCTAGACAATGCCAGAATGCTTTCTAGAGTGGCACACCGAGATTATGGAAAGCCTCACTACTGCAGCCAAGGAGCATGGAGCACAGACAGATATCAGTAAGGAGTTTCTCCACATAGGTTTTCAAAGCAACGACAGCAATTGACAAGTGGGGGAACACTCTGAGGCCTCATCTAGGTGGTAGGAGTGAAAGATCCTATTTCAGTACATTCAGTTTACTCAGAACCTCTTTTTTCAAAAGCAAAACTTAGAAAAAGTCCACTAAGATTGTGTTCTGCACAGCTGTAGCAGGTCTGGAGTCCCAGCAGGCAATAACAACCTGGTAACACAATGTTATGGACATTGACATCTATGTGTTGTCGAATGAGATTCTTAGTCCTCAAATAAACTTGATTGAATTACTTCTGGAAATGGTCCTTTTTCTAAGGCTGATAAAATCCCAGCTCATTTTCCATGTCCATTCAATCCTTGCCCCTGTGCATTTGCCAAAGCTGTAGCAACAAAAGCAAAGTTTAATGCCTCTTCACCATCAGTGCTTCCAGCTGGGTGTGAGCACCCGCTCATTTCTTACAGGCCACTGGCCATCCGTTGGCTTTGCCTCTGCCTTCATTTTTGGTAAAATATACTCAGAAAAAGCCTTCAACCTAAGCTACTCCTTTAAACATCTATTTTAAAGTGTGTGGCCAACATGCATGCACACATTCATGTTGTAATAATTGTCATCTCCTACCAAGTCAGCAGATAAGCTCTTAGTCATTTATGTAAATCCTTGTTCTGTTGTGCTTCTACAAAGCTGAATGGCGAGTGAACGAGTTAGAGGAACAGTTTCCAGAGCTGTCCTGGCATCTTTGACATCTTAAACAGCAGCTCGGGAAAATGAATAAATAAACAGATAGATAAGACTAAGGGGCAAGGGAAAGAGTTCTTACAGAAGTGAAGAAGCACAAGTCCAGCCTCTCCAACTGCTCAGTGACAGGACCTTTTTACACAGAAAAGAAAAATATTCTGTTAGTTCTATTTACCATTATGGCTTTATGGCGTGGTTGTGTGTTGGTCAGATAGGAAAAAAAAGCACATTTTGATTTGTCCCATTAGAAATAACTTCTTTATGATGTGGATTGGTACCTGATAATCAGGGAAAAAACGAAAATTAACAAAGCGAAGTGTTCACTGAACAGTAACTCTTGTGTGTAACTCCAAAATGACAGTCCCAGCTTGGCTTGCTTGTTCTCAGCAGTCATTTGCCAATAGCCCTGGAACAATGGAGCTGCAGAACGGAGACACGTTATCATGAGGAGTCTTTTTAATATTTGTGTCAAGTTCTTTTGTCCTTCAGATGAACTACCTGAAATATTTCAGAAACATAGATTGATTTCCTGATGTAAATAAAGGCCTGGAGCCAACAAAACCCGTGAGTCGGGATAAGGCTGAGGCTCTGCAGTCAGCACAGGCTCTGCGGAAAACACCCACTGTCACCGGCAGTCCTGGTTCAAAGCTTTCTGCCTCGTGGAGCTCAAACGGAGAGTACTCGAGGCTCCCCGGGGGACCACGATCAGGTGTCCCACTCGCGTCCCGGCTCCGCGGGGGTCGGTACTTTGGGGTCGGGCACCGGAGCTTTGGGGCCGGGTCCCACCCGGGTCCCACCCGCAGCAATCCGCAGTTCCCGCGGCCCCAAATTCCGGGAGTCCCCGCGTGTGCCCGTCCCGAGCGGCCGAGGCCCCGCACCTGGGAGCCGCTGTTTAAGGAGTCAAAGTACATCGGCAGCCGGGTCGATAGCCTATTAGGCTAGAAAGAGTTCTGCATATCAAAGGCCGACGAACCCAATGACTAAAAATATAAGTACCTGACCCGGGGGATTAATCACACACTGTCAAGCTGAAATCGGTGCAATTCTTCCAATCATTAACGTTTTGCTTACAAAAATGTGCTTTTCTGTTTGTTTTTCTGCTAAATGATAACCATTTTCAAGTTGAATCTGCTGATAAAAGAGTCGAAAACAAGACGGGAGTTGTGCTGGAAAGGTCATACGTGCTAGTTCGGCATGAAGTAGCCAACGGGCAAACAAATAGGAAAAAGCGGTGCGGCACGGAAGGGGCTCGAAGCTTTTGCCGCACGGCGTAAAGTGCCTCGGCAGCTTTTCTCCCGCCGAGGACGCGATCGCCGGGCTGCGGGCAGCCCCTCGCGGGGCCGGGATGTTGGGAGCGGGCTCCCGCGTCAGCCGCGGCTCCGTCCGCTGCCCCGCGAGGACGTGGGGCGTTGGCACAGCCCCGCCTGGGACGGCCCCGCGGCTACTTGCCCGACACCCCGCAAATCCACAGCCCTGCTGGGCTCCGGGTGCGGTGCGAGCCTTTCGGGGCGGGGGATCCCGGATCGCCCCGTTTGGAAATGGGGTTCCCGCAGCCCGCCGCGGCTCCGTTCCACGCGCGTTCCCGTTCCCGCGGGATGGCACGGCCGGTGCTGCCCGATCCCGGAGAAGGAAGGAGAACGGCCGGGCTGCCCTGCTGGCACCGCTCCGTGCCCGGCGTGACTCCAGCAGAGACCCGGCCCGAAGGGCTGTGGGAATGCTTTTCGCTGCCCACGGCGATGCTCCCGCACGTATCACGGCGGGGAACATCTACCGGAGCCGAACAGCGGCAGCGGCGCGTCCCGCTTCGCGCGGTGTTTGCTCCGCTGTTACCAGCT
>JAOWBP010003659.1:18931883-18950318 GCA_028571105.1 Tragopan temminckii
TATGTTTATGTAAGTGTGTGCATGTATGTGCGTGTATAAGTATATAGATGTATGTATATGTAAATTTATGTATGTGTATATGTCCTTACATGCATGCGTGTATGTGCAGATGATGCGTGCATCCAGAGGTACATGCATTCCCCCATTCCTCCCCACGTCTGCAGGCACTGTCTGGTGTGAGCAGTGGTTCCCATGGATGACACAGCTCCAGTGCTGGGCAGAGCCCTGCTCCTGGGAGGAAATCCCACCCGCAGCTCCCTGGTCATGGGGAGAAGCACCCCTCATCCTCCCCCCACTGGCACAGAACAGAACAGGAGGCCTTCGGTTTTCAAATACCGTATTTTTAATCCTTTAAAAACAAAAAACAAACAAACAGAAAACCCAAACAAACAACAACAAAAAAAACAACAAAAACCCAAAAACCACCCCAAAAACTTCTTGACCAACCGCCGTTACACGTTGGGCGGACGTAGCTTCCTTCCCATCCGTTTCCATTAACATCAGCATAAATAAATTCTGCTACGCCATAAAGGAAGAGCGTTGTCGAACAGCACTGACCCTCTGCTGGGTGCTGAGCACGGCCAGCCACCATTCTGCCCTAAGGTGCTTCGCTCTGCGCCTGTTTGTGTTCAGTGCATCAAGGAGAAGGCAACTCCAATCCTCTGCCTGCCCCAGCGCTGCCCTGCCCTGCGGACGGAGCCAAACTTTGGTCCTTTTGCCCCTTTTTTTGGGAGAAGGGGTGGGACAGGTTGGGCTCTGGGGTTTGGTACAGCTCCGTGATGGAAATTAGAAGGTATATGTATCTTAAAAGTAATGAATGTGGTGGAGGTGGTGCCCACGGAGGTGCTGCAGCCCCCGTTTCGTGCTGGGTTCGCTCCTGCTTCTCCCATCGGTGCTGCTGCAGTGGTGAGCTGTGCCCAAAGCAGGCTGAAGTTCCTCTCGCTGTGCTCCCACGGCACAGGGCCACCAAATCGGGGGTGGATGTACGGCTTCTTCTTTGCCACCTATCTTCGCGTTTTCTTTTGGGTTTTGGAGCTGTAGAGGCGATTTCACACAATCCCCCCCCCCACAGCGCGCACCCTCGTCCGGATGCACCCCCGGCTCTCCCAGCACCGAGAGGGGCGGTGGGCGGTGCGCCCAGGAGGCAGCGAGAGGCCCCCCCCCCCCCCGCGGAGTCTGGTTGAAATATTCATCTTGAGTGAGTGGTTTTTCTAGACTTATTGGCCTAGAAAGTAACAGAACTGTTCAGAGGAACCTGCAGCGATGGTCATGCAGCAGGGCACAGCTCTCCAGGTAGGCATGGAATCAGGCTGGTAGCACAGAGTGCTGTCCATAATACAGTTTCTCCCAAATGGAAATTGGAACAATGATATCTACACCACAGCATGTACTGATTGTTAGACTTATGGTAAAAACAAAACAAAAAATAAATCACACTTGGCATGAAAGTGAGTACACTGGTGTGAAATCTATATGCCACACCTCTATATTAAGGATTACAGTTCTTTGCTAATACATTATGGATTGGGTTTGATTTGTTTTTCAGAACAGCTGCTGTTTCTCAATCCTTCCATAGTTTGACCATCTCATAATCTTACCTCATCCCAGTGCTGGGGCCTGGAATTGGAGGTGCAGTGTCAGTGTTGCAGCACATAATCCATAGCCCAGATGTTTCCTTGAACCCAAATCATGAGCTCAGAGCCAAACCCACTGCAGGTGCTAATCCAGAAGTTGATCTCTGGCCTACAGCAAAAAATCTACTGCGAAGTTAGTACAATAAATGCAAATTAGTAGCTGAAGAATATCTTCAGCCAAAAACACAGGGTTTTAAAAATCTGTTCAGACTCACTGGGTACATATAACGTTTGGAAAGGAGATGCAGCAGGCATCTCACCAGGACAGAGGCTTTGGAGACGTGCCATCGTGGAAAAGACTCACTAATAATAGAATCGTAGGAGACCAACAAGATCTCTTGTATAACATTATGAACATGTAGTAGATATTAACTGGAAAAAATACATCTTCCTTTTCAAGATCCATTTCTACATTGCCCTCTGTACAGTGGTATGTTTTCAATTGGTGTAGTATGACTTCAGGAGATTTATAAAATTGCAAAAACTCAAAATCTCAACACAAATTAAAATTTCAGGATTAATTAAAACAGACTAACCAATCTAAATTCAGAGGTCACTCACATTTAATTGTTGAAGAACCTCTGACAGCCTGTGGGGAACTGGGAGAACCCTCCCTGCCTTTTGCCATTACATTGTTTCTAGATTTGTTCTCAAAGAAAGACCTTCTTCTGTGGTCTGAGATGTAGTGAAAACCAGACCATGAGTTAAGGCAGGTTCAGTAGGACCAACATCACAGCGTCAGAACCATCTGCCTCTAAAGCAGTGTGCTTCAGCCATAGCCTTTCTGCATCTCTTCATTTCTGTCACTCTCAAGCTGCGCTTTTACTGTTTTTGTCTCTTTCAGGTTATGTTTCGTGTCATACCAGGACTGAATCCACAGGGAGACATGACCTTGCTCTCTATGTATCCTTCGCAGCACCCATCTGACACCTGTAAAATATTAAACTGTAAGAATGCATGTTGAAGTCAGGCAGCCAGGTTAGGTGTTTGCTAATAGATAAACCAGCTGGTTTGATAGGGAGCACTGCAGCCCTCCAAAACCTCCGTGTGTGCCAACAGTGAGTGAATTCCTGAAGAGTCGGGATGCTCCTGATTGCCATAAAATGGCTATCCCAATTCCCCTCATTCCTGCAGGCTCGCATTTCAAGCATTAGTTAACTGTTATTACGTCATCTTCTTCCTTGAGCGTTGATTAGCAGACTCTACACCGTCAGCTCTTTATGCCATTCTCACTGGCACTCCTTCCAAGCACACAGCTACGGTTGGTTCTTCTTCTCTGAACTCCCTCCAGTTTGCCTTCCTGGTAACAAGGTGCACAGCACTACGCTCACCTTTTCCAGATGTTATCTCGCTTCAGTTCCAAGAAGAGAGGTTTGCTCACTCCTTTGCTGCAGTATGGCTCTGAAAGCCCCAAAACATATTGATTTTTAAACCATTGCATTACACAGTAAATTCAAATGTAAATTCAGAGTCCTCCCTCCCTAAGCAGTAGTCAGAACTTTTTTTCACTCTAACAGAAAAGGAAGATGTGGACCTTGCTTTTCTTACATATGTCATTTTTAGCTTATTTATGACAACGAGAGGACTGATAGGAAGTACTACCTAATCCCATACTGGTGCTCAGAGCAGCACAAAAACAGAACCGGTTTCCAGTTCTCTGTGCTGAGAACGATTTTCCATTGTCATTCCACATTATCTTCCCATTTGAGTCTGCCCGTGCAATTCTGTTGTGCATCCTGTAATTCTGTTTTAGCAGGTTTAAAACAAACAAAAGGAAGTACTTTTTCACACAGTGCATAATTAAACTGTGGAACTCGTTGCCATGGGAAGCTCTGGATGCCAAAAGTACAAATGAGTTCAGAAAGACAGAAGACAAATTAATGGAGCATAGGTACCTTGATGAGGATTGGACATAACAGCTCACTTACAGAGTTTGGCTCAGGAAGCCCTTATGCTGCAGTTTGATGGAAGCAGGAAAGGATATCTCTGGCTGTGGCTGTTTCTCACAGATCCCCTCTGCAGTCCCTCTGGTCACGGCCAGGAAGGAGATACTGGAATTAATGATCTGTCTTAATATGGAGCTCTAACGTTCCTCTCCTAATGACAGATGGATGTGGATGCCCATAAGTTTAAAGAATTAATCTTTAAACTGAACACCGGCTCCAGCACCTCTGAATTCCTCTTCAGGTAATTTTATCAGATCTGATCCAGGTGAAGATAATGTCCAAAGTTTACAGCAAAGTGCGTTACTGAAATTGGATATTTTAAGGTTTGGGGACTTCTGGGTTTGTTGGCCCAGCCAGTGGTTGATTTTGCAGATAATACTGGTTGGATCAACTCTGTTGGGGACTGGTGTTGAGAGAAAACCTGTTATCTCTGCTGAGAAAGTTGTATGTGCTCTTCAAGCTCTCTCTCCCCCTTGGAACGCTGCTGAACAAACGTTCCCACCGGCCAACGTGGTGCCATCTCTTCTTGTTGACTTAGCTCGGTAATTGCTGGTTTATCAGCCTCCCCTCAGGCTTCTCAATATATCTTGACCAAAGAGCAAGACGAGCACAGCCATACACACACATACATTCAGAAATGAGAAGACAGCAGGCAGGCAAGGGAGGAGAGTCACCCCACAGACTGCACAGGTCTCATGGTATATGAACAGAGGGAACCTGGCCCTCAATCTGACATCACTGCTTTCATACCTGCTGCCATGTGTTTGGCTGCAGAGTGGGTGGCTTGATTTTATCCGTATTGCTTTGTCACTTAGGATTCTTTCTGTACCGTTCAGAATGACAGAATTTGGGGGCTGGACTCACTGATCTCCAGAGGTCCCTTCCAATGCCTGTGGTTCAGAGAACTTCATTTTGGTCAGTTTTATTTTCTGGCTTTTCCTGCATTTGCTCAGACCTTGTGCTAACTGCCCTATTTGCTGCGGATGAATCCACTCAGGAAATGTAATGAATATGAATAAAGTGATTCACTCCTACTGTGGATAAAACCACACTGGTTTATCTATGCTATGTTTGCTACAATGTGGCTGAGAACCAGAAGGCAAGCTGTGGGCTGAGGGCCTTCTTCACCAGGAAGTTATTGGGAGAGCAAAAGGTCCAACTCAGTGGCACAGTTTTCTCTTTGCTGCCATACACCCCAAAGCACAGGACAGTTCCTTAGGTTTTGAAGCATTATTTCAGATCCTTTGGTTACTAGAGTGAGATGGCCTGGCTGCATAGTCCGACGAAATTATCTCTGCTACGTGGTACTATAACTTTAGCATTCTCTGTGTTATTAACACCAATCTGCTGAATATTGGTATAGCTCCTTGTCTTATATCACGGTACATCCTATGGAGAGAAAGTTACATTCAAGCAAAGCGGCACCAGTTGTCCATTCTTTCTGAGCATATGCACCGCTGGGTTGGAAAGCAGAGGTGCAGTAGTGACAGGGAGGGGAGGAGAGCACAGCCCACCAGCTCTGGGCAATGGAACCTGGGCCCCAGCCTCTACCATAGCGTGCGGCTGGAGCTCAGCTCACACCACCTGTCTGTACCCCCTTGAATAACTAGAACATCGTGTTTTCTCTCCGCTAGTTATCACAGCAGTCCTCACTTCTTCCAGTGCCAATTACTCCTGAATGTAAAGACTGGAGTGCATTACACACGATGCAGAATATTCCCTACAAATAACAGGTAAAAATAAGCAGTCAAACCAAGCCCAAAGGCAAAGAGCTAGTCTCGGACAAAGGGAAAGATAATCAAGGAATAACTAACACAGGTAATCAGCAAATCATTCAAATGAATTGATTTGGCTTTGGCTGGCGTCCCTGCTTCTGCTTGAGAGCTCCAGCGAAATCCAAATAAGTGGCAGTTATCTTCCACTCTCTTCCTGTTATCTGGTTCTAATGACAACAGGGGAGAGAGGGGGAAATTATGGCTTTGAACAGGATCGTGGCCTTTCATTTAAAATAAATACTGCAATGAAATGGAAACTGCTTGAAGAACAAGACTGCCCTGGCTTTGTTCTGAACAGATTAAGTTATGTATTAAAACCAGATAATATCAGATTCTTACAATGGCTTCAGCACTTTCACTGCAAATAACACACACAGAATCAGAAAGTGCTGCTCATAGTGACCTGAAGGTGTCCAGGAAACACACCAGTGCCTCCACGGCGTGAGGGAGCTGTGAAGAGCCAACCTCCAGCCAAGGATCTGTATTTTATGTTTCAGTAAATGTATTTAACATTAAAAAGTACAATAGGAAAATTCAAAGTGAGTGATGCTTATTCCAGATTTATCTATGCACTTGGAGCATCCAAGTTAAAAGCACAATCTCCTCAGGTTTCCACATAGGGAATGGAGGGAACCAAGCAGGGCACCAGGTGCTGAGTTTCCAATCTCTCTCTCCAGCTTCAGGCAGAACAGAGCGTGACAGGGTTCTCTCCTAAGGATTGCAGCAAACATCACAGGGTGAATCCAGGCTCTGCTTTGTGTTGGGAGGAAAACCTGCCCAAGAGGTAGCCTGAGCCCAAGGTGACAATCAGGATTTTTGTGGATGTGTGTGCAGCAGAAATATGGCAGTAAAGAATTTATCTGTAACACTTGGATCCTGGCAGCATGGGCTCCTGCCTACCCTTGAATCAAGAGTCGTGAGCTCAAGAGTTGCACACAGGAACAACAAAGCACTGAAGATACAGTGGACGCAGAATATTTTATAGTCCTTTTGTTAGAGAAAGCAGCACCAGTACAAAATCATAGGGTAACTAACTGCCCATCAGTTACAAAGTTACAAAGAGTTTCATTGTTTTTTCCTGAACTAAATATAAATGAAACAATTGATTGGCACCTGTGTTGCAGCCCAGCAACCAGCAGCCTGACTTCCCTGGTAAGCTGTCCTTTTTTTGATGTGCTGCTCACCTCCTCCATACTCTGCCACAAAGCTACTCCTTCTTTCCACAAATGGATGAACCACAGAAGAACTAATCACAGTTAGCTCTACTAATACAAAGATCCAGCCAAGTGTATTTCATTAAAGAACATCAACAACACCTCCCCTCTAAGCCCCCCTAAAGACCGTATCAAACATCTGTGCTTATACAACAGTCTTCTTAAAGGCCTTTCTCCTTTCAGTACTGGTTCAAAATAACAAAGAAGACATGATGAGTTACAAGTCTGTAGAGTTACAGCAAATTTGAGCTAGAAACCAAAGATTAATATTATGGTATAAACACATTATCAATATTTTGATAGTACTTACCTTTGTATTGCATAACTCCCACACCGTCACATCTTCAGAAGGTACTTCTGTGTGGAGCCAGGAGTTGAATTCAATGATCCTTGTAGGCCCCTTCCAACTCAGGATATTCTATGATTCCATGATTCTGCTGCCATTAGGTTTGAAGATACTACTTCAGCTACTTTCCCAAGGGCTCAACATCCTCAGAATTCCTCCACATTTTCAAAAGATTGTACCCAGATATATGGATGACATTGCAGGGTGGGGAAATACACATCGTGAGGCCAATACAACTTAAAAAGATTAAATAATTTCCGAATAGTCTCATTTTTTTTGCAAGACCTCAATTCTCTTCTTTAATAATTATGCTTTTTAATATTAAAAAAAAAAAAAAGGAAGGAAGAACAACTGGAAGTCAGACTTAATTGCAGATCTCAGACCTGTTTCAACATACTGTGAGTAACTTACTGACAAAGTGGAGAAGACACAGGACAAAACTTTGTGGCACAACATATTTATACTCTGTATTTTGCTTTACTTCTGTAACTTTTTAACTGTTTTGTCCCTGATTTATTTGAAAGAAAATGAACTAGGAATAAGGTTTCAAGACAGACAGTTTTCTCACAGCATTAGAAAATAAAAATGAAAGGCTGGAAAATGAACTGCAGGCTAAAAATATTCAGAGACAATTAAATGTAATGGAAAAAAAGCCCCTATCACTTAACTGAATTTTCGCTGCTAAAGCAGTTCTATGTTTGCTATTCACAGGTACTACCAACATTTATGATAGTAACCTTTATAAAGTCAATTTAATTATCTTTATCTTATTACAAATAATAAATTCAGTTGTCCTACAATGAAAATCAATTGTCAACATAAGCTATGGTTAACATCTAATAAAACAGCCCTCTGTAAATCCACGATTAATAAGATTGGCTTCTGTATTAACTAACAGACATCATAAAATTTCCTCCCTTGCATTAATCTGTATATTCAAGGTTCATCCTGTTAGACTGAGTTTCCTAAAATAAACTGTTAGAGTGAACAAGCAAAATTTTGGCGCCTATCATCATTTCATTATAACGATTTAATGAATGGTTTTGAAATTAATGCCATATTTTAATTAAGTCACAGAAGCTGCTGGCTCTAACAAAGGATAAGCGTTTCACTCGTTGTTTCCTTCAGCCTCTGAACAGAACACTGATGCCACTTACGTTTAGTTTTGACGGTTAGTGAATGTTAATTGAAAGGTGAAAAAAGTTTCCCCAAACAGCCTTTGCATATGACAGTGGTTACTTAAGTTCTTCAGCATCAACTGAAAGCTGGCACTTACTCCCCTTGGAAACGTCTTAACAAGACACTGACAACTTAATTCCAAAGTGGAAGTAGTGGTCCCTACATTTGCCATGAAGCTCAGTTCCTGAAAATAGGGGACATCTGCTGTGTGAATCATGGTGTCATGTTTTGTAGATAGATTCCTCTTTCTGTGATAAACACAATTCCTACAGATCTTGGCATGATCTTGGGACCACTACTGTCATAGGAGCTTCGACAGACCTTTGATCAAGACATTTAATAGCAGAATGATACAATCATACCTATCCCGAAAGACCTCTAAGTCATTTTACAAAGTAGGGGAAGCAAAATTCCCTGACGTACCTATGAAAAACACAGAATTAGGAATTAAAACAGCTGCCACGATTACCTGGAGAAATCCTTCTGAACATCATGAAACTTTTAGTTGCCAGAGAGTAAAGAGGGCCTTGGATTTCTGTTTTTAAATGATCATTACCAAGTTAGTATGTACTTCAGAAATCAAAAATCTGATCCCTCACCTTACCATTTTTTATAAGCCAAGAGACTGCCATAGAATTATCCCCTTATAAAATCAGAGAGCAAACCTCTAAGAAGCGGCTATCATTGTAACTCAAGTGGCTATGGAAAAGGAGAAAATAAATATCTTACCACGTACTTCATCTGTTTTGCTTAATACTTGTCATTAATGCTGAAAGAAGAGAATATTTTCTTTGCTGCTAATTTTGTTATTTTTCACTTTGAAAATGGCCAGGTTAATTAGGCTAAGAAAAGATTTTTTTTCTTTTAGTTAACTTATGCCAATGAAAATACAATTCTTTTTCACATAAAAAAAATCTTCACGTAGTAGCGTTAGTGCTCTGAAAATTATCAGAATGAAATTATAGTCAATGTTATCAGCAATCGTAGACAATCATATTTAGAAAGACTCAAAAACAAAACACCTCAAACGTATTTTATATCACCTGTTTATTTCATTCTTACATTATGGTAATTAAAAAAAATAAAGTATACTTGTCAAGGTCAACATTTCAGTCACTGTGTCTCACTCATTGAATTACAGCGTTTGGGTTATAACAGGCCAAGAGTCCCCAGAGTACTTCAAGTGTAACTAATAAAGCCAAGGAAACATTTATGCAAGTTTAATATTCTGGAGAGAAAAAATAACAATAGCACACTCCAGTTAATCCCCATTACTTTACAAAATCTAATTTTATTCCACCTAAAAGCTGAGTATTTTCATATAGTTTTGCACATCACTCTACATCTGACAGGACAGTGTTTGAAACAGAATAAGCATGATAAATATTGTTCAGACCCCTTATTAAAATGGCAGTTCATTCCAATCTTTTTCCCTGAAGAGAGAACATGGAATTGAGCTTTTGTTCCTTTTTAACATGTATGAAAGGCACATGCATAGTAATAAAGTGTCCTCATTCTTGCAGGCAGGCCTTATAGAAACCAAAGATCATTTCAGATGTATTGTGAACACAGAGATCTAAACATTCGCTTAGCTGCCCTGTGTTCCTACTGAGTTGTGGGTTTTTAACATTTTCAAGAATGAGCATAGCAGTACTGCTGTGAATTGAGTTTGAGTTCAACCTTCAAGAGCAGCCTACTTTGCTAGGTGGTCTATACCTCACCTGTAATACTGCACCGTATAAACCTACTAACACAAAACCTGGAATGATTTATTGTTATTTAAGTTCATAAAGTGACTATGTGTGTGGGCGGGTAGTTTATAGAGCATAGTCCTCTACCATAAAAAGTAGTTTCTAACAAGGAAAGAAAAAAAAAGTAGTCAAATGGATATAAACAGTTATTTAAAAAGTATATATTTAGCAACTATATATTTTTCCCCCATTTTTAATGTTCTAAAAGATTAGAGCTCATTTTTTCCCCTTCAAATGCTTTTAGTCTTTTTATATTTTTCCATCTCCTTCTGCATTTAAATTTTCTTTTATCACCTGAAGATTTCTAGGCTCTCTTGTTTCCTCTGCTCATTTAACATTTGGTTACAAAGGTGACTGATATCTAACAGAACAAAGAAAGGCAAAGCCTAACAACTATGTACCTTCTCACTTCTCTCTAGTCCCACACAACTGCTTCCGATACAACAGCTGTCAACTTGGAAGCAGAAAACTTCCTTTCCTCCACTGTCTCTTCATTCCTCCCTTTTAATTGAAAAGAAAGCTGGTGGCTCTGATTGTTTCCTGTTGTCTTTTTATCAGTCTCTCCACATTCTACCATATTACATGTACTTAAGCTCTTCTTTTCCCCTGCTCATTTTACCATTCAGTATACATATTTGCTGGTTGTTTTTTTCTTTTCTTTTTTTTGCTGTTAATTCAAGAGTTGCCCCACCTGGCTGCTAATCTGGAATCAGATGGAAAAATCACCGGGTTAATTAAAACATGGCTGTATGCTACAATCCCAGTCACACCACAACTCCACCCCCAGCTCAGCGCAACTATCTCAGTCAGAGTATGACCTTGCTACTTGTTCTGTGGAAACAGCTTCCACACTTCTTATGAACGATACTTTCTAACAAGCCAAACTGATACCATTCTGTAAACTACCCTGCATCACACCAATTTCCTCTCTTCGGGTTAAACCTGTGTATCCAGTTAGCCCTGTGTAAGCAAAATTAAGGAAGAGGTGTTTCTTACAGCTAAACAAGTAGGTTTTGCTTTCTACTTTAGGGAATGCCCACGCAACAGAGATCTCAGAGAGCATTTAATTACTACAAGCATCTATCGATCCTGCACCAAAGCTCAAGCCACAGGTCTGAATATTTCTCTGAAGTGCAGCTCCTTCATTAAACAAGCCCTCACCTCAGTTTGAATATAGGATTATTCTAGCAGAAGCATAAAATTACTAGTTTTTTAAAACCCGCTCTTGTAACAGATGTTCAACTAAAGCCTCTGCAAAATGCCTGCTCCTAAATCCTGGTTAGCAATCGGTGCTGGAGGTTTAGACCAACACTTCAGCATTAGAGCCACCTAGTGGGAGAAGAGACAGTGGCAAGGAAGCAGAGACAGGCTCTGTATCTGAATTTTTCATCCCATTCAGCTTTCTGGTGTGACCACTAGGCGCTAGGCCCAATGAAAGAAACAGTGATCTGCCATAATATTATTGCAAATGTAAGGAAACACACCTCTGAAAAGAGAAAGCAAGCAGTCCCAAAGATTCATACATCTGTTAAAGGTTCTCAATATGAGAAAAGCAATCTGTGTCTGCACCAGGGCAAATCAAAATCAAACAGCTATGGACAAGGGTAGTTTCAAAAAGGTTAAATAAGCATAGATTCTGGCATCATTTTAAAGGATGTGATCCTTCCTTGCCACTGGCTGCTCCAGTTTGTTTGTTCACACCGATCTTGTGAACTCTGTATGGAAAATTAAGGGTGAAAGACTTGCAGAAGTGCCTTTTAGTTAGGAAATGGATAGATCACACTAACAAAAATCTTGTCACTGTTAAAGAATACAAGAACCTAGATGTGAAGCCTTGGAAAATTCTTACGGCCATGATGTTTGTTGTCAGAATTTCACAATATACCAACCACTCCAATGGAGACATTTCTGCAGACAAATCAGGATTCCAAAACCCCTTTTAGGGTATCAAACTTCACATAATGGAAAGATCTGACATATAAGCTAAGTACTAATACAATAAAAATAAAAAATAATAAATTTGTGGACACATAGCTGCCTTGTTCATTTGGAAGGGAATGCTTTTGTTTCCTGCTATCCGCTGCTAAAGAAAAGCAATCATCTTTGCCCACGAAGAGAAAGTAACAGGTAAGAAGCTGTACAGAAATACAGAAAAATCAGTCCATCTGGTGCTATAGCTAAGAGAATCACAGTGCAAGGGCATAATCAAAATTACTGATCTTTGTCTATCAGCCTTTGTCTGAATGGTGTCCAGAGAATCTATTCTGCAGAGATAATAATGCTTTAGCTATGTGGTTTCAGTCTTAAACTTGATAACATATGCGTACACATCTGTACTCCGTGTATCAACTGATTTATTTGAAAGTATCCTAAAGACAACTATCTACTTCATAGTAACAGGAATCAGAGTAAGGCAGGTACAGAAACAGATCACATAATTACAGTAAAAAAAACAGCATTATTCCATATCCCTTCCTGCTACTACAAATCTAAGAAGCAGAAAGCAATCTATTACTTGACAAGATAAAAAAAAGTCACTTAACATACAGAACCATAACCTGTAGATTGTTTTTGTTGCTTTTTTTTTTTTTTAATAAAACTGTTAATACTCTGCAAGCCATCATATATAAAAACAGAACAAAGGCAGGACATACTGCATCAAGTTTTGATCCAATGTTGCATCAATATATCACTATATACAGAGACAGAACAACCAAGAGAACTTATGGCTCAGTAGATAACCAAAAGTATTTTATAAGAATCTGCAGTATATATGTATGTATGTCTTAGTTCACTGATCTTAAGGGTAGCTTAGATTTAGGAAGTAGTTGTTCTGTCATATCTTCAGTTTTGTTTTTCTCCAACATCGCTGCAGCTTTGTTCTCTTTATCTTTTTTGTGACTCCTTTTGTGCTGGAATTTAAAGAAAATGTGTGATAAGTTTTGCACGTTAAGATAATGCAGGTCCATGATACATTGATGGAAGAGAAAGGTCAAAAGCAAGGGAGAAAATTAAAGTTAAAAAAAGAAAGCTAACTTTTATCAGGTCTCTAAGAAAATGTACTGTATTAAATTTCATCTTTTCCATTAAACCAAATGCATGTATCTAGCAAATCATTATATTTTTATAGGTTGTTAAAATGTTTTAATTTTAACTGAAGTTTAACAAAGCATATTCTACAGCATTAAAAGAAGTTGTGAGACTACACTGAAGGCTATCAGCAAATGATTTTATACTACAAGCCTATTATAGAACGATAACTTTCTTTCACTGTTTAGAATACCTATGAAAGTTACCTGGAAAAAGGGAATGCCCCCATTTGCATGACAGCTTATGTTTATATCCACTAAGTACTTGTCACCATCAAGGCTTTGACTGGATTCTTGCATCCCTTCCTCCTCTCCCAGCAGGTCCTAAAACAGAAGCGTTCAGAGAAGTTCACTGAATGTTTGAATTTCCTACGTGAACGGAAGTGCTGCATTTCTTACAGATCTGATAATGTTGTATATGTTTTTGTAAAACAGAAATGAGAGCCTCTAAACAACTATTAAGGTCTTCCCTTGTTTTTCAAGACAGTGTTTTTCTCAAAAGCTCAGCATGCAACTCCAAGTACTGCGCAGGAAGGCTGCAACAGTGCTGGGTTTCTAGTCAGCTTTCCACAGAGATTAGAAGAACACAAAACTCTTTAGAGATATGAAATCTTCATTGACACGTTTGTAACTCACATACATACCTCATCTGCATTCCCCTCCACTTCCTGTATCACACTGTGTAGCATAGCATCAAGCTTTAGTTGCTTTTGCCTCAGTTGTTCCAGTAGAAGTTCCCTGGGTTCTGTTTTCACCAGTGTGACTGGGTAAGAGTAGTCTCTTCTCTGTGGAGTTGTCCCTTTAATGCAGATAGTATACAAATGAAAGGTACTACTAAACACATAAAGCAACTGCTTTAATTATAGATCAGTTTTATATTAACTCAATACAGAAGTCACACTTTCTTCAGTCAATCTTTGCATTCACCTTAAAAAAAAAAGTGCAAGACGGCCAGCTGTATTATGTTCCTATCAACCTCTCAATATGACCTCCACAACTCAGATTGCTTTCCACAAGATTGACTCCTGCCCTACTTGAAATACCTGTTGGAATATCCACTTTAAGATCTTCTTTCAGGAAACCATTAACCTGAGCCAGTCCATGCTGTGCTTCTTCATTAAGTGCCAGCTTCTGTTCCAGAAGTACCCCCTGATCAACTTTCATTCGATCAAGAAGGCTATTTAGTACCTTCTCTTCAGCACATTTTTGAGTATCAATTTGGTCAGCAATTTCAGCTATTGCTTTATCACAGTTTTCTCTGTTTTTCTAGAACAAACAACAACAGGAAAAAAAAAAAACAACAAAGCACAAAAGCATCAGGTTAACAGGAAAGTTAAGGTTATGGCCTCTTTTCTAAGATGTGGGTGCATGGTTAGTGACATGATCTAAAACGAAACAATTGTGAGACCTCAAATTGAGAAGTTTCAGTGCCAATTTTACATTCTCATTTTGAGAACTATCTTCAGAAGAAGAGTCAGTTTCTTAGAAAGTACGATCATTTCAGAAAGCTACTCTTCAAAATAAAAATGATACCACCTGGTTCAGAACAGAATTCTTATGTGTCTACTCATAACACTGCATTAAATTAGGATTTTTAAGGGAAAGTGATAAAATCACCAGGACTAGAAGCTTTATACGTTTCTAGAGGACAAAGAGGAAAAAAACATACTTTGTCCTTTCCATTGGAAGGAAGTGCCTGAAGTCTTCAGTAGGTATACTAGCATTATATAGGTATAATATAAAAGAGCATCTTTCTCAAGGCTACAAATGCCTTAAGCACTTAAACTTTCTTAAAGTTAGCAAAACAAATTGGACTTGTCTGTTTCACTACAGCCTATATTTCATCTCTGCCTAAATCTCCCCGGGACACTACCTGTAATTAAGCTTTAGAATTAGAGCTACATGCTCCAAGTGGTAGAAAGCTTAAAGTACAGATGGAAGTTAGCCACATGGGATTAATCAAGACACTTTTTTTTTTTTAAGTTATTATCACTGCTAGTTTGAACTCTTACGCAAGTTAAGCTTTTCTATTGCATCAAAATGCATTTATTAGCATGAGTTTGCTGTGATCAAGACTCCATTTTGTACTGACTATAGTTAAGAATTTTCCCCTATGAATTCTACTGTAGAAGTTTGTCTCCAAATATTGCATTAGACTACAATAGCTACAGGTACCTTTTGAAAACACATAAACTGTTGTTTCTCATCCCTGAAGGACAATAGCTGCTGATCGGTAAAGCTGGCTATCTGAGCAATTGTAAGTTCAGCACATTTATCAGCATCCTGAGACACATTTCTGAGATTGATGAGAAGTTGTTGACAGCGGTCAGTGGAATCTTCCAGCATCCTCTTGTTTTCACCATTTATAATCCTGAGCTCCTTAGAAAAATTATCCATAGATGCAAGAAATCTGCTATGATTAGAAGCTGTACTGCTGACAAGATCTGTAGTTTTCCTGCAACAACAGATGTGTAACAACTCAGACATTTTTGAAAGGTGGATTTTAACACATGTTGCATCAGTTTATACCAAAAGTAATCAGTTCCTTACAGGTGAACATTTTCTTGCACAGCAGTGATGGTGGTCTTCAAGCTTCCATTTTTTGCCAGTACATCAGCTAAGTTCTTCTGAGTCTCTTGAGCAAACAGGTCAAGCTGTCTTTGTAACGAGGACATTAACTTAGCTGCACTCTGTTAACAAAAGTAATATCTTTCAAGAAAGATATAACATAGTACAGCTTTATTATTCTAAAACTTAAGTTACATTTTTTCTATAGATGAGACAGACACTTTGCCTTTGGAGATTTACGTGAAGGCACATAGACTGGATGTGTTCATAGCAAGGGTAATTCTTGTTACTTTCCTACATAAGATACCTAAAGTCACACAACAGAAGTTGAAAAGAATTAGGATCACCAAAACACTGTCCCACCATTGCTTCTGAAACAAATACCATGGTTTACTGCTAGAGAATTTAAATAAGAATAACATGTGACACTACAATTTCTCTTTACTCTAAGGGTACCTTTGTATGTGCTAGTCTTGTCATTTCCACTTCTTCTCTTAAATTTTCACAATCATTCTGCAGCTGAGCAAGAACATCAGCTGTTTCTTCCTGTAATCTTTTCAGCGCAAGAGAAAGCTCTTCAAAGAAGGTATCCATTTCTTTTTTATGACTTTCCATCTTTAAGAAAAACAGAAGTTTATTCTAAGTTAAATGTTTGTTATAAGAACTGGATACTTACCTGTAGCATAACGGGCAAGAGAGGGGGAGAAGAAACCTTTACTTCACAAAAACTGTCAAAGGCAAGTAAAGTATAGCAGATAAATGCTAGCAAATAACACGTAGAACATTCTGAAGTTACAGAATGGCACTTAGTATGGGCTTTCCTAAACAAAATTCAGCATGCAAAGTAGACAAAATAGGACTCAACATACTTGACTAAGACCAGAGTAAGAAGCAACAGCTTGTAAGACATGTACTTGTTGCTGTTAAAGCTTGAAAACCAGCAGACAGCCTCTAGAAGTGAATTTATTTCTGATGAGACTGACGTTTTTTATTTCCAACAAAATGGAGAGAATGAAAGAGTGGAGCTGCAGTTCAAAGACTTAAAACAGGAGGTTGTGAAGTCACCATCCCCGGAGGTGTTCAAGAAACATTTAGATGTTAAACTGAGGGACGTGGTTTAGTGAGAAATGTTGATGATAGGTGGATGGTTGGGCTGGATGATCTTGGAAGTCTTTTCCAACCTCGGTAACTATGATTCTGTGATAACATAGACTAAAAAAATAAAAAATAAAATCAAGTATAGGACTTCTATAAGTGTAGCATTGTCTGTGTATATCGTTATTGTACTCTACCACACTCCCCATAATGAAGATAAGTAGGAAATAAAGTTTGGTACAATAGCAGGAGAAATTTGCAGTACTAGAACTCATTTAAGTCAGTTGTTTCAGACTTCTATAATACAGTAGAGACTATACCAAAAATATTATCAAATATCTGTTATACATAGCTTTAAGCATCTACATTTTATCATTTGTCTGCAGCATTTAGGTGAGTAGCTGTGCCAATACAGGTAGCAAGGGAACACAACACACACAAAAATGGAAGTCTGAAAGGAAAAGCTATAAAGTAGAAAACACTAGCACTACAGAAAAGGGGATATATGCAAGTTACATAAAAGAAGAAAGCACAAGAGAAAAATCTGTGTATTACCTTATCAGCTACAGCTGAATATTTTCTCATGTTATTCTGAAACTGACAGTTTAGGCCCAGGACAAATTCTACCATTGGTGTCAAGCTATTTAATGCACTTCCTAATCCTGATGCATGCTCCTCCTAGAAAGAGCAATAGGAAAAAAAAAAAAAGGTAAAACAAAATACGGAAGTCTCTTCAGTACTTTTCCAAGAAGCTATTCATATTCATATGGATAAGTAAGGTCTACGCTCTACAGTTAGCTTTTGCTGTACAGCACATTACAGCTTGTGATGGGATGAGAAGGGAAGAGGGACGTAATCATGGCCAAGTATTGAAACAGAGCATTGGGAACAAAAAGACTATGTTTATAGCACCTCTTCTGATTGAGGACAATTTCATATACTTCAAATTAAAAAAAAAGAGTATGCAAATTTACTAACAATTAATCTCAGTAGCTCAGCTTTATGATCAAGTGACAGATTCTCGTGTTGTAATACTTTTTCAGACATGCAGGAAACTTCTGCAGACACCAATTCCTTAAGAGAGGCAAAAGATGCTGATACAACTGATGTAAGAATATTAGCTGCTGAAGAACTGGTAGACAAGATGTCACCTACAAAAGAAATCGTGAAGTGTTATAAAACTTACTACTCTTAGCTGACCATCCAAGACACATTATTATATAATCACTACACTGTTTAAAATAAAGCTTCATCTTTCTACTAATATGAGTTCATTTTAAAATGCTGATCTTTGATAGTACCATTGCAAAATATAAGGATGGCCTTCACATAGACATATTACACTTACCTATAAAATGCGTGTAAGACATCAACATCTGTTGCTGCTTCACACTGTTCTCATTAACTGAATCTCGTATTTTGTTGAACAAATCAGTCATTTGTTGTGCAAAAGTATTTTGGACAACAGCATTGTGCTGATCAACAGCCTTCTTACGGTCCAGTTTTGCGTGAAGACCAGATACATCTTTTGTGGTTTCTTCAACTGTATTAAGCAACTACAATTTTTTAAGGTTATTTCAGTAGATATTTAAATCAGAAGCCAAGCATAAATTTACATTCAGAAGACCCCTAGTTCTAAGTTGAAAGTGAAGCAGATATTTTCTTTAACATCAAATTACAACCGTTCTTAATCTTGTGTTATGCCATCTACAGCCTCAGAACATGAAAAACTTACCTACTAGAGAACATTTGGCCCAGCTCTCAAGTATTAAAATAGGACATCTCAGTATTTAGGGAATTAAAATATAATGAACATAGAACAGTAACCAAGAAATTCC
>JAOWBP010003659.1:18994943-19009265 GCA_028571105.1 Tragopan temminckii
AAGTTGTCCTGTAATTGTCAAAGGGCCATTTCCACAAATAAATGCATTCTAATGATGGAACGGAAATAGTGCTCTGAATAACTTCTCAGTTTTTCCCAGACACGTTCATGCCAAAGTGCTTTGTCTTTTTGTTTTAGAGTTGCAATAGTGTCCAAGTCTTTTGAAGGAAAAACTGATCGAACTGAAGACTGGTACGGAACGCAATACAAGCAAGAAGCAATTTCTGATGAAGTTATTAAGGCATGTTAAAACATTTAATGTATTCCACTATGTCCAAGTGAAAGACAGTGGTAAATCTTAGTCTAATTTTCCCTTTAGGGGAAGGAAAAAAAAACCCTGAAATCTGCTCTGTGTATAGTACAAAAAATATGCAATGAGTCTGTTTAACATTATGAGAACTGAGGATCTTATGTTGCTCTTTACATTTAAATTTCTTACGTTGAACATACTCATTTTAATGGTCTTAAACCATATAAAGTTTTAATGTGGAGAATGTTACACAGTTTTTCTGTGAAAAATCCATAATATGCAGTGGCTACTTCTAAATTTTAAAAACTTTATGCTTACATCTCTGGGTCTGTATTAAATGTTGATGAACTCTGTTAAGGAAGGAATGTTTTTACTACTGTTATATGTAACTGTGTTTCTGAAATTGATCTTTGCAACTTACAAAATGAGCATATTAATTGAACTTATAAAAATCAAAGCTCTAGCAGTGAAGTTGAGCAAATCTTTATTGAGTCTTGTTATTGATTACTACTTTTAAAAGAGAGGACTAAGTACACTTTAAAGCTATACTGGACCTGCCTAACACGCTTTGAATAGACCCTGCTTGGGAACATGTCGCTTCGTTTAGGTTGATCATGCCTATGTTCTTGATTTAAAGTTTTTGCTTATGCATTTAGTGTGATGCCTTCGCATAGTAGTAGCAGAAAAGGTGAGACACAGAACCCCTCTACTAGAAACTTTAATATATATTTTTTTCTTTTGTTACTTTCCTGCTGAGCTCTTCATCCTACTGATGGCCTACCTGGTTCCCCAGATTTTTGTTTTTTCCTGTTACCTTGCTAGAATTTACACACAAGCTAGTGGAATGTATTCCTTAGTCTTCTGTTACAGCAGAGAAGCAATAAGTGTATGTAATATATGTATGCATACATGTATGTTATATATATTATTTAAGCAGAAATTGTTCTTAGCCTCATCGTTCTTCCTATTTGTCTAGAAATGGCAAAATGCTGACTTGAATGGGAAATTCAAGCTTCCAATGAAGAATGAGTTCATTCCTACTAACTTTGAGATTTTACCATTGGAAAAAGATGCAACTCAGTACCCTGCCCTTGTCAAGGTAAGGTATCTGTATCTGTTGTTTGCTTGCTAACCTTCGGGGAAGTTAAGTTTGCAATGTGTTTTTAAAATAGAGGTCATATCATATTCCAGAACATAATTTAAAAAATAAAAATCTTCTAGGTATTGCTAGACAGTAGAAAGTCCTTTCATACTAAACTTTGGATTATGGCTACTTGGGTTCCTATGAAAATGAATCTTCAAACAACTTGAACTCTTTTGTCCTTTTGAAAGTGTGTTAACAGTTAATAGAAATAGTATTAAAACTGTTTATCAAGCAGAAGGTTGACTGCACATCTTGTATTTTTTGAGCAGTGTTCAAGTAAATTGAGGGTGCAGACAAGGCTATCAGTTTGTTACTGTGCATGAGGAAAGCTTGCAATTGCACGGAGAGAGACAGAAAGATGTAAACATAAACAAATATCACTCCCCAGTCTCCTGGAAGCATCATTTAATAATCTCAATTTGTTTAGCAAATCTCAGTATTTGAAAAATTAAGAACTACTTCAAGATACTGGCATGTACTTGTCTTTGCTAATAATGCTCATCTTTGCTCTGGGCTTAGTTGGAGGATAAATAGGAAAAGCCTCTTCAGTTATGTGTTGTGCTTCAGCTTGAATACTAAATTAATTCAGAAACATTTTTATGCACATTAGATTAATATAAGTCTACTTTAGTGCGAAGACATCCTTCAGAAAAACGTATTTGTTCTGCACAGGGCACTTTAGGCATATACTTGAAGCACTATTATTAACAGAGGAGGACTTTGAGTTTATGTTAATGTTCTTCCTGAACTGAAACCCTAAACCTCAGCAGGGACAAATACTACAGCTCTAGTAAGTAGCACTAATTGGTTTGCTACAGAAACTTGATGGTCCTTCAGTGTCTCTGTAGCAACTAGGCAATTGATTTGCACAAAAGCTTTGCTTTCATTACTTTAGAAATGTATTTGCTATTGGTTTTTTCCTTTGCCTTTAAAATAATTTTGAGGGGGAGTGTTTTTAACCTTCTGTACTTTATAAAATAGCTCTCTCATATATTTTGCCTACATCTCTTTTATTTTGTCACCAGCTGTATGTCTGTGCTGTTTTCCTTCTGTGGGCCTTGGCATTTGTCTGACCCCATAGCAAATCATTACAAGAACTGGATCAGCAGAGATACGCTATTGCATCAAGTCTCCAGCACTGTAGTCAGTTTATGTAATACGTGTCCTGAATTGTGTAATAGAGTAATAGTCACTTAATAGAAAAAATATTTGTCAGAGAGATAAGCTGTAATCTTGCTGCTTAGTATGAGTAGAATATTATGTGCTGTGCTGTAAGGTACAGGACTTAGTTCTTTGAAGTAGAAAGGAGAAGGAAAATACCATGGCAGATCTCTGAGAAGCAAAGAACATCTGCTCAAAAATATGAGAAAGAGAAATATTTTTATACTTAAAAAAAAAAAGTTCTCACGTGTGGCAATAATAGAAAAGATGTTGGAGACATGAAGTTAGAACAGACAATGTATTTATTTGATAATGTTTGTGGGAGAAAAAAGGAATAGGGGAGGTGGTTCTGATTCTTTTTTTCTGCTGGGAGATTTCTCTAAATGCTTTTGGTGATAGATCTTCTAATTTCTGTCTAGTTTAACTACTCTTTAAAATACATTGCTTTTTTTTATTACCATTGCTACTTTAAAGCAATGTGCTGTGAATTAATCACTTTTACTAAGAGCATTAAATATACAATTATACCCTTTGTATAAAATGTGCATCAATGTGCTGCTGTAATCTCGTTGGTGCTGTCCCCATGGTGGCACATCTTAATGTCTGCAGCAGCAGACAGTTAGTTCTGTTTGAGCATTCGTGCTCTGGAGCAATTGTTCCCAGGATGACCGTAAGCTCATTTACAATGTTATAGCTGTGTAACTGCATGTGGAAGTGCTTTGTGGTTAAGAAGATAGCCTTAATAAGAAGTGATGAATGTATATGTCAACTGACATAGAAAAAATGTGAATTTAAGGAGACAACACTAACATTTGAAGTAATTGACTTTTTAAAAAATTGTTAAATGTATTACAGTTAGAATTTAGGTGACTTAACCTCTTCTCTTGACACAGGACACTGCTATGAGCAAACTGTGGTTCAAGCAAGATGACAAATTTTTTTTGCCAAAGGCTTGTCTCAACTTTGAGTTTTTCAGGTATGCAATGTTAAATAATTAACAAAAATTTATCTCAGAAAATATCTTGTTTGTTGTGAATCTGCATTTCTGTGATAAAAACTCTTCCATGTACTGTGGCTTTAAAGTGGTTGTCCTTACCTGGTGTATTGTGCAGTGAGAGTGAGACAGCAGGAAGACTCATGAAAAGAAATTTTGTTTGCTATACCTAAAATGCGTCTGCTAGTAACACCTGCATGGAGTTTTGCAATACAGCTTTTTAAGAATGGGTGTGGTTGTTTGTTTTTTTTTTGCACTGATGACTAAATGAGAAATGTTCAAAGATAATTTTCTTTCTAAAATGCTATTCTATGATATTTTTATTAATATTCAAATTATGTTTCCACTCACATAATGCTGTCCAGTGTAAAGTTTATAATTGTTGGATTTTGTTTAATTTACATCAATAACTGTTTGTTTTGATGAACACCTCTGCATTATTAGTGAATGCATGATTCTTACTTCAATATGCATGATCGAGTGCTGTAATGTTAATTCTGGTCTTGCATTACTACTTTTTTTTTTTAAATTAACATGAGGACAACATAACTTCTCAGTGCTCTGGATTGCTGGGAGTAATAATTTCTAACTTTTGAATTTAATGTGCAAATTCACTGCTGTCCTCAGAGTATAGTAATTTCTGTGTTGGATTTTAGAAAGTGAGAATAACTTCAGGATCTCTTCCTTTGGCCAGGTTACTGATATTGCTGGAGCTGCTGTTATATGGGCTCTGAGATTCTCATAGATGAGCTGTTGAGTCCTTGTTCTGAGTGATGCCAATTTCTTTTTTTTCCCTACGTGACCTTGGCAGAATTTTATACTGAGGGTTTTTTCAGAGTGTCAGAACTAATGCTAGGAAAAATGGGTTGTGTAGGCATTTCCTCTTTAATTTTACTTTAGCAACTACAGCACAAACATTTTGATTGTTTTGACTTTGATGTATCTGGACATGGAAGATCAAAATGGTGTCTGCTTGTATTTATTGTTCCCTGAATAAGATACAATATTTTGCCTCTTCTGTTCCACACCCAGTAGATTTCCACTGGACTGTGTGTGGCCGAAATCCCAAATACGATTTTATTGATGGAGGCTGAGTTTGTATATATTTTAACAAATTTCAAATGAGCTGTGAAGGATTCAATATCTAAAGCAGTTTTTGGCAGATTAAAAGATAGTAACAAATTTTATGTAGAGCACGCAAGGGTATAAGTATGTGTACATATGCACAGCATGGTGACAGCTTTTCCCAGTTAGACTTGTACTTTTGTCTCACACCACAGACTGCTTCAGTAGGGTAGGAAAAATGAGGGAGATTTCTACTGCCTGTCAGCCCGGATCATCACAGATCGTTGGAAGAATTCCTGACTCAGATGTTCCAGCAATAACTGCTGTGTAGATTATTTAAAGATGAAGTTGATGAGGGTGACTTCTCCCTCGAATGTATAAATCCATTAGGGACTCTGAATATATGAATCTCTTGAAGTTGCCAAGTTTGAAAACTGAAAATCCTAAGGTAGGGGCACTGTGCAAGGCTTGTATTAAAGAAACAAACCAGTGAAATTCTCCGACATGGGAATTACTGTCCAGCTTAAAAGGCAAATAAAAAGCTTTTGCTTTCATTGAATTATGACTTGAGAACTCAACGAGTATCCCTTTTTACAAAGATGCAAAACAATGTTACGTGCAATTGCTTTGAAAACCTTCTAAAGGTTATAACCCCTCCACATCATTTCTTAGTTTTAGAGAGATGGATGTTAAAATACAGTGCGAATTATATTTGACCTATTTAAGCATATGTGCTATCTTCCAGTTTAAAAAACATTTTAATTACTTTGAGTGCCTTTGAATAAAAACAATAGCTCATAAAATGACCTTCTCTCAACACTTCACTGTTGACACTGGTTATGACACATGCAGCTTGCTGAAACAGGAAAAAGATTTAAGATTTTTTCAATCAATCTATGATTGTGTTTTTTTCTTCCTCAAGTCCAGTTAAAAAAAAAAAAAAAGACTAAGCATTTATTTACAAAGTTATCAGTAATAAACAACAACTACCAGAACAGTGTTGTTGTAATTTTCTGTTATTTTTCACTGAACAACTAACTATTTAGTAGTCCTCGTTATTTTTGAAATTCCCTGTTGGCCATGGCCAACTAATAGAAAAGAATATAATGAGTTTGTAGGGGGATATAAGATAGGACTGTCCTACATCTTGCTTTGAATTCAGTCTTAATTAAAAAAAATAATAAAATCTGTATTAATTGGATTTGTATCACTGGGCATAAAAAAAATTGCTCAGTTTGGAAAACTTATTTTAGGGAGAAAGCAAATAGCAGAGTCCTGTTCTTCTAGTGACATTTATTTCAGTTATTGAAGCCCAACCCAGAACAATTAACACAGTATTAGTAAAACAGCATAGCCTGCATCTTAAAATTATCAGCAGGTACAGTGCTGGTGATGTGATCTGTCTTTGCTTTATTTTGTTGATACTGGTGAACGCTGTCAAATACCCAGTTCTGATAGCAATTGGTCTTTGATACTGCTGGTTATTTTTGGGAACTTGGTAATGAATTTACGTGTACTTAAGAAGCTTTAGGAACAAATACCCAACAAATAAGCTGTATTGACTTTGCAGATCTTTAAACAACTCAGGTACTGTTGAAATATGGCTTGAGTAGTTCAGTTGCATTTCTTCTTGAGAACTTTGTGACAGTAGTGTATGTGATCCAATTCCACCAAGTCAAAAGTAGAGTTCGTATGGCTATTGATATTAACAAGATATCACAAAGAATTACTGTAATGTAAAAGTGGGTATGCAAAACTTCTTTCCTGAGTTGAGGTTCGCATGTACTGCGATTTGCTAATGTCTTAATTTCTGTAATAACTGGTTTATTTTCTGATAAAAATGATAATATTAAAAGCATTAATCAATTAATGTTCAGTATGTAGGTGTTCATTTTGATCTGAAATAATTCATGCAGGTTGTGTTTATTTTACTCGTGGTGAGTTCTGACATGCAGCAAAATAAATATAACGTATCTTGATTTACCAGCACAAGTAAAGGAATATTTCTGGAATCTTTAAGGTATTTAGCATCACTGAGACCGTAAGTGAGCTAAGTAGTTATTTTCAGGCATATTCATATTTGGCTTCAAAATAGGAAATCTTCATGACGGGATCCCTCAGCGTATTTGCAGTAAATATTGCTTCCTTCAGATCGAATTTAAAAGGGCCAAAAGAAAATGAGAAGTAATTTTAAACTGCATGTTTTACTTTCAACACTTTCTTCCAGCCCATTTGCTTACGTGGATCCCTTGCATTGTAACATGGCCTATTTATACCTTGAACTACTCAAAGACTCCCTCAACGAGTATGCATATGCAGCAGAACTAGCTGGCTTGAACTATGATCTCCAAAATACCATCTATGGGATGTATGTAAGTACCCATATCAAGGAAGAGATTAGAGACTTAAAACTACTTCCACTCATCAACATTTTTATATTGATTTGGTGGAAGAACTTTTATTTAAAAAACAGCTTTTTCCATTGTGGGTCTAAGGCTGTTACTCCTTTTGATCTTAATTATTAACCATCCTTTCTTTGATTTGACTTTTAAGTTGAATTTTGTTCAAAGTCTACAACAATCTTTCCATTCATATTAAGCAAATTTTCTTTTCCTTTTATGTCATTCATGAAATGCATTAATTGTAAGATTTCTTCCTCCATCTAAAAGAAAGGAAAAAGCAATCTAATGCAAGCTTATATTTTTATTTCAGTTTGCCAGATATCTCTTAAAAACTTTCTGACTGATGGGGGACTGATGACCCCCTTTTCATGCTATTATATAAATGATATACTTCAGCTTTCCTTTTCAAGAACTACTGGTCATGAGGCTGCATATACATACTCTTCAGTCATGTTTCTTCATCCATTACTTTGTCACTGCTTGAGGTATCAAAGCATTTCTTTTGTTTTTCTTTTTGTTAGTCGCTACATTTATGCTGATCCTCTCCATTGCAACATGACATACCTGTTTATCAGGTTGTTGAAGGATGATTTAAAAGAGTATACATATGCAGCACGCCTCTCAGGTTTGGTCTATGGCATTGCATCAGGAATGAATGCAATACTTGTAAGTAAGAAAGAAACACAGGAGGAAATGAAACAGCTTGTGAGTCGTTGAGCTTGGAGAAAACATTTGACTTCTGCGTTTCTAAATGAGATGGTTAATGTTTTTTCCCTGGCGTATAAATCATGAATTAAAGGCAAAGCAAAACAATGCATTTTAATCAGTGCTGAATGACTCTTCGAGATTGCATTGTCTTGTGAACACGTGTGCAGTGCAGCTGTTGCATTCTAGTTCACATTTTTACTTGCTTGCATGGTAATCTTGAGGATACTACTGCTAGTTTCTATTTGAAAAGATTAAAGTTTCGGAATGAGTCTTAGCTCTACAGATTTTGTCATAGTCCTCTAATTCTGCCGTAGTAAGGTGTGGAAATGGATGGTGCATGTGCTTATTAGAATTCAGTGCTGGACATTTTTGGCTTTTCTTTAGTGCGCATTTTTATTACATGTTTTATAACGTATTTTCAAGTGCTGACTATATTTACTTCAGAAATAACGATGATATGATATGTGGTTATTTCTTATTTATCTTCACCTCTGAGATTTATGGAAGGAGGTTTAAATAGTCTCCCTTGAAGTTCTATTAAATGCCTTTGTTGGCCATCATTATATAACAAGATTTTTTTTTGAAATTTCCTGTATTATTTTCGAAATTGTCTTTGTAAGAGAGTATATTGTCCTTGTATTTTCTGTATGAAAAAAGTACTGTGTTTTTATCCCTGCAATTTCTTTTTTTAGTCCACACAAATCTAATATCTCATTTCCTGGTAGCATTCACTTAAACTTCAAACATGATTATCTGTTCTCAGTCTCAAAGCTTGCTGATGCTACATGGTCCGGGGGAAGAGAGTGGGGGTTATCTTTCTTCATTTTTAGTTTGGAATTGTAGAGTTATTTTCAATATGAGATTTATTTATTTATTTAGGACAGGGACTTTTCATTCTTCTTCTGTAAAGACTATGTTTTAAAATACTAAAATCAGTTCCTCTGTTTGGTATCAGGGAATTTCCAGTATTATTTTGTATATCATGAGAGATCTTTGTATTCAGTATGAATATCTGTACTGTGTTGATAACTTTTTTTTTTTTTTAAACCTAAAAGGTCTTCTAAAGCCCTTATCACTGGGCAAAACTTTTTATACCTTGATGGGATCATACAGTAATTTTTGTTTTATTTTTGTTTTTTAATGATCTAACTTACTTTGTGTATGCTTTGCAGAAAATTTGCATGATCAGATCTATAGCTCAGCACCATTGTTTATTATAAATTGCATAGTTTTTGGCAGTACTTCCTTTCTAGGACTTCTGCTTACTTCCATTTACGTAAAATGTCTTGTTGCACAAAAATATAAGCATGAAACAGGATTAAACATAGACTGGGGACAATTTCAGAAGGCTGTGAATCTAATTTCATTACTGGCATGCGAAACCTGGAGTAAAACCACTTCAGTACTCTGAGCTTGTTGTTTACTAACTGAACTCAGTACTTATAAATGTGAAGAATCTTTATTCTGAGAACAACGTGGTTACATCATCTAGTTTTACACGGATACTCTGCATTCATAACTCTTGGACAAATACACAGTGTTATTGTTCATTGAGTCATGTGAGATTCGGTAGTTATTTTCTTTTTTTATGTTATGCATTTAAAGCTAATTATGCACTTTTTTCTTAGCTCTCTGTGAAAGGTTATAATGACAAGCAACATATCTTGCTCAAGAAGATCATTGAGAAAATGGCTGCTTTTGAGATTGATGAAAAAAGATTTGAAATTATCAAGGAAGCGGTAAGCTACATGAAAAATTTACACCTTAGAATAATTTAACATTTGACTTGAAGTGTAATCTTGAGGGCGAATTATCCATCTAGATAAAGTTAAATTCTGTCTCACTGGGACTCTAGAAGCTTTTTTTTTTTATATATATATCTGTAAGTTTTCCATTGTATCTGTATTACATTCTTAGGTTAAAATAGCCTGTGAATCTACTTTCAGTCAGTCTTTCTTGCAATTGACTAAGAGATTGCAGCTTGCTTTGATAAGAGTAGAATTCAGGAAGGAGAAAAAAAAATAAAAAATCATGTGTATTGTTTTATAATTTAGAAAATCTTCAATGCGATCTAGACATAGCGTGAAGGGGAAAGGGAGGTGTTGAGATCTGCAATATTTCTCTCTCCCCAGAGGTGAAGAGGAGCTCTGCTCCTGGCCCAAGACTATTTAGTGCAAAAGTAATCAGTTGTTTAAATACATGTTGTCTTCTGGAAACTGAACTTCTAAAATTGAATGACTGATCTCTATATATGGAATATAAACTAGGAGGTTGTTACTAGGTGTGACAAATGTAAAGCTAAAACAAGTCCACGCCCAACAACAACAACAAAACAAAAAAACCAAACCCGCGGGTCTGTGAATGATCTGCTTGGAGTGATTTGCTTTTAGTTTGAGATGTTTCTGTATTTACGGTTCACTTAAGCATTGTGTCTGTATTTATGCATGTTTTGTAGATTTCATTGCACAGTTTGTATAAAATAAGGACGGATTAGAGAGGAAACAGCTTTCTTCTGTTTGGGACAGAAAGGGATGCATCCTCAGCAACTTAACAGTTGCTCTTTCTCACCCATGTTATCTGAAATGAACTTTTCTCCTGTAATGGATAAGATAAGCTAATTAGCATCTCTGTAGAACCAGATTTCAGCTTGCTGAAACTATTAGTTTCTGCTTTCAATTCTTCTCAAGGAGAAAAAAGGTTTTGTTTGTTTTGCAACGGTGCAACTGGACTGGGAAGGTTTCTTTGGGGCGGGCTCACTGATTATTCTCTTATATTTTATCCAAGCTAAGAATGCAAAGAATTTCCCAGATGAATCTGCATTTTCCCTAGGCTGAAATGGTTAGAAAAAAACATTGTCTCCTAATTTGTTTGCTGCTTTTTTCCTCTGGACAATTATCATAGAATGTATATTTCCTACTTACATCAACTTCACCTTGATGTTTATTTAGGATTAGTGTACAAGAATTTATCTTCCAGCCATTAATTTTATGGAGAAGTTTGGTTTCATTCTAGTACAAGCAGCATTTATAATAACTACTTAATCTGTAGCTTCATGATATTTACCTTATTACTAAAATGACTTAAACCATTTTTCAAGCTGTGCTAACAAGCAAAAGAAAGTTGTTGACATTCAAAATGTACTTATTTGATACACAAAGTTGAAAGGACAGAGTTAATATTTCATGTGTAGGAATGGAGCTCTGTAATTTGAACTTAAAATTGTTTTGTTTCAGTACATGAGATCACTTAACAACTTCAGGGCGGAACAGCCTCACCAGCATGCAATGTATTATCTGCGACTCCTGATGACAGAAGTTGCTTGGACCAAAGATGAATTAAAAGAAGCTCTTGATGGTAATGTTCTACCAATTTTAAAGGTTTTGTGGGTTTTTTTGGTTGTGTTTTTTTTATTATTTATTTTATTGTTTTTTCTTATGGAAGATGGCCTCCAATTTCTGGAAAGTTGAATAGGCCATCCAAACAACGGACTCAGTTTGATCTGACTCTGCCATTAATCTGATGCAGTTTCTTGCCAGTGCTAAGATAGCCCACTGACTTTGTGGATGTGAGCCTGAGTGTGGCATAACCAGCACTAAATTCATTTGGACTCCAGCTGACACCTTGCAGATATGTTGGAATGTATCAACTGTACTGTACTTCCCAACACACATTTCCATTTTTGTAGAAAATAATTTAAAAAAAAATAGTTAAGAATAAAGAAAGCTGTGGTTGTTAACAAAGAGCAAGTGCCCCCGCTATTTGGGGAGAGGAAGAAATTACAACTTATAAGATGTAATTGATTTTAATATTAGCTGAATAATTTTTCCATACCTATATCTTATTGTGTTATAACAAAAGTGTGCAAATATGGTTTGCAAAATATTTTGTAATATCTCCTTGAAATACACTCATGTTCTTTTCAAGAAGAATATCTGGTTTTGGTATTTATTTGAGCAGGTTGATTCAGAATTCACATTCTTATCAGACTGGCACATATCATACTGTCTGAAGTTCTGATGCTTAACATTGCTTCATTAGATGCCTGAAGCCAGCTGCAGAGAGGTGGATGAGTTTTTCCACAGGATTGCTCCAGGATAGAAATGCAGATGTTTAGCTGTATGGTCTCTCGAAGGATTGCAGGCACCTTAGAGATTGTGAAGTCCATGTGAAAGCTAATGCCAATTTTCATGGCAGTGAGTTCAGCTTAATGACTGTTGAATTTCAAAGCCAAACAGATATTGTGTTCCTTTTCTAAGTCATCTTTATAAAATTACTTTTACTCTATTCAGCATAAGCATAAGAATGTTTAAAAATGGAATGCTGGACTGGAATGCTGTCTGCTTAGCACTGCAGGAAATCTGCTTGAAATACAGGGAATTCACATGCGATTTTATTTTCCTCACATCCTCTCTCCTTCAAAGCAACTCATCTTTTTTTGCCTATAGAACTGTTTATTAATAGTACAAGTTAAGATTAGGATTATGCAACAATAAAAGGACCATGTGCTTTTCCAAAGGTTTTGTAATGTACATTTAAGATAAAAAGAAGTAGGGGTTCACGTAGAGTCAGGGAATTAACAATGTATTTGTTGACTTCAGGAAGAATATCTCATCCACTCATTCAATCCTCTCTCTCTCTTATTCCATTGATTCTGTATGTTGTATTTTGATTTATATATGAAAACTGATTTACAAAGGTAGGCTAACATAGAATGTACGTGTGTGTGTACTTCGGGATATATTGCAAAAAATATTTTTCTTGTGTATTGTCTATTACAGGGATAGCATCAAAACACTATTTCAGTTGAATTTTTTTTTAGTCAAGATGGTAAATGTACAGTGTGTTTCTCAAGCATTACAAATAACATTTTTCTTGTTTAGTTAATAGCTTTATTTTGGAACACCACCTAAATGACTGCTACTATTTTCTCTGGAGAATAAATGTTTGCTTGGAATGACTGGAAAGAAGACTTCAGAAGGCTCTTTTTTTTTTCTTCTCTTTTTGGAATCTGGGTCAGATGATATGTGAATTCTGAGCAAAGCAAGCTATATGATGAGCACTGCTATTTAGACCTGGAAGCTTTCCAGTGTTGCATTTATAAGGAGAGATTCAGGTTTTTTTATGATGATGTCTTTTTGTTCCTGTAAGAAATATACCACGTCTAGAAATGAGTTAGGTACTTCTTAATGTAAAAATGCAGGTAATTGATTTAACTGTCCTGATATCTATTCTAGATGTCACTCTTCCCCGTCTCAAGGCCTTTATATCTCAACTGTTGTCACGGTTACATATTGAAGCTCTTCTCCATGGCAATATAACTAAACAGGTTGGTGTGATACTTTCTTTAATAACACAATTTTTATTTAAAAGTAGCATTAAAAATGAAAGGCTAGTTTATCCTTCTCAGATCTTAAAGCAGCTTTGTCAATGTGATTACATAATTTGACTTCGTGCTTCTTTTTATCTTTATGGGACTATCATGGTGTCATTTTTTCCACTTTTGATTTATTAGGCTGAGTGCTGCCCTTGTATTGCTCTTGGAAATTTAATAAAAAACAGCTTAGATCTAAATATTTTAAAGTCTGTGTTACATGTTATTGCTGTAATGTGATCAAGCTGCATAAAGAATGATGTGCTGCAGATTCTGCTATTCCATTTGTAAGTACCAGGCTAACTAACAAAGCTTCAAGAATCCATGATCCTGCTAAATGAATTGCTTTGCACGAAGCTGAGCAGGAATGTTAGTCCATTAAAAATAGCCCTCTGCTCTCAGTTGTGTCTTTGGGAGTAAAAAACAGAAAATGTTTGTTTTGTCTTCAACAAAAATAGTTACAGTTGTAATTCTGTAGGAAATTTAACCAAATATTTGAAAGTATGTACAAAATCAACACTCAATATCTTTCTTATACGTAAAACCTACACATTTTTTACATTCTATCTTTGGAAGGCTGGCATAGCAGTATTTCTCACAAGATTTTGTTATAGTAGCTCTGTGATGTTTCACTAGCAGGAGATGTTAGAAAACACTGCTAGTGACTGCTGAATGCATGTAGCACTTGGTTAATAACGAGCAAAAAAATAAAGGTTTTTTTTTCCTTCCTCATTTTAACACACTTGTATATGGAAGTCAGTTCTTGTGTTTTCTTTTCAAGGCTGCACTAGGAATTATGCAAATGGTTGAGGACACTCTTATTGAGCACGCTCATACAAAGCCACTCCTTCCCAGTCAGCTAGTGAGATACAGAGAAGTGCAACTTCCTGACAGTAAGTTAAATGATTTACTTAAAATTTTTTGTTGCACATTAAATCAAGGTTCTTTGTCTGCTAATGGCATTTTAAGATGAATAATACTCTGTTGCTTGGAGTTTATTTCAAAATCAGATTTATTTCAAATTATTTTAAAATGCAGATGTAGCAAATTAGGCTGTGGTTTTATGTAAATAAAATTATACACAAATGTGTGTATAAAAGTATATTTGTATTTATATATATATATATATATATTTGTATATTTGAAAAGTCGTGGCTGTCAGGTGAGGTCCCAGATGACTGGAGGAAGGGTCACGTCACTCCCATTCACAAGAAAGGGAGCAAGGAGG
>JAOWBP010003659.1:19009365-19028233 GCA_028571105.1 Tragopan temminckii
GCAGGGGGGTTGGAGATTTATGATCCTTGTGGTCCCTTCCAACCCTGGACATTCTGTGATTCTGTGATTCTGTGTGTGTGTGTGTATATATATATACATTGAAATCAAATATACAAATATATATATATATGATTTCATTTTTAATCCATGTGCAAAAGTTGACCTTCAGTCCTAATTCACTCTGTATGCTTTATGGAAATAAGATCTCTCACATTGTCTCCTACACGTAATGTACATATTTGAGTAAGCATCATTCTTTGAGCACTTTTAGGTATTAAGTGAACATTCAGTGAAGGATTGTCCAAAAACCTCTTGTTTATTTGGAAAAATAAGCTTTACACAAGTATATATTTTTTATTTCTGATATCTTTTCTTTTCGTCTCATAGTGCTTTTATGATTTTACTTCTATTGTGTGGAAAATGTTACATTTAAGAAATGAGCTTCAAGGAATTATTGGGAGCTATACAGGAATGATGACATTTTTGGCTATGCAGCCAAAATCAATCACCCATAGCTGATCAGCAGCCTGTGGAAGCTACCATATAACTGAAGAAACCGTTGTTATTAAATATGAAATTATTTTTAATGTTCACAAAATGTTTATGATGTTTATGTTTGTCTTTAGAAACTGCATTCAAGGCAATTCAGTTCCAAAACTACTTGCTTGAGAAACAGCAAGCTTCTAGTTACCTTCTGATGTGTTCAAGCTATGTCATCTTGATGTATTAAAATAATCTTTTCTTTTCCTGTTACTTGAAAAGTATGCACGATCTGTTAGTGGAAATTCTGCTTTAAAAGTCCTGAACCATTTATTTTAATTGGATTCCACAAATGATAGCCATTTTTAATACTGGGACAATAAAAATATATGCTTTTTAAGTAAACAGTACTTGTTTACTTAAACTGTAATCTAACTGTTTTGTCTTTTAGGGGGATGGTTTGTGTATCAACAGAGAAATGAAGTACATAACAATTGTGGCATTGAAATATATTACCAGACAGATATGCAGAGCACTTCTGAGAATATGTTTTTGGAGCTCTTTTGTCAAATTATCTCAGAACCATGCTTCAATACTCTGCGCACAAAGGAACAATTAGGTAAGTATTCCCATAGTGATTATTGTCTGTATAAACCTAGGCATGCATATTCACGCACTTGCATGAGACATGATGAGGTGTTCTTTCCCTGTTCAGAGAATGCCATTTAAAGGACAAATGGTAAATGCAAATCATTTTAACTGCTGATGACTCAAAGGAATGTTACTGTTCACACATTCTAAACTGAGAATAAGCAAGCCTAATTCTTAAGATTAGTCTTAAACATCTGAAATCATCCCTAGTTTAAAAACAACAACAGAACAACTGTGCAGAATTTTTCTTTTTACCAGAAGAAGATAAGATCAATTCCTAAATTTTAGATCTTCTTAAAGAATCAACAGTAGTTTAGTCTTTTCTGCTTGTGATCCTACTTTCAAGCGGAAGGATTTACAACCTCTAGCTTAGGAATACAGCTGCGTGGGTAATGGTAAGCTGCAATACTAACGAAGTAGTATTAACATGCATTTCAGACATGTTAAGAATACAGCTGGTCCACTAAGAAGAACAAACAATCATTACCTGAACCAGTAAGACTAAAAACTGGTCAGGCTATTCCATACTGGATAACAGAGAGAGACAAGGACTTGCATAACAGTTTGCAGGATTGAAATATTAATAAGTAGTACCATCAGATTTTTAGGTTGTTATTTATTTTAGTTTTTTGTTTGTTTATTTTTCAAAGGTGAAAGGCAAAGGGATGTTTCAGTATAATGACTGAATGGAAAAAGAACATTGGTACCATTACAGTGTTATGAATTACCAGGAAGATCAGGCAAGATTAGACTTCTTATGAGCTGCTAGAAGAATCACCCACATCATATCAGTCTAGACATCTCTTGAAAGTAGGGCAGGATCCAGCTGGTTTAGCCAGTTTTTGGAATGTGTTGGTGGCAGGTTTCTTATAAAAGTTGGAGATAACTGTTAAAGAGGATGTGGGGGAAATCAGTGACAAAGAACTATGTGCCTATGTCAGTACAGAAACCAATGTGGTGTGATTGCCAAATGAGGGAGTTCACAAGACTTAGGAGGGAAGACAGCAGAAATACCAGCAAAAATCAGTACACTCAATGAAATTGTTAGTAAGATCTCTGAGAAAGCTAAGAGAGAGAGAATTTCAAGAGTTATCAGTCTATTAAACAGTAGAGAAAGTATCTGCGACTCACTCAATAAATACTTCAGCAGTATAAGAAAAACAAAGGGAAAAGTAGTAGTTTTTTGAAGAGTTCAGGTATGATGAATTCTATATTTCAAAAGCAAAATACTAGATACCTGGAACTAGAAATCTTGTAACTGGGAATTTTCAGATGGTAAGTGTGATACTGGAAAAATAAAGATACTAAATGTTATACATTTCTTTTGGAAATAAAAGAGAAGAGCAAGAAAATTACAAATCTGTCAGTTTTATTCTAATTCCTGAAATGCTATCAAACCAGTTGCAAACTCATAGAAGACAACTGAGAAACAATTACTAGGCAAAGTGGTGTCAAAGTAACATTTATTTATTTATTTATTTATTAAGTACATTGTCTGCCTGGCTGGCTGGTAATGGTACTGTTGTGGGTCTCATCTCCATAGTATGAAAGATGTGTAACATTCTCAAACAAGCTAGAGAGAGCACCTAAATTCAAAAAGCTTCACGTTTAGATGGAAAGCTGTGATCAGAAAATTAGTAAGAATGATTCTCCATTGTCATCCAGTGTTAGTAGGATTTAAAATGCACTTGATGATAGAAGAGTTTAGGCTTACTAAATCTTCAGATTACTAAGATGGGAGAAGACGCATGTGTGTGGGAAGACAGAATTAGAATTCAAACCTAGTTTGACATTTTGGAAACATGGCTTGAATACAGATAAGATGCAATTTGGTGGGAACGTTTTGGCAGGAATAATCAGCAGCACAGACACAAGATAGAAAACAACTGGCTACATAGCAGTTATGTAGAAAACAAGGTTTTCACTAGGTTACTGTGGATCAGCTGTAGAACATATATGAGCAGTGTCAAGCTGCTATCTAAAAGAAATACTGGGATAGATAAAAAAACAGCTTCCAAGATTCACAATATTTCTGTGCTCTTCAGAGAAGGATTTTGAAATACTATGTCCAGTTTTGATACAAAGAATCAAGGAATGATTAGAGAGCTATAAAACAACATCTACAAGACTGAAATGTGACAGATTTGTTACAAAAAGGGGAGTAAGACTGAAGAAAGACTTACGTTCCTTAGGAAAGGCTCAGATAAGGTAAAGCTGCAAGTAGAAATGAGAGGAATAGTTTCTTTATATCGAATTGTTAAGATACAAGAAATAGTGCGAAGTGAATTCAGATTGGACTTTCTGGAAAAACAGTAAGTTCCTGGTGTTGAGTCCACTTAAGCACTATAGTACAACTTGATTTCTGATTACCTAATACCAATGACAAAATGTCTTTTGTTCTTTGTTAGTATGCTTCATTTCTTCCACACCCCTATCATTTCTTCCACATCCCTATCAAAATTGCCATGTTTGGCATACTTAATGCTTGAACAAGGGATTTCTTTAAATCTCTTACTGTTCTTGTTTTGCCAAGGTTACATTGTGTTCAGTGGTCCACGTCGGGCGAACGGCATACAGGGTCTGCGATTTATTATCCAGTCTGAAAAGCCACCACATTATTTAGAAAGCAGAGTTGAAGCATTCTTAAAGACTATGGAGAAATGTATAGAAGATATGACAGAAGAGGCCTTTCAAAAACACATCCAAGCTTTAGCAATTCGTCGTCTAGACAAACCAAAGAAGCTGTCTGCAGAATGTGGTAAATACTGGGGAGAAATAATTTCTCAGCAGTATAACTTTGACAGAGGTAAGAAAGATTATAATTCCCTTAAATTTCACTGCTGTGGTTTATATAAGATACGTTTGTAGTCTGTGCGTAATTTCTATATTTTTTGTAACCTACAGGACTGAAATCACATTTCTTCATTCTTACCTGATAAAAGTGTAGAGCCTTTAGTAATAGAGGATAATCCTGCTTCCTGATGCTTACTATAAAACAGGGACAACAAGTATTTCATTGACCTTCAGTTCTTTCCTTTAAGCCTCTGTGAGACAAGGAGTAGGTCAAGGATTGGAAGTGGCTTGGATGCAAGTGTTGATGTTGTATAAGCTTAAATTTCTTTCTGTGATGTTCAAACACCTGTATTACATATGTGCCTAACATTTGACTGAGATGCATTCAAATGCACTTTGACATTCCTGACAATGTAGACATTAATACGAATCCTGTTTACATTGTGCAGCTCTGTTGTGAGAATGAGACAAAATCAACGACAGTGGCAACAACAGACTTAGCCAACACATGACCTGTCTCAACTTAGAGTAGGCCTAGTAGAAACATGAATTATTTTTTTTTAAGCCACAATGCTTGGATGGTTATAAGCTTGTAGAAGGTTGATTGAAATCCAGCTTCTGCTGTTCTTACTGAAAATGGACAGGCAGTTATTTACAGTGATAACGTAATACTGTGATCCTACATGCTGCTGAAGTTTTATTTTCCCTTTTTTATCAGTATTGGAAGATTTTAAATCCAAAATACCTAGGTATATAAGTAATATTCTGAGTTAGCTTTTATTTTCTATCACTAAATGATATATTTTGAAACAAATCTAATTTGATTTTCTACAATAAATACATGTTTTTTTCTAAAAGGTAACAGGAGTTTTAAATCTAGTTTTTATTTAGTTCACTGTATACTTTCTAAAATGTCTGCTATGAAGAAAGAGAAATCAATGCTTTTAGTTTCTTAACTTTAGAAAATATATACAGATTTAGATATAGATCAGCCTTTCATCACATTTTCGTGTCTCAACTCTTACTTAAAGCTATAATTTTCCATCTCTCATGCATAATATGCTGCCTACATAAGACTCACTCTGTATCGTGACTTTTCTTTTGCTTTACATGCAGAGTGTCAGCTTTTCATAGCAAGTAGTCTTTTTTCGTAGGCTAACTGAACTGCTGTAATAATGAAAAATTTCAAATTGTTGTCTGGATTGGTTTTGAGAGAATGAGAGGTACTGACAAGATTTCATGGCTGAGTTTAAGGGCTGGTGTGAAAACTTAAGCCCTTGAGTACTTTTTTGTGTCTGATGAAATAATTCATTTTTTCTCTGCTTTAAGTCTTGCTGTTTTTACCCTATTTGGATCCATCTAGAATTTCTTATTGCTAACTATAGCTATATCTTTCACATCTGAATTCCACTAAACTTACTATTATTCCCCTTGAGTCTCATATCTTTAATTCCCTTCTGCCCACTGGGAATTCGATTTCATTAAATGATTCTCAAGTGACTATATTTGTCAAATCAGAAATGCGAATTCCAGCCTTAAGAAGTGAAAAAGTTTTTTAGGTTTTAACATTATTATTACTTCTACTGTTTTACATCAGACTTTAGAATATTGTCTGTCATCATCATGTTTTGCTGATTTTTGAATTTCCTCCCTTCAGAACTTCATATGAACTACTTTCTGTATGCTTCACCAACTTATTAGCTGCATATTCTTTTACATACTTTTCTTTCTTGACCTATCTGCTAATCCTAAGAAATGCAAGCATATCTACAATAAAAACACTCATTCTTCTGTGGTATTAAATTACTAGTTTATTTCAATTGAATTTATGTAATCTGATGTAGCTCCTGAGACACACTTGTCATCGAATATCTGAAAGGTGATTGTTCCTTAAGAAATATGATTTAGGCTGTCAGTGTTCTTCATGTTTATTTTAAAAAATTCATGCCATCTTTCCTAACTGTTAATAAAAACTCTGCAATCAGTCTGCATTAGAAATACGTAACCCTGATGTGAAGATGACATAGAAAAGTAGACACGTTTTTTTTAACTACTGAATGATACACAATGCAATCAGTATTCTTCAAATGTGCGTTTTTTTTAGTAAGTCCAATCACAATGGATGTTAGTTAAAGTATAATTTTCTTGCAAGCTTTCATTGACACTTTTAGGGGTACAACTGTTAGCTTTTAAGTTAAGAGTGAAAAGCATATCACTTGCAGTTAATTGCAGGAAAGAATAAATGCTTAGAATTAGTGTACTAATAACCAGCTGTGATTTGCAGACTTGTTCTAATTTTTACTATTGTGCAGATAACATTGAAGTGGCGTATCTCAAGACCCTGACCAAGGATGATATCATACAGTTCTACAAGGTAAGTTAGTCATGTAGTTTAATACTATTTGGAAAGAGATGTCATTCAAAGTTGTTTCGCTTTTGTAATCTATCTGTGTTTATCCATTTCACTACCAGGGTCATTCTTGCATTATCTTCTATTTGTATTAGAGATCCAATCTTACTGTTTTGAGCTGGTTACTACTTCAGTGACACAGTGAACCCTAACGTGTATTTTTCACAGTATGATGGCATGGGTGAAGATACGCAGCAAACATAAACTTAGAAAATGAAATTCCAGTAGCTTGATAGCTTCAGCGAGTATGCATGTTCTGTGTTTGTGGGAATTGATACTTTTTTACTTACAGTAATGCTCAATAAATGATTAACCAGTACTCCAGAGTAGAAATAACTCTAGATTGGTGAGCTAGTCCTGCTGAGTTTAAGAACTGCGCTCAGGGTGATGTACTTCTGAAAGTTTGCTAGGGTTTTAGGTGGTAATCCTGATACTATGATAGTTTATAGCTGAATTTGTTACTTCCAGGGTTTTTGTTTGTTGGTTGTTTTTTTGATTGAATGGTTTGAGTCCCAAGTAGTACATGAATTTTGTAAACAACTTGATTCTAAAATGATTCAAGATATGGGTTACCTTTAATAATACTTTAAGGGACATCTCAAAATTTACCCTCATGTTGAAGCTTAAATTAAAATGTAAATGCTGTCATTCTTTTAGAGATTATGTTTATATATTTGTGATTGATACTTTCCACAACTGAAATAATTGATACTGTTTACTCTAGGTGTTGTTGGCAATTGATGCTCCCAGAAGACATAAGGTTTCAGTACACGTCCTTGCAAGGGAAATGGATTCCTGTAAGTACTGTGCTGAATATAGTATTTAATCAATTTGTGTTCAAGCAAGTCCTAGTTAAAAATACTCTTGTCGTATTATATAAATGTACTTCAAGAAAAATCCAGCTTGGAGATTACATACATTGGAGAGGAAAAAGTATTTCTTCTTTAGATTTTCTTCACGTAGGTGCTTCAAATTTTCTAGTTGACATTTGTGGCCAAGTTCTTCAGCCATTCAAAAGTATATTGATATCATTAAATAGAACTTCTTTCCAAAATAAAATATTTTGCAGTTATCAATAAAATGATTGCTTTCCTAACAATCAGAAAATGTCCTCAATTCATTATTCAAGCACTCTCAAAGAAAAAGCAAATATAAAGTAACCCTCCAGGAATGCCAGATGTTGCATTTAATATAGCTTGAGAAAGTCTGTTTAGGTTTTGTTTTCAAATATTTTAGATTATCTATGCATTGTAGACTCTACTACTCCATTTTAGAATTCCAGGAGGAAAAAGCTAATAGTGTTTCCAGTTAATAAACAATAAATAAATACATAGAGAGGGAAATACTTATGTTGTTTTGTGCTAATTTTTTTACCAGTTCATGATAGAATTAAATTCTGGCATGCATACCACTGGTGTTAGAAATTTGTCGGTAGAACAGAAGGAAGCAGATAGCTGTGTGCCTCTTATGAAACTCCTTCCAGTATCAGAATGATTTTTATGATACCACGGAAATCATAATTCTTCAGCAGAGTAAGGGAGACTTGCTCCAAAGTATGTTTCCTGGGTAATCATTGCTAGCTAAATAGAATTAGCTTTAATACTGTGACTAACTTTAGAAAACTTTCTAAAAATAAAGTAACTATATTGACAAGTGGTTTATTATTCACTTGGAATGGTATCTTCCTGAGCGAAGAGGAGCATGGGAGGAAGCCTAACAACTACTTAACTCTTACAGTGATTATAGCAAAGCATAGCCTTCTCTCCATGTATTCCACAACTCCTAAGGCATTTAATTTGACAATTGGCCTCTTTTTCTGCCATGAAGGAGAAGCTGGGACTTTGATTACTTTCCTGTGAGTGCAAGTGAACGTTCTTGGGAAGAAGTGCAACTGCTGAAGAGGGTAACATCAAGGAGGCTGAAAAGACTCCTAGGGAGTTTCCTTCCTCATGGAGGCAGACACCATTTCCATGGAGAGTAGAAAATAATCAGAAGCAGTAGAGATGTAGGAGATTAGGATGGTGGGACTTTTTGAACTCCCAGTGTAAAAGTTAGGGTTGAAACTTGAGTTTGGAAATTGAGGAAGGAAGATTTAAGGAACTGCATAACATACACGTGTGAGACAGGTTGATCGGATTTAATAAGTTTGTGTGGGACTGGAGTAAGCAGGGTGTGCATGGGAGAGGCAGGAAAGACTTGGGGTTTTCAAAGAGGATTTGGTATATGGAGTAATCCCCATGTCTCCATAAGCATGTCCTACTGAAAGATTCTCTTCGGAACCAGATGTGCTGTTATTGCATATATCACTGGCATTTAATACTGTTCACATAATTTTTACTGAAAAACAGTCTTAAGTATTGTCCAGTACATCAGCTCTTTTTATTGCTACATTCTCTGTACATGTAAGTAAAATGAAAAAAAACCACTGCCTCAGCATGTGTTCTCAAGTAAAATCAAGGATTAATCTGCTTGTATTTCTAAAGGTAATTATGAGTATAAAAGCAAAAGCTTCAAAAAACTTATTTAGAGATACCTGAAAATTACCGTCATCCTGTTTTATGTTTTGATCTGTCCAATTTGCTATATGAAAGGCACTGATTGAGTTGTGGTTCTAAATTAATTTTGATGATGTTAAATAGGCCCTGTTGTTGGAGAATTTCCATGCCAAAATGATGTGAACTTGGCACCAGCACCACCACTACCACAGGTAAAAAGAAACAACACACAAAATCCCAGGCTTTATTAAAGAAAGTCTAGAATTTTTGAATAAGGTTACAGGGAGAGAGTACGAACTTCTTGACATTTATACTTTTGCAGGTTGGTTTTCTTTTCTTTTTTTTTTTTTTACGTGTGCACGGTTGTCTTTAATAACAGTTTTTTATCATTTTCTTTTTTAACAATCTGTGTTATTAAGTTTGTTCCTCTTCTGAGTGTCTACACTACAGAATAAAATACAGATTATGATTGTCTGAGCTTGTGTGTTAGGATGTGTGAAGTGCCAAGAGAAGGATGAATATGCATCAGTAAGCTTATCTGTTCAGAAAACAAAACCCCACACCTAACTATCTGGTCATGATCTTAAAGGATGAAATATTCCTGTGAATGTGGATTAATATATCCTGTGAATGAAGCAGTTTGGCAAATTCTATTCATACAAGTGTTATAGACTCACGGTGTTGCTATTTGTTTAAGTAGATACGATAGCACTGGGCCATTCCTGGACCTCAAATGAGGTTGAGGTGAAATTGCATGAAGAAATGTGTTTGTTCCAGTGGGTGATTCCTTTTGCAATGCAGTTGTAGATCTGTGTTCTTCTTATTCAGTGCTTATAGATGAGATAATCACCATGGTAGAAATTTCTGTGTGGATTAAATATGGATATATTTGTTTTGACTTAAGTGTTAAAAAGTGACTTTATTGCAGCAACTACAGATAATAGCTCATTGAATTGCTATTATTTTTACAAACTTAACTCTGCATTTTCTAAATTAATAATGCAACTGCTACATTACAGTTGTTGTTTTAAATTATTTGGAGTAGATATTAAACCATTCATTTCAGAAGTAATGCCACTTTATTTGGGAAAATTCTGTAGTAATGAAATGTTGAATCATTGAAAGAAAACAAGATGTATATATTTATGTAGTTGTAGAATAACTTGTGGGGAATTTCTTGCTCTTCTGATTAAAGATAACTGAACAGACTTTTTTGCACACGCTTCTTTGCAGCCAAGTGTGATTGAAAATATGACAGAGTTCAAGCGCAGTCTGCCACTCTTTCCACTGGTGAAACCACATATCAATTTCATGGCTGCAAAACTGTGAAGAACCCCAATGGATGAAGAAATGCAAATGATCAGCACTGATGTGGTTTCAGGGGACTTCATGATGAACAAAATTATTAAAGACTGTTAGGATAAATGGTTCTGTCCATTATGAATGTCCCAAATTCCTTCTTGGTTCATTTGACATTAGATGTGTGTTAGGCATAGAGAGTATAGAAAAATCAGTTGTGGTCATGTGTCATTTATATTACAGACAACCTGTTGAAAACCAAAATCAACTGAAACAGTAATAATAATAATAATAATAACAACTTGTAGATGCAGTATATTTTTGAAATAGTGTACCCCTTCAAACTTTAATTTTGATAAAATAAGCTTCTGGAGCAAACAATTGCTTGAAATATCCTCATTATTCTTGAAAAACAATCAGCAACACTTAGTAGCCCCAAAATAATCTTCCTGGGATCTGGAGCAGGGTGAGAAAAGAATGGGATGGGGTCAACAATTTTTCTTAAAATAGAATTTCACATTTTTTGAAGTGCTGTGTTGAATGTGACTTTTAAAATTGATCCTTAATGCAATCAACATAACATGTTTTCTATTTAAGTTTGGTGAAAACCAGTGGAGAGGAAAAAAAGATAAATTGATAACATAGTAATAAGTGAAAGAATTGTCTTAATGAAAATAACTGAAGATATGGACGTGATTTTAATCTTTATATATAAATTTGGGGACATTTTATATTAAAACTCGTGAAATGCTGGAAACACTTCAACAGTCCAACATACTTTTGTTATCAAAAGTGTTGTCCTAGTATTGTCTTGATAATATCAATGTCCTCTTCAGTTTTTCAGTGTTATTCTGAATTGTTTCCATATGATGTATAAGATACTTGATTTGGTGACATTTTTGTTTTCAGTTGTGCATAGACTACATGAGTTCTCCACCAGTACAATTTGCCTTTTTTGTTATTAGGTCTCAGTCAAGTACTTACTAGTGCAAATAACTTTAAGCATGAATTAGTTCTTGACTGCAGAACAGATGAATGTCAAATATAGACCCTGTAAGGAATCAGATTCATTATTTTTGATACATCTCTGTGGGTCCTTTTTGTCCTTCAAGAGGGCATTTGAGATGGGGCGGTGCTGGTATAGCAGTACTGGGTTAGCAGAAGTCATGGCAATGATGTGCAGTTCAGGTTACATCACAAAATGTTCCTTCCTACTCCTTTTAAGAAGACTGTGTGAAACCCAAGGATCAAGAATTATGCTGAAATATTGTATAGATATTTCATAACTTAGTAAAATGTTAATACAGTGTCCAGTCTTCACCAAGTCTACTGCCTTCTGCAGTAGTCTTCCACTTGAGACAGCAAATCAGGGTAAACTCCCCAAATAGAAAAAGATAAGGGAACATCTTACTAACTTCTCTTACAAGTTTAATGCATAAAATTGATTGTAATTGTTCAGACAGGATAGAGGATGCAAAGCACTCAAGATGTAAAATCTGTTCATAATGAGCACTTGCTATATCAGAGGTGTTAGTGAGAGTTTGCTTCCTACTATAACCTAAAACTGAGGCCCTGACATTAAATGTGTGTCACGTATGTGTACATCAGAGTCCTGGAATATTCAGTAGGGGTGTTCTTGTCGTTGAGTCAGTGCTGTGGTAATGCTGGCTTTGAAAGCAGTTAAATGAATGCTGTAAGGGCTTTAAGTTTTGTTTATTTGAGTCTGTACTAGCTGAATTGAGTGTATTTAAGTTGATTTTAAGGTTAACAGGAGATGTTTGAACATCTCTTTAATAGATTTGATGATAGTTTGTGATGTAACCTGTTGCCAGGAAAGTCCACTAGCACTTTTTGTAGCCTGAGGTGAAAAAAAAAATCAGCCATGGTATAAGCAAAAACAGTACAAGTGTCTTTGTTCACCATGTTTTTCGTGGATCCTCCATGTAAAATGGACGTTTTACTCTTTTGCTTTTGTTTATAGTTTTCTTTTAGTAAAAATATTTGTATTATACATATATTAAAACTTTTGACAGCATACTATAAAAATATATATTTTGGGAATTAGTGGTATTTAAATATGCCACTTGTATGGTGAATAAAATCAAATTGCTTCTGTAATAATAATAATAATAATAATAATAATAAATATATATTAGTGGAAGTACTATGAACTCTAACAAATGATATAAATGAATTGGAATGACAGTGTACTTAGCACAAGCTCACAAATAACATTTTCCCCAGGAAAAAAATATGAATTGTAAAGTTCTGTGACTGGATGTGGAAACACATGTAGTTTTCCAACAACTCTTAATTGCTTTTAAGTGTTCTCCAGCATTTTAGAGTTTCTGAGTTTGATATAGCAGTAAATTTTGATAAACTCAGGCATACTAATGGGTTCATCATAATGGATCCAAAGCTGCAGTGTCTACAAGCAATAAAAAACTACCTAGGATACACTGTAATTCAATTTTAGTGCTTGTTAATTAGTTTATGTAAGAAACCATAAATTATTATTACATAACTGTAATTTTTGCAAGTGCTATTTTAAGCAGTTGATGTGGAATTGGGTGCATGTGACACAGCCAGTATGACAGAGTGCTAGAGTTATTCTGTTTACAATAAACAATCTGAATTTAACATTGGGAGTTCTTAATTTCTTTTTTTTTTCTTTTCTTTTTTTCTTTTTTCTTTTTCTTTTTCTTTTTCTTTTTTTTTTTTTTTTTTTGCATACTGGTAATGTTACATCTCTCATACTTGAATGTTTTTTTACTATACATTATGATGCAGTTTTGCAGTTTCTTGGACTGGTTAGGCTGAATAGAATTGCTGGAGAACTGTTCTCGTTCACTTCTGGGGTGTTTCAAAAGGCTTCCCCGTGTGTCTTCCCACACCTCTAAGGCAGATCACCTGTGTTGCTCCCTGAGTATGAAAGCTTTATAATATGAAGGTAGAAATATTTCCATAAGACCAGATTTTAATAATCAAATCTGAAATTGTAAATACAGAGCATCACTGCAGCCACATTTAATCTTGGCTAGTGCAGATTTACTTCAGTGTTGCTTTTGAGAAACTACATTCTTAGGTCATCTTGTTTTATGCACACTGCAGGATTACTTGCAGAAAGTTACAGAATAAGTGTGACTGTTAGAAAAATAAGAACTGTGAATTTTGAAGGCAAAGAGAGGGACAGGATTTTTTTTATCCTTGGCTTTGGCAAGAAGTGGCTGGTAATTTCATCGCTGGAATAAAATGCTTGCAAACCACCTGGAAAATTATTAGTACCTAAATTTAAGGCTCTTGAACTGCACTGTTATTGTTAAGAGTACAAATTGGTACAAATCTTAAAACACTGGCTTTATTATTTTTCTGAAAAAACAAAACCCAAGCTATCCAAATATAGTTAGACTGTCATGTTTAGCAAAAAAAAACCAACAACAACAAACAAAAACAAAACAAAACCACAAAAAAAGAACCAACAAATAAACCAAAAACTTGAGCTTTTTCAGACCAGTTGTGGAAGTGTGTTGACGTGTACAGCCCCTGTATTCATTTTATTGCACTCGAGTAATCATAATGTGTGGAGATATCATTATGTAGCTTTTGAATTTCATTTATTTCTACCTCCTGTTTTAATACAAGACCAGCAGGATTCCAGTCTTATCTTCTCTCTGCCATTTGGCTGGTTAGTATGCTTTCCCTGTAACTCCACTGTAAAGTGAAAAATCCTTATATTCTGTCCTTATTCATACACTTTTCCTTGCTTTTTTAATAACTGACCATTGAACTTATATAGTCAACTACAATTACATCTGGATCCTTTCCTTGAGCTGATAGCTAATTTGATATTCAAATCCAATTCTGAAATATTTTGTCTTTTTTTAATATTATAGCTGCATGCTACACAGTACAGGACACATATTTACTATTTAAAGGGAAGAACTGCTCAGGCACCTTTCTGACCTGGTTGCCAAAAGAGGTTGTGGATGCCCCATTCCTGGAGGCATTCAAGGCCAGGTTGGATGTGGCTCTGGGCAGCCTGGTCTAGTGGTTGGTGACCCTGCATACAGCAGGGGAGTTGAAACTAGATGATCATTGTGGCCCTTTTCAGCCCAGGCCATTCTATGATTCTGTGACCTTTCATGTAGTTTAAAAAGAAGCCTAGCCTATGTAGATTCTGCTGAAGCATTTCAGAGTCTATGTACTATTCAGAAATGCAAGTTGTAGTGTATATTCTTGGTAGAATTTAATTTCAACAGCATGTGAAACGTGAATTTCAAATAGAAAGAAGCAAGCATGGTTAAAGCCAAAGACACGGTAACATGGGAAATGTCACAATTAAACTCATGTAGTTGAGCTCAAGCATATAAACAGAGTTTTAAGATTTAAAATATTTATGACTGTTTAAATTAATATTTTTAAGGCACCCCAGCAATGTGAACTATCACTAAAAGTGAAATGTTAAAGGATGTAGACACCATGTGCTGAGCATTTGCTGCTACTAACTTTTAGGATCCTCTCCACCTGTGCATCAACGTGGGTGTCCCATGGTAGGTGTGGACTCAATATGTGTGTGTTCTTACTCTGCAAAATTAGAACAGTAGCAACAGAGGAATCGGGGAGTTCCCAGACTGCACTGCTAGTCTCCTGGAAGGTGAGAATGATGGCCTAAAGAAAATGGGCATTGTTAAGGCTGAGTCATCTCAGGGCATACACAAAAAGCATTTTGGGAAATCTGATAGAGGAAAAACTGTGTGTGTACAAACGTTAACAACACCTGAGTGTTGGCATTAAAGATATATATTTTTGATATGTGTCTTTTAGTGGGCACAGCTTTTAAAAATATGCCATCTAGCTATTGAAGTGATGCACTTTACAAGGCACTTTACAAGACATGTTCTCAGAAGTAGTGCTCAAAAACATCTTATTTGGTATTTTCAAACTTGATTGGGAATGAAGTAAGTTTAGCAGGACAGGTTTCAATCCAAAGGTTCAGCCTCAAGTTTCAATGTGCTTTTTTCATTTGTGTATGTGTGTAAAGCAAGGGAGGATGATAGTGGATTAGTGCCTGCCAGTGCATCAGAGTCAATAAGCTGTCAAAGGAGTCAATAAGCTGTCAAAGGGTTCAGTGCTTCCCAGCTTTATCTATTTGTCATTCTAGAAACTTTTAGCCTTCTGATACTTGTATCCCAAGCCTGCTGCAATACTGAAAACAAAGTATTTCTTATGAACACTTACTGCAAATGACGTTCTGTGTTTCAACTGTGAGGTACCAGTACCACTCACTCATACATGTGTGTTAAGGGTGAAGCTTCAGGAATCTGAAAAAATCTGTATAGATAATTCCCCAGTTCACAGATTTGATTTATGTTTCCAGATGAAATTGTCTGCAGGATTAGAAGTATTTTAGGAGCACAGGAATCTGTACTTATAACTGGATCTGGCATCCCCACAAGCTGATTGTTTAGTTCCAGTGATCCTTATGTCATCTTCTAAGGCAGATGCCTGCAGTTCATCATGCATTGACAGGTCTGACCCAAGTGAGAGGACTAAGGTACTCCCATTGTCATACCAGCCACAAGTGTCATCAGTGTCCCTTTAGCACTGCCATGCACTGAGTGCGGGCTGCATGCATGTTCTGGGATGTTTTTTCATTATTCAAATTCATCTTCTAATCGTGGCAAGCTTTATTTGTAATGTGATGCAAAGGCGGCATCTACAGGATGTCTTGGCCTGGAAAGCCACATGACTGCTATTGAAGCTCAGCACAGTGGGACACTTAACCAAGTATTTCAGAAATAAACTGAAAACAGGTGCTACTCAACCATAACAGGAGACTGATCTGCTGTTGTATGCACAACATGGTTTAATTGCTGTAAGTAATCTAATAAAAATGTACCTTATATGCAGCCTTTTCTTGGAAGGCATATTTGAGTGGAATAGCATGTAGACTTCGTGTAACTTGAAGAATACATATACAAAGAATGCTTGTAGTTCTGATTTTCCACTTGAATTTAAATGTCAAACATCATTAGTTTTAAGATGTTATGAATGTTAAAAATCAAAAGATTGTATTAAGCTCAGTGTATACAAAATGTGAGAGTGATCTTGGGTGCTTTCTCACAGTGAGCTACTCAATAAAAATAATGTTGAAATGGAAGATAATGCATATAAGTTGAAAGCAGCTAGTTGCATGCCATTTTACTCTTCTTGTCTAATGATCATGTCTGTCATATCATTGTGTGTAGGTTATGAATTCCTGTGAAAAGGGTTTGTGTGTTAATGTCTATAAACTACCAATGCACAAGTGTATAGCTGATCATTTTTATTAGGCCTTTTAAATGTTGAGTAATTAAGTGTTAATACAATAACTTTTTTCAGGACAACTTGCAGTGTCTGAATGGTCTGAAATTATTTGAGCTTCGGAAGCAAAAGAATAATAGGTAGCAGAATCTCTCATTAATTTTACTAACTACATTTTCTACTAAAAAGACAAAAAAAGAAAAAGCCGTTGAGATAATTTGGAGATTAAGCTCTAACGAAGAGCTCGAAGTAACCAGACAACTGGAATAAGTGTGATGCCCTGTAGCATTTTGATAGTTAGTCCTAGATTAAAAAATAAGTATATTTTACAGTGATTCTGGCATAAACCCTGACGAGTCATTTCAGATCATCTTAAATATTTTTGAAAAGCTTAATAGGCCTGGAATTCTTTAAAAATTCGTTCTTTTCTTTAATCTGAGATCCAGATTTAGGGTCTCAGCCTTGTATTGAAAAGGGATTAAATAGAATCCTATTGTTTCATATTTTGTTGGACCAGGCTTTAATTTAGCAGTGGTCCTACAGAGCTCTTTTGTGATAGATAATTAAAAGATGCTAGAGCTCCCTGCTGTTTTCCAGGAGCTGCCACACATAATCCATGAAGATAAAATCTAAGATAACGTTTATCTAAATTTGTAAAAATCTGTATTAATTACATCTGTAATATTATTAATCCATCACTTTTTCTAAAGTTAAAGAAAATGTGTTTGTGGAAAGATTTATATATCTGATTGTTCAGTAGCTCAGGAGGAACTAATTGTTTAAAAAAAAAAAAAAAGTAACTGGAACATAGAATCCAAACTGGGTATAGGTTTATGTACGTAATTAAGTAGGACTGTAAGGGAAGGCACAGTTAGGGTCAGGAAGCTTAACTATTTTTACATGTTTTGTTGGTGATTCTGGGTTCAGTGAAGATGCTGAAGTGCCCTCAGATGATACCAGAGATGTACTGGCATCAGTGTGCACAGTCCTGACAAACTGGTACTGCAGCAGAGAGATTGCACGGTGGGGAGGCACATAATGAGGATGGATAGTACTGCAAAATCCACAGACCAAGTGCAGCTCTTTGCTATTAAAAACAAACAAAACAGCCCCACATTTGTAATGTTGTTTTCTGGTTCTGAAAGTAGATAAATGGTAGAAGGCATCAGGAGGGTAGTCCCATCTTTGTTGACCCTTTGCAATCTAAGATGCACTATCCTTGAGCAGCAGCTACGTGGAACTGTCTCCTTACTCAACAGGTGTTTTCACTTTGTTTAACACTAAATGTTGCAACTTCTTTCTTGTTCAGATAAATAGAACTTCATTTCTAACTTTTGCAGTACTTACAGTGTGCTACTTTGTACCACTTCCGACCAGTTTCCTGTACCCCAGGTAGGGGATGGGCCTATTTATTTGAAAATTATATGTCGCATCCAGTCCCTAATCTTTGTATTGAGCAAGCAAGCAGTACTGGGTGTGTTATTTATGGTGATGCAAGAGAGTAAAAGACCATAAATCTCAATTTTTGGTCCCTTGCTAAGTCTGTAGAGCTGGCACGTAATATTTTTTAACCTAGAAAGCGAAGCAAAAGCAATGTAAGTGACAGTAGATGTTGAACTCTATAGCATTATCTTTACAACATTAAGAGTGGGATTATTGGTTTAACTTGCCGAGGAATGTTCAGATTCATGCTGTATCTTAAATAATTACTTCCTGTTGTTTGGCCAGCTTGGGATAAAGGAAGACCAGGCAAAGAAGAATTAAGTTTTACCTCTTTCAAAGTGTAAAGAAAATTTGCTATGCAAGAAAACAAATCAAATTTCATAGTTCAATTCTTAGAAAGCATCAACTTTTTTTAGGTAGTTGTATTTTATTTGTAATGCAAAGCTTAATTTTCATTGCTTAGAAAAGTGTGCTTCAGAATCCAAATGTCACCATAAAGGATTTGCCATGAGGAGAAGCTTTTATGGTGTCTTTCCTTCACACTGTAATGGAAATTCTTGGTGCTACGATACAACATTTGCTGTTGTTCCCTATAATAATGTGAAGAGTTGTGCATCTCATCTTTGTGCATGAAAATTATTTTCTCCTTTCTGATGACGAAAATCATATTTGTTTGACTCTAAAGATAAAAAACATAATGAGAATTTCAACTGCTTAACCTGGAAAAAAATAAATTACTTTTAAAACACAGAAAATGTTTTATTATTATTATTATTCATATGCAGCAAGGCTGCCCCTGAGTTCCTTATCTTCACACATTCAGCATCTTGCTTGATGGAGAGAAGTCGATGCATCCCGGGACCGCGGAACCGCCGCCTTCCTCCTCTCAGCTGCCCGGCGCGAGCCGCCCAGCTTCCCGCCTCGCCGCCTCCCTCACGCGGCGCCTCAGAGCGCGGAGCGCGAGGCCGCGGCCGCCGGGAGCCGCTGCCGAGCC
>JAOWBP010003659.1:19036057-19058527 GCA_028571105.1 Tragopan temminckii
AAAAGCCACTGACAGAATGAAAAGCCATAGCCTCACATTTAAAATGCACTAAAGGACCTAAGACAGATCTGAAACTTTTGATGAAATTCAGACCGAGTTATCCTTACACATTAGCAACAGTTCTGTTGTTTCTATCATTTTCTTTTGACTGCAGAGACAGTCTCTCTCTGCAGGGAAAATAATTGCTAGTGTGTTAATGGTGAGAAATGCCACTAACATTCATAGCTCAGTACTGAGGGACTTAGGTCCAAGTCTGTTCCATTAAGTCAAAAGGGCATTTTTTCCTATCTCTAGAAATGATGCTCTGGTTTTTATTCCTTCAGTTCCCTCTCTCCAAAATGCTTTCATCATGTACCTTGTGTTCCATAGAACTTCTGCAACTTCACTCACCCAGAGGGAGTTGTTACAATATGCATAACTAACATCTGTCTTAAATTAAGAAAATAAATCCCTAATGTTGAAAAGCAAATATACTGGAGAAGCAGGACTGTCCTGCGTTGTACGCTTGTTATTTGAAACAGAATAATGCACACAGTTTGTGCCCAAGTAACACCTCACACTATCACTTGTAACAAACTCAATTATCCCTGGGATCTTAGCCTAGAACTATGCAAGGGAGGTAAGGTGGTAGATTTTCTTCTTTCAAATTAGTTGAATGCTTCTGAACCAGATATGATTCTGCTGGAAAACAAAAAAGCCTTAATTGTGAACAAAATCAAGAAGCTATTGATTCCCAGCTATTTTAGCTCTCCTATCTTCTGAGCATCAGAAATGTCTGGAAAACTAGTATCAGAAGGCTATTCCAGAGGTACATCAAGTAGGGATATTAGCTTCTTGTAATGATCCATGGCAAAGCAATGGCAACTACTCACAAAATTACACATATGGTAAATAGATAAGCGTGTTCCTTTATTGACTTCTGTTAGCTGCAGCAAAATGTTACTGAAGAGTGGAAGAACAACTAAGAAAAAACAGAAAACAGTACGCCATGCATACTGCATCACCAGTAGTGCTCTGTAGGTGGAAATAATGTTGCATAATTTTTTTTTCTAAATAAACAAAGTACTTCCTATAGAGGCCCACTGCTTAGGCAATTGCTTTTCCATGGCTTAGTCATCCAGCATTAAATGAGGTGCCTGCAAGATATGTTTTGACAGGTGCTGCTGAGCTGTTTAGTTGAGGCAGTTTCAAGTCATGACTGCTATTTGCTTTCACTGGTTCCAGAATGGAATTTTTCTACTGAAGTACTTATTGTGGTACAACCAGAAATAACTCCTTTGTGCTCATAATATGCAGAGGTGCAAAAGAAATTAAGTAAACCAAGCATAGGAGTGAATAACAGACAAGAACAAAAAGGCCACAGACCTTAAATTTCAAAGTACAGGGGCCATGATCTAATGGATATGATTGGTCCCTGTTTACAGAATATTTCTCAACACAAGATTTTTTTCCCCACTTGCAATATATTCTTTGCACACATCTTTTGACTTGCATTTCTGGGGAGCAAGCTACAATACTCAAGCTCTTGAATAAGCCCTTGAAATAAACTAAGAAAGTCTACCTTAGAGGTGTATAAATTAGTAAAGCAGAAAGAACTTAAATAGTTGAAATTCTGGGCAACCTCTGGCACAAGTATTTCTAGTTCTGCAGTTCACTCCAGTAGAGGAACCTGCTAAACAGCAGCAAAGAAAAGTCTAGGCCTCAATGTCTACAAGAATTGAGACAACTAAATTCTCATTTCCCCAGATTATGCTGGAATGCACTGAAACAGGTTTTTTTTCCCTAAATCACAGCATGTGAGGTTAGGGGAGAAGATGTCCATTTTCAATCAACAGGGTTACAATATGGCAACTGAAATTTTAGTCAAATTGAATGGTGCCCTCAAAAATGGGTAATACTGTAGTCAACAATACCTACCTATGTCTTCAAGCAAGCACAGAACTATTCCAAATGCTTTCCTGGAGAGAGGCCTCAAATAGCAACATAGATCCCTGACTGATAAGTCAAAGGAGACAGCTACCTTTAGAGAAAAAAAACACAGGACAGGAGGGAATGAATGTAATTCAAAACAGACGGCTCAAGGAAACTGTTGCAAATGGGAACTTTTACAGGGGAAAGAGAACAAACAAAAGAAAAACCATTCAAACACAAAGTTAGTAGAGCTCCATTTAAATCTAAGAATTTAAGATGGAAAATGAGTGAGAAGGGGAGAATCATTCCTCATGCATTACCATAATTGCAAGTTCAGCTCTTGCCTAAATGGGGGGGGAGGGGGGGGCGGGAGATAAATTTTGGATAAGAATGGTTGAAAACTCTTATATTGCATTGAGAAATGCTAAATAACATTTAATGCTCCTTCTGTGAAGGTATCCGAGCATTAACATTAGTGAAAAAAATTCCTACAGTCAGTATTACCTTTCAAAATGAAGAGAGATCACTGTATTCCCCAATAAACCCAGCACATCAGCCAACCCAGAGTTACCTAATAACTCCCAATCACAATTTTGTATTAACAGAGGTCTTTCACGTTGCAACGTTTTGCCTTAAGTGTTTGAGAAATGCGTTCCACCATCTCATTCACTAATCACAAACAAATGAAGGGGAAAAAAAAAAAAAAAAAAAAAATCAGTAAATTTGAAGTGTAAGGTTGAAGTCTCAGTCATTTTACCTTTACTGCAAGACATTTCTTTGACCCATCAACTTAAAACTGATTGCATAACTCCTCAGATACACATTAAAACACATTCCGTTGTTGTTGGCTTCTGTTCAACTGACAAAATACACTACGGAGCGTAAAAAATATTTATTCAGCCTAATTCAACGTAACTATAATTTGTAATACTAAAAACAAGATTTACAACATAGTAACCAAAGTAATGACTTTCTGCCACCACTTTAATCATCATATAATCCAAACAGTGTTTCTGTAATGATATTTTTACAGTAGCTTCAAGTTTCAGCGAAGACAATTATCTCTTCCCATAGAACAAGTTTCAAGACTGGTAATTTGCATCATTCAATTCTTCATGAGACTTTAAAAAACAGTAATAAATTGGCTGGAAATATATACAGTGAAGACCACTGAAAAGCTGTTTTCTCAAAATGAGGAATTCCATAAGAAATATGTATATGTTTCAAGGCTATCTTACACAAAGCAGCAACTTTTCAAGGTTGCCACTCTATCTAAAGTTTATATAAAATTGAGCCCACTCTAAGACAAATATAATCAGCAGACTTGCAAGATTGTAGCAATTCTTCAGAATCTCGAAGTATCTGATACGGATCATATGTATAATTTTCTATACTTGTAGTTTTTGAATAGTAGGTGGCCATTATATACACTTTATACAGTTCTAAAATATTACATCTCAGTATTTAAGACAAATATACTATAGAAAAGGTACCATATTTCAAGATTTTTTTTTTAACATACATTATTGCAGTCAAATATTAAATCCACTCTGTATTTCCTTCATTTCTGGTGAAAAGAAATAGTTACTTATGAACACTTCCACTAATTTTTTTTGTTGTTTTTTTTATTTTTATTTTTTTTTAAACCTGTCTCCATGCATTTGACATCCTATTATGAAGAAAAAACCTTTTGAGAGCAACAAATTGTTATAAAGAGAACTTCCAGTACTAACTCGAGGTTAGATCTGGTAGGAATATTAAACGGCCATGTTATATTTGTCAAAACTTAACTTTGGAAAACAGCTAATTTCTGCTAAGTTTTTAAATATCTGAAATAACTGAAGTGCTAGTGTCTCCGTCAGCAGGCTACTTTGAACATGTTGTAACAGTAAAGCTTACTGTGCAAATAAACTAACTTAGTTTTTTACACATTTAAGATTTATCCTTAGTCCTTTACAGAACAGAACCAAGTTGCATTCAGCTGTCTAAACTGCTGGTAATGTCTTGAACTCAGTACCCCAGTGTAGCATTGCCCCCTTTCCAGCTGTTGTTCCTGGCTATCCTGCCAATACAAATGGCTTGGGCAGAGAAAAGACTTGTCCAGACAGAGGAGCTGAGTCACGCCCCCGGATCTGGAAGTTGAAACTGAAAACTAGAGCTTTCTTCTAAATGTAACTTTAGCATTCATTGTTTCCTCATATTTTTCCTACTCTTTTTACTTGTACAGGTAACTTACATTATCAAAAGGAACATGAGAACTAAACAATTGCTCTAATACTTAACTAGAAAGTAATTGAAATTCACTTCCCCCATGGCATTATTTTACCTGTTCCACACCAGCTAGATACAAGAAAACCTTTATTGCCTGATGTCCCACAATTACTTTCCCTTAGTAATGACTCATTTCCTTCCTTAAAAAAACAAACAAACAAAAAACCAACCTTCATTGTGAGAAGTACTGAAATGGATGACAGCCTGAGTATGAAAACACACTATTAGAAAAAGCATCTGAACATGGCCTATATTAACTACACAATTTAAAGTGTTTTTGTTATGTAGTTGGTGCTATTTTTTTTCACCCATTCAGCAAATCGGCTCAAAGAAAGTAATTCCAAAGTCTGTTGCTCAAGAGAAATACCCCAAAACAATGAAAGCAAGTCACATTCTCAGGTTCAGTGATTACTGAAAGGATATACCCTGCCACAAGACAGTGCTTTATTGTATTTAAAGAAAAAAACAGGAGCAGCAACTTATCACAATTCTCCACTACTGTGCAATAATGATGGAACCAATACAACATGAAAACCTGTTAGGTGAGACGGTATGACATCAGATGATCACAGCCTTATGCACCTTCTTGCTCAGGATAATTTAAAATTTTGCGGTGAGCTTGGCGCAAATACTGCTGTTGTTTGAAGTAAACCTTAAAAGCTCCTTTTATAGCAACAAAAGCAATTCCACCCTGAAATAAAAAGAGATTTTGAAAGCCTGCAAAGTTTAGCATCATATCACTGCAAACGTTCTTTGTAAAAGAAAACTTATTAAATAAGGTTTACTTTCTAATCAAACAGCTTTTTCTTTTCAAGTTAGCTAATTAGGACAACTCCAAATGATTATAACAGTTTCCTGTCACAATATTGCAGAGGTTCAGGTAAGGAATTACAAAACAGACCTACAGGTATTTTTGAAAACTTTTATCTCCTTGGGAGTTCAACATATGTTCTAAAAGTCCATTATTCCATTTCAAAAACTAAGTAAAACAGTTATTTATCTGCTTTTTTTCCCCTTTTCTGAATAATTATAGATGGCACAAATCATAATATTTGTTACCATTCCATAAACAGACTGTGGCAGAGGGCACTTGCTAAAAACAAGCATAAAGTAAAAGAAAGCCAATTTATTATTTTTAAAGTTTTACCCTCTGTTCATCTCAAGTCTTCAAAGTAAGAGAAACAGTAAGAAACCTTTAGCCTGAGTGACTGGTTGTAACACCGCTGTTTCTTCCACTTGTTAGAATTGAAAAAAAAAAAAAAGGAAAAAAAAAGAAAAAAAAAAGAAAAAAAAAAAAGACTGAAGTGATGGTCACATCTCCCAGGGACGCCAGTTCATGAAACTCAATCTGCTTCCTCTTGAAAAGCTGCAAGCCTGAGAGGTTATTCACAAAGGAGATTTTTCTCATCTACCTGTTCTTCTGCCTTCATTTAGGGTGTAAGAAATATATCTTTTTACTCTTATTTCAATAAATTGATTCTTCCAAGGAGTCAACAGAAGCTAATCTGAAAAGATTGATAATACAAACCCTAGTTCTCACTTGCAGAGCCTGTTCTTAGAAGATACTGATTGCTCATCTACTGTTAAGGTTTGCCTAGCGCAGTACCAGACAGAGGTTTCAGCCTTTTCCAGGTTACTTTCAGTCACAGGGGAAAAAAAGTCTCTCACATGTAATGCTTCCCCACTGCCAAGGCAGACAACTTCAGGAAATCTCCTCTACCCTTAATCAAATGCCACTCTTAAGTTCTAGTTCAATTTACACTTTTTAGTTTCCTCCCACTCCACAACACTGTACAATCCTATATAACTATTTATATAACAAACAATAGAGTATCTTACCAAGATTGTCCTTTGTAAATTTGAGTTAACACTGCTGAACATCAGCTTGCCCACTATTGTGGCAATAGTAGGGAAAACCAGAGCTCCACATAGAATACGTGTAGCAGAGACGTGATCGGCCAACGGGTTGGCCTCTGCTGGAATACGAGGAACAGGACAACCAATGCCTGAAGGAATGAGAGCAGAAGAAGAGAGAATGTAGCCAGTGCCTCAAGCAGAACACAGGAGGAGCTAGTCCTGCTCTCCTCGGCTTCATTATAAATATACAGTGCATCAGCATAGATATTCAGTTTAATTACTTTGATAACTCACCCTCTTTTCAGCAAATATTCCATTTCAATTAAGTGACTATATTCATTTTTACTTTCAAACAAGAAACTGTTATTCCTAGTAGCTTCTTTCATAACTAAAGCCTTAACTGAAACTACTTTCCTGCTTCTGCTGTCCCACCTGCCTCACTAGGTACTGTATGAGCACAATCAAAATAAAACAAACATAATAGAGGGAAGGTATAATCACCCATACTTAAGGATGGTAAGAATTCATATCCCTGTCTCCTAGATGGAGAAACTCGAACTTGGTACTTCCTTTTAAAATTAATTCACATTACCTGGAAATATGCTGTTCAAAATTTGTAGCTTATTAGAATATTTGCGCCACAGTCTGAGCACATAGTCCTCCCAGCGAATCATCTTGCCCAGTATTAGCATGACAGGGATAGTGGGAAGTCCAATCAAAAGAAATAAAGGATCAGCTCTTTCCATAACATCAAGACCTTCTTTGTGACCCACCACCTGATAAATATGTATATAGTGGACAAACAAGAAATACAATTATAAAAGTTTGCTTTGGGGAGGGACCGACTACACATTTTAAGATAACAAAAAAATTTTCAACTAATGTACTCAGTCTTCCTTTTGCATCCTTGGCTGTTTATCAAGCATAATGCGGACAAGTGAGCTTCTTGCCCTAGTGTGCATGTCATTAATCTTGCAACAGAGACCTGTAACACAATTCTTCAGCAAAAGTTTCATGTCCTTCTGCATGCATGAGTAAAAGGATAAACACCTGAAGTATGAAAACAGAAAGCTTTCCACAATGCATACAAAAACTTAAATTTTTGAATGATTAATTCTATACTCAAATTGATTAGATCTTCCTTTTTAAAGGATAAATTGTATTTTGGGATGTTTTAATTAAAAATCTCTTAATTAGGAATCCTCTATGCAAGAGAGATCACACTGTATGCAATCAGAGGAAAAAGGCTAATTCTTCAAACCTAGGATTTAACCAGGTATCTATGGGTGTGAAGTTGTAACCATGCAGTTGCTTAACTAGACCCACAACTTGCCTTTGCTTAAGGCCAGATTCTCATTTCAAAATTAAAGCAACCATAGAGTGTTTAGTTTTCCATTTTGTTATGTAGTTCTAGAGAAGCTATAAAAGATCACAGAAGTTACTACAGAAAAAGGTTCAGTGTAGCAGTTTTCAGAGGACTAGTACATTTCACTAAATTCCAGTTTTATCCCTACAGATGCTTGCAGTGCCCTTGTAAGGGCTACAAGAACAAGATACGAGATGAGGAAATTCATAGATGTACGACTCTGTAGTTGGGATTGTCATCCACTGGAATGGAGGAGGTCTTGTAAGTCATTTTATATCACTTTTATACAGCCATTTGACAGTGGTACCAGGGAGACTGCATCAACTCATGGGGGCTCAAGTTAAAATGGTTATCATATGCATTTTTGCTACAAGTTCCTATACAAACAGAACCAAATACCAGAGGGCAGTATCACACAGGTCAAGAGTAGTTGTTCCACATAACTTACATGGATAATGACAAGCTTTTATATGTAAAATAAGTTACAATTCTATAGTGTAACGCAGAATTAATAAATGCATCTGTATGATACTGTGTATAACTGGATTGCATCAGAATACTTTTATACTTTCAGGAAAAACACAGGTTATAGCCTAGATACAGGAATCAACTATGATGGTAACAAAGGTCCTGCTAGTTGTACGATCTATGAACTTTAGTCTTGTAGTTGAAATAGGATAGTTGCTAATAATAATTAAGAGCCCAACATCTGTCAACATTATTCTTCTAATCAAACTGCAAGTCCACAAAAACTGAAGTAGAGACAGTTTTTTTCAGTTAACATACATTATGAAATAATCAAAATATACTATTAAAATGAAGTTGTTTGCATTCATTGTTTATGCATGAACTGCATCCTTCAGAACACGCATATTTTCCTTCATATAATAAGGAAAGGAGTTGGGACTGAAAAATTCTCAATGTAACCAGCAAAATTGTTCTGCAGATAAAGAAAAGATTAGTCTCATATTTCTTCTCAAGACTAGGAGTTAGACTACCCATTACCAATAGCCTTGTGCTAATGGCACTTCTTCTTAAGAACAGAAGTGGGTTCATCAGCCTATCTTATGCAAGGCAGCCAGTGAAAACAGTAGTGAATTTTCTTAGCTGCAGACTGTGAACCCAATTTGAACTGGCAGAATGGGCTTCATACAGTATGACTGGTTAAGAGTAAAAAGCTTTCTATCAACCCATCTTGAATATATGTGCTAACTGCACTGAAAGTGATGAAAGTAGCAAAGCCACATTTTAAGCTAAGGGAAGAAAGGAGTCTATTTTTTTTAATTTAAAAGCCCTATTTAAAAGCCTTGCTTTCAAGGCTTGTAAGATCTAGAAGAGGAAATACACATGTACCTGCATCACTGTCACAGCTCCATATGTAACTGCTGTCCAATATATGGAGCCCACCATTATTCCAGCTGCAGCAAATGGACATGCCTTTGAGATCAGTCGATCTGCAAGATCCAAAACGTAAACAACTGGACCTATGATAGAGGAAAAGTAAGGTTTCAAGATGCAGCTATAAGCATACTGAAGAAAGCTCTCAGCACCTGTCACTGACAAGAAAGCACGAACTTGGCAAAATACAAATTTGACATGCCACATATGCTGCTTATGAGAGCATACAGCTTAAAAGCTACTGAGCTGAACTTGTAACTTCTATGTACTATTTCATTCATTGAAACAGAAATATACTCCTTATAGCACTACTAATTTACACTGCTGAAGTTGACTATATCCCTTCGCATTGCTTAAATCAGAACAGTTTTGCTGTACTAGCCATTTTAAGCTCAGTGATTTTTTTTGTCTCCATTAGATATTTTTCAAAAAGATGAAATACCAATTAGTTATGTACTCCATAAGCTGATCTCTGACAGCTTCGCCTAAGAACACTGTCACTAAACTTTATCCCACTCTACATCAAAAAAATAGCAAAGATTCATTCCACTGGAAAAGTGATGCGTTGCATTCAATATTTTTAGGGTTACCTCAAAAATTGGAGGAAAAAAATCCCTTTCATTTAGAGCTGTTGACAATACACAGTTTCATTGTTTACTGACAACTCCACTTGCAAGACTTGCACAGAGCAACGCATTACTCATGTCAACTTTGATAAGCAGGGCATACTCACATCTTTTCTTTTGAAGACTGCAAGAGAACCAGCAAAGCAAAAGCCACAAGTTGAAGAGTCTGGAAAGTATGCATGGAACTGAAAAGTGGCTATCACTATGACCACGTTCCATGCTACTTTTGTGTTTGCCAGACTTCTAAGTATCAATAGAAAAGTAGCAATTTCATTTTGTGTTTTACAACAAGCTCTTTAGGATATTACACGTGTTGTCAGAAAGTAAACAGTTGGTGACTACTTTTTTTGCATACTTTTATTGCTGACAAAATTGTGACTCCCGTTTCATGATTTAGTTGGCTCTGCAAGAGAACAGTGGGTGTGCTTTCAAAAAAACAAAAACAAAAACAAAAACACAACAAAAAACACAACCACCCAAAACCAATTGTAGTCAGCTGAAGCCAGCCAATGAAAACAAGTAACAGGGACATCTCAGTGAACTAGTTATAATATTTATCAGCACTGACATTCTAGAAAAGCACTCCCAAATACAGAGCAGTATTTTATATACCAGTTGTATGGTAATACCATCCAGATACCTGATGCAGGGATTGCAACTTTTAACTGGTGTTTGTGCATGTATCATACTGAAGACCCACAATTCAAACACATCTAGTTATATGTAGACTTGACATAAGTAATTGTAAATAAGGCTAAGCTATGTATCAATCTAGTAGACAGTTTTCTGTAACTAACTTGGGCAGAATGTTGCTTAATTAGCCTCTTAGTCCAGCTCTGGCAGAGAATCATATTTTACCCTACTAATATACTGTAAGTTAGTTACCCTTCCATGCATCTCCTAATACAGAATGTGTTGTTTTGAGAAAAAAGTCCTAGTTTTAAGGGCAGGAAGCTTCTTCCTTTGCAACAGAAAACACCTCATCAGCACCCTGCTTCAAATACACCAATTGATGTAAATTAGTCATTCAGTAGCTGATGTACTCTGGAGGTGAGCAACTTATTGTTGAATAGGTATGAAATTTAGTGGTTTTTTGAAGGAATGCTTCACTCAAAATATAAATTCATTGAACAACCAGTTCAACTGTATTAACAGTTATGTTTAGCTTTCCAGGACAAATTTAAAAGATTGCTGGGATATTTATGAGCATATTGAAATAGCAACAAGGTCATAACTGCAAGTGCTAAATACACAGTCGTTTGCATATCTTGACAGCTTCCCACAATCACTCAGAAAGTTCAGTGCACTATTTTGAAGGAGGTAAAGACAAGAGACTCCTCCTCCTTCCCCCCTTCCCTCCCTCACCCAAAAAAAAGCACCACCACAACTCCCCAAAAAACCACACACGATCATCATATGCTGCAAGTCCTGAAGGGTAACACAAAGCACTGAAGCTTGCCCTACACATCTTGGCAAGGTAGTATGGCAACCACAGAAGTCTAAGGTAAAATATTAACAGATTGCACCCACTGATCCCAATCATGAAAGGAAGCACACTACAGAATTAAGTACAGAATTTTGAGCTAGAAAACAAATGTTCCACTAAACTTTAATTATCCCTCTAGGGTGAAAGTAGTAAGAAAGGAAGGCAAAACATATCTTTTAAGATGATATTGAAGAAGTACAAAAGTGAAAAAATCTCTGACATACATGAAAGAACAAAATACAGTAATATTTTTCACGTGTTAAAAACAATCATGCTTTAGCAGAAGTTTGTCTGCCAAGTTTGGTTTTCTTATTTATTAAAATGAAATAATAATAATGAAACCTCTGGGTTTTAAGCAGTTCTTTTGGTATTTAAAAAACAACAACAACGGAGATACTTCACTAGGAGGAGTTTTTAGAAAGTACTCTTTCATAGGAACCTTTTTCCAGCAGTACATTAGAAGAGTCTTAACATAGATTACGTTTCTAAACCATGATATGTCATGGAAACTTGGTTAGTTGCTATACCTTACCTGCTCAAGAAACCTTAGTTTTTTGAACGGCATGACTAGTAATGTGTTTGCTGCAGCACAAGGAAGGGGCTACTGCTAAGACTGCTTGTAATCTTACTGTCTTAACTTTGCCTTGTGTGACCTTGATTGATTTACAGTTTAGTTATGATGTAACAGTTCTGGGTTACAAAAAAGAGCTACAAAAGGGCACAACTGTCCCATGTGCTTGAAGGACCTGAGGTCACAATGGAGGTTTGATGAACCCAAAATCATTTTCCTGGTCTGCTATTTTACTTGTGTAAAATTACATATGCCATGTTATATTTTATGCCTGCCTTGTATCTTTACCATGGAAAAAGCTGGTACCAAGAGAGAAAATAGATCAAAAGATGCCTGCATGCAAGAGCTGAACAGACTCATGCAAGAATTTTATGCCAGATTTATCAGAAGCTAGGAACATTAGTATTTAGGCACCTTAGCATTCAAACAAAGGATGCCACAAATTGCAGGAACAAATGAAAAGGCCTTTTTTTTTTTTTTTCTATGCATGCATCTTAACCAAACTACAGGCACTTCTTTTGCCCATTGCCAAAACCTTCAAGTTTTGTGGTATATCTTCAATGTCCAGACATCAAACCCCTCTCCCCACGCATCAAAAGTAAAGCTAATTATCAACACTTGATGCCTTCTTCATAGCTACCTTATAGCAAAAGTGACTCGAGGACTGATATATCAATTACTTCCTAACGAGTTATCATGCTGTTTTATATTTTCTTGACCATGGACAACATACTAGTCTTCCCTCTTAGTTTTTCTTCCCTCTAGTTTTCTTCCCTCTTAGCAATATGTATTGTCACTCAGAAATTTCCTTTCAGCTAAATTTTTTCAGCTCAAGGTTGTCAATAAAACAGAGGCTCCAAGCATTAAAAAAAGCAAAGAATTAGGAACAATGTACAGAAACAACCCATTATATTATGATTAAAATGATACACATCTTACCTAGCTTTGGAAATACTATTAAATATTCTGCATTGCACTGAGGACAAGCAACTCTAGCAGTACTGTTTCCTCTTTGCTTTTCATCCACCCAGCGCTGTAGACAAGTCTGATGAACCCACTTCGTAGAGCCCCTGCACCTGCAAGGTCTCACCCACTCTGCTGTCCGATCATCCTCATCGGTAGCAAAACAAACCCAGCAGCTTCTGTAATTACAGGAAGAAAAAAAGATATTTTTGCTACTTTCAAGTGCTAAACTTTCATATGTATTTTTAGAAAATGTATACCTAGAAATGATGCTCGTTGCTTCATTCCTAATCACCAAATACATAGTTTTTTTTCTTTTTAACCACAGTCTTGCCCTGCAGTTTTAACAACATAATATCACAGACAGCTAAGCAGATGCTTTTAATACATTCTGAATTACTAATTTCAGTTTTTGATCATTTATGGGTTAAAAAGCACTGCAACTGTAGTTCAGCCTTCTAATAATTAAACGCATGAAATGTTTACTTGTATTATCAAGTATCTCCTTCCACACTGAGCATTTTGTAATTTTTTTTTTTTTAAATGAAAAATATAAAATCAATACAGTAGTTCCAATTGGGAAAACAAATCCAATCCTCTCACATGACAAAACCTTAAAGCAAATGATACAACATTACAAACCCCGTAAATAAATCCATCCAACTGCAGTTTTTATGTAGGGATGTGTTAAGGTGGTTAACAAAACTTCTCCTTTCCTCTAGAATTTATTGTCAGCTGGTGACCTTCTTCCTCTCCTTTCAGGTCTCCTTGAAACAATTTCTGCCACATCGCAGCTGCTCAACTATATCTCACCTTTATTGCATCACCCTCTCTTGTTTCCATCAGCCCCTGTACACTTTCTGTAAAACAATACAATACTACTCACAGCATTGTTCATCTTCCAGTATTGTCTTTTGCTCATTCCACATCCAATTTAAGTCTATATTCACAACTTATACTTCCATTTTTCAGCTAAGAACTTCACAACAGAGCTAGTTAAGTCTGTGGCTGCCAGTGAGGCCAAATGCATTAAAACCACAGAAGTCTAAACCATACTCAAATAATGACAGATTATTTAACTAGCAAATGTGCCCACGAGTGCCTCAGAATAAATTATGTTCAAGCTTTTTGTTAATAAGAAAATCTTCACCTTTTCCTTAGATTCGTCTAATTTCCTGCCAGGTAATCATAACTGAAAAAACTTGAAAGACTTATGAGACGAATAACAAAATCCTTTACAGTCTTAAGCTTTTAACAAGTGATGAATAATGAACAGTAAATTCCTCATGTTTTTGTCATCAGCTTTATCCTTTTCCATTGACTGCATCTGTAGCAGAAAGAGCTAAATAAAGCCATTTCAAAACAAGCACCTTGGCTCCTGCCACATTTTCCATTTTCTTGTACTGAATAAAATATGACCTTGATTCTTACTACTGAATGGGGTTGCTACTCAGATAACCTGAAATAGAAAAGGCTGGCAAGGCAGAACAAAGCATTGTTTCTGATAGAAACAGAAACCTTTTTTCCTTGATGACTTTTCTACAGAGCCAAATCAATAATACTAATGTATTTTTCTATACTTCTATGGTGGAGGAAAAAAAAAAAAAAAAGCAATTAAGAGCAGCACAACACACAAAAAGCAGACCAGTATCATTTCAGCTTGGAATATAAGATTACAAATGCCTTTCAGATTTTGGTCCCCAGTACCTAAAAGTTGTCCAGACTCAAAAAAAAAATTCTATTCTGACTCAGAAAAACTAATTGCATCAATTTTATTTTCTACTAAAGATAAATTCCCTTCAGGAAACCATGCATATAAAAAGCAAAGTGGATAGATAGAAAGCTGTATCAAAGATCAGGGAGCCTACACTCCAAATGTTATAAGCTGCTCTCCTACAGCTTCTGATTCCTAAGGATCAGTGACAAACACACTTGAACTTCAAATACAAAGAGAAAACTTCTGAGAAGAAAATTCTTGCAAGACTTTTAGCAGGACCTAGCACTTAACCACAAGAAACAAAAAGCATTTTCCTCCCATTACAGATCTTTTATAAAATACAAGAAATCTCTTCAAGAAAACTTTTCTGCATGTTATAAAGCATACCATTTTACCTTGAAGCACAAATTCACTGTTACCTTAATATCAGAACAAAGCATCCTTACTCTGCTAAGCATTGAATACTTACTGCAATTGAATTTAACATCTGAAAAGAAGAAAAAAGCGAAAAGGCTGCAGATAGCAATGACAGCATTGTGAGCCAATGCAGTAACAGGTGAAAGCATGTACTGGGAGATGTGACTGAAAGCACTGCAATAACTGGCCATGAAAAGGTGCTGTTCCAAAGGAATAACCAGAGTCAGCTATTTGTAAAGCAATTTTCCATGAGCTTAAGTTTTTAATGCATAGACAATACTGACAGATAACATATTACTGATTAATAGCAATAAGCTTCCAATAAACCTACTGACTACACTCTAAATACTGTAAAATCATGCATAAGTGGGAAGACCAAGATTTCAAAATTAAAGGGAGTTACATAGCAGCACGCAACATAGGTAAGCTGCTTTGCAATTCATTTCAGTAGAGGAACTCAGTAAGCTCTTTTCTCAAGAGGCAGTGAAACAATATATTGCAAGTACTCTGCTAAGCACTTCCTTTTCCTGAGATGGAAGAAAGTAGCAGGAAGATCTTGTGCTAGAGGGCCATTCTTTGGTCACAAGAGACTGCAAGCATGGCCAATGTTTCTGATAAAAGCTATCAAGCTACCACAATACATGCTAGCTCATGTCATGCTTCATGGGAGAGAGCAAGTGTTAGAAGAGATGCACTAGTTGCAAAGCCTAAAACATCATGAAGACTTCAGCAGCAGAACACATAAGACCTATCCAACACAATGGCTGAAGCTAGTTAGTAGAAGAAAATTGAGAATGCAGCAGGATTAGAGATGGAGCATTGCTATCTCCTCAGTACTTTCCAGTTCTCCAAGAAGAAAATGCTTTCATTTTCAACCTGAGTTCTGTCTACCGAACTCCAAAAACTCTCACAGTGTCCTAAGAGAAAAAGAAGGGCTCACACCAGTTGAAAAAATGAGTCCAGAAAGACAGCAGCGCAAAGCTGCTCCAGTGCATGACACCAGCTTTATATCCGCTATCATAACTTCTACCAATCTTCTTTAGGGCAGAGTGGCATAGCAGCTATGTGCCAACTGGGATCATTCAGCTAGAAAGCATGCTGTCCCCTTGAAACTAAGTGTAACTACTAAAGGAAGTTCCTGAAGGTCATATGTCTTAATATCCTGCCATCCCTGGTTAATAATGTGGTGTAATGCTAAACAGAAGAGAAGCTGACATAGACTTTAATACAAAAGTATTTTGTCAAAAAACAGCCAGGAAAGTTTAAATAGATAATATCATAAACAAATACGTGACCACACAACTGTGGCATCCATATAGCAGCTCCGACTTTCTCTAGCCAGAGGATGGCGCTACTGAAAGCAGATTTTAAGAAGCTTTTCAATAATATATATTTTCTCCTTTTAAAAAAAGCCCACAGATGACTAAAACCCAATAAGCAGTCAGGGAAACACAGAAGCAAAACAAAATAACTAGCTAGAAACCATAGCAGAGATCTATCGATAAAGGGAAGTTCAGCTTATTTCTATGCTGTGAATAATAGCTCCGATTAAAGAGAAACTCTTTACTCTTGAGCTAACTGAACTATATAAAGGAAGATATATAAGTAAAGGACAGTTCACAAAATCCTGCTGGCAACTTTCTAGCTTGTGGATAGAATTAAATCTTGGACTGCCAGCCACCATCTATTATGCTCGAATCATTCAAATCATGCCTCACATGTATTCATGGCCTTTGCTTCTATTTATCTTAGACTAAGAAATTCCCCACAGATTTAGTTGTCATACATTCAAGTTCTTGCTGGGTTTGGGGAGCTATTTTATCAAAGAATCTACAATACTTGTTGAAGTAATAACCTGCAGCCTTGCTGTGGGTCTCTAAATACACAAAGAACTGTTGCAAACATTTCTTTTATTGAAGTGGAGAGGAAAAGCAGGGCCCTCCTAAAACCGTGCAAAGGACAGATCAGACAAAACTACTCATAACAAGCACCTTATTACTGAAACATAACACGTTTTTACTAATTAAGCTGTCATTATTACTTTTTAGCAGCTTAGCATACACCTCCAGCGATCCAGGACACTAAGCAACTGCTAGGGGGCAGTAACATGTGAATCTTACCATCAGGAAACAAAAAAAAAAAAATGAATAAACCCAACAGTGGGGAGTGAGGGGTGAGATCACAAAGCTTGCAAACAAATTGCTTCCAAATATGGGTTGAACATTATTCAAAAAATGAAGGCTAAGTAAGAAGTAACAGTAATACATAGTATTACTAATATGTAATGCTACTACTGTAATAATACAGCGGCAAAACACCTAGCAAACTATGATTTTGAGGTGATTTAAAAATACTTCCTTCAGTGTTCCTTTGAACATCTTAATCATGTACTAATTGTTTGCAATAGCTGCAACATGATACAGCAGTATGTCTGAAACCTCTGATTAGGAAAACGAAAACCAGAAAAAATTCTGTAATGTCTCAGCTTTTCTCAGTGTTGAACTGCAGAGCAGCATGATATGCACGTATAACAGATATAGTAACAAGCTAGATGAGACAGAACTTGTATACTAGTATTTACTCCGGCTGCAGAAAGCAAGGCAGGTATCATGCTCAAGATAGTACAAGAACTCCAGCTGGCAAGAGGACCACAGAGAGTTCTCCAACTGATAACATGACCTGCTATTTTACACCAATAAGAGATTAAAGGAGGATGGATTATTATGAGGTTGAAAAACTTTGTTCTAGCAACACTGCCAGATGTAGCAGAGGAAGACTGAGTAAGACTTCAAAGTAGATTTAAAAGTCATTCTTCCTGTAATTCATCTGCAATCTAGTGTATTGAATTCTTACACCAATGCGCACTCCCCAGGGACACATTACATGCTTCACTATGTGCTAAACTTTGATTTTCAACTGTTTCCATGGTTTCCAATGCACCAAATTTACTTGCCAGACAATAAAACCGTAGCAAAACAAGAAATCATATCTGTCAAACTTCAGTCATTTGAGGCTCCCTGGGAAAAGCATTTTCAACTATATTCTTGATCACAGTCATCATGACCTGGATTCTGCACTTTGAGGAAGAAAAAAGATTACTTGCACCATTGCTTTCAGCAGCTCAGTCAATACACTCTCCAGTTAGAGGATGACAACACTTCAGTCAAACCAGTGCATAAAAAATGTTGGTGAAAAAGCATTTAATCAAAAACAATGCACAGCAAACAACTCACGTAGCTCTCCATCTTATAATACTCAATTACTACAGATACAGAGAGGATAAAGGTTTGACTGAAAGGAAGTGTCAGTGCAGGCAGAAGAAAATTAATCTGAGACTCTAAAACACAGAAGGTTGCTTCTTAGTAAGAAGGAACTCAAAGCATGCTAAAATATTCTACTTAGATGCTCCTATTGTTTAATTACACATTCAGAGGATTCCTTAGTCAGTGTTTCTAGAAAACAGCTTTCTGACATTACCGGCAAATTTAAAAATATTAGCACTGAGGCAAACCTTGATAATAAAACAATTCTGTTTCAAGAAGCTTGCTTGGAAGTGCTGCCCGTGCACCAAGGATGAGTATCAGTGCGCAACCGCTTCATGCTTCATCAGAATCCTGTCAGCTGCACCCTTTTACGAGCAACAACTATATTCATTTATCCTCTATTATTGAGGAAAGAAATGTTGAGTTGACTTAAAGGAATTTAACTATTATTCCTTCAAGTTCTGAGTCAAAGGATACCAAACATATCTCCTGGAGGATTTACTTTTCTGTAACAGAAGGTTAGCACTTACTTACATTCCTTTATCAAGCACTAACCATATCTGTGTGTTCTCAAAGATTGGTATCAAGGTATTTTTAATATGTTGTTTTAAACTGGAATGTTAAGTACAACTGTCAGTCTCAAGAATAAGATGAAAACATGTCTTCGCTCTTTTTAAAAGGCATTAAATTATGTACAACAGTTTAATTTGCACTGGAGGAAGTAGAAGAGAAACTGCATCAGAAGAACACCAATACTGGTGTTTGTAATACATGTAAAAAGCAGGTGGTAGATGTTACAAACATCAGAAGCAACATAGACAGAGAACAGAACTTTGACATGCCTAAAATTGTAGCTGTCTCAACATTAAACCATTACTGTGACAAGCAAATGATAACAGATAAGAAATACAAACTTTGATTCCACTCACAGTCTGCATTACGCAAGTTCAAACTTCTGCATCAATTTTTCAGCATCACACAGCTAATGTAAAAATAAAACTTAATCTTTGGACACAGTACAGTTAAAAGTAAACATATTAGCACTAACTTTATCAGTTAAAAACCAAACTTGTGGCTGTCCATATTCCATTCTTAGTTCCATGATGAAAGCAGTTTTTCCCTGTTATGCTCTTCCAAACAAAACAGAAATGAAATAGAAAGTGGGGTCCTAAAGCTGCAAAAACTGGCAGGAAGCCTCCAAGCAAATGGCTTTGAATTCAATAGCTTATATAATAGATGCTATTACTCAAGTTATATTCCCAGTTTATAACTTCTATTTTTATTATAGAATTTACAGCATGTGAGAGAGCAAACTGAAAACCCTAGAAGAGACAGTCATCTTTTATTTTCCTAATATTCATAACGAAAATTGAAGAATGAATCTTTGAAGTCAAAAAAAATCTCAATTCAGTATGGATTTTAAACCCGAAGAAGAGAGATTGCTGGGAGGCAAAGGGTTTAGGAACAGCTACTCATATTTGGCAGGTATTGAAAATCCGGAAGAATCTTTAGTAAATGCAAACCAAGCTTCAAGGTGTCTGAACATAACATTAAGTAACTCTCCCCAGCACTCCCAAGCTGACTGCATGACTCACCAGCAGAACAATCACAAGCACTCAGCACATGGCCTTCCTTATAGCATCCTTCACAGAAGGCTACCTTATGTTGACATGTTTTAGTCCAACATAAAATGCTGACTTTTAAACAAAGTACTCAGGTGCCAAGTGGAAGCATTTGTTAACAGGAAAAACAAATGAGGGGAGAGCAGAAAGCAATGTAAAGACACTACAGCTTTAAAAGAGGACTATTTAACATTTTCATGCATAGGATTCCCTATCCTCTCTACAGCAGAGCACTGTATATTTACTGTCACTTTACGTTTTCTTTTAAAAATCTTCTGAAAGTAATACTTTAATCCTGTTGGGTTGGTTTTTTTCCTCTGAAATTATACATATTAAAATAGTTACTTGGTATATTTGTATTAGTTGACACAAGTTTTAACTTCAACAAGCACTACAAGCCACCATGCCAAGGGAAACAATCACAGCTAAGCACTACTACAGAGATCTAAGAAGCTATAAGATCTTTCATTCAGCTTCTTAGATGTAACAGATGAGAATACTGTTTGAATGCCCTGAAAACGTATATGAGGTACTAAGATTTTCAGTACCAAAGATGACAAAGGCTTATTGGGAGTTTCCTAATCCTAAAATCAGAGAACTAATTTCCTACTGTCTGCAGGTAGAACTAAGCTGTTAATCCATTAAGTTTAAAATATTCAAGTTTGTATGTAAGCCTATCAAAGCAGATGTCAATATGAAAATACTATACACATAAGATAGAAGTCTCAAGGTTAAAATAGCTTAAAAATAACATCCTGACACTTTTACACAGATGAGCAAGAGGCCTTCTAAAGGTTTGCAGTCAGTTTTCACTTATCTTTGCTGATAAAACAAGGAGGCATTACTTTCAGAGCAGTCCTTGTATACTGGAAGAAGGAGTGGTCTTCAGATAGTAAGAAAACTACCTCAAATCACTACCACAGAACAAACAGAAAAGAGCATTTTGAAGCCCGAATATAACCAAATTGCAAGAGCAATCTGCAGATAATCCCTCTGAAGTCAAGAGAATAAAGCTTAAAAATAAGTGTACATTTTAGCATTATGGCTCACATTAAGGTAAAAATAGGCAATGACATTGCTAGAAAAAGCCAGTATGTGGATAAGCATTTCCATTTTTTAAGACAAAAGACTGACCAGATTATCAACACAAAATATGAACTGGAAGCTATCCAATTATTTTTGAATGAATCAAATTCATCTCTTCAAAAACAATCACTTCAAAACAAAGTGAATGTACACATTATTTATGCCTAAGAACACAGCTATAAAACTCCATTTTACAGGCAAATGACATGAAAGAAATGAGTATGAAGGCTGCTCTAAAAGTAATGCCTCCTATTTTGTTACATTAGCCCACAAAGTCAACAGCAGATGGTGGTGGTATGACAGTAGAGGCTGAACCTTCCCACCAGTATTCCATAACATGTTGTTGCTGTGTGACAGCAGCAGTCTGACAGAACAGCATCTTACATATGGAAGTGCATATGCAGCAAAGGTTGTCACTGAATTCCTCCATTTGGAAACAATGGCACACATCCACCAACAGTCATCAACACTTGCTGAATATTTATGGAGACCAGTGGATGTGAATGACTACGTTGAAAAACAGCATTTTGTAGCTGACAATTTGCTCAATGAAATAGTGTTACTGTGCTCTTTGCATGTGTTCTAGTTTCCATGAAAATAAATAGGAAGCGTTGCTTTCAGAGTGACCTACGTGCTTAAAAGATTAAGCTGCTAATCAAACCTAGTACAAAATCTGACAAAGTTCAACTGCTTATCTTCCAACATTACCCAGGAAGAACAAAAGAGTCTGAAGCATGCACAAAGCAGCCTGAACACTGGACAAGGGATAAACAAGGTAGCTAGAACATTTAGAAGTGTTCAGTTGGAAGAACTACTGTTAAACAGTTCCAAGACAGGAAGTTCAGAGTACCTAACTGAAAGAAAACAAAACAAAAAACCTTCCTTCTTTTTTAACCTATTTTAAAAGTGATATCTAAAAAGACAAGAAGGACTCAGTTCGCAATACTGGCATACCAAGTACAATATTTCCATTGTAAATGTTCAAGATCCTCATACCACTGTGAGTACAATATTTCTGTGTTATTTCCTCTTGCATTCATGGTGTAGCAACCCTTCACTTCAGCTAAGTATAAAGTCCTGTGCTAGAAATTTCAAGAAAGGAATTCATTACACTGTAACAGCTTTTTATTAGAAAGGTGTCATTTCTTAGAAATGTGGTTCAGACTAAAATTATGCAGGAAAAATACCAAGAAGAATGCACAAGAAGAATGTCACACAGATGTACAACCTAAGAGCCAAGTAAAGAAAGCCAGATGTTATCTCTCACAAATACATATTGAAGAACTTGACTTAAGAGCTATCACCCTTGCATACAAAGTAGTGCATACATTCAGATCTACAGCAATAACTTATTCCTGAGACAACAGTACTTCACCATTCTCTGTGAATTCTCAGTGATACCTTCTAGGTATCAGGAAAAAAAAGATCTTCCCTCTCATTGACAAGTATTAGACACCAAAGAAAGCTTTATTCACTGAAAAGCTATTTTCTGCATCCTTCACTACGAGATTTCAATTTGATTTAAGAGTATGTGCTCTGTGTGAAATGATAATACATTAACTCATAAGCTTTTCTGTATGCACTTGCTACTGCTACCCAGCGCAATAACTACCTGTCATTAGCATCAATAATAACAGCATGGAAGAAAGGAACTTCCGCCCTTCAGAACCCCTACAAAGGAGTCATTCACAGGTTAATGTCCCCTGATGTGAAATACTGAAAGGTTTTTCTTGATCATCACTACATACAACACAAAAGCAGTTATGCACGATCTTGAGAAACACCAGATGAAGGAACAAAAAAGTTTCTTGTAACGTAACAACACTCCATAACCCCAGTATATAATAGAAAACTTACTCACACTGACTGCATTTTGAGGTCTTGTTTACTCCAAGATACTTCTGCTTGAACTGTAC
>JAOWBP010003659.1:19060781-19075518 GCA_028571105.1 Tragopan temminckii
GAACAATAAAAGAGGTATTATTATTAAGGAAGTATAGTTGGCCTTGTCCTGTTGACAGTTTCATTTGACACTGCCGCTGGAGTCTGTAGTGAAAACTTGTGACTGATATCAACAATGATCTTAAGAACTGAGGAGAAGTTCTTGATCTCAGTGAGTTAAGGACCAGTCAAAAGCAGGCTGCCTTTGTTATTTGGTAACAAATCTCATGCCAAATACCAACTGCTGAATTCTGTGTAAGTGACTGATCTTGGTAAAACCCATGAGGTGTAACAGTGCGAAAACTCTTACTCACTGTATAACTGTAAACATCACTTCTTGAAATGTTGTCTGTAATATCAAAATGATGAAGATAGATAACTGTGATCTTAATTCTTTACCAAGTGAACGTGCACATCCAGGAGTTAATTAGGATTTCAAAATTCAAAAAAACATGTTTAGGAAGAGAAAATGAATGCAATTCAAGAGGTAAAATACTTACAGTTCTGGAACCTTAATCACTGGTGTTTATTTCAGACACAGGAAAATAATATAATGATGAAAGATCAGATTTACACAGTTATAAAGATCATGCTCATGAGCTTGACTGTCTTCTAAGAGTAGCGAATTTTAGAATTGAGAGTAAGGAAACCTCTATAGACATACTTGGCTCTGGACACTGGAAAAAAAAAAGTAATAGTGCTAAAAACCATGCCTGATATACATATTTATTACTTCTGGAGCAACATTCTAATTAATTTTACAGGTAATTAAAAAAAAAAAAAGGATGACATGTTTGTGAAAGTTATACTTCTTTAAATCATTGGAAAGATTTTGGAACTGTTTCAAAATCATTATGCTTCTATGTAAAGGATGGGACGAAGTTAAACAGCAGGGACGACATTATATGCAAAAACATATCAAAAAAATACAAATATTATTGAAGTTGTGAGTAGAGACAGTCTCTTCTATTTGTAGTTTGTTAACAATCTTTTCCAAGAAAGAACAAAGAACTTGTGTATCAGAAGTATTTCAGGATTTAATAAGTTAGATCTAAATTATTTTGGTGACACAGCATTATTTCAAGCCCTGTACAAGCAATTATCAAGATATTGCATATAGAAGGGTAGTGGAAGAACAAATTAATTAATGAATCTGAAACTACTAGCTCAAGTACTTAAGTCTGGGTAGGTGAAGGCAAACAAAACATGTCTTTAGTACTTTTGCAATGAAATTAATTTGGAACACGTAAAAAGAAATTATTTGTATAAATTGAGAGGCAACAGTTGTACTCATGAGCTTAAACGTATTTCCTTACTTAGAATTAAATTCATCTTCACTGAAAACATTTCCACCACTTTAAAGTGGTCATTGTAAGTGACAAAGTATAGACAGAGTTCTGAAATGCCTTTGAAAATTAATGCATTAAAATAACAAGATATTGAATTTAAATGTTTAATGTAAAGTAATTTTGTCTATCGAAGTCAGCACCTTCTTATTTCCTGCATAATACAGAAAAGACAGTGCATATTGTTGAGATGTGTTCTGAGGAAGGAATTGGGCTCTTTGCCATAATAAGCATATTGGGCATGCAGCAGAGAACTTAAGAAGTTCAGCCAGAAAAGTCTCTCCAAATGCTGCTAGGAACAAGAATTTAAGGAATTTATTGACGTAAGAAGACGTGCAAAAAATACTAGTCTGTGATATAAGAAAGGTTAAAACCATTATGCTCTAAAATGTTAAAAGAGCAAGAAGTCAAGAACTGCTTTACTACTACTGCAACTGGATTCAATTATTATTAATGTATTTTTTAAAAATAAATATTTTTAAATTGGAAGGACTTATATGTAAGAGTGATTGTTATTGACATCTAACTGCAGTAATAGAAAGTACAGTTATAAAAGTCTGTAACTGAATATATATTAAGCAGATAGCTATGAAACCAAGTAAATTGAAAATGGCAGGTGCACACTGAGTACAAGTAGTAGGGTAGTTGTTATGGAAAGGGCTCTTGTTTATGACTTTGAACTGCTGGAGTACCTAACTTCTGTGCTCTGTCTTCTCTGCATTTCTGCTTCTTTTCCTTCAGATTCTTGAAAAGTAGAAACTTTATCCGAGTGCTCAATACAAGAAGTAAAATGGGAAATATGTGCTTATATGGACTTAGTAAAAGTCCAGATAGCATACATGTGCTTTCCTAAAATAGTTTCCTGATAGTAATTTCTATGTTTAACCCAAATATTTCTTTGAGAGTATGTGTTTCTAATTGTATTTCAGTTCTTTTGCACCTTTTGTGCTCTCTTTTTGTTCTTTGGATAATTATACAGTTTTGTAATCTGCACGTGACTTCTTTGCTTCAGACAGTAAAAATGTTAAAAATATATCATTAATATATGGGAGGCCATCTATCAGTTACAGTTTCTCTTATGACTGGTGCACTACCAGTCCATTTCAAATGGTTTTAATAGAAGTGAGTTTGGACAGTGTTCCATTAATACATCTCTGTAGATTTGCACTAGGGGTCCTTTGAAGATGCATAGAATTATCCCTACTACTGCTTTGCTGAGTATGTGAACATGCCCTTCTGCTTGTGCTGCTCTGTATTTTCTGCTCCTCTTAAAAGATAGCTGACAAGAACAGTTTAAAAATAGCAGGCCAAGGGCAGGTGACAAAATGTCACGCAAGCAGCACCTGGTCCAGTGACTGCCTGGAGGGAAGAAAAAACCAAACCCAGATGTCACAGATACGATCCTATTTCTGAAGCTGGGAAAACAGCAGAATTTCAGCTTCAGCAAGGGAGGATTGAGAACTCATCCAAGCATTATGCATTTGATTTCTACTCTTTTTTTTTTTTCATAGCAGTCATCTTTATTCCATTACAATACTTAATTTAAAAGTGTAGGTTATTTTACATGCCTTTTCTCATAATAATAGTAAAAATATACTTGTAACCTCATGCTTATTCAATATGCTGCTAAGCAAAAGGAATTACTCTGGCAAGATTTCTGAAATATTTTAGCACAGGCTTATACTAACTGAACTAACAGCAGCTTTAATGTTTCTGCAGTGCCAGGTTAATGTGAATATATATTGTGAACTATAAAAGATTAGGTCTGTAATGAGAAAATCTGAAGTAGTTAATGAAGATCTCTTTAAGAAGCTTTGCTCAAGGAGCTGGAAAGTAAAATGGAAATTTTATTTGCCTTCCTTTTCTCCCACTCCTTTCAGCAGGTGCCATTTCCTTCGCCGTACTCTTATTGTGGGGGACTTCTTTGTAAAAGAATGAGAAAATGATAACATGAAGATTTATTTGCTTTTCTTAAACTGCTTGTGACTCTAGTTTCAGAATTGAACTGAAACTTTGTGTAACATCTGTTCAGAAAGAGTATTAATACAGCAGTCTCTGTGACCTGAAATAGAAAGCTTTAACACACTGATAGGAGCTAAAAACGTTGTAGAAGATCTGCCTTAGCTCTAGTTTGTCAAAGCATTTTGTTAGAACTTGGTTTTGTAGTAGTAGAGAAAAGAGTGTGCACTGGAGAAACTTCCTGGTTTGTATTGCTCCTTTAGTTAGTGGTCTTAAACTCCTGTATTTGAGTACCAACTTAGTGAATAAATGTGAGCCTCCTACTTCTTTGGCTCCTAAACTTAACCACAAATCTAAAGATACACAGAGCACATAAAAATGATTACAATGCTTGTAGGTAACTGATGTCTGTAATGGAAATATTTTTCTACAGGACTGTAATAACCTTTTAAATCCTTTTCCAACCAATGTCTAAATCAATTATATTTTTTTTAATTGCTGTGGTGGTGGTGGGCAGTTACTGTAGTAATTCCTGCTACAAAGTTTCTTCAGAGTATGTTTTTAATGCTTCAGCTCAGTTAAGATTGGTCTTAGTTTCTAATACTACTTAATATTTATCAACTTAGCTCATTTATTTTTTTGACAGTAAAAATAGAATTTTGTGATCTAATTCTCCTCTAAAACAAGATAAATATCTGAATTCTTTCCCATCCCCAGTTCCTATAGTCAATGAAAATCTTCTTAAGCCAATCTTTAAACTGTTAAAGTTAGAACTATTTTGCCTCTCTCTTCTGGGACTCTTGTCACCAGCAGAGTACATTTGAATTTCTTGATGAGCCTGCTGTATGTCATGGCTCCATGTTATGGGTCCAAAATTCTTTTCAAAGTACAGGTGAGTTTCTGTACTCCACCAGAACAAAGCTTTGTCCAACACAGTATCTTATCTCAAACAGTGAGTAATAGCAGGTTGCAGCATAAGCATTCCAGCCAGCAGTGATCTGTTCCTGGTGTCACAGGTAGTATGGAAAATTGTTTTTACTAAGTAAGGAGTGTTTATGTAATGCTGTTCTCATTTGAAGCCTATAATAAACTGCAGCAAGTAGAAGGCTGAGCACTGAGACCTTATTTTGAAAGAGTAAATATAATACTTATCTAGTGCAAAGCAAAGGAGTGTGTTAAACAAATACTTCTCACTGTTCTGCGACTTTTCTGTATTTTAAGAACATAACGTTGGAGGTTCTACAGTGTTAAATGTCTTAAAAGTGTGCTCTTGAGAGGTTGTCTGCAGTAGATGGAGGCTTTGGCTACCCTGACTGTTCACCACCTTCAGCAATTTTTCATGTTAACAAATTGCATTCTGTTTTGAACTAAAAACATTAAAAATAGCTTCTATTTGTATTACAGGGCGTATGGGAATAAACTTCCATCATCCAGGAACGGATAATATTATGGCCCTTAACAGTAAGTACCTAATACATAAAATCTGATATTACTATGTTGAATATTCTCTTATTTTTGGGGGGTTGGACTCAATGATCTCTGGAGGTCCCTTCCAACCCCTACAATTCTGTGATTCTGTGATATTTATTGCGTACAATAATTGTGGTAGCTAAATATCTGTAATCTGAATGCAACATAGATTATAATGGAAACTTTTGTCATAAATGGAAATCTGCAACAAACATATCCACAGAAACGTTCATTTAACTACATGGAAATTTATATTTTTGCTTAGAATGCTGTATTAGTCACAGGCATTAGGATTAATTTACTAACTTTTTTTTCTTTTTTACTGTCTGTATAAATCATATGGTGTATTACTGATAGCTGCAGATATTTGGTCTTCACATACATTAAAAAAAAAAATTGTTATATGTGAAGAACGGAAAACTTGTAATACAAAATGTGCAAGTGTTTTAAGATTTTTGACTTCTAGTGCCAGGCTTTGGAATCTATAAAGCTACTTGTGCTCTCATTTAGTTTTACACATTTAATGATGAGATGTTTTTGCAGAGTTTCTGTAGTCACAGTTAGAATATATGCCTCATTTTGATACAGGCACATGTTATAGGAAATCCAGTAATTAACTGGGAGAAATGCTCCTTATACTTAAGGACGTGACTGAAGGGGAAAGCTGGCTGCATGTGGGTGCAAGCCCTACAAATCCCAGTGCTGTTGTTTGACGGGAATTGTGGTCTCAGAGTGCATTTGTTCTAACGTGGGCATTTCAGTTGCCAGTTGTAATAGTAAAACTAATTGTGAAGATGGGAGGCTATGATTGAATTTTGAGTTATTTTTATTTGAAAACCAAAACCAAATGCTTTTGCTATGTAATACATAGAAGCATTTCTTGTAGAGCTGGGAGTTTTGAAAAACAGGAATGGAAAATGCCATACGAAGCACTGTTTTCTGCCTTACTAAGAATGCAGAAGCTCTATTAATTGTTCTGTGAAATCTGTTTATTTTTGTTCTTAAAACTTTGGAGAGTTGAATAAAATCAGGTTTTGAGGTATATAAGCTTAAAAAATTGTCTGTATATAAGCTTAAAAAATTGTGATTATAATCTTCTGTATGCAGTTAAAGCTAAGAAATTTAGAACTACTTAACCCCCATGTGATCTATTATCTTTGCCATTGGGAAATGAGCTAAGAAAAGTTAGTCCAAGAAGAAATTTACCTTCCTCTGCTGGAACGATTGTGATCTGGGTTAAAAAAAAAAAAAAATCTCAGTGATTTCATTCCAGTAAATTTTGGAACTCACATAACTTTAAATCATAGTACTTATGGTGTCTGCATGCCCACAGTATTTCTGAAGCTGGATGACAACTTAGGCTCATGCCAACAGCAGCACAAAACAACTCCCCTCTTCCCTACAGTGCATTAAGTATTCTGGGGGGTGATTGCCTCTTGAGCTTCTTCCCATCCTTTATAGCAATTCTCAGTTACTGGTTACACTACTATCTGTCATTGTTGATGGAGGCTGTTTTTTTGAGGCAATGTGCAACTTGCTGCTAAAAGGATCTGAAAATCTCAGCCCCTTAGTTGTCAGGGCTTAAGTACAGAGCGTATAGCCACCAAGTTGCTCATTGCCATGCGAAAACATTGTCATCTTGAAGCATCTTGTTCTGAAATAGTAAAATTAATGAGATAGAAAGATTTCTTGTAAATACGTAATTATTATGAATTTATTGACACTAATGGTATTACACTTGTATGCAGTCAAGTTGTACATGGGTACAGGGCAGAGGTGCTTGATGTTCATAATGAACATTAGACTTTCATTGAGGAATGTGCTGTTCAAATATTTGGACAGATCTGAGCATAATCCTAAGGACTGTTTAGAAAAAGTGAGATGAAAATGTTTAGATTTGGAAGCATTATACAAAGGGGAAAAGCTACTGTTTGTCTATATGCTAGTCCTCAGATAATTTGGTGATTACAAATCAAATTGTCTTTGCAAATATTACATTACTGTATCCTCTACTGCTGTTTAGACAAAGAGTATTTTTGTTTACTAGTGTATGATTAGTTTCAAAACTTAACTGTTATACTGCTGAATTGAAATTCTTTCTTTAATCAAGAAGTGACGTTTGATTTTTCTAATAATGTCATTGATATTGATCTAAACAGTCAGTAGAAGAACTTTATGAGCTTTTGTCTACAGTACTTTATTAATTACAATTGATAGTGTAATTTCTAGGGAAAATGGGGCATAAATGAAATTACTGATCTTTTTTGCATAAATACATGTCTGAAGTTATAGAAACTAACAACTGACCTTGATACTTCTTACTAGATATTTGCAATCCTAATTAAAAATTATCTTTACATTACTAAGAATTGAATGTAAATTAATCTGCTAGGCCAAAATGAACAGAAAGGTGTCCTCTGTCCCCTTATCTTGCTGGTATTCATTCTTATTTTCAGTCATAGCTTTCTGCAGCCATTGCTCTAATGGGAACACTGGGTTTGGGTGTTCCTTTGAATTAACATATGCTCCTTTTGAATTGAACTATACTAGGACTGAACAGTCAGCATGGGGACACAGTTCCCTGTCAGTTGGGTGGTGAGCTGTCCTTAGAGCGTCTCCTGAACTCTGGAAAGCCAGCAAGTTCAGTGGAAGGGAAGCAGACAGGGTGAAAAAGAGAGTGGTGTGCATTCTTTTACTCTTTGTCTTTGTTTAAGGAAACACAATATTGCTGGGGTACAAAGCTACCTTTTGTAAAATGAGTTTAGACTAAAGGTAATTGAAAAACAAAAAAAACCCATCAACCAAAAAACAGCCAACACCCTCCCACTCATTCCCTCAAATAAATAAATAAACTCACACCTCTGAAGTGCTGGGATTTTGTTTTTCCTGAAGCTGCTAGTCACAGTGACTTTGCAGTGCTGCTGGGCTTCAAATGTTCCATCTGGTACCAATGTTCATTCTTATCTAAAAATGTATCATCTGTGAGGTCTGGTACTGTTTGCTTGTGATCTGACTATCTTTTCTTCTCATTTCTGCCATTTAGTTCTATTTGTCCCTAATAAAATAGTTTTTAAAATAGATTAAGGTGGTGCTTTAGGGCACATTTTTAGGTGTATGTATAGAGTTTGTTTTGATTTATCACAATGAATAATAATTATGGGGGGAAATCTTCAAGCCATGACAGAAAATGGAAGCAAAACAATTTATTTTCATGTTCCTAATGTCTTTTTTCAATTGTCTTGTCTTCTTAAGAGCTACTGTGCTTTTCTTTTTGTGTGTTCTGATGTAATGCATCCAAACATGTCATATCTAGACATAACAAACTTGCTGAAATATCATTGTATATTTAATCTTCTGCCAGTGACATACATATACCTTGAAATGAGCTCTTCTGAATAGAAAGCTTATTGAATTATTTTTCTCTTGCAAAATTTTTAGTTGACAGTGTACTGGGTTTATATATAGAGAGAGAGGGAGAATTTTTTGGTAGTGATAATATTCTCAGAAAACATGCAGCTAACTTCTAAGAGGTGTTAGGGTGTCCTGATAATTTGATATCTATCTATTGGAATTCTCTGACCTTAAGCCCAATTGCCACAGCAAGCTGCAATCAATTAGTGATTTATTTGCATAGGAGGAATAATAGAAAAGAATAAAAGACACTGAGGGAGCTACATTAGGTCTGTTTTTACAATCCTGATAAATCTAAGAGATCAGAATTGACTTGATGGTAGGGGAAAATGGATGATGGAAAGTGTGACACAGCAAGGGCAGCAATGCTGTAAGAGTCCCAGAGTGTGTGACTGTTACTTTATACATAACCTTGTTACATTTTTCAGAATCAGCTGTACAGTTAGGTTTGATGCTACCCTGGGGACTGTAAGATAAGCTGGTTATATCAAAGTTCCTTCTATATCTGTTTAATTAAAAAAGAAAAAAAGCAGGGAGAGAAAAGGTATTTTTTCTTTTTCTCTTCCCTTCAGGTTTTTTTTATATATCTGCATTTTCTGGGATCTGATTTGGCTGTCACTAAGAGCACTATTGCTTATCAGTGATTGCCAAAATATCTTTGTAGCAGAGGAAGATTTCTTTACTTTTCTTCCTTTTGGTTCCACTTGCTAGCTCTGTTTTTTTCCTCATTACTTTTCCTGCATCTAAACCTCACCATTGTGAGGTTTTCTTTCAACTGTGTGGCCCTCTATTTTGGGTGCGTGCCATCTGTTTCTGCAGCATTTCATGATCAAGATTTGCCAGGCTTTTTTCTAAGCATTATATATGGTGCTAGAAGAGATGGGACTGCAGTCCAGAACTGTTTGGTAGTTTGGAAGCAATATAAAAGAAGTTTCCATCAGCTTGGCTGTTAGAAATGTGAGCTTCATCATTAATCTACTTTTAAAATGAAGACTAAGAAATGAAAATAAGAAAGTCTTCTCTCCTGCACAGATGCCTGCCTACTAACTGTGTCTGAAGAAAAAACCTGAATACAGCTTGCATATGGACTGTATTATTTTGAAGGTGGTATTCAGTGGCGTATGCATCCTAACATACTTTATAGAGAGATTTGTTGTAGCAATCATTTGCGGTGTGTCATTGGAAAGAAGCGAACCAGAAAGGGCTGTCATACCACTACATTATCACAACACCAGTCTGCACATCCAGCTCTCAATCAGTGGAAACTAAGAACTATCTTTTCAACCTCTCTCAAATAAAAAGTTCATCTCAATTCCGAAATCTTAATTACTTGCATTGTATTTTTTTTCTTTCAAAGACCTCCTTAAAAGGAGTGGAAGATGGAGATCTTGCTCTTTATGAACAGATGTTTAGCCAAAGAAAGTGGAAGAAGAATTGTTTTCTTAAACAAGCTCATCATCATTCAGCTCTTCAACAATGAAACATGCAGAAGTAAAAATAATTTTAAATACTACCCCTAACAAAATGGGGAGAATCTGAGGATGACAACTTAATATATAGAAAACTTTATTTGAAGCAAATAGATTTCTGCACATGTAAAGATCAGTAGAAACATACGGCAAGGAAGCCAACATTTTAATACAGTGAACCAAGTTGAATACTTTTCTCTCAAATATAGTTCTTAGTTTTCCCTACTTTTGTGCACGTACTTACTGAGTTTTGTCAGATAGTGTTCATTTGTAAGCTTGCTGCTTATGTGGTTAAAATCCAGAAATATAATCAGTGAATAGTATTTTACATAATTTAACTTAATGCTGTTTTTATTAAACATTGGCCTCATCTTATATGCAAGCTGTTCTTGTCAACCTTGCCTCCTATTTTAGGTTGTAAAAATGTGAAAGTAATTCTAAACTACATTTATGTGTATATAATATTATTGCTTTGATTGCTATGAGTTAAGTTACTCACTGTTTCGCCTTCAGCTACTGCCTTTCATAGGCTTCCATCTGTACAGAAGACCAATTTTTAAATAGAACCTACCTTGCCTACCTCTTATTCAGAGATTTTTTTTCACGCTAACAGTTTATTGAATAACCTTCACCAATTAGACAGAACAGGATGGACTGACAAAGTGAACAATGGAAACTTGGCTTGTCTTGCTGAAATTGCAATGATGATTTTTTTCACTAGGTAATTTGAGACAAGTTGGTGAATGGTAGACACTTTTTAAAAATCAGAAACATGTAAATAAATGTTACGTACATTACAGCAAACAAATTGACTTCAAGAAATTTTTTCAAGGGAATCCAGAATACGTGGTCAGCCTCTGTTGAAATCTGTGAAGATCTTTCACAGCTTGTCAGTTTTATATTCCTGTTAGAACCTGAGTTAAAAGACAAGCTGACAAATAGATTTGGCAAGATTGTCTCCTCTATGAGCCTACTGGAAGTACTTTATCTTTCCTCTAGACTTAAGTTACCAGTTTTTTAGTAAGGTTTGATGCATTTGAAAAGGTTCTCCAGGAGTCTCTTTCTCACCGGTTGTCAATGTGGCCATAACAAAGCTGTTGAAAACTTTTAATCTGCTTAATATAGGTGAACAACTACTTGAGTTTTTATAGGGACAATTTTTGATGATAGTAACATAAACGTGTTACTATTAAATATCAGTTTCAAAGCCATAGAAACTGAACTTGTAACTGAATATCCACTCCAGCATTTGAAGCTCATGATTTCATGTTGTCTGGAAATAATAGATGTTAGCCAAGTAAGGTGTTTTGGTTTTGCCTATGTTTATTAACCTTGAAAGGCTTGGTTTCTAGGGATATTGAAATATAAGTTAGTGTTTTGCCTTCATGTACTTATGTGTTATGTCAACATCTAATTGAATCACTTCAGATGGTAAGCATTTCTAGGTTGAACTTCCACATAGTCATCACTGATGTTTATTTTCACCAGGTGCTGCTGATTTTTTTTTTTTCTTTCTGGTAACTTGTAGCTGAATTGTGCTGTGACTAGTGCCTAGTACCATCTTCATAAGAGTACAGCAGGACCAGCTAGTGGTGTGATTTGAGACCAGAATGGTAAACAATTAAGAACCCAAAAGCATGAGTATTTTTTTCGTGTAAAAATGTTCTTATGGCTTCTCTCGTCCATGGGAATAAGTTAAACCAGTGAGAGCATGTAACTTTGGGTTTTGGAAACTTTCTCTGTAGTCTTGGGAAAAGCTAATGAGCCTAATAGTGAACGTCAGTTTCACTGCTGTTTCTGTTTTCTTTATTCCTTTTGAAAGTTTAGATTTTTATTTGTTTTGTTTTTTGTTAACTATGCTCCTTCCTTATTTCATATTAGCTCAATTACTAACTATTAGAATTTAATTTTCCATGCATCTTAGTACTATTTTTTCTTATAGTGCATCTCTTCTGTGACTGTACTGAATTACCAAGGGACTGAAGAAACTAAAATGCTTCAGTTTGGTTAGGAGAATGTTGGGGGTGAGTGTAATGGATCCTTACAAAAATCACAAAGGTGGCAGATGAAGGGGAATGTAGAACTGCTGTTCTTCATATGCTACAAGGCTAGGACTAGAGAAACGCTTGGTAAAACTTCTAGTAGATCCATTTAGAACACTCAAGAAGTGCTTCTGTAGTTCATTTCTGGAGTTTCCTGCCACAGAAACTGTGCAAAGTAGATATAATATCAACAGGTTCAAAAAGGCATTAGAGAAATGGTAAACAAAACACTTCTAGGAAGATATTAGAAGCAGGCAAGAGTGTGCCTCCTAACATTTTAAACGTATTTACTTTAAATGCCAATGGAACAGGAGGAAAAACATACAGTGGCTAGTCTAATACACTCTTTCTAGTATCATTAGGGAAAACAGAACATTCATCTGGGTGGATCAGTGATCTTGGCCAGTAGAGCATTGCATGTCAGCTCTCGCAGGTATTCTAGCTGAGCTGCATGATTTCTGTGGATATTCTAATGTGTGCTAGGTAATGAGTAGTTGGTGAGAATGTTTTAGTCAATCTTTTATTTTCTATAGCTTTTTCATTTGGTTTCATCTCACAAATGAATTGCAGAACACCTGCCTTACTAAAAATAATTCTCAGAAACCTTTTGTGCAATTCTGGTGTCTGTTTGCATGGTTTGCTTTTATCACACAAATTACACAATGTCCTTTTTTGTGTTGGAACTCTCCAAGATAAACAACAGTACAAACCCAAATTTATTCCCAGCATAAGAAGTGAGCAGAAGAGTGAATGTGGTTTTCTTGTTGTTATATGGTATGAAATGTTCCTTTGCTTGATTGTGTTGTTCTTGGTTTTCAGAATGAATGTTAAACGAGCAAGAGTAACTTTTAACAGGGTAACTTCCTTGTCCTTTTCCCTTTTCTCTTGCTGGCATTACTGCACTGTGGATGTCTGCTCCACTGCCTTCTCAGGACCACAGGCAGGGGCTTTTTGCTCAGACTTTGAGGGCTGTCTCTTGTGGATGTGCTTCGGTGTGTCATGCATCATATAAACCACGTTATCTTCAGAGTTCTGTAGCTTTTCATCTCAGTTTGCAAAGGCATTATTATGCCAACAATGAATACTCTCTCCTTTGACTGCCAGATAAACGTTATAAAAGTGCAAGCCTTCTACTCTTTTTCATCCATTTCATATAGCTTTTCTTGAGATGCAGTTAAAATTTCCACATTTCAATTCATTGCATTTTGATATGTTGCAGCAGTGGATATCCTTAGCTGCAGACTTCCAAGATTCCCAACAGCACTTTATTTACTTAATTGCATTGCATTAATTGGTGTTTGGGGAGTTTGTTTTGCTTGTTTGTAAAAAGCTTCGAGTTCCATTCCTTAACATACAATTTCATGTTTGTAAAGTGCACTTAACTCATGGAATCGAGATGGGTTAACAGTTTCAGCAAATAAAAATAAAAGACTGTTGTTCCTTTGTGCTTGAGTAGATGCACCCTGGGATGCGGTGGCTCTGCAACTTACTACCTGTCAGAGCTGAAGAAAGTTGCAAAGGGTGGGAGAAATAGTGACCAGCAGTGGTCATGCAAGGGAGGTGCACAGTTGGCCAGGGTCTGCTTGCAGCTATCTCGTGGTGTAAATGCAAAATGTGTTCAGTGCTTCTTAGAGTAGCCCTATTTTATTTAGTGCTGTAACATTCTATGAGGCACCTAGGAAATAGACACTTCTGTGTTAAATTTTGGGACCATTCAAGGAGTTGGTTTTCTGTGCAAAAAGATGTTTTGTGTTTGGTATAAGAAGCAGAGTAGGGAAGAGGCTTCATCTCTGCCAGGAGCCCCCCATCTTTTTTACTCTTTTCTTGGAGCTGACTGAGAGAGAAATTAACCCTATATATATAACACTAATAATTTCATTATCTGTTCATAGTGCAATTGTTTTCTTATTGGTTCCCAAATATCTTAATTCAAGATTAATTTCTAAATTTTATTTTCCAAAATAGTTACTCAAACTGGAGATGTTATGAAATTTACCCCATGAACCATTACTTCTGTTTATTCTGTGCTCTGAACTTAGTTATAACCAAAATGGATATTTTTAAATTGTCTTCAATTACACATCCTTATTTTTCATCTTGTGTAAATGAAAAATGAAAGGGTATGTTGACATCCCTTAGTTGTCTTGCTGAGTAACTGTTGGCTTTTTTTGGAAAAAGTAATTTTGGAACAATTCTTCATCACGGGCCTTGAATTATTATTATTATTATTATTATTATGTAATTCCTCTAATGAGGCAGTCAGGTAGTTGCTTTTTTGTTGTCTGCCTGCTGGGATGATGATGAAAGATGACACAGTTGTGTGTTTGCCAATGCTGCACTTCTTTGGGGCTTGAGGAAGAAACTGCTTGTGCAGGATTTTACTGGCAGGACCTTGGGCTGCCTGGGTGACAGTCATGGGCTCCTTCAGCAGAGGGGGAGCCAAGAAGGAGGAAGAGCATGGTTGGACATCTCAGGACATGTATTTGTGTGGATGGAAATATAAATATGGGAAGAACAGAAAGGTAGGGGATGCTTGGAATATAGAAGGAGGGAGAAGAAGCTGGATATGAAGTAGGTTAAGGAGATCCTGGGAGAGCTAAAAGAATCACAGCTAAAGCTTGGACATGTAGGGCAAGACCTGAAGGCATTGTGTTAAATGTGGAAGCAGGAGATGGAGTAGGGAGAGAGAAGGAGTGCGGGCAGTATTGCACTGAAAAGAGAGACAGAACAACTCTTCCTCCTATTATCCAAGCTCACTTACTGTTGAAAAACTCTTACGTGATCCCTGGCCTTCATGCTTGATTTCCTTTGAAGACCATATATATATTTTGTTACATTGAATTCTGTATATGGAGGACACTGTTTTCCAGGTCATTTTCTGATATTCTAAAAGCTCAAATGAAAAAATGGTGCTTGTATAGTGAATTTTTTGTATAGCTCTGTGGCTTCTGTGCTTGTACAACGCAGATTGTACGCTTGTACAAATGTAGATTTGCCATTGATGCATAGCTCATGGAAATGCTGTATTTGGTTCTTATGAAGATGGTTTGCCAATCTGTTTT